>CM054127.1:61438126-62638126 GCA_028751855.1 Ambrosia trifida
CATTTTTTGATTTGAATTTTATTTTATAGGGCTCTAGGGCTATACGGACTCGAACCATAGATCTCCTCCGTAAAACAGATCAAACTTATTATTATCAAAATGATCTGAACTGTTTCAAAGACCCAACATGCATTTTTTGTGCATTGGGCTCTTTCATTAACTGATAGAAATATCAGCTAGTCCGCCATTTTTTTATAGAAAAATAAGAAGATGGCTCCATGTGCTCTGAGTCATTATGTTTATTCAAATTCAAGAACACTCCAAAGTTTTGGCTACTACTTAGTAGTTATCCAGTCATTTGGTAGCATCTTAATGAGACTCTGAATCATTCAAACTATTTGTTTTAACTTAAAAAAGGCTCTGAATGAAATGGTTAAGTGCTGAACCATTCAGACTTGGTGCATAAATGAACCATTCAGCACTTAATCATTCAGACTTGGTTCACCAAAACAACACCTCTTAATGGTTTCATTCAGCTCTGAATGGTTCAATTTTATACACATGCTGAATGAAAAAAAAAAAGACTCTCTTTACCCTTTTTGTTCCTCCTTTTTGCTTCTCATCTCCTACTTTCTGCTCCTCCTCTTCTGTGGTCGCCAACAACCCTGCTCCTCCACCCATTGTCACTCCTCCCCACCCACCCTTCCTCCCCAACCCTCTCCTCCGACGTCCAATCGCTGCCAACCACCATTCCTCCTCTCCTCCTGCTTCGACCTCCAGTCGCCGCACCCCACCTTTCCTCCTCTCCTCCCTACTCTACTCCTCCCCGTTCCGGCCACCAGGTAGTTAAGAAATGAAAACCCACAAATTTAATTTAATGAGCAACCCATGACGAGAGAATGTGGGGTTCGCATACGGCAATGTTATTGTTGGAAAAGTAGATAAACTTTGATGTTTTGCAGAGTGGGCAGTATCTTTAAAAATTAATACAAGTATAGTTATTTTCATTACGTAGTTATATTGTAAGGTATAAAAAAGTGAAAATTATCACATCTATACTTACTATAATAGGAGAGTCGTGAGTCACATAAGAAAGCTGAGTTGTCAAGTGGAGAGACAGGCCAACAATGCGCGTGTGATGCGAAAACTGATGTCATTAATCACCTTAAAATATTCAGAAAAATACGTGGGCCACTTTAATCTAGCACTGTTGTCCTCAACAGAGTATGTTTGTTATTAACGAACAGATGTTCAGACTAAATGTAGCTGACGCGTTAAGTAGCAGATGCTATGCACATCTGTTGCAGTTGTTAAGGCCCTAAGTTAGAATTTTAAGAGGGGAATTTTAAATTAACATAGGGAAACGTGGCTCATTAATTCCATATATAAGCAGATAACAAATTCAGCTATTCGTAATATCAGCATTGAATTTTCTAAACAAAGATTTTCAAATTTGCCTCTTAAAAGATATCTTTAAAACCATGTCAATGTCAATGGACAATGCTAAAAACAATTTTAGTTTTATTCGTGATCTTAATCCAGCTAAAGATATGTGGAATATGAAGGTTCGAATCATACGAAAATGGAACATAATTTATAAGATGGAGGTGATATTCATTGATGAGCATATAACGTTTATAACTTGATTTTCTTTTTTATTCTTGAAGGCGCGCTCTTTTCTGAATACTTTGTGCTTTCTGTTAATCGATTTGCAGGGTGATAAGATTCAAGGTTCTATCAAGGCACCTTTCATGCAAGTTTTTGACATGCAACTTGAAGAAGATGTTGTGGTTGTGATATCTAAGGGGGACGAGGCGCCACTAGAAAAGGTCACGGGTACCCCACTACTAGCACGGTAACACCGCTGCCACCAGTGCTGGTGAAGTCCCGTGAACCAAATACGGGTTCTTCTTACTATGCTGGTTCTAGAGGAGAGAGAAAGTGGGAAATGTATTATTAAAAAAATGAGTGGTGTAGGTGATTTTAAAGGAGAAAGAGAGTGAGAAAGGTATTATTAATATTATTATTATTATTATTATTATTATTATTATATATGTGTGAAAATAATTGATTATTGGGTAAAGAACTAGTGGCGTGTTGCCTCTAAAAAATGGTTTCAGTTAAGGAAATTAGTGAAGTGATGTGCCAGTGCAGGATTGGTTGAAACCAGTGAAAATAAAAAACCTCATGGGTAGTGCCCCTTCCCCCTAAGTTCGGTGTCGGTGAAAACAAGGATCTATACAATGTGATAGGACATGAATACAAAATCAATTTTTATCGTTGTACAACTGTGAAACATGTTAAGGGTTGGCAAGGTATTGAGTATGGTTTCAAGTTCATTCCTTTTAAAGATATTCTTAACGGGGAAGCTAAGAATCTGTTGAGCGTTGGTTTGTATTTTATTTTTTATTTTAGAACAAACTTTGATATACAGGTTAGTTGAATATTGTTGCTTTAAAGTTAACAGATGTTTGATAAAGTTGTGTTTTTTATTTTTATAGATGTTGCTGGAAGTGTCATTTGGTGTGGGGATTTGGATGTGTTTAGACGGGCTCCTAATGAAACCAAACGGATGAATCTTGATATTCAAGACTTGGAGTAAGGATTCCTTAAAAGTATTTTGTATCATGTATGTTAACCGTGATATTTTAAGTAAAATTATGCAATTGCAATTATAAGTTTCATTGCTATAGCAGTTTTTTCAATATACTGCTATCGTGAAAGGAACAGATGTTACTAAACAAATTTTCCTTACAACAGACGATTGGCTTCTTAATGTTGTTTTTAGTAAACAGACCTTAAAATATAATAAAACAGTGTTTTGTTTTCTAATGAAATTCAGTGTAGAAGATTAAGAGTCGCAAGTGATAAATAATAATGACGACCTTGAAACTCGATTTATTAAACTCACGCAGTATTTTATTTGTATTTAAGTAATTTTTTATATTGATTGTAATCATCAATCTGAAATAATCTATCGATTACACTTCTAGAAAAAAAATCCATTCAAAATGGCACAAGTTGTTTATTGGTTTTTCGATGAATTCCGTCGTCGTTACATGGTTGATA
Source organism: Ambrosia trifida (assembly GCA_028751855.1). Classification (NCBI taxonomy): domain Eukaryota; kingdom Viridiplantae; phylum Streptophyta; class Magnoliopsida; order Asterales; family Asteraceae; genus Ambrosia; species Ambrosia trifida. The sequence goes on from CM054127.1 coordinate 61,441,136, forward strand.
TGAACGATAACACGCGTTTCGTATTTGGGTCAAGGAAACCCATCCTAGAAATGCATGATGAATTCCAACGGCAAGTTTAAGAAGTTGAAAAAACAAGGGAACTTTGTTGTTTTCAAGAATTCAGATTACAGGGAAAGTTAGATATCAGGTTTGGAGGAAACGAAGAGGAAGAGCCGTTGCATGTGTTGAGGTGGTTTTACGCTGAATCGGTTAGTAGCGTATCGGTGAATTTTGATGATAGTTTGGTAAAAATGTACCATCAAAATTAGATAGTAAACTCCAATGGTTTGGAGTTCCTGCAAGAATTGATGGAAGTTGGGACGGCTAACATTAATCGAACTATTTTAGTGTTGGATCTTGAACGAATGATTCAATCAAGAATAATTACGTTGTAGGAGGAAGCTAAACAGGAAGAAATGGATTTGCCTGCATCTGATGATGATCATTCATCAGACGAAGTAGATTCCGATTAGTTATGTTATGTTTATTTTTTTTCGTTTAAGTAGGTTTATTCTGTTTTTTGTTTTATATATTATTATGTAATTTTGTTTTATAATGAATAATGTTATTTTTCGTTATTATTGAATGAAATTATTGATGATCTTAAATGTAGTAATTTCCTGACTCTTTATTTTCTGTGCAAATGTAGTAGATGTCACACCCTCAAATATCCACTTGCGGGGTTTTACCGCGAGGCGCATGACAAACCAGGACCCAAGTCAACGATCACAATAAACAACTCTATATGAAAAACGTAAATAGACATAACCATTAATTTAATAAGCGGAAGCGTTTAAGTAGCATTTAATCAACTATGCTATCATCTCAAAAGTTGTTCAAAATACTTTTATTACAAAACGTGCAACTAAGTCTAGACGCCAATGCAGACCCGTGCGCCTAGTTCTGTTCATTGCTACCTTAGCGACCTGAGAAAAACATGCCAAAAAGATGTCAACATAAAATGCTGGTGAGTTCACAGGTTTGTTCAAAATGTTACCAAAACGTTACCATGTCCATACTATATCAATGTTACCAAGTACGCTAGCTAGGCGTATGTTTCATTACTACTACGATTGGAAACCATTATTAGACACGTTTAGCAATGTTCAGCATGTTTAAGCAGCCCGTATGTTCAGCACGATAATGTTCCTGTTCGAGACAATATGCACCCGCCCGGCCCTCCAAGCCGATGAGTGGGGCAGGTCACGCCCAATAGATCTATCCACATTTCCCCCGTTGTGCATCCCCGCACATTCATGGTTTCCCCCGGGACTTTCCAAAAGATCGTATAGCAATATAAAGTTAAAACCATAGTATGACATATGTTACCAAAACCGTTTAGCGCATGTTTTCTCCCCCAAAAGTTAAAGTAGTAAAAGTGGGGCCATGAACTCACCTTAGATAGCGTTCTTCAATTACAAGTAAAGATGTTTAGCCCTTGATAATCCCTCTACCGGAGATCTATCAAAATGTTCACATAAGTGTTCCGACTAATAACCATAAGGTTATCTAGTCCCCGATTGTCCAGATCGTAACCAAGTATGTTTTAAAACGTGTTTAAGTGTTTAACCGACACACTAGAACGACCCGATATCCCGTTGGTGACCCATTACCCTAACTAATCAAGTACACATAGATTACACACAAGGTTCAAGCATAAAACACTTAGTTTGTATCAAAAATCTCATTTCTGCATCAGCACGGTCGAACCAGTCAGTTTTAAGTCTCCTTCGCACCTTTTCAGTCTCCTTCGCCCGTTTTACATCTCGTTCGACCGTTTGATGTCTCCGTCGCCCGTTTTACCTCATTCGCCCAACAAAAACCCAGGTTCGACCCCGGTTTTCCTCCTTCGCACCTTCGATCGGTCGAAGGAGGCCAGGTTCGCCCCTGTTGTGTAATTTTTCCTAAAAACGCTTCAAACACATTCAAAACAACTCGAAACATCATCAAACACATCAGTCAAGCATGGATAACTTATCCCTACAAAACCCCACCGATTTCCCCCGATAATACGTCCGTTTCAGCCCTTTCCCAAAATGGTAAGGATTATGGAAACATCACTTTCATGCATGAATTATTTACCCAATTTGGAAACTTTTGAAATCGATTCATGCTTAGCTTAAAATACTCAGTTTGTCGATTATCCGATCTTTTCTTATCAATTCTATTGATCATAAATATCATGCATCAAGTTTAAATCCCATAAAACCCCCAAATACCCATAATATCATCATATCCAATCCTAACCCTAAACAACAATATTCTAACATCAATAACAATCCTATATCATGTTTCTATCATAGATATAGCAGCAAATCATTGAACAACACATAATACCACATAATACCCAATTTACATATGTTATTTATCATGAAAACCTATGTTAAATGATAATGCTTTGATTTAAAAAGATGTTTAAAAGGTTTTTAATCATAAAAACACCCTTAGAACAGATCTGGACAATTAGGGTTAGATGAAAACGAATCAAAATGCTTTTAAAAAGGTTTAGGATTATGAACACACCTTGGATTCTTGTTTAGATGTTGTAGATAGGTTAGATTATGAAAAAGAAGAGCAAAAACTCCTTCCTTAGTGTTTAAGATCGTTTGAGAGCGTTTTGGGACGGTTAGGGTTTGTGAAATGATGAAAAATGACAAAGGTTGGTATTTATACTGATCCTCCTTCGCCCCAATTCATTGGTCGAAGGTGGTCTCCTTCGACCCTTTCACAGGGTCGAATGAGCCCTGTCTGGTCGAAGGGAATTCCTTAAATTCCACTTCCCTGGTTCGCCCATTTACAAGGGTCGAACCAGACAATTACTTCTCCTTCGACCACTCGAAGTGGTCGAACCAAGACCCTTTTTTAACTAGTTTTCCAGTTTGTCGTGTTTAACGCATTCTAACACATCTTATCACATAAGCATGCATCCTTAGTCTATATTTAACACATTTAAGCCCAGATAATCATTTACACATCATTTAAACACATCTATGTATATATTCCACCACACGACCCATAATCTACACATATACTTAATTAGTTCATGTAATGTCACCAACAACGGAACCCGGTACTAGTGTATTACCAAAACGACTCCCAATGATCCTCCAGATCATTGTACCCTGGACAATCCTAACTTGACCCGACTCAACTAACCCAGTTAAGTTTGTTTATAAACGTTTCTCGCTAAGGTAGACTTAGATGTTACTAATATGTTTAAGCCGAACATGCCGGGTGTCACATCATCCCCACGTTGAAAGAATTTTCGTCCCGAAAATTGCGCAAAGCCCCAAAAGTAGAAAACAAAAAGAACAGAATGAAAAGAAAATTACCGGATGTCACATCATCCCCACGTTGAAAGGAATCTCGACCCGAGATTCATTCCGCTTCGGCAGTAACATGCCTCGATTCAAACGCGCGTTTCGGAAAAAGATGAGGATACTTATCTTTCATCTGATCCTCCCGTTCCCATGTGAACTCCGGTCCACGGTTCGAGTTCCAACGGACTTTAACGATGCGGATTTTACTCCGACGAAGGCTACGAATCTTGTAGTCGAGAATCTCGACAGGTTCCTCCACAATGCGAAGACGATCATCAACCTTGATCTCTTCCAGTGGTACAATGAGAGATTCATCAGCCAAACACTTCTTCAAGTTAGACACATGGAAGACGTTGTGTACACTACCGAGCTCCGCCGGTAAGTCAAGTCTGTATGCCACCGGTCCAATCCGATCCAAGATTGCGAACGGTCCGACATAACGAGGGTTAAGCTTTCCACGCTTTCCAAAGCGTATGACGCCCTTCCATGGTGAAACTTTCAGAAGTACCTTGTCCCCAACCTGGAACTCTAAAGGTTTTCGACGGCGATCGGCATAGCTCTTCTGACGATCCCGTGCAGCAGCCAAACGTTGACGGATCTGTACGATTTTCTCCGAAGTTTCGTACACGAGTTCCGGACCAGTGAGCTGGCTCTCGCCCACCTCGGCCCAACAAAGTTGTGATCGACATTTCCGTCCGTAAAGAGCCTCGAACGGAGCTGCCTTGATGCTAGAGTGATAGCTGTTGTTGTAGGAGAACTCCACTAACGGCAGGTGGATCTCCCAACTTTTGCCAAAATCGATAACACATGCCCGAAGCATGTCTTCCAAGGTTTGAATCGTCCGCTCACTCTATCCATCAGTTTGCGGATGATAAGCCGTACTCATATCCAACTGAGTACCCAAAGCCTTGTGCAGAGCCTTCCAGAAACGCGAAGCGAAACGAGAATCACGATCAGAGATAATAGAAACAGGCACTCCGTGCCGAGCAACCACCTCCTTAAGGTAAAGTCGAGCCAACCGCTCGAGTCCATCGGTTTCCTTAATAGGTATAAAACGCGCTGATTTTGTCAGCCGGTCAACAATCACCCAGATCATATCATAACCACTAGGTGATCTTGGCAGCTTGGTGACAAAATCCATCGTGATTCGCTCCCACTTCCATTCTGGAACCTCTGGTTGTTGCAGGAGACCAGACGGCCTCTGATACTCCACCTTGACTTTAGCACAAGTCAAACATTTGCTGACGTAAGAAGCTATGTCAGCTTTCATGTTCGGCCACCAATAAAGTATCTTCAAATCCTGATACATCTTATCGGAGCCAGGGTGAATAGAATACCGGGATTTGTGAGCTTCGTCCAAAACAAGCTCGCGCAATCCCCCGAACAATGGGACCCAAACACGTTTCGCAAAATAGTGTAAACCATCGGTTCTGAGTTCAAGATGCTTGTTAGCACTGTGCATAGTTTCAGCCTTAAGGTTTTCCTCCTTCAAGGCTTCCAACTGTGCAGAACGGATTTGGTCAGGCAACGACGAATGAATGGTGAGCTGTAGGGCTCGAACGCGACGAGGATTCGCAGACTCCTTCCTGCTCAAGGCGTCCGCTATAACGTTCGCCTTGCCAGGATGGTATTTGATGGCACAGTCATAATCATTCAGAAGTTCAACCCAGCGACGCTGCCGCATGTTCAACACCTTCTGGTCGAAAATATGCTGAAGACTCTTGTGATCGGTATATACTTCACACTTGGTACCGTACAAGTAATGTCTCCAGATTTTCAACGCAAAAACTACTGCACCCAGTTCCAAGTCATGAGTAGTGTAGTTCTTCTCATGAACTTTGAGTTGACGAGAAGCATAAGCAATAACCTTCCCGCGCTGCATCAACACGCAACCGAGACCCCGAATAGAAGCATCACAGTACACAACAAAGTCGTCTGTACCCTCTGGCAAGGATAGGATGGGTGCAGAACAAAGTTTAAGCTTCAGCATCTGAAATGCTGATTCTTGTGGTTCAGCCCAGTCGAACTTTCGGTCCTTCTGGGTAAGAGCAGTGAGGGGTTGAGCGATCTTCGAAAATCCCTCAATGAAACGACGATAATAACCCGCAAGACCCAGGAATTGCCGCACCTCAGTTGGCGTCTTTGGTGCTTCCCAGTCCTTAATAGCTTCAATCTTAGCCGGATCGACATGAATTCCCAATTCATTCACCACATGTCCTAGGAATTGAACTTCACGTAACCAGAAATCACACTTCGAGAACTTAGCATACAACTGCTCTTGTCTCAAAAGTTCCAAGACCAACCGCAGATGTTCCTCATGATCCGCCTTGTTCTTGGAGTAAATCAGAATGTCGTCAATGAACACGATGACGAACTTATCAAGGTAAGGCTTACAAACGCGGTTCATTCAATCCATGAACACCGCCGGTGCGTTAGTGAGACCGAAAGGCATGACCAAGAACTCAAAATGGCCATAACGAGTGCGAAAAGCAGTCTTCTGAATGTCAGCTTCCCTGACGCGCAACTGGTGATAACCGGACCGCAAATCAATCTTCGAATAGTAGCTAGAGCCCTGAAGCTGGTCAAAGAGATCATCAATGCGAGGAAGAGGATAACGATTCTTGATGGTCACTTTGTTAAGCTCACGATAATGAATACACATGCGAAGACTTCCGTCCTTCTTCTTCACAACAAAATAGGAGCTCCCCACGGGGAAGAACTCGGTCGGATGAAACCCTTTTCCAAGAGTTCCTGTAACTGGCTAGACAGCTCTTGCATCTCGGGAGGTGCAAGACGATATGGAGCTCGGGCAATAGGAGCTGCGCCCGGAGTGAGATCAATACCAAACTCAACCTGACGATGGGGAGGAAGACCAGGTAAATCATCAGGAAACACATCAGAAAAGTCACGAACTACCGGAATGTCCTCGATCTTCTTCTCATCGTCAGTAGAAACGTTAACAAGTGCCAGAATGGCCGAACAGCCCTTCCAAAGATACTTACGGGCTTTCATGCTAGAAATGATACTCAGCGGAGCACCGCTTTTCTCGCCACGAACCGAAAGAATCTCTCCATCAGGGAGAGGGATCCGAATAACCTTGTCAAAGCAAACGATCTCCGCGCGATACAACGATAACCAATCCATGCCAACCACGACATCAAAACTACCCAGGGGTACCGGCATAAGGTCAATGGGGAAAGACAAACCCGACAGTTCCAAACGACATTCCCTAAGGGTGTGTGTCGCTTCGATTTTCTTACCATCAGCCAATTCTATTAAGTACTTAGCCTCTAAAGGTGTGGGTACTATATCTAGCAATCGACTAACATCCAAAGATACGAAACTCTTATCGGCACCAGAATCAAACAAGACAGAAACATAGCGATCATTAAGAAGGAACGTACCGGTAACTGTGTCTGGATCCTGCCTAGCCTCCGCAGATCCAATGACGAAAGCACGTGCAGTCCTGCCTCCGCCACCGTTGTTCCCGTTACCGTTCCCGCCCCTCCCGTTATCGCCCTGCTTCAGTTTGGGACAGTCACGCTTGAAATGTCCCGTGTCACCACAGTTATAACACCCCTGCCTCCCCTGAGTCCCCTGAGCAGCAGGAGCAGGAGTAGCCACAGGAGTCTGAGTTGAGGTGAGTGCCACCTTGCAATCCTTAGCATGGTGTCTCAACTGATGGCACCGATGACAACAAGCCCTATCACAACCCCCCAGAATCATGAAAACCACACTTGTTACATTTGGGATGCTTCCCAACATACCCACTCGTCTTCTGCCCAGAAGAAGACCCAGATGACTCAAACTTCTTCGCCGGCTGAGCTGGCACCACACTCTTCCCCACACTATCCCACTTCCTCTTGTTCCCCTCAGCAACCTTCACAGCAGCACCCTTGGGTGGCAAAACGCCTTCTGCCACCTTCAGGTTAGTCATCCGATGAGCTGATCGGACAACTTCAGCAATGGTGGGAAGATTCCCAGCAGCCACCAACCCAGCAATCTCGGGCACTAGTCCAGACACATAGTGCTCGATCCTTGGTACTCGGGTGTGTGTAAATCAGGACACAACACCGCCAGCTCATTCCTCCTCACAGTGTATTCCTCAATCTCAGACCCAACCATCTTGTAACTCCAGACCTCATGTTCCAACTTCTGTGTCTCCTCTCTCGGACAGTACTCACCTCTCAACAGCTGCACGAACTCTGCCCAAGGCATAGCAATAGCCTCCCCAATCCCATGTTCTGTGTAGTAGCATTCCACCACGACAGTGCAGGCCCCTCAAATGTCGCAGTAGCATACTTCACCCGGTCCCCAGCAGGACAGTTACACATAACAAACACAGATTCCACCTTCTCCAGCCATCGGAGCAGTCCCACCGCTCCCTCAGTTCCAGCGAAGTTATGGGGCTGACAGTCCCGAAACTTCTTATAAGAGCACCGAGGTGGGGTGGATTGGCACCAGCACCTGAAACACGGTACACGAGTAAAACACAAACGAAAGGACACGAAACCCAAGAATGAGGCAAGGTCGACAGAAATCAACTCACCACCCATGGCATTAATCCCAGCCTGGAAATTAGCCATAGCCATGTTCACTTGCTGCTGTAGCAAGTTGTTCAGTTCAGCTTGGGTCATGTTGATGTTACCATGACAACCGCCTCCAGCGCGACCCCCACCGCCAGCACGGCCACCGCCGCCACCACGACGTCCACCACCGCGAGCACCAGACATGATCTAACAAATCAAGAAATCGAGAGATTCAGAGTCACTTCCAGTGTCAACCACTAGAAATTTACAAGAGTTAACCTAGGGACAAATCCAGGACTATACATCCAAACTCGAAGTCCATCGGGATTTTCATGCATTCCAGTTTATTATTTCGTGTGCACCCGAAATGATAAACTGCTCTACATGGTCCTCCAGATGTACCCCTAATCCAGACCCCAGTCACTGAATATCATCGCCTAGTAACGTGTGACGATAGGTGCAAGTGTAAGAAGGCATGTGTGTGCTAGAACAAGTCAACCCCTCCTTCTTCAATCCAGAAGAAGAAGACAAGAGTAGGTAAGAACCCAAATAAAAGCGGATGATGTAACGGAGAAGCATGATGATGATGTAAGGACACCCCGACAACGTTAATACGTATTCCACTAATAGACTCAAGTATGTGACCGTCTAGTGTGTGCGACTCGGCTATAGACCAGACTCTACATGCAGTCCTAGTTCACTATAACCATTGGCTCTGATACCAATCTGTCACACCCTCAAATATCCACTTGCGGGGTTTTACCGCGAGGCGCATGACAAACTAGGACCCAAGTCAACGATCACAATAAACAACTCTATATGAAAAACGTAAATAGACATAACCATTAATTTAATAAGCGGAAGCGTTTAAGTAGCATTTAATCAACTATGCTATCATCTCAAAAGTTGTTCAAAATACTTTTATTACAAAACGTGCAACTAAGTCTAGACGCCAATGCAGACCTGTGCGCCTAGTTCCGTTCATTGCTACCTTAGCGACCTGAGAAAAACATGCCAAAAAGATGTCAACATAAAATGCTGGTGAGTTCACAGGTTTGTTCAAAATGTTACCAAAACGTTACCATGTCCATATTATATCAATGTTACCAAGTACGCTAGCTAGGCGTATGTTTCATTACTACTACGATTGGAAACCATTACTAGACACGTTTAGCAATGTTCAGCATGTTTAAGCAGCCCGTATGTTCAGCACGATAATGTTCCTGTTCGAGACAATATGCACCCGCCCGGCCCTCCAAGCCGACGAGTGGGGCAGGTCACGCCCAATAGATCTATCCACATTTCCCCCGTTGTGCATCCCCGCACATTCATGGTTTCCCCCGGGACTTTCCAAAAGATCGTATAGAAATATAAAGTTAAAACCATAGTATGACATATGTTACCAAAACCGTTTAGCGCATGTTTTCTCCCCCAAAAGTTAAAGAAGTAAAAGTGGGGTCGTGAACTCACCTTAGATAGTGTTCTTCAATTACAAGTAAAGATGTTTAGCCCTTGATAATCCCTCTACCGGAGATCTATCAAAATGTTCACATAAGTGTTCCGACTAATAACCATAAGGTTATCTAGTCCCCGATTGTCCAGATCGTAACCAAGTATGTTTTAAAACGTGTTTAAGTGTTTAACCGACACACTAGACCGACCCGATATCCCGTTGGTGACCCATTACCCTAACTAATCAAGTACACATAGATTACACACAAGGTTCAAGCATAAAACACTTAGTTTGTATCAAAAATCTCATTTCTGCATCAGAACGGTCGAACCAGTCAGTTTTAAGTCTCCTTCGCACCTTTTCAGTCTCCTTCGCCCGTTTTACATCTCGTTCGACCGTTTGATGTCTCCTTCGCCCGTTTTACCTCATTCGCCCAACAAAAACCCAGGTTCGACCCCGGTTTTCCTCCTTCGCACCTTCGATCGGTCGAAGGAGGCCAGGTTCGCCCTTGTTGTGTAATTTTTCCTAAAAACGCTTCAACACATTCAAAACGACTCGAAACATCATCAAACACATCAGTCAAGCATGGATAACTTATCCCTACAAAACCCCACCGATTTCCCCCGATAATACGTCCGTTTCAGCCCTTTCCCAAAATGGTAAGGATTATGGAAACATCACTTTCATGCATGAATTATTTACCCAATTTGGAAACTTTTGAAATCGATTTATGCTTAGCTTAAAATACTCAGTTTGTCGATTATCCGATCTTTTCTTATCAATTCTATTGATCATAAATATCATGCATCAAGTTTAAATCCCATAAAACCCCCAAATACCCATAATATCATCATATCCAATCCTAACCCTAAACAACAATATTCTAACATCAATAACAATCCTATATCATGTTTCTATCATAGATATAGCAGCAAATCATTGAATAACACATAATACCACATAATACCCAATTTACATATGTTATTCATCATGAAAACCTATGTTAAATGATAATGCTTTGATTTAGAAAGATGTTTAAAAGGTTTTTAATCATAAAAACACCCTTAGAACAGATCTGGACAATTAGGGTTAGATGAAAACGAATCAAAATGCTTTTAAAAAGGTTTAGGATTATGAACACACCTTGGATTCTTGTTTAGATGTTGTAGATAGGTTAGATTATGAAAAAGAAGAGCAAAAACTCCTTCCTTAGTGTTTAAGATCGTTTGAGAGCGTTTTGGGACGGTTAGGGTTTGTGAAATGATGAAAAATGACAAAGGTTGGTATTTATACTGATCCTCCTTCGCCCCAATTCATTGGTCGAAGGTGGTCTCCTTCGACCCTTTCACAGGGTCGAATGAGCCCTGTCTGGTCGAAGGGAATTCCTTAAATTCCACTTCCTTGGTTCGCCCATTTACAAGGGTCGAACCAGACAATTACTTCTCCTTCGACCACTCGAAGTGGTCGAACCAAGACCCCTTTTTAACTAGTTTTCCAGTTTGTCGTGTTTAACGCATTCTAACACATCTTAACACATAAGCATGCATCCTTAGTCTATATTTAACACATTTAAGCCCAGATAATCATTTACACATCATTTAAACACATCTATGTATATAATCCACCACACGACCCATAATCTACACATATACTTAATTAGTTCATGTAATGTCACCAACAACGGAACCCGGTACTAGTGTATTACCAAAACGACTCCCAATGATCCTCCAGATCATTGTACCCTGGACAATCCTAACTTGACCTGACTCAACTAACCCAGTTAAGTTTGTTTATAAACGTTTCTCGCTAAGGTAGACTTAGATGTTACTAATATGTTTAAGCCGAACATGCCGGGTGTCACAGTAGAGGTGTTGATATTTAGGGGATCCTCTTTTTATTTTTAATATATGTTATCTCAACAGAGCTTTAATCCGTCTGTTGATTTATCTTTCCGTGGTTGTAACACCTTTCAGTAATAAACATCTGATCAATACTACTAACTGGTATCCTGAAAGGAACAGATGTTACTAAACAGTTTTCCTTACAGCAAACGATTGGCTTCTTTTTGTTGTTTTTAGTAAGCATCCCTTAAATTATGATTTAGTCTTCCCGTGTTTTCACACGAGATTTCACATAGTCTATTATATAATTGAAAGTAATAAATCTTACATGACATTCAAAGATGGCATCATCCCCTTTGAGTGTGTCATGTGACATGCTATGTGGCATTAATTGAATTTGGGAAAAAAAAATCAAAGACAAAATTGGATTTTTCTCTCTCATGTTTCCTCCATAATTTTTAAACGTTCATATCTTTTATGTACGGGATTTTTTAAAGAAAAAAATTACACCAAATTAACGAGCGTTTTATTATCTTTCTAATGGGTAGCGTAGTGGTATATAAAAAACGGAGAAAAACGACTATTTTTAGTAGGGTTTTGTTCATACAGGAAAAAAACACAAAGTGTTCAGGTAATCCATTAATCATGTATAGGCAAGTCACTAATTATGTTCAAATCAGTACATATGAATTCTATTTTCAACATGTGTTAGCATTGGAGTTGTACATTGTTTTATGTTAGGTATTAATATTAGAGTTATACATTGTTTAAGGTTAGGCATTAACATTGGATATACATTGTTAATTGTTTTAGGTTAGGTGCTACCCGAAGCTTTCCTGCATGTGACTGTAAAGCGCAACATTCTATTTCATATGTAAAATTGATATATAATATTAGATTTTCTCAACCCCGAGACGTTCCCAGGGTATAATCTAGTAGACAGATATATTATTATTACTATTATTTAGCAAGAACACATTGATTTGTAATATTTTTTAGGGGTAAAATAGTCATTTTGCACAGTAACTCAGAGATACAACCAAACAATGCTTAATGGTTCAACACTTTATTAGTTAAGAGTCTTTTACCCATTCAAGCCTATTACTCTTTTTTGAAAGGCAAATTTTATTAAACCACAACAAATGACGGGAAGTCTCCAAGACGGAGACTCCCAAATCAAAGTTACATCACATCAAAAATAAAAGACTGCTAATCATTCCAACCCACCGTACCCTGTTTACAACGATTAGAATACCAAAGAAAACTCAAGGCTTTTATGTCCGAAATAATCTCAGCCACGATCCACCTTTCATTCTTGAATATCTTTTCGTTCCTAGCCTTCCATTTACGCCAACACGTGATAATCATAATGCCCTGCATCATCAACCTTTTGAACGACGACCAAGAAGAGCTTGAGAACTCCTGAACAATATCGGCCACCGAGAAGAAGAAAAATGGTTGGTGTTTCACCCACCTAGCAATCCCACTCCACACTCCATTAGCCACAATACACGCCGTGAAGACATGATCCACACTCTCCTCTTGATCCTCACAGAAGGTACACATACCGAAACCCATCATCATCCCTATCACTGTTAAAATCTCCCCCCCCCCCACACAATCCGAAACCCATCATCATTCGATGTCACCGATTTAATCCTCTCCCATACCACCCGTTTATCAGCAATACGTTGAGGACAATATACATTCACACAAGTAACCATCCTGCCATCATTCTTTAGCAAATCGGTCATGGCCAAGATGTTTCTATCTTTATACACCTAACACTTAGCAAATATCTTAGGATTCCAAAGAGAAATTAGACCACCAGACCTGCCCATTGCATCAATGTGCTCAAACTCGAACTCGTTGACATTTTCCAACGACTCAAATTGAGTTTCTTGGATCATAATAAAACCAACCTCGTTCACTACCTTTAACTTTTTACACCACGTACCCTTGCCGTCCGAACCTATCCCCTTGACATTCCAAGATAAAATATTCATTGGTCCACTAGTTGAAAACCTTCTTCATGAATGACCTTTGCAACCGAGTCGGCATACTTATCATACTCTTCCACACCCAAGTCTTTGCCCAAAATCAATGTTTCCTTCACTTCAGCCGTGACACTGCTGTTAGGACCCAGCTCACCTGTCTGCTGAACAACATCGTCCATAACATTCAAAACTGGAGTTGAAAACTCACCCATATTGGCTTGTTCCATGTTACCATGCAAAGACCTTGCATCCTCCCCATTAACCATAAAGATGAACCTGTCAATGTCAAATAAATCCTCTCCATCCCGCGCCCTAATCTTAGGTCTTTCTAATCCAACAGGAGACGGTGACTTCTGCGATCTCATTTTCTTACGATAACTTTTCCTCTTACTAGATTTTATAATAGATCCATCCTTATTTACCCCACCCAAATCCATAGACACCTCGTTCGTACCTTCACAATCACCGACCACTGTTACCTTGTCATTTACCAAATCATTATTATGAATATCGTCCATGTCCACACGACTATCCTCTACGTTACAAGCAACTTCATTCGCTTCTTCTGAGTAATCTTCCAAGCATTCCGGCACCCAATCCCCCAACTCTTCTTCCACTAGAACAGAAAATTCCTTCTCCTTCCACATAACCTTCACAACCTCATTTATTCTCGTTCCCGAACCACATAACACACCCAACATGACATACGACATATCATTCTCCAAAACATTCAACTCAGCCGATTGTACTACCGACCCAAACAAACCTCCTATGCCGTCCAAAATCACTTTATCATATAAACATAATGGTAGCCCGTAAATTTTCAACCACGCTAAACGTTCATTAGGAATAACCTGACCCTCCCATCTCTCTAAGTTGTCAAAACATACTTTCCACACCTCTTTAGTACACACAAATCCTTCCATGCATATCTCAGACTCGAACACCAACATAACCCACAATCCACCAATGTACTTGATCCCAACCCTTGTCTGTCCAACCAAGTCTAACCACACACGAAGCTTTGATAATTTCTTATAATTGAAGACCTTACCAATAGCCCCGTATCTAATCCACGACTGCCCCACCCCCCCCCCCCCATAAAATCAGGCTCAACCACAAACTCCAAAGACTTCTTAGAGTTAATCGGTTCAATGTTGAGCAACTTGTCCTTGAACGTCCTTCCATCTTCCAACCCTTTTCCAACATTCTGGACCTCCACCATGTGACAACCGGTAGAAATCCAGGTACTATCCGTATGAATATAATGACTGTAAATATGATTGCATGTTATGTGTTAGATTTGTTTTGGAAATAACTGAAGGGATGTTATTGGGAATTAATATTGTTGGAAATATTATGGGGATTTTAGTGATTCTGTATCACGTAGTGATAAATTACCGTATTAAGCCTCGGTGACGACCCGACTAATGGTAGAAAGTCTAGTTAAATCATAATATGTGGTCCGACATGTCAAGATATTTTATGGATGGATGTGATTATTATTATTATTATTGGATTAAGGGGTGAAAACCTTAGATAATTAAGGTTTGTAGGTTTTACAAAAGGTAGGATTGTGTATATTATGTGAGGGTTTTTATAAAAAAAATAATAATATACCCAATCCCCCCCCCACGGTCCGCCCCCTCTCTATATAATATTATTATTATTGATATTATTAATATTAATATTTATAATAATGATTGGCTATTTAAAGGAGGTGTGCCATCCAAAGACACCACCCACTTTACACTCTTCCTCACTCACTCTCTCTCTACAAAAACCATCCATCTCCCTTCTTCTTCCCCTCTCCCCAACCGAAACACCACCATCACTATCCATTTCCTTTGTTTAAACCATGATATCATCATAGGAAGCATGAATATATGAAGATTTAAACACCATTGGTGATTAGGAGGTTAAAGGTTCAAGAAACTAGAAGTTTAGAAGGAAAAACCCACAAGTTGATACTAAGGTGAGTACAAAACTAAAACTATTTCATTATTTTTTTGGTATTTATAAAAGTATTCACCAAATAAACAAAGGTTTTTCAATCTAAAACTAATGAGGAAATGAAAGGAAAATATGTATGTATGTATGTATTGTATGTATGTGCGAGTATGTATGTGTGTGTGTGTGTGACCGTGTGTGTGCGTGTGCGTGTTCATGTGTGTGAGTGTGTTTATGGTAATAATCTCGATGTTTTGATGGTTAAAATGTGAGGATCCTTCATATTTAGACACATGCAAGAGGATTAAAAGGGTGATAAGTAATCTGAAAATAACCAAACATTAGAGAAATTACTAACTTAAATAAATGAGTTCTTGGATGAACTAAATGAAAGATGACTTTTGGACCCTTATGGACTTGAAATGGACTTTGATGAGACATAAGTTTGGGATGATTTTAAGTATAAACTCAGATCGGATTTCAATAAAGTTTTAATGGATTTTATGAACTTAAACTAGTGCAAAACAAGCTTTGATAGGATCTACATGACTGGGAAACCTTGCATGTACGATCGGAGCCCATTTTTCGGCTTAAAATGCCAAAAACTAAGCTTTGAAAGATGACTTTCTAAAAATGATTTAGTACAGATTTTTATAACTTATTTTGGTGATAAATAAGTTATTATAAGGATTACATGAAAGACTTAAGGTTAAAACTTAAGAATAATGGCTAGGGACGCGCAAAAACGCATAAAATTAATAAATTTGTGCACTAGAAACACATGCATGTAGATCTGATGTAAAAGGAATATATAGGCGAAAAGGTAGTATATTAAGCACTAATCAATGCATGTTAGATGTTTACCTTGATAAGGGACACATACAGTGCGAAACTATGCCCTGAAAGTGGCCCGAAACATAGTTATAAGGCATAAAATGTTAACGTAATATAGCAAGACTTGAGTAGCAAATATAAGGTTGTTACATGAATTAGATACTTGTTTTATGAATAATCATGAGATGATATGGGATATGAGTAAGCAAGTAATACGAAATTTGAGTAAGTAAGCTCTAGCATGAAATCAGTGCTTAGGATCGAATTGCATGTTAAGGAATTAGTTGTTTAAAACAATATGTGAAGCTTAAAATGTTAGATAAACCATACGATGGTTAGACTTGGCCTTTCATCACATGTCACCAATGGGGTTAATGGGGTAAGGGATAACTAAAATCCGGGATATATGATTTACTAAGTCGGGATAAGTTGGTGAATAACTTAATTAGACTTAGTATGGTTACTAAATCGACCTACGATATGGGAGGTGATTTAGGTGAAGGATTGTGATCGGGATTGGAAATTTCACAGGATTATTGCACTGAGGTGAGTTCACGGCCCCATTTCTTTTAAATGTTTTTGTACGATTTACAACGCGGGGGATTAACATGCTTGTATGATACGATAGACTATAAATATAGAATATTTGATGCCCTTAGGTTTGTGTACCGGTGGATACGTTTTTATATCGTGACACCAGTGTCAACCGGCAGGTTGCCACTCACCCTCCCAGCACATCTTAATCATTAGCCTTTGGCTAAGGCCGTTGTTTATGTTGTAGATCTATTGGGTTGACGCCCCTGTTTTCATGATTTGAAATTTGTCTGAAATCTGATTGAAAAATATACATTACCTCCAAAATGCTACTCTCACGGAGAGATCACCATGGGAACAAAGTTATGGTTTGATTAAGAGACTTAGAATACATCATACTTGTGGACTTTCGCGACTCTACTTGATTCTATTATATAGTACTAATCGATCATATGTTATTACAAAACTTGAAAGTTTATTATTACTCATAAACTTGTGAACTCGCCAACATATTGTTGATGTTTTTAAGCAAGTTTTTCAGGTACTGATGCATAGGTTAATTGAGAGTGGTTTGGCTGGGCAATACGGTGGACATGATGTTGGGACCTAATAATAATGATAACTCTATCTAAAACTATGTTTTTATTTGTGATTGTAATACAATATTAACTTAAATTTTCGCTTTATCTTGGTAAAACTTGTTTTTCTTGTTTTTATTCACTTTCGTTTACTACGAAAATAAAACAATGTTTCACTAAAGGGTGTTAGCAAGATCTCCACACGTAACTTTATGTGATCCGTTAAACCTTGTGGTAACAACTTCCGTTACCTCACGACTTGCTTTCCGCTGTGCGCTATCGGGGTGTGACACACCACAGGTTCCATCTCAATATCATTATTCCTAACATCAGAAGAAACCCGATCTGTTTTCACTGGAGTCCATCTCTTATCCCCCTTCCGGTTCATCCTTTCCCCATCCACAAAACGAGTCAGCACGATGAATAACTTGTAAGAGCCGATCCATACATCCTTCATACCATTCTCTAAAGACAATGGATCACAAACGAGACAAAACCAAAACGCTTACCAATTAGTTTATCAAACTTCCTGGCTATGTAAGTGCTCTGAATCTCCCCAAACCCTTTCAACACCGAAACCAAGTCAGATGAAGCACACCCTCCTGGCAAATTAGAAACAAAAAACTTCGTAACTGCGACATCCTTCTTTTTTGACGTTTCTCCTTGATTCTGACGTGGCCCTTTCCTTTGTGGAGCATCATACCACGTACCGATCTTGTATTTCTCCTTGCCCGCCATGCAGATTAACGAAAAAAGCCTGTTCGCCGCCTCCTATTTTCTCGAAGGAAATTAGGGTTTTCGCTAACACTTATTGGTTCAGCACCTGTCAAACTGTCCCTACGTGTCTCGGAATATTAAGTGGGTATTCGGGGTTGAGTTTTGAAATGGATTTTTAGATTATTGCCTTTTGAAAATGCAAATAATCAGTTTTTAGTGTTTGGGGTTGAGTTTTTGAAATGGATTTTTAGGCTACAAAAATTCAAAACACGCACAGGATATGGAGGAGCGGTTCGATATAACCCCGCGTCAAAAGGCAGTTTTGGCTTGTCTCAAGGGGGCTCATGCCCAGGATTTTTTGAGTGTTGCGCCCATTGAAGGTCTTGGGCAACGGATGTCAGCAGTTGAATATAGAGCCATCCTTAAATACCGTCTCATGATTCCCCTTTTCCCGCCAGACGGCTCATGCCCCATTTGTAAAAAATCCTGTTTGGATAGATTTGGCGAGCATGCCCTCCACTGTAAGGAATTACCGGGGTTCAAGTATCGTCATGACTGGGTTCGAGACGTTTTATGGGATGTGCTTAAGCATGCCGGAATCCCAGCCAAGAAAGAAGCCCCTGTTAACTTTCTGACTGATCCACGAGAGGGAAGATCTACCCTGCGTCCTGCGGACGTCCTTGTGTTTGGATGGACGGGGGGTAAGCACGCGTGTGTTGACCTCACGGAGGTGTCCCCACTGGTGGGGCTGAGAGATAGTGGATTCATTCCGGGACAGGCGGTTTTGAAGGCGGAAGCTAGGAAGGTTGCTAAGCACGAGGCAGCGTGTTTAGAGAATCAGCATGTATTCATTCTGTTTGCCTTCGACACTTTTGGATCCCTAGCCCCTAAGGCAGTTCGCTTTTTGGAGCGGGTGCAGAAGGTGGTCCACAGTGACTCGCAAAGCCCGAGGAACCAAGGGTTTGTATTTAGTAGAATAGGCTTTGCGATTCAAAGGGGGATAGCGGCGCAACTTGTTGCTCGCTTACCCATTATCCATATGTAACTTGGTTATTTGAAATTTATATTATTTAAAAAAAAAATTTAAAAGCAACTCCACTTATACTGCACCCATACTGCAGCAAAACACATAACCAGTTTTTAAAAAGCAATCCCAAACACCATCTAAGAAAAATAATAAAAAAAAAAAATTAAAGACTTACGGTGACAAAATTGTAATCGTGTCTTTAAGTATATAGAAAAAAAAAAAAGCCATCAAGTGTCCGAGTCACCCGCAAATTTAGCAAAAGAAATTATATTTAGCGACTATTTTAATGACAGCTGACTTGATGGAATAAAATAAAGTTGTTGGCAACACTCTTAGCAAAATAATAAAAAAGATATAAAAATATATGAAATTAAACAAAAATTTAGTAAAAAAAACACAATTCAGTTGCAAAAAATGTCGTACAAATTTATATCCAAAATTAAAAAGGATATTGGTCTAAAATTAATAGCATTTTTTTCATAAATACCTAAAGCATAATTTGGTCGCATATGTTTTAAAGACTAGGGATAACATATCGTGTCAGACACGAGTTGTTAAGATATGAACACGATAAGACAAGAATATGAAACAGGTAAGCACGAACACGACACGATAACTTATCGTGTCATTTTTCCACACACGAACACGAAACTGTTTATAACATGTTAACGCGATAAAACAAGATAAGACACGACAAGACAAGACAAGAGCTTGTTTATAAACATTAACCCTAAAACGTATACACAAACCAATGAATGAAAGACTGAGTGGCGACGGGTTGAGAAAGAGGACGGGTGATGACGGACAGGTGATGAGTGACAGCGGACGGGAACCTTACTCTGGTCACCGTAGGACTGCATCTGCACTTGTTCAATTTCATAAACCTTACTCTGGTCACTGGAATCCTTTGTCGTTGCTGTTGTCGATGTCTAAATCCACCATTGTTGCCTTCAGCGCCCTCTCCTATCCTGCCTCTGGGTATGTTTGGCAATGAGCTTTTAAGAGTTTTTATGAGCTTCAAGGTTTAAGCTTTTAAGAAAATACTTCTACTTAATAAAAAATCTTGTTTGGTTGAAAGAGTTTGAAGCTTTTAGGTTAGGACAAAAAGCTCTATAATGAAACACTACTAGTACTAGCGTTTAAGAAAAACCTCTTACTAACTACAATCTTTAATGAGTAAATGACACAAATACCAATTCTATCATTAAAAAAAACATGCATAAAAGCTTTTAGTTAATGTTTATTTTAGTCATTTTATACATTTTATTAAAAACTACAGCTACAATGCCAAACACCAAAATATATTTAAAAAACTGTTGCTATCAGCTTCCAGTCACCAGCTACCGTTTCAGCCACTAGCTAGTTTTGCCAAACATACCCTATAACTACATCGACATTCAACGGCGACTATCACGTAGCCTACCACTGATTAACCCAATCTCCATTGTACCTCCACTCACTTGAAACCAACCTATCAACGGTAAGAAGAACACCAACATCGTCACCAACGCCTAAGATCTGAAAACCCTAGGTCTTTCCACAACCGAGCAACACTATAAGGTTTTGATTTTGTTTGTTGTGAGAGAGAGATATGAAAGGCAGGTGCAAATAAGGGTAATGCGAAAGAGATAGAAATCACACGGAGTAGATAAAGGCAAGCAAATGACACTCGTACCCCTCGAAATCAAGTAAATTACTTTACTGCCATTAACTGTTCATGGTTACTGTAGCCCAAGAAAATGGCTTTTGCTATAGTGAAAGTGGTTCCCTCAAATGTTATATATATAACTAGGTTATTTACCCGTGTGATACACGGGTTGAACAATTTAAATTATATATAAATTAAAAATATAACTAAGAAAAATTAAATTACATATTACATTTAAAATAAATAAAATTGCCTTTACAACAGAAAAATATTAAATATTCATCAGCTCTAAATAATTTCTTGTAAAAGACATTCATATTCACATAAAACTATTTTCAAACTTTCCAAAATATATCTTCTTAATCGTGACTGTTACCTTGTAGACTACAGGTACAAAAAAAAATCATAAGTAATAATAGTAAATTTGTTTAGGCTAGGCTAAGATGTAAAAAATGAAATTAATTTAAAAATATCTCCTCATCCGTTAAACCATCCCAATCGAGTATCGTGCATTTGGAATTTGACATCAAATTTCTTCCAATGCCAAAATATTTTTAACCTTGAGTGTATAATCATTTTTTTCTAACATCAATGTCCTTATACATAATGTCATTTAATGGTTCAATATGACTGTAATTATAAAAAAGGATTGCGTGAATTAATAGCATGAAAATGAAGCTGAAATGAATTAGTAATGAAAAGATTGTTGCCATTTACTTTGATATTGCATTTCTCTGTTGAAGTAACTTGAAAAAACAAAGTCAATGAAAATTTCAAACGATGTTTTTTCATATATAAAATGTATTTTATAAATCAAGCTATTATAATACGAAAATAGCCAAGCATATTTAGTTTGTATTAAATCAAATATTTAATTAATGTGGATTGATTTGTTTTATTTTGTTTTTCAGAACATTCTAAGAAATATAGTTTTAAACTTAAAGTGAAAGACTACATATTAAAAAATAGGTTAATTAAAGTACAAAATTTAAATATAAATTTAAATTTAAAAACATATAAATACACTATCTTAAAAAATGAATATTTTTTAATAAAGTTTACTTCTATTAGCTAATAAACATTTTCAAGTCATGTCTAATAATTTATATCTAATTTTGTATTAAAATATAATCATATTAATTGATTTACAAAACCATAGAATATATATATATATATATATAAGTAAAGAGTTGGCTAAAAAGTCTATTTTTTCTAAGAAGTGTAAGAAGTCTATGTAGGTATTGTGTTTTAAATTTTAGGAGAAATGTTTTATATTCTTTTGGTATTGTGTTCTATATATAAAACAATAAAATTAACAATTTAAAACACAATCAAATGTATTTTAAGCATTAAATCTAAAACACGATACGAAGAAATATAATCAGCGTGTTCTAACGATAATCGGTGTGTTTTACATTTAATGCATAGAATCCATTTGATTGTGTTTTAAATTGTTACTTTTGTTGTTTTTCTAAATAATCCACTACCAAAAGAGTATAAAACATTTATCCTAACATCTAAAACACAATGCGTACATAGTTTTAAACTTAGAATAAAAGATGAAATTTTTATAAATGGGTTATTTAAGGTATACATGATTTAAATTTAAAGTTATAACATATAAATATGTTATATAAAAAAATCACTAATGTTTCAATAATGTTTAATTCGGTTAGTTAATAAATCTTTTCAAATTATGTCTAATAATTTATATCTAATTTTGTATTAAAATATAATTATATTAACTACGAAAACATAATATAAGTATATTAAATAGAATTTTAAAATTTATATTAATAACAGAAATCATTAAATCCGTTTTTAATGATTTATGTTGCAACTATGTTATTAATATATTTATATTATGAATTTGCAAATCAATTAATATAATATAATTATATTTGAATTTATTGTATTAAATAGTAAAATTAGACAATTCATGAGGGAGTGACATGTGTCCCTCATGTGTTTTCTTTTATTATATAGTGTAGATGTAGATGTAGATGTAGATGTAGATTTATGTAGAATTATTAATTATGTTTAATTAGTGTAGATTTCGTTTTAGAAATTTGTGAATTTATATACATTTTAGGTTTTATTTGTATTTTAATACTAAAATAAAAAAAATAATGTAATTACTCTTGTGGAGTAATTACGTAGTTACTCTTGTGTAAACTACTGTAATTACCCTGATAGCGTAATAACGTTAAAAATATATTTTGATTTTTTTTATATTATTCATCTACAAACTATGTTTAAACAGATGAGAGAAAAGAATTTCAATTTATTTTCCATATTCACTTAACATATTTAATAGGCTAAGTTTATTTATATTTGATCCTTACCCTACATTTATATATCACTTTTATTACAAATCACCAAAGTTATTGTTAGTTCATGTGTAGTGGAGGGGAGTTATAGGGCGTCATGGGGATTAAAATATAATAAAGTAATAGAAGGGGGGTTATGAGGCGTTATAGAAAAAGAGGGTGTAGTGTGAAGGGGCGTTATGGGGCTTTATAAATGATTGGGTAATAATTGGTTAATTATTCTTTTCTTTTTTAAATAATAATATTAAATACTTAATAATATATCATTAAATAAATAAAAATTACAAATACTAAAAAAATTACAAATACTAAAAAAAAGTACAAAATACTAAAAAAAACACAAATACTAAAAAAAATACAAATACTCGTAGGTTATATTTTTGCTCGATTTTGGCCTTTTGTTTCAAACACATTTCCAAGGCCTTACCTTCTAGGTGGTCGTGCGACTTCGTGTAAAATTCATAGTCGCGTTGAAATTGTCGATCTCTCATAAGCTCAACAACCTCTCGGTTTTCATGGATACGCTGAGCCCCAATGTTCGTTTGTCTTGGAGCCGCTGGTTCATCTCAGCAAACGCCGGGATTAACTCATTCACCCCCAACGAAGACTCCGCCCGGGCGGCTCGAGCAGCCCGTCGACCGGGCGGACGGGGTAGCTCATCCGCCCCCTCCTCCCGTGCAAAATACGCATTTTCTTCGGCGTTTAGGTCGATGAAACGCGCGTCAGACGTAGGGGTCTCGGGATCAACCGACTCAGAGGTCTTCGACTTCTTTGAAGGCCTCGTATTTCTGGCCCTAGATGAAGAAGTTCCAACCGTTGTTTTTATATCGTTCCACTTGCCCGATATGGAATCATCGGGCCGGTAGTTTTCTCCCTTACCAGCCAGATCAAAAAATGATGCTCGGACTGACTCTCCTGCAAAAATCTCATTTGTTTTGATAGTTCGCTAAAAAAACAAACCAAAAAATATATAAGTGCCCATTTAAAAAACTATATGTAAAAAAGATATAACATAACAAAAAATATATATCTTACCAACAACGGGATCCTCCGACACGTCAACCCACACTCGGGCTAACGCTAATAACTCGTTGTCAGTCCATGGTAGGACGGTTTTTTTGGTGCAAGCATTCGTGTCTTTCCTTTTGTGAATCCGTCTTCCTCATCCGGTTGTCTTGCCTCGCGCGTGCTCTTGCTCTTGCATCGGTTCCTGTGCCTCCGGAATCGACTGTGTGTCTTGCCAAGCATTTGAGGAGCCGAACATATGAGATGTCCCAAACACTTGTGTTGAGCCAAACCCACCTCCCATGTTAATGTTATACATGTTCGGGTCCAATGGTGGATTTATTCATTGAGTAGGGTAGGGTGGACATGTGCCCACCGTACAGCCAACACTATATATTTTTCCTATTTTTTTTCTATTGAGCAAAGGTTTTGCAGACATAGGATGGTAAGATGGATTAGAAGAAGTAAAAGCAAATTATTTATTTGATTTTTTTTTTTAATTTAAAACGTGGTAACTTGAACTCTGCAAAAGCATTATGGACAACTATCCCACAATAATATTTTATTTCAAAATAATATGACTTTTACTTTTGTCCTATTTAATTTTCTATTTTCTTACTTAACCTTTTTATTGAATTAATTAATATATGGTTCTGTCATTTTTTTATAAGTTTAGGATCCTCAAGTAGAGATATATATTGTAGTTACATTTTAATAAAAATATTGAACCAACTAATGTAATTTAAAAAAATCAAACAGTGGTAATCATTCTTATAACTTGATTTATATTATCAATATGATAAGTATAAATTGATTTTACCAGACCCATTTTAACCCGATTTGTTTTTACATTTTTTTCTTTCAACACCACTAATTTGTGCCCTCCGTAAAAAAAATTTCTGTATCCGCCACTGTTCGGGTCCCAATTCATTGGTTGGTTTAATAGGTTCATAAAAGTTTGTAGGTTTGAATCTGAACCCGGAGCTATAGGTTGGGACCCGACGCCAGTAGTTTGAGGACTGAACCCGAAACCACCTCTACCGAATGGAAGGCAATCCCATAACTATTTGGGCCGAAAGGAAGGCAATTCCATAACCCAGGCCCAAGCCCATTGTCGAGGTTATGGGTAAATGGTCACTGGCCCGTGTAACTCCTATAAATAGGAGGTCTCACCTCCTTCAAACAGATTCCTCAGAGAACACACTCACACTTACCGGGCCAAACCACCATTTTTATGTCTGCTATCACGGGTCTTTCGAGACTCTAAGCAGTCGCCTCCTTTCGTACGACCCTTTGATTATTTACAGGTCACGGATCCAGCCTCGGTGTGGAGCAAAGGATTATATCCTGCAGCAAACACGAGTCGCCACCTCACGTACCTCCCGTGAGGTAAGTACTATACTAATTGTACTCGTTGTTTCTTCACCCGTAAATTCTGTGTTCATGGCGTTAAACCATTCCGTATTGGATAAGTTGGCTTTGGGATTGGAAGGAATGGGAACAAGAGGGGAGGTGTTATGGTTAAATAATTTCTTGCGTTTGGAAACACCGTCCATAGCACGTGTACGAATGGTAAGTGTCAGAGGTTGGGATAGTTGTGTAGGAGTCGTGACGGATTGGACGACGGGTGTTGGTGGTGAAGTTGTTCCGGTGGGTAAATGGACGAGCCAGTGGACGGGTCTGGGGAGTGGACATGTGGGCCGTTAGTTGGTGATGAGGTGAGATTTGGTACTGGGCCAGGTGTGGGTTTAGTGGGGAAGGTGTTGGAGTGTGCTACTGATGTAGGGTGAGGTTGTGAAGGTGAGAGTGATGTGGGGATGGTTGTTACCGAGCCTAGAGGTAGGGACGAGACGGAGGAAGATGGGCTCCGCAACCAATTTTCATACTACCACACCGTGTAGCCTAAAGAGTTTATACGTTATTAACTTTAACTACTTGTATAAAATCACGCGCGTTGTGCGTTTTACAATCGAGATTTAGATGAGGTGTTAATCAATCAATGAATTATACAATTGAGATTCTATTTTGGTTGTAAACGTTAAAAAAATAAAGAAATCTACACATAAGGTAACACATGAAATTTGTAACGAAATTACATAAGATTATGTTATTATATATATATCTATTAAATCAAAGACACTTCTACAGTGTCTTTGATTAGATTATAATATATAAGTCCACGTATTATGCAGCCTAATTTTTTTACATTATGCAGCCTACTTCTTTGACTTGTTTATTTGACCAACAATTAAAATTATAATCTATAAATAATGAAACATATAAATAATTTTTCTTCTAATTTGCCCACCAAACTTTTAGCTTTTAGGATTTAAAATTTTGATCACTAAACTTTTAGCTTTTAGGATTTTAAATTTTGACCACCCAACTTTTTTAAACTTGCATTGCACTTTGGCCGAACTTTTAGCTTTTAGGATTTCAAACTTTGACCACCAAGCTTTTAACTGCGAGTATTTTCTTGAAGCCCACGCGAGAATAACAGTCACGTAATATTATATTTTATGTCCACGAAACCCTCCATGCAACAGGAGCTCCCATAACGACGCGTGATCTTTAACGTCTACCAAACCTCAACGCAACAGAAGCTCCCGCCACGAAGCGCGGGTAATAGAATCCTAGTTTATATTAATAGTATATAATATAATAAATTTTTTTAATAAAATAATACGAATAAAACAATAGTATATAATATATTAATAGTGTATAATATAATAAAGTTTTTGAATAAAATAATAGTATATAATATATTAATTAGGGATGAGCATACAAGGTCGAATGCCGATCCCATCCCGTTCCGATCCTGATACCGTACTGAACCGATACCGAATAGTGTATAATATAATAAAGTTTTTGAATAAAATAATAGTATATAATATATTAATTAGGGATGAGCATACAAGGCCGAATACCGATCCCATCCCGTCCCGATCCCGATACCGTACCGAACCGAGTGGTTTCGGGATCGGTATCGGTACCCATATTTATGGATTTTCGGATTCGGTATTATCGGTATCGGTACGGGATCGGTATAGTATCGGTATTTTTAGGTAAAATACCGATACCACACCGATACCGTACCGATACCAAACCTATACCGTACTGTTCGATATCGGTATTGTCGGAATCGGTATAATATATTAATAGTATATAATAAAATAAAGTTTTTAAATAAAATAATAATATAAATAAAATATTAATATTTTACTATTCATTTTGATGTTACTATTCATTTGAGTTTGAAAATTAATTTGAGTTTGAAAATTAATATAGTCTAATTAGCAAACACATATTATATACACCCGATTCAAATTTAAAAAGTACAGTTTATGTTCTTAAAAACTATTTAAAATATCATATTTACCCTTTCTATTAAATTCAATCTTGAATAATTTTATGGTGACAATTTGATCAAAGTTCTTTTGTCAAAGTTTAACATTTTGGAGCATGTGCTGGTTAATCAGGTTTTTTATAGTATACTAGTATATTGAGCTACTGCACGTACGACTACATTAAAACTTAAAGTAACTCAAATTTATACCACTAAACATTCAATCATACTCGTTTTTGAAAAAATTATATGTCAAAATGTAGACAAACTGAAAACACACATTAAAATAAGCACAAAAACATATTATATTTGACTTGACTAATTATCGAGAAAACTTATATCGAAACGTAAACCAACTTGAATTTATGTAAAAACGTACTTAAAAATAAGCACGTAAATATTTTACCTGACTTGTAGACAAATTGAAAACGTATATAAAAATAAGGCCGTACATTATATTTGACCACGTAGATTAAAATAAGCACCTAAAATTTGAGGGGGGAGGGGGGGAGGGGGATAGTTATTTTAAAAGATGTTAGAGGCTTACGGTATGTTTGGAAAGAAGCTTTTAAAAGCTTTGATAAGTTGCAAGCATCAAACATAGCACGCGAAGCGGCATGTTTCCTCAGTAAAAAGAACGCATGTAATTTCTATACTGATTTTGTAATACAACTAACATAAATAGAATATACATCAACATTAGCAATTAACAATAAATAATTTAAAACCACATAATGCTCAAGTTGAAAGCATAAAGATCATTGTACATTGTAGTTGTTATATAATACTAATTAAAATTAATTTACGTTCAATTTGTTTTGATTAGTTGATAAAAAAGTTGTTCTAGGTATAAAATTTAAGCTGAAATAAACTTCAAGCAGCTCATAAAAAGTAGTTTACCTAGTGCAAGTGAATGTTAGCCAACAAATACTTTTTCTAATCATAAAACCAATTCATGCTTTATTCTCTCTCCCTGCTTCAATCACCAGTCAACAACTACAACAAACTCATCACGGTCACGTTTTCCTTTTCCTTTTCTTTCTCTAAAAAATTCAAACGCATCGCCTCGGACAACCACCACCACTTCAACCCCCTTTCAACTTTTTATTAATTTTTAATAGGAAAAAGACAAAAAAACCCCTACAAAAACAGCTCTAGAAGTTAGAGGAATTTCGCCCAAGTCACCGATTTTATTTAGGGGGGACGGTATTCCCCTTAAGGGAAAGGTGATACCTCAGCTCACTGAGAGCTTCCCGAGACCATACCAATGAGCCTAATGGTAGAGTGGCTCTGCAATATGTTAGGGCACAAGGGGTGCTCCACTGAACATGTTTTTACTTCATTGATTTCTATCAATGCTACATCACTTCACTGATTTCCTTCACTGAAACACTTTTTTGTAGACAGCACTCCACTGATTCTTTACCCAACTATCAATTATTTTCACACATAATAATAATAATAATGATACATATAAGTAAAAAAAAAAGTCATAACTAAAGAGACTTAAGTCTCGTTAACAAGAAAATAATAATAATAAAAAAAAGTAGAGATCTTTGAACTAGCATTAGCAAAAGCATTTTGGACAAGAGATCTTGGAGCTAAACATTGGGTTTTGAAGCACTAGTTTAGCTTGGTTTAGATTTTGGAAATTTATAAGTAAATGTGAGTTGGTTTGTCCCACATTGGTGGGGAGATAAAAAATGGATGAGTTTATAAGGTGAAACCAAATGGCAGAGATTAAATTCTTTGTGTTACATTATACTCTCGCACCTACCCGTGCGCGCAGAGGGGGGGGGGGTGCAAAAAATGGGTTCTGGTTCGGGAAAAAATCTTCAACCAACGCGACACCCGCATCTGCGGACACGAATGCAGCTCGAAAAAACCCGGGTACGCGTGACGTTGGTTTTTGCTGCTGCTTTCCATTTAATTTTAAGGGATAATTTTTTTTTATTTTAATCACTAGCTTATACCCCGGGAGCGTCCCGGGTTGAGAAATCTAAGTAAAGTGAATAAAATTAGAAGTATCCAAACTATAAAAATGACATCTATGTATCAACTTACATTAGATACTTTAAAAAGAAATATACCAAAAGATCAATTTCACCTTACAACATCAATACCTAAAACAGAATATTAAGATCCCAAGCACTTCAAGGGGACAAAGATTGTTTAGCACCAATACATTCAGTCAAAGGTCTTTAACTGCATACAATAAGATTTGACCTATTTTAGAATATGGTAGAAAAAGAAAACATAGCAATTAGCTGTTGGAGAGCGTCCCGGGTTGAAATATCTAATATGACATAATAAAATATTTAACATGACAACATAATTTATGACTTGCCAATATATGATTAATGAATATTATTATTATTATTATTATTATTTTAAACAAATCACTGCCATAAGTTATCATATTTTAATATAAAAAAAGGGTAATTGGGTCGGGTATCACCTAATCCCAGGCCCGACCCAAACCCACAATTTTTTTTAAACTAATTCCAAACCTGACACAATACCTGTCGGGTTACAAAAAAATAGTCTTTTTTTTCTCCGTTTTTTATATAGCACTATGGTACTCGTTGGAAAGATAATAAAACGCTCGTTAATTTGGTGTAATTTTTTTCTTTAAAAAATATCGTATATAAAAGATATTAACGTTTAAAAGTTATGAGAGGAAACATGAGGGTGAAAAATCCAATTTTGTTTTAAATTATTTTTTTCCTAAAATATCTCAATGCCACATGGGATGACACATGGCACACTCAAAGAAGGGAATGCCTCTTTAAGTGCCATGTCATTAAAATGGCTTTGGTTTATTATAGGTATAGATAGGTGTAAAGGATAAAAAATAATAAATTGTGAATTTGGTTCACGGGACCCCTACCAGCGTGGGTGACGACGGTGTTACCGTGCTGAAACTGAGGTACCCGTGACCAATTCTGGTAACGCCCTGTCCCCATTAGAGAAAAAAAAGTCCGAGGTTCAAATTTGAAATTTCAATCTATTGTACAAACAATCTACAGTCAGTCGTACTCCACATTATGACGCTTTACTAAAAAGTCTATGTTCTAACTTCTAGTTGGTTGTCGCATACATAAATGAACAAGATCTCATTGCTTTACAATTTACACGTTTTAATGCTACAAATACCATAATTGCAATAGGATACACCAAACAATTAGGAAAGACTGAATTACAAGTTTTGTTCTTTATCTTTACATAAAATTGCAACGGATATCCTTTGTATTTAAAATTGATAACTTTTATACTTAATGTTTCCAAATGTTACATGGTATGTCCTTTCGCCATAACTCGGTTACTTTTTAACGTTAAAACACATCATGTGATTCTCACGTGAGGGTATATTTGTAAATTCTCTTTCCACAATCCAATCCACCCAATTTATATCAAATCAAACCCTCATATATCAGTTCCACACCCATCATCGTCCTTCTTTCAACTTTTAGGGGTTAGCCACAAATAGGGCTGTTCACGAGCCGAGTCGAACCGAACGGACCTCTGCTCATGCTTGGCTCATTTACAAACCGAACCGAGCTGATCGGCTCGTTTACAACCGAGCTGAAAAACGAGCGAAAAGTAATTTGGACAACCATGAAATTGGGATGTTATCTTCAATGTTTTCGTTGTCGAGTGACAACTAAGCTGTAACTGTCCAATGAGGACACTAATATTGAGGTCCGAGTGTCCAAGAATGAGGCTTAGGTTTAGGCAATGGACATACTACAGAGAACAATTGTCGCTTTGTAATATAAGATGATTTCAAACGACGACTAGGGGTGGACGACTAATAACATAAAGAAGTCAAAGTTGTCATTTTACGACTTAAGGTTTTACTATTAAACTTAGTATTGACCAATTTTAAAGCCTAATTGAATCCAAAACTAGTATAAAAACCCACCTATGACCCATTACACTTTGCACCTCTAAATCGATTGTTTCAATTCGATTAAACTCTCCCTCATACCTTTCTTTTAGAGTATATTACTTCTACATTTGAAGCTTTGATTATAAGCTCTTGTAATTGGCGAATTGGAAGCTTGATATTTTTTCTTATTCGGTTTCTTTTCTTCTAAGTTGGACTAGTTTCATTGTTGAATCTTTGGATTGCTCGCAATTTTACGCTCGCTTAATCATCAAGTCATTTGGCGAAAGTGAGTATTTCCTATCCCCTTTTTGCTTTTATTCATTTTTGGGGTGTTACATGTACACTTATACAAATTACAAATACAAGTTCACATTTTTACAATACAATTCTAGTACTATGTGCATTTGCTTACAAACGTGCTTTATGCTTAAACATTACATGTAGAATACATTTGTACTTAGTGAAATCATTAACATTGTACAAGCCGACCTTAACATTGGATAGCGCTATTGGATTGACAACCCGCCTAGGTTGATTCTCCCCCTTTTTCATCGGAGAATCCGTGGTCATTGTTAAGTTATTATCCATTTATTAGATAAGTACACCGCCGTTCATTTAGTACATTATACAGTCACTGGATTGATTTCGCTCATTTGTATGTTACATAGTTTACATAATTGCACTGTAGCTTTGCACTTGAATTGTATACCTTTTTCAACTTACTATATGTATTAAAACTAGGAATGCTCACCAACATTTCATATGTTGACAAAACTTATTTTGTACATGTTTCAGGTGCAGTTTGATCTTAGTACTATAGCATTGGATTTTAGTGCTTCTTTTAAATAAGTTATTTCAAATTTCATGTTTCGTTCAGACTTTTGTATTTTTTTTCCATTTCATCTATGTAAGACAATTTAAATTATTCAATAATATATTTACATTTTAGTACCATGTGCTTTTGAACAATCGTCACTACGTGACACCTCGATGATTCCGCCATCGGTTGGGGTGTTACAGATTGGTATCAGAGCCATGGTTATAGGGAATTAGGTTATTAGAATGCCTTTTAGCCTAGTCTATAACCAAGTTTACATTCACGAGTCCTCTCGTGTTTATTTCTCTTTATCCTATTATTTTTTTTCAAGATATTTTCGCTATGATTCTTTCTCGTTATTCTTTCGGTGTGTTGTTTAAAGAAGAAGATACTCGTATTTCACAAACGAAACAATCTCACCAAGTTAGGAGTGACATCCATACCTTGGTGATTAGTTTCACTCCTCTATATGTTATTTATCTTAGGAATATATCTTTGAGATAGGAGTGACATCCACACCTCAAAGAGTATTTCTTTCAAAAAGGAACTTAACCACTAAGCTGGGGGTGATATCCTTAACTTAGTAATTGGTTTCATTCCACAATCGTTTTCAATTTTGAAATACATCTTTGAGTTAGGAGTGAAATCCAAATCTCAAGGATCTATTTTTGCATCTCGTTTTTAATCTCGCTAAAGTTTGGAATTCACTAGTGTTGGGGCACGTGCAATCTGGAAGGGTGAGCGCCTGTATCCTGAGTTTTCTGTCTAGGCCTGGTATTTTGTATAAATCCCAATCAGACGAGGGACCCGTATGCCGACCTGGGAACTCTCGGGATGAGCATTCACTTATAGGCTAAAGTACGCCCCCACAAGTCACTAATAACATTTTAATTACTTTAGTTAGTCAAAGTTTCCTATGGGAACAATTCCAATGTTTTATATCATTGATATTTATGGTTGTTTATCATTTGAAGATTCCATTTAAATCACTTGATGTTTCATATGCCATTATTCATTGATCATTCGCTTTTGAACCCCTTATCATCATTACTAAAACTTTTGTTCGATATATTATCGCCTTAAAGCTTACACTATTTCACTTATGCTCATGATTTTTACACTATAAGGCATTACTCGTTTTGCGTTAAAATATTTTTACCCACGACTTAAGTTTTAAACTCTATGTTTAAATTTAATCACATCCTGATTTTAGGAATGTTGCGTCATCATACAGTTAAAAATGAACATGGTTCTTCCAAACTTATTATTTCAACCTGTTTTATACCTTCATGTTTACAAACTTACTTGATCGAAGTCACAGTATATCCTCATATACCTAATACTAATATTGCTGCACCCAGTCTCCTAAGCCATAGCCAACTACCATTAGTTAGAACTTCTTAGTCGGACTAACCTCATAGATAAATACTTACCTACACGATACACACTAGTACACTACTCTCTAAAACGATTAATTTGACAACTTATTCTATAAGTCTTTTCACAAAGCCTATTCGCCAAATTAGAACACACTTTTCATACACCTTGTGCCTTGAAACAAATAGCCCACTATGAGCCCAAATAGATGCCTTAACGATCCTGCAAATAAATGATCTTTCAATGTATAAATTTCATAAAAGTTTGAAAATTTAAAAGGTTTCAAGTTTACCCAGTCTTAACGGGTAACACTTCGATTTTCTCAACATTTCATAACAATTAAAAATTTCCGACTTTTCAACCCACAAGTTAAAGAAATGTTTAAATACAGAAAATTTTATTTTCCAAAATTCGTCAAGGCATCTGGGATCATTCACAACCTTCATATCATTTTAAATCTTGGTCTTTCAAAACACATTAGATTTACACACACTTCATGAAATGGTTTTATCTTGCATTTTATAAACTTGCATTGCATAGTTTACAAATCAAATGTAAATTTGCATGTTTTCATATAACGTATCCAATATATGTTTTCGGGAGGAATTTGCAACTAATAATATACCTTATAACACTTTTCAAACTCGACTTCTCGTAAACACATGAAAATGTGTACCTACGAAATCTTTTCAAGTGAACCTGTTTTGAACTTAAAACATTCTTCGGTTTCCAAAAAGTTATCCTCATACCAGTAGACTATACGTCTGTTCTGTGCACTTTCATTTATAGTAAATTTCATTATTTTTTTTACACCATTCTATTTATAGTTACGCTCGTACATTATCTTATTATTTTTGTATTATTCTTTTGTTGGTAGTTATTTTCACGCGTTATTCGCAACTATTCTCGCAATAGTTATTAGTAGTTATTCTTACAACACTAGTTTTAAGCATTTATTTAACTCGTTTACTTTCATTTTGTGCAAATTGTGCGATTTACTCGATTTACGTTATGCTATTCTTTCAATCGAAATTTTATGCTATACTTATATACTTACATGAACGCATATTTGGTATGCATATTTTTTTGTTGTAAGCAAAACCCTATTATACTTTACATTATTTTGTTCATCATCATGGCCAACGAACATACTAATTGATAGCTCGTATGAGATCTAAGCCAGTTCCCATGTACAACTCGGTTCAGAGTATTCCTCTAACCCGAGGGGAACGGTGTAATCCTTAGAGTTTATCAATATGGTTGTTTAGAGCCCAATGATGTGAACATAAAATTTACCGGTTAAGGGTGAACCCGAAAGGTGAAGAACCCCTAATCATGTCTTATACTTACACATTAATCTCATTACGGTTAAAGGGTAAACCTGAAAGGGGAAGAACTTCTAACCGCATCTTATACTTGAGCAGTATCTACTACTTAACACATTTTGGTTGCACGCATTGTTTCTTGTATTACTTATGTTAGTGTTATGGAAAAGCATAGCACCCTAGTGTAAGGTAAATCGATGATTACGGTCCGGAACGCAATCATGGATTTACAGGTACATGGGGGTGGTGTGTGATTCTACTTAGGCTATTGGTAGACAATCAGTACGAGTCCAAAGTATCAGTAGTGTGGTGGGTTAGCTGCGGTACACCCTATATATAAGCACGAGCGATACTGCGGGAGCAGACTAGGAGTCTGACCAAGAACCTACCCATTACTATCTCTTTATTAGATCGTTGACTAATGGCTAGCATTTTCGATAAGAATGTTCTTACACGAGCTTCAATTCGACTTCCTAGAGTCTTTCTCTGAACCATCCACACAGAAAACACAAACTTTGTATACTCTTACACTCTCTGTTAGTCGAAAACCTGTTGCATGTCCTTAATAAAGTTCGGTCAGAAACTTCTCTAAAGTAAGGGAAGCTACTATAACACTGCCCTGCCTTCACCAGTTACATATTCCCAAAACCTTTCTCACTTACACTCTCAAGTTCCTAACCTCGGGTCAAACGTCAAAGATATTCGCTTTAAACAACTACTTCAAACTTTGTCAAATTAGGGCTGATGCATTTCTTAAAATCTACTTGCCTTTTTACAAATGTCTTTTGTTTCATGGAAACCTTCACTTGAAAGTAATTTCGGGACGAAATTTTCTAAAGTAGGGGAGACTGTGACAACCTGCACCCTTCACTTTTCATAAATGTGCATAATTGGTTCCTCAACTATTTAAAATTTTTCATTTTTAACCCTCGTATTTTAATAGGACCAAAATTCACAATTTAATAAAACTTATAATTTTTATAAGTAAAAGTATGCACGTTCTATACTCACATCTACACCCGAGCACGTATGTTTCAGACCTTGATACTCAAAGCCCTTAATTTTCGGTCCTAAAACAACTTAGAAACAGAAGGAAACAAGTCTATAACTTAAAATTGATTAAATTAGAAAAATTATTTTTTTTTATTTTTTTAGCCCTCGCGGTCCGCTAAGAAAGTCCCAGTCAAAGTCTCAGTCAAAATCCTAGTCAAAGTCCTAGTCAAAGTCTTAGTCAAACAGTCAAAGTCCTAGTCAAATAGTCAATTCATCTTAAAACCTTACTTTATTGTGTTGACCAATTTTAAAGCCTAATTGAATCCAAAACTAGTATAAAAACCCACCTATGACCCATTACACTTTGCACCTCTAAATCGATTGTTTCAATTCGATTAAACTCTCCCTCATACCTTTCTTCTAGAGTATATTACTTCTACATTTGAAGCTTTGATTATAAGCTCTTGTAATTGGCGAATTGGAAGCTTGATATTTTTTCCTATTCGGTTTCTTTTCTTCTAAGTTGGACTAGTTTCGTTGTTGAATCTTTGGATTGCTCGCAATTTTACGCTTGCTTAATCATCAAGTCATTTGGAGAAAGTGAGTATTTCCTATCCCCTTTTTGCTTTTATTCATTTTTGGGGTGTTACATGTACACTTATACAAATTACAAATACAAGTTCACATTTTTACAATACAATTCTAGTACTATGTGCATTTGCTTACAAACGTGCTTTATGCTTAAACATTACATGTAGAATACATTTGTACTTAGTGAAATCATTAACATTGTACAAGCCGACCTTAACATTGGATAGCGCTATTGGATTGACAACCCGCCTAGGTTGATTCTCCCCCTTTTTCATCGGAGAATCCGTGGTCATTGTTAAGTTATTATCCATTTATTAGATAAGTACACCGCCGTTCATTTAGTACATTATACAGTCACAGGATTGATTTCGCTCATTTGTATGTTACATAGTTTACATAATTGCACTGTAGCTTTGCACTTGAATTGTATACCTTTTTCAACTTACTATATGTATTAAAACTAGGAATGCTCACCAACATTTCATATGTTGACAAAACTTATTTTGTACATGTTTCAGGTGCAGTTTGATCTTAGTACTATAGCATTGGATTTTAGTGATTCTTTTAAATAAGTTATTTCAAATTTCATGTTTCGTTCAGACTTTTGTATTTTTTTTCCATTTCATCTATGTAAGACAATTTAAATTATTCAATAATATATTTACATTTTAGTACCATGTGCTTTTGAACAATCGTCACTACGTGACACCTCGATGATTCCGCCATCGGTTGGGGTGTTACAATATATAATTATATATATAATAAATAAATAATAATTTATTCGAGCTGAACCGAGCCGAGCGGACCTTTGCTCGTGCTTGGCTCGTTTACAAACCGAACCGAGCCGATCAGCTCATTTACAACCGAGCGGGCAATCGAACGAGCATTTTTGGAGCATTTTCCGAACGAGCGGCGAGCGATCCACGAGCGACGAGCGATTTGAACAGCCCTTGCCACAAAATCTGCAATGGATGACGAAGAAGGCTGATACATTCGAGAATCTCTACCTAGCGATGATGTTCTTGATCTTTATGGTAATGTCAATGCATAAACCCTATTTTTGACCATGAGGTTGACATGTCTGATTTTATGATGAATATTGATCCTGATGTAGAAGACACCATCAACACAAATATTAATGTAGATATGAATGATGATGTTTTAGACAATGATAATTTTTATAGTGGCCCAGAATCTGATGAGAATGACACAAGCCTACGGAGACACCATTTACACAAACTCATAAGGGCAAATGAAAACATGGCCAACTTTTATCTTGTCCAAGTGTTTGGAACCAAGCAAGAAGCTAAGAAGATGATAAATGTTAGTACATGTATTGTATATGTCCCTAGCCTAGTATAGATATTTGTTTATTGTTATTGTACGTGTTTGGATGTGTTTTGTATGCTTTTCGGCAGTTTTTGTAGTACTAGCGACTAGGTCTTGTAGGTGCGACTAGCCTTGCTAGTTGCGTGGGAAAAAAGACGACTAGCATGCTAGTCGCCCCACCTAGTCGCCTATTACAAAGCTAGTCGCCCTGAGGGCCCTGAGCGACTAGCAGCAGGTATAAATACTTTCAATGATTGCCCTAATCATTTTATCTGTCATTTCACACACTCCAACACCTCAAGTCATAGGTTTTTGGGTTTGTAAGCTGCATTGTACACTCGCGCTATGTTTTAATATGATTACAACATTTAAAATGTTTTTGTGTGTGTTCTTGATATCTCGTTATTGTGTTTGTTGGCGTTTTTGTTATCTGAACATCATCTAGTGGATTCCGCACACTAGGTGAACTAGTTCATGATAGTGGGGTTGTCCGAAAACGATCCTCCAAGTGGTATCAGAGCATAGGCTCTTATTCATGTGTTTGATAACAAAACGGATTCAAAACAAGGTATTTTCATATTGAAAATCAGTATTTTGGTGTTAAAACTTGTTTTGAAAGTTTCAAACTTTATGTTTTGTGAAAAACAAACATCTTTCAAAATCTAAGCTTGTTTTAATGGATAAAAACATGTGTTTTTTTATTAGGGTTTGCTCCAAAAGTGATTTCACAACTTTCCTAATCATTTGGGGATCAAACACATTGATTTTGATATATTTTGAAGCAAAAATGATGATTTTCGTGCAATACAAGCCAATATACCTCCAGGTAGTGTCTAGGATTGTTTCACGCAACTAGGCTTACTCAATCGTTTCTTATGACACACGACTAGACCCTAATCATGCTACAGTACACACGACTAGGTATCTAGTAGCCAGGCGAACCTTAGTCGTCCCAAATCTTGTAGTCGCATCATTGTTCACGCGAGTAAGATTCCAATCGCCTGTTTTCTTCTCAATCGTGTCTTGCTAGTCGTGTGGCGTACCTCAATCGCCTGTAACCATTTTGAACTTAAAATTCGTCCCTTGCTTCCATCACGAAGGCTCTACCACAAGGAGGGCTGACATTCATAATCGTGTCTTGAGGTGCTCCGTACTACCACACTCATAACATTCCCACCGAGCTCCCTGGTTCGTGCAATGCCTGGACAGGTGGCCTGGTTTTCTGCACTTGTAGCAAGTAAAACTTTTGCATGTTCTCTTATGGTGAAAACCACATTTTTCACACTTAGGATGCGCCCTTGTTATGGTTTCTTCGCCACTGCCGCATACGCATTCTCAACCTCCTGCTTCTTACCTAGATGGTTCACTGATTCCTGGTCATACGACTTCCGTTTCCCACCCATACCCTTCTTGTTCAAAGCTCCAGATCAAACTGCTTCATCCGTCAGACTATGCGCCAAAGTCACAGCACTTTGGATAGTAGTAGGTCGTGACGAGGTCACCATGCTTTGAATTTGAGGTACAAGACCCCAAATGTACCTCTCAATCCTCTTGAACTCAGGCGTAACCATATGCGGGACAAGTCGAGAAAGCTCGTGAAATCGAGTGGTGTACACCGATACTTCCGCTCCATCTATGGCCAAGTTCTAGAACTCAGTCTCAATCTTCTGCAGTTCGTTGCGAGGACAGTCCTCTGCCAAGAGCATGGACTTCAGATCATTCCATGAAAGTTGATACGCAGCTTCTCTTCCCAGTGTCTGGACTTGTAGATTCCACCGCGTCAAGGCTTCATCCAGGAAGGTGCAAGTAGCATACTTGACCTTGCAGTTGTCAGCACGGACTCCATCTTCTCTAT
The DNA here is from genome assembly GCA_028751855.1 of Ambrosia trifida. Classification (NCBI taxonomy): domain Eukaryota; kingdom Viridiplantae; phylum Streptophyta; class Magnoliopsida; order Asterales; family Asteraceae; genus Ambrosia; species Ambrosia trifida. The sequence continues at coordinate 61,480,424 of CM054127.1, forward strand.
CCACCAAACAATTCCTACCGCTCATTCGGTACCGTTGAAACTACGCGAATTGCATGCCAAAAACGCCTTGTATGAGCAACCTTTCTGTACCTCCTCAGTCTCTGTGCCACTTCCAGTCCTGCGCCAACTCCACTGGTACCGCTACCTCCGGCGCCACCGCCAGAACCTCCACTCGTGCCATTTATGGCTGCCTCATACTGTAAAACAGCAGCTACAACTTGTTGTGAAACCAACTGCGTAATGTCTTCAGGGGTCATCGGGTTTGCTTCTCTAGAGTTGTTGTGAGTAGATCTTGTTGCTGGTGCCATGTCCTCTTCTAAAATGACAAAAGAAAACAGATAAGACCATGTATCCATTCACGTATAGATGTTAAGCAATGCTCAAAGACTCATAAAGTATAAATGAGTGGTCCTTAGGTTATAGTCTAGGTATCTCTCCATGAGACCTAATTCTCTATAACCAATGGCTCTGATACCAATTTGTCAGACCCCACCTAAGGCGGAAACGCGAGGTGAGACAAACATGGTGATCACAAACATTGTTTACATGAGAAGTACTAAATGTCATTTATTTCATCAACACATAAGTCACATAATCGAATATAAGTTACAAATCCTAACAAGTGTTTCAAACAACTACCTCAAAACCACAAAACAAGGCCTTCTTTGTGCAGTCCTAAACTTGGCTCCTTGACATCCTTACTTGGTTTCCTGAAAAACATGCTTACAAGTGTCAGCTAAAAAGTTGGTGAGTCCGTAGGTTTTGTTGACTCGATAAAACAGTTTTGTTGCTTAGAAAGTTTCGTTGTCTGTGTCCATGCAGAATATAGTTACCATGAGCACCATAACCAAACCACGACGTTTATGTTCACCCCGCCCCAATCCCTAATCACGGGACATTGTAAAGTATGGATAATATGCATTCATATGCGACTAACAGTGAAAGGGAGTGTCAACCCAAATAGTACTATTCATATAATCCATGGCTTATTGCTATGCTAATGGTTATGATTGTCCGGGGAATTTTTGTTGATCTGTGATAATTGTGGGTCTAACTCATGTAACACATATTATTGTCATGTACATATGTTGGTCTGTAGCATGTTTCTCCCCCGAAGTTTCAAAACAGTAAAACAGTAAAAGGGGCCACAAAACTCACCTGATGTTTGGTTAGGTGATCTAGCAAAGCAGAAGTAACTACTGTTCCGACAAAAGTGCCCTATAATGCCAAAGATATCTTAAGTTGTGTGTACTTATTGTTTACCATACAAGTTGTTCACCCGACTTGTGGACCCTTGTGTCATGTATATGTGGGGCCATTGCACGTGATAATTTCTACGCATCTTAATTGTACCTTTGTAAAGTGTATATGTGCAACATTATGTGTGATCGTGTATGTTTTGATCCAAAAATCGGTTCCTTAACAACTATTAATGTCGAGTGTGGTTTATAAAATATTAATCATGATGTGGGTGCATTCACTAAATTGATTTGTGTCACATAAGTGTGTGGTATGCATTCATGCGATTATACGTGTGAGTTTCAAAATTAATCAACAATAAACAAGACAATGCTTTTTAGAAAATCATTAACTTATATGTAAGATAGGGTCGATTACTAGACGACTAGGGGTTGAGGGTCGGGTAGACATGAGGACTGATGGGTTAAAATAAAAAATAAAATTAGATGTGTTGAATAGGTACCTAGTTGATGCATGTAACATTTCGCGTTTAATAATTGTACGTTATGTATAAGTTGAATAAAAACGTCAAGTTCTATTATTATTATTCGTATTTAATTATTTTTGTGGCGTTTTTGGAACCCTAACACTAAATTATTTATATATCATATACATATATATATAGTTTTATTACAAAAAAATAATATGCTGGGGCCGGGACTCGAACCCGAGCCCTTAGCCGGGTCACAACCTCAAGCAGCCTCACCATCTGGTCTGCACGATCATCTTGATTCATTTCCAGCTTGAAATTCATTTATCACGACGTGGGCTTCTTCACAGTTGACTAGAGAAGTCAACTGTGATAGCAACTTCCAAAATTAATCATTATTAACGTATAATTGATCCAAAATTTGAATGAATTCGTGATTACCGGTCTTATACGAGTCAACCCACGTTCAATCACCATTCAAATCATACCAATTAAGCTCCCATACGCGTCACCCATTAAAGTTGTGGTCAAACTTTCCAATCCAACAATCCAGACATCAACACTATAAATTGGGCATCATTGGACCATCACAACTTGCCGAATACCCTCTTCCAACCCCCAATTTCTGTATTGAATATGTTATTCTCGTATTATTGATCGCGTTTTGACTTTGGGCTTTGACCGACCAATTCGTATCATAATCGTGTTTGTAAGTTTGATTTTTGTTGTGGGTTTTTTTAATCGGCATATACACAACATTAACCCTATGGTTAATTGGGTTAATGTTGTGTGATTTGATCAATTGCAAATCTAGGGCTCGTATGTTTGAATTTGGGGAAGAACACGATTTACATATGTTATTTATTTTAAATAAACTGAAACCAAACACAACCACTGGTCTGGACCAAGTGGTTGTGTCTGGTGCCCTCTGACTAAGCCACGCGGGTTCGATCCCCAGCCATGGCAACCTTTTTCTTTTGTTTTGTTTTTAATCAAAACAATCAAGTTTAATTATATATATTTTATAAATTCATTTTAAAATATTAAAACTCTTTTAATAATTCTACAAAAATTATTTTGTGTTTATTAAATGAAAAAATTTAACATACAATTTTTAGTTTTCAAAAATTTATTTATTTAATATATATAATAAATAAATCAAGTTTATTCTATTATATTTATAAAATTCTATTAAAATATCAAAACAATTTTATAAATTTCCACAAAAATTATTCTGAGTTTTTATAACAATAAACTTTTCTGAAATGATTTTTATTTCTGAAAAATCATTTATTTAATATTTTTAATCAATTTTTGTTAGTTTTAATCATAATTAAATCATAATAAATCCAATTTTTAATATTTTTGCACCAAAATTTTTTATAAATTATTTCTGATTATTTAGAACAGAAATATAATTTTTAAACTAATAATTCTTTAATTTTAGTATTTCTAAATATTAAAGTTAAATTTTGACAATTTGTAATAAATAGATTTAATATTCTATTTTAAAGAAAATAATTTTATTAAAATTATTTTTATACTTTAAACTCATTATTGTGACCATCTTAAATTCAATTTTTATAAAAAAAAGATTTTTGTTTATTTATTTATTAAATTTCTCTCAATTATCAAACAATTTTTATTATTAATCAAACGGGCATTTATCCCCAATTCGAAGCCCTAGAATATATATATTGTAGACTAGATAGATTTAGACATATTTATTACCTTATTATAGGGTGATACTTGACACATTTGGGCAACACCACTATTCAATTTTTCAACAGATATAACATTTTGCTAATGTGAGTTTTACATAGCCCCTTTTTCTATTTATCACCGTTTTTGGGGTGAAACATGTTACAACATTATATATGCAATTCAATCATCAAAGTGTCTATGTGTTTTTCTATGTTGCATTATGTCTTAAACATGACTAGGGTAAGCACAATATTCTAGCATAATCATTAACATTGATCAGCCGACGGTATACATTGATAGATCTATTGGACTGACAATCCCACCCGGATACGTGCCTCCTACAAAGGTAGCGTGGGTGTTTGTTATCGCAACATAAACGAGTGAACCATGAGCGTATGGGATGTACCACAATACAACAGTCACAAGGGTTGATTATGCACCCGATTTACTTCTAGTATGTTTTCACATATGGACTAGACTTGCCATGACACTTGAATTGCACAACATTTTTACTCGATTATCAAAACCTATGTAATTCTCACCAACTTTTGTTGACCCAAAATATTTTCAACTTAACATGTTTCAGGTTCTACTTGCTTGAAGATTTTAATTAATGCTTGAAGATGTGTGCATAGTTTTATTCAATTTGATGTACGAATTCTTGTAGAACAATTGTATGTAATCATATAATGAAATTTATTGTTTACCATGAGCTACTGAACAATCATCAATACGTGACATCCCGATGTTTCCGCCATCGGTTGGGGTGTTACAGATTGGTATCAGAGCCATGGTTATAGGGAATTAGGTTATTAGGAAAATAATCTAGTCTATAACCATAGGATTTAATCAGTATTTGCTCCTTTTACTTGCTATTCTCTATCTCCCTCCTACCTCTTATCCCTACTTTCATCCTTACAAGAAGATCGCTCTCCATTACTGGATTTACTCATAGACTGATAGGACAAATTCCTCAGGCTTAGCCTTAACCACCTTGAGATCTCGTCAAAGTTCTAGATTTTAATAACGAACACGTGCAATCTGGAAGGGTGAACGCCTGTATTCTGAGTCTTCTGTCTAGGCTGGCATTGCGCATATATCTCAATCAGACGAGGGACCCGGATGCCTACCTGAGAATTCTCGGGATGAGTGTTCACTTATAGGCTAAAGCATGTCTTCATATGTTATTAAAATCTGGAATCTTTGACAAGTCAACGTTTTCGTTTATTCGTTTTTATAAATGGATAAATGATTACATTCCTTATATAATCTCATTCATTTCATTGTGTCTCTTACAGATCATGCCTCCACGTCGCAGCGCTCGCCTTAATAGTGGTGACTATCAAGATGAAGTGAATAGCAACAACCACGACGCTAACCACAACAACAACAATAACAACAACAATGGTGTCGATGCCCAACTGGCTGCGATCATTTCTCAACAAATGGCGCAACAAATCGCGACTCTGGTTCCTAATTTATTAGCTCAAGTCATCCAGATGAACGGCAACGGGAACGGTAACGGTAACGGGAATGGAAATGGAAACCACAATGGGAACGGGAATGGTCTCCCAGCCTGTACTCTTAAGCATTTTAATTCCTGTAATCCCCCAAAGTTCAGTGGAGAAGAAGGAGCTACAGGACTTCTACAATGGTTTGAGGGTATTGAGAATACCTTCATTAACAGTGAGTGTCCCGATAACTTAAAGGTCCGTTATGCTATAAGTGTTCTTCACAAACGAGCACTCACTTGGTGGAATGAGGAAAAGCGCACTCGCGGAGCTGAAGCTGCACTAGCCTTAACTTGGGATCAAGCTAAAGACATTATGAAGGAAGAGTTCTGCCCTCGTAATGAAATCAAAAAGCTGGAAGATGAGTTTCATGATCTTGCTCAAGATAGTGGAGAAAACCTTGCTTACAACACTCGTTTTCACGAACTTAGCCTACTGCTACCCCACAAGGTCACCCCCTTGCCTATTGCAATCGAAAAATACATTGGTGGTTTACCGATGCAGATTCAAGACACGGTGTGGGGAAGGAACCCTGCTACTTTGGAGGAAGCAAAACGTTTGGCTGCCACCCTAACAGATAACCATGTGAAGGCAGGAACACTGACTCGGAAAGGGGAAAAGAAAACTGTTGCAAAGGATACTCCCCAACCTGCCGTTGATATCAAAACTGAGGCCTCAACCAACGAAAAGTGCAAGGTCAGGAATTTTGCAATAGACACCACTGTCCCACCCAACAAGAAACGATACAACGGGAACCAACCTAAGTGTGATACCTGCCAGTATCACCACCCAACCCAAGTGCCCTGCCGACAATGCACCAATTGTCAAAGGTATGGGCATCTTGCGGATGCTTGTCGAATTCCTGCTACAAACGCCCTTGCTGCTCCAAATAACCCCGCTAGGGACCCTCCAACTACTTAACAACAAACCCCACCATTTGAATGATGTCTGCTTTTTAAATTCTATGTAATGACATTTTTTGATTCTAGTAATAAATTCGGGTATTATCATAACATCTGAGTGCATGCTTGTTTGAATGTGAACTAATTGCTATATCTATATTTAAATCATACTTGCTTACTTGTACAACAATTAGTTGACTACCAAACAACCTACTCAACGATTGGTAGAGGTCATCATGTCTTTCCAACAGTCGGGAGAGGCCCTACAACCTGCTCAACGACTGGTGGGGACTATCGAACCTGCTCAACAATCGGTAGAGTCATAAAAGGACGCAAAACCCTAATGTAAGGTAAATTGGTAATTATGGTCCGGAACGTAATCATGAATTTACAGGTACGTTAAGGTAGTGAGAAATTTAATTAAGGTTTTCGGTAGTCGACCAGTTGTAAACCTGGTGTTTTTCTTTTAACTTCGGGACGAAGTTCCTAAAAGTAGGGGAGACTGTAACATTTCGCGTTTAATAATTGTACGTTATGTATAAGTTGAATAAAAACGTCAAGTTCTATTATTATTATTCGTATTTAATTATTTTTGTGGCGTTTTTGGAACCCTAACACTAAATTATTTATATATCATATACATATATATATAGTTTTATTACAAAAAAATAATATGCTGGGGCCGGGACTCGAACCCGAGCCCTTAGCCGGGTCACAACCTCAAGCAGCCTCACCATCTGGTCTGCACGATCATCTTGATTCATTTCCAGCTTGAAATTCATTTATCACGACGTGGGCTTCTTCACAGTTGACTAGAGAAGTCAACTGTGATAGCAACTTCCAAAATTAATCATTATTAACGTATAATTGATCCAAAATTTGAATGAATTCGTGATTACCGGTCTTATACGAGTCAACCCACGTTCAATCACCATTCAAATCATACCAATTAAGCTCCCATACGCGTCACCCATTAAAGTTGTGGTCAAACTTTCCAATCCAACAATCCAGACATCAACACTATAAATTGGGCATCATTGGACCATCACAACTTGCCGAATACCCTCTTCCAACCCCCAATTTCTGTATTGAATATGTTATTCTCGTATTATTGATCGCGTTTTGACTTTGGGCTTTGACCGACCAATTCGTATCATAATCGTGTTTGTAAGTTTGATTTTTGTTGTGGGTTTTTTTAATCGGCATATACACAACATTAACCCTATGGTTAATTGGGTTAATGTTGTGTGATTTGATCAATTGCAAATCTAGGGCTCGTATGTTTGAATTTGGGGAAGAACACGATTTACATATGTTATTTATTTTAAATAAACTGAAACCAAACACAACCACTGGTCTGGACCAAGTGGTTGTGTCTGGTGCCCTCTGACTAAGCCACGCGGGTTCGATCCCCAGCCATGGCAACCTTTTTCTTTTGTTTTGTTTTTAATCAAAACAATCAAGTTTAATTATATATATTTTATAAATTCATTTTAAAATATTAAAACTCTTTTAATAATTCTACAAAAATTATTTTGTGTTTATTAAATGAAAAAATTTAACATACAATTTTTAGTTTTCAAAAATTTATTTATTTAATATATATAATAAATAAATCAAGTTTATTCTATTATATTTATAAAATTCTATTAAAATATCAAAACAATTTTATAAATTTCCACAAAAATTATTCTGAGTTTTTATAACAATAAACTTTTCTGAAATGATTTTTATTTCTGAAAAATCATTTATTTAATATTTTTAATCAATTTTTGTTAGTTTTAATCATAATTAAATCATAATAAATCCAATTTTTAATATTTTTGCACCAAAATTTTTTATAAATTATTTCTGATTATTTAGAACAGAAATATAATTTTTAAACTAATAATTCTTTAATTTTAGTATTTCTAAATATTAAAGTTAAATTTTGACAATTTGTAATAAATAGATTTAATATTCTATTTTAAAGAAAATAATTTTATTAAAATTATTTTTATACTTTAAACTCATTATTGTGACCATCTTAAATTCAATTTTTATAAAAAAAAGATTTTTGTTTATTTATTTATTAAATTTCTCTCAATTATCAAACAATTTTTATTATTAATCAAACGAGCATTTATCCCCAATTCGAAGCCCTAGAATATATATATTGTAGACTAGATAGATTTAGACATATTTATTACCTTATTATAGGGTGATACTTGACACATTTGGGCAACACCACTATTCAATTTTTCAACAGATATAACATTTTGCTAATGTGAGTTTTACATAGCCCCTTTTTCTATTTATCACCGTTTTTGGGGTGAAACATGTTACAACATTATATATGCAATTCAATCATCAAAGTGTCTATGTGTTTTTCTATGTTGCATTATGTCTTAAACATGACTAGGGTAAGCACAATATTCTAGCATAATCATTAACATTGATCAGCCGACGGTATACATTGATAGATCTATTGGACTGACAATCCCACCCGGATACGTGCCTCCTACAAAGGTAGCGTGGGTGTTTGTTATCGCAACATAAACGAGTGAACCATGAGCGTATGGGATGTACCACAATACAACAGTCACAAGGGTTGATTATGCACCCGATTTACTTCTAGTATGTTTTCACATATGGACTAGACTTGCCATGACACTTGAATTGCACAACATTTTTACTCGATTATCAAAACCTATGTAATTCTCACCAACTTTTGTTGACCCAAAATATTTTCAACTTAACATGTTTCAGGTTCTACTTGCTTGAAGATTTTAATTAATGCTTGAAGATGTGTGCATAGTTTTATTCAATTTGATGTACGAATTCTTGTAGAACAATTGTATGTAATCATATAATGAAATTTATTGTTTACCATGAGCTACTGAACAATCATCAATACGTGACATCCCGATGTTTCCGCCATCGGTTGGGGTGTTACAATGCAAGTGTGTGATCAAACGATTGAACCTTCTAGCCTCCAATTGAGCTTCCAAGTCTTGAGTCTTGAAGCTTGGAATGGAAAGATGGATGTGGTTTTTGGTGGGTGGTGATCGACTAAGAACAGGAACAAGAGAAAAAGAGAGAAGTTGAGGTGTGTTTGTGCAAAGAATTTGGATGGATGCTTGATCCTTTATATAGGCAAATGTTTAGGTAAGTTGTCATTGATTAAGAAGTGGTATGAAAAGGTAGTTTCCTAATCCATATAACATGCTTGGGTGTCAATTCTTGTACTCCATATGTAGGTCGATTGTCTTCATGTGCAATCCATAGGCTTCTTGATCAATCATTGTCATGTGTTTTAATTATGAGTTGGAAGGTTTATGAAAGAAATGTAATGGTTGGCTTGTTTAGGGATTGAGTTAGTCTTGTCTTTTTATCCAATTATGTGAAAGATATTACCTCATCCTATGCCAATTTGATTACATCATGTAGTAAACTAGGTGTTGATGTCATGTACAAATTGGCTGATTCATATGTAGATGTATTTGGAAGGATAGTGACTTGTCATTGGATGGATACACCAATGAGGAAGTTATCAAACATGCCTAGTTGTGAGCTAGTGTTTAGGAATGATAAAAGAGGTAGATAGTGACTAATCATGGAACAATGTTTAGATTCATATGTGTGGTGTGTTGGCCGAAAGTTCTAGGAAGGAAAAGGTGATGGTGACCACTCATGGTTCATGGGTTTTGTCTTTAGCTTGAACCAATCATGAGCATACATATATGTTGGGTGATAGTGATGGTTGAGGGATGATCTTATGGGCCGATCTATATGCAAAAATAATAAGGATTTAGGAACATGTCTAATATATGTGTACATGTAGTTATTGTGTTGTCCTTGTCACCTAGTTGTCTCATGTTGATCCTTATGATGGTCATGGTGTTCGGATAAAGTTTATTTTTCACATAATCGTTTAAATAATGAGACGCACCGATACACTTATTCTAAGCACATAATGAAGCAAACCAGTTAATTTTACGGACTCGACTAGTGAATTTGGAGGGTGTCACAGGATGCAACAACAACAACAACAAGCTAATGTTGCCGGAACAAATCTGTGGGCGCTTGCTGCTCAACAGTATGCCGAACAGGAACGTGTGATGAATGCAAATCCTTGGGCGCTCGCAGCCACTGCAACTCAACAAACGCAACATTTGTCTTCAGTGCTTCTTAGTGATCTGAAAACCGGTAGTTCAAATAGGGCTCAAAAGTTGCAATTAATGGCTGACTACCATTCCTGGAAGGGGAGATTCAAGACACATGTCGAAGGGATAGATGGATTAGTTTGGGCAGCGATCGAGAATGGGTATACAAGGCCGATGATAGAGAACTCTAACATTCCAGTTGCCTTAGATGATATGACAGATGATTAGAGAAGAAAGTACAACTATGAGAAGAAGCCAATGGCTGCTTTAACACAAGCACTTCCCAAAGACATCCAACATCAGTTTGCACAATGTACATCATCTTAGATGCTTTGGCTTGCATTGGCAGAAACGAATGAGGGTAACAAGAAGACCCGGAAGATAAATATGGATCAACTCAGGATGGAGTTCAAGAATTTTGATGCTATTGGGAATGAATTAGGATCTGACTGCACGATATTATCCCTTGATGTCGGAGATGTATCAGTACAGAGTTATTTATACTTCAGCTGAACTTGTTGAACATTTTGCAGATACACTTCCTCCACACAAGCATCAGTGGCTCGACATTCAGAAGGCTAACAATCATTATCATACCATCTCCATCAATGACCGTGTGACCAAGCTCGAGAACAAAGATGAAATCAGAAGGGCAAACAAGGCGTTTATCCCTCAGAATTCCAGCATCTACTACGGGACAGCTCCTCAAGACATGAGCATTGCAGGATCTAAACCACAAACGACTTTGTCCAGATGTTGCTCCTCCCGTGTATCTTCTTGGACAAGCAAATGAATATCCTTTACCTTATGCATCTAACCAGTTTGGTGTTAACCCGTATTTTCATCCTGCAGCGCCAGCACAAGCAACGTTAAACTTTGGTGGACCGTCTTTGTCAGGGTATGGTGGTGCTTCATCTTCAGGATACAGTGGTGCTTCAACTTCTGGCTATGGTAGTGCTTCTACTTCGGGTCAAGGTGGCGGGTATCGGTCTAATCCAATTGTTGAGTAGCTAAACACAATAGGTTTTGAGAAGGTGGGAGTGGAGCTAGCTCAAGAACATATGGCTCTCTTGTCTACATTGGTCAACTCTTACTAGTGGATTAGTTGCGGGGCAGATAGGTAATCCTTACCTAACTCAGGAAAGCTACACCCCGATCGATAAAGATGACATGGACCTGATAGATATCCAGTGGCACTTCGCAAGCGTGGTTAGATGAGCTAAAGAGTACATGGATAGAACGGGAAGAAGAGATGTGTTGATTAACAACAACACCAGATTCGGGTTCGATAAAAGCAAAGTCACGTGCTACAACTGTGGTACCAAGGGACACTTTTCAAGGGATTGTGATCGACCGAAGCAGCAGGGAAATCAGAATCCATTCGACAACAACTTAGGCTATCAAAACCAGAGACAGCAAGCTCAGGCACAACCTCACCAAAATACTGAATGAGCACTCGTCCCCGTGTAAGACCAGAACCAACGTGCTCCTGCAAACAACAAGCAAGGGCAGGCCATGGTAATATAAGCAGATAAAGGATTCAGCTGGAACCTTCACTTAGAGGGAGAAGATGCTCCGCAAGGTGGTGCAACATGTTTTGTCCAACAGGTCTCTGTGTTAGTGCATGTTTGTGTGACAAACGCTTCTCTAGATTAGTATCATTTTTGTGCTTGGTTGATAGGTTAATTGCAACATGATTGACGTTGTTATAAGTCAAGCATTATAGTCTTTTGTGTTTTACCCTAGCGAACATAGAAGATAGGAAATCAAGAAGATGAAAAAAAAAGAAGATAAAAAAACAAAGAAGATAGTCATCTTCTTTGTTCTGTCATGTGCATCTTCTTTGTTTGCAGGCTAGGCCCATGCAAGTATAAATACCTTGCATGGGATGTAGGCTAGGGTTGGTCAGTCATTAGCTTGTAATTGGTATTGCTTCCACCGAAATAATATCAATCGACAAGCAACTTTTTAGTATTTCCATTGGGTTCTTCGTTTGATTGATTCATCGTTTGCATAAACATCTATAAAGGGATTCCGTACCTTGATAGATTTGATCTAGATTGTAATCAATCCATTCCACGGACCTACAATTGGTATCAGAACATATTACGCTCGATTATATGGTTCAAGCTTGATTATTGCAAATATTAAAATGACTGGAACATGTTTTTACGTCCAAATCTTCTATTTTTGTGTCTAAAATTCATTCTCAGTTAATATTAGTGATTTTCAGAAAGTTTTAAGTGATTTAAAAGGTTAATCAATCAAAAAATTTTCATTCAGATTCGAATAGTCACGTTTAACGAAGTTAGGGGTTGACTAACGAAGATAATTCATCTCCGTTATAGGTTCATCTTCGTTTTGTTGGTCCTCTTTATTGGTGTTTAATTTCATTTAAGGACAGATTTGTTTATTAATCATCTTCGTTCATTCGTCTTTTTCGTTTGAGGTCAAATTCGTTTTCATCTTCGTGAACTGGTCTATCTTCACTAAAGAGTCATCTTCGTTGAACTGGTCTATCTTCGTGAAGGTCCATCTTCGCTAAAGGTTCAACTTCGTTGAACTGGTTCGTTAATCAGAATTGAACTCGAACTGTTTCTCGTGGTTTGTTAAACTTGGACTTTGAACCTTTAATTGAATTTGACTTGGACTTTGGACTTATATTTGAATCTTGGACATTTAAAAATTAATCTAAATCATATCAAACAACAATTAAAATGTTAACTCTAAACAAGACGTTAGAAATGGACCCTGAAGTAGGAAAGTCAAACTCACCACCTAAAATGATTTTGGTTGATGACTACTATTGGTGGAAGGACAAGTTTGAAGAATGGGCAAGGTTCTATATGATGAGAGGATTGATTTGTATTAAAGATGGTTATGTAAAACCCACTAGAACTGTTGATGGTAGAACCGTTAGGATAAATTTCCAAGCCATGAATGAAGATGAGAAGTTGATGTTTGAAGCTGAGAACAAGGCACATGCAGCCATCACCATGAGTCTGCCACATGAAATTATGCACACCTTTAGAAAATACACAGATGTAAGAGATTTGTGGGTAGCTCTAGAAAAACGGTTTGAGGGGAATGATAATGTGAAGAAAAATAGAGTTGATTTACTTATGAAACAGTTCGCTGTCTTTAGGGCATTTACTAGTGAAACCCTTGAAGAAATAATAACGAGATATTATCATCTTGTTACTGAGCTAGAAAACTACAACATTAAGTACACTGATGTTGAAATGACCACTAAGATTCTTGATGCTTTACCTGCAAAGTGGGAAGTTTATACACTTCTTATTAAAGAGAACCCAAAATTCACTACATACATGCTTTACGATGTGATATGAAAATTGAGGGCCTATGATTTTGCGATGAAGAGGAAGGATGCTGGTTCTGATCAGGTTCAAGATCTGGGAGTGCATTATGGGAAATCGTCATCCAAATCCTCATCTGGTGGTGCTTCAAGCAGCAGTGGGAATGCAACTGCATTCTTTTCAGTAGAGTTCTGGTAACATTATGTTAGATTCTGACGACGGTGAAGTTTGTTTTGTATCTGTTTCAGGTGAGTCAACGAAAGTGAAGGATATTCCCTCAGGAAAAGACAAGGGAAAGAGCATTGCTGAATCCAACAAATCTGACTCTAAATGTGATCACAAGTCATGCAAGTCTATGCCTATGAGTGTTAAATCAGCAGAAGAGTAGCTTGCAGTTTTGTCTTCCTTTGTAGCATCTTCGTTTGATGATGACTATGATCAAATTGATCCAGATGATTTGGAGGAAATAGATCTCCAGTGGAATCTTGCCAAGATTGCAAGAAGAGCAAGAAAGTTAATGAAGAGAACTGCAACGAAGCTGGTAGGTGGAAGACTTGGTTTTGACAGATCCAAAGTCAAATGTTACAACTGCTATGGGTTTGGACACTTTGCCAGAGAATGTGCCAGACTCGAAAGTCAAAATCAGGGAAACACCACGAGGCAAAGCTCATCGGTGCTACCCTCTCAGAGCAACTTAGGCTCAAAGGCACTGATGGCAGCCAAGCCTGATGATTCGTATGATTGGAGTAGTGTGTTAGATGGAGCTGATGGATCAAACAATCAGGCTCTCATGGCCAAAATTATTGAAGAAGGGACTGAGACTGATGAGAAACCTGTTGAGCAAATGACTGATAAACATGCTAATGAGATCAAGACAGAAGAGAAAGAGAACAAGGTGAATGAAGCCGAATATGAAACTGATAAAGCTGAAGCAACTAAGACGAAGAGTGAATCTAACAAGGAGGTATCTACCCAAGTGCTGGATCTGACAACATCAACTGAAGGGATGTCTGCTAAAGAGTTCATAGCTTACATGGTTGACTTGTCATCGAACGATAAAAAGGTACTCCTCCCTCTATCTTTAGTTGTAGAAGCGTGTAAATAAATGTGTTGATTATGCTCAGCGTATTCTGTTACTTATGAAAGAAAATGATAAAGTAGCTGAGCATAATACTGAGCTAGTTGTGCTTTTAGATAAAGAGAAAGAGTTTAACATAGGCAATAAGATTAGAGAAGGGAACCTAAAAACCTCCCTTAATGATGCTAAGAAAGATCTAAAAGAACTTAACTATACCCTTATGGAAAAGATAGATTATCTTAACCTATTATAGTTGGCCTTAGTCGATAAACAAGAAGCGATTGCTAAGAAAAATGCTGATATCGACCAACTTTAGGTTAAGGTAGCTGATCTGAATAGGTAGATAGATCAAGTTCGTAGCTCAAAGTATCTTATTAATGCCTTAATAGACTCTAGAAAAGATACTAAGAAGCATAAAGATGTTAACGGTGGATTAGGTTACAAAGATGTGCCTCCTCCTGCAACTGGTAACTATTCGTTTTTACCAACCGAGAAGGAAGTGACTGAGGAAATTTGTAAACCTAAGCTAAATGAAGTGAAAGTTGATGTGAGTGAAAATGTGGATAGTGATGAGAGTGGTAGTTCATCCAGTGTATCCGAGGATGAGGAAATTGGTGAAGTGTTCAAGAACACTAAAGGGTCGGGGGTTAATACAACTAATACTATTAAACCTAACTCAACTGAAACAAAAAAGGATACCCTAGTGATTTCAAAAATTCAAACTAAAAAGGCTGATCCAAAAACAATTTTGAAAAATCCTAAATTTGTTAAGCAAGGCGAAGCTAAAACTGAAGAAGTCACCTAGGGTAATCCCCGGCAACGGCGCAAAAAACTTGATGTTGTGTGGGTGTTTTAAGAAAACTTAACTTCTTTTCAGAAAGGGTAAAGTCGCGGGGGAGATGCCAAAGGCTTTGATGGAAAGATGAGCAAGTTGGAAAACAGAAAGACACTTACCCAGTTTTAAATTTATAATTTAAAACGATAGTTGCTCAACGTTCTAAACCCAACACAATAGGCAAGCGCACCTATCGTGTATAGTATAGTTAAAAATTTTATTTTAGAGGAAACACGTCCCTGGCGGATGCGCCTAAAACTTGATCCAAAATATTTTAAGTCAAAACTTTAAGTTAAAACACTTTTCAAGTTTTAAATTTATAAAATAAAACGATAGTAACGAATTATTTTAAACCCACACAATAGGCAAGTGTACCTATCGGGTGTAGTATAGACTTCCAGCAAGTACCAAGTATCGAACCCAAAGACACAACTTCCCCTACTCAGCCTTAAATTGCTTTTTAATAAAAGAAAAGATAAAATAAAGAAAGAGAGAATGAGAGCGACCAAAGTAAAAAATCAATACCAAACAAAGTGTTGCTTTGGGATCCAACTTATTCTGGGGACGGATTAATAGTAGTTATTCAGTTAAGTGGTGTAAACAAGTGCGCACTTATGCTTAACATGGAGTTACTACAACATTCTCAGAGGTGACTGTTATCGCAAGATGAGCCATGTTCTTGTTTTAATGTGAGGGTCTCCCGAACCGGTAAGCTCACCTCTCAACAATGACTGACGGAGTACTCAAGACTGTGCATGCCCAACCCCAAATGATCCACCTCCTAGTGTTGCGATAAGGACATCTAATTACTCAAAACCTTTGTGGACAACTTGTCGGTGGCTGGAGCATGACCGAACAAGAAACCACTTGATATCATAAAAGAGTCGTGACTAACCAGCACACATGCATCCTTTACTTGAACCAATTAACCTTTTTTAAAAAAGTGAGTGGTCTATCATTAACTATGCGGCAGAATAAAGATGAGAGAAAATAAAGACCGTTTTCTCTCAACACGGGTTCATAAAACCTTTAATTGCGCCAAAGCTTTCACATAGACGATGAAGCTAAGTCGCAAAATTAAGACATGACTTATCACTAGGACCGAGTATAAGACCGTACCGACCCTAAGTGAGATCTTTGATAGTAGAGGATTAAGCTACTAAGTGTGTGTATTTCTACCCACAAATGCGCTAATCACTACTCGCGAGATTAGGTTAGCTTAAGAGTGCATGGGTTGTTACACACCATGGGTACACTCTTAAGTCCTCTCACTTCCTATCAAGACACCCACAAGACTAAAGAGTAGTTAATTAGTTAGTTAATTCATCAAACAAAGTTTTAGGTGAAAAGAATTTAACAAGAACACAACAACACTTAACAAATAAAAACTATATAATCCATACCAAGATAAGTCTTCACCCTAGTAACACTCAATTAATCTAGCCAAACATTGGCTTTACATCTTGCACACTATATTGGGTGTTAGAAGAATAGATAGTTGTGAGTGTATTTAGGATTAAAGATGGTGGTTTGGATGAGTTTTAGTGATTTCTCTCTCAACTCTTAATCACCAAGTGTTTATGGAGTGATCCCAAGCTCCAAAGGTCACTTGCAAGACCCCAAAGGCGGCTGAAACTTCCTAGAGTAGTGTTGGTTTTTAAATGGAAAGGGATGCTTCAAAATGTTGGGTGAAGGCCTCTATTTATAGGCAAACCAGCTCAAGCACGCCCTTGACGGAGTTTTGGCACGCCCCTACCCGACAACGCGTACTGTTACAGAGTCCTTTCGCGCAGAATGTCCCCTGAGTTAGTTAGCACGCCTGTGCCATAAACATGAGCATGCCCGTGCTCAGCATATTTTGTACCCTCGCTGTCAGTTTTGGTTGGTTTTTACCTTGGAGAACACGCTGGAGTAAAGCACGACCGTGCCATACATTGGGGCACGCCCGTGCACATCTTAAAGTGCTGAAATTGACATCTGTTGACTTGAAAATGTTGACTTTTTGACCTGGAACAGTTGCACGGCCGTGAGCATGGTTTTGCCATCTCTGGCAGAGCTTCGAAGTCTTCAATTCTTTGTCCGTTTAGTGCCATTTTGTGCGGTTTTCCACTTCTTTTCATCACCAGACCTCTGATCCTGCAATTATCTACAAAGAAAGATAAATCATGATAAAACATAGTTAAAAGAACAATTTAGAGTATAGGATGGGTGATAATTATGTGTGAAAACATATCAATTTCTCGGTACATCAGTAATGCTGAATGTTCTGGTAACACTTCACCCAAATCTGCTAGTAATGAGGGATCGACCTAAAGGGGACAGTACAAAAAGCCCCTTGAGAAGCGATCATGTTTTAAGTGTCATCAAAAGGGTCATGTTGCTAGCATGTGCACTGCCAAGAAGAAGGATAACACAGCATCAGCTGATACAAAGAAAGGTGAAACTCCTGCTAAGTATGAAAGCAGGAAAGAGGTGAGTAACTCTACAAAGAAATCTTTTGCAGAGGCAATTAGAGAAAGAATCTGATGGTGGGTCTAGCGATCCAGGAAAACAACTAGTTAACAAAAATTTTGAAAATCCTGCGTTTGTCCCTAGACAGGTAATTGTTGGCTAGGAAAGCACACCTGGTACTCAACCTTCTAAGCAGGCAACACCTGCAAATACCAACAGATACCAACCACCGCATAGACAACATCACCAAAGTCCATAAGGTGACAAACCAGTAAATTTTGTTAATAATAATAATCACAATGGTTATAGGGATAGACACTATTCTAGTAACCAGAATTTTTCCAGAAATAATTATGTTCAGGGATACCCCAACAGAGCGATGTATCCTCAACCTCAAAATAATGGGCCAGTGAATCACCGAGGATATTACAATCCTCATAATCAAAGGCCCTACAGGCATTATAACCAAATGAACATAAACAACCCACCTAGATCCAGGACTTTAGAGGGGAGTGATGGATATTGTAGGGAGTTTACTATTGTTGATGAAATAGGACGACCCAAGACTTTCAAAGCTTGGGTCCCCTACTCTAACTAATTTTCTTTGTGAATGCTGGAGCTGTCGAGGAGGGTTATGAACTAGTGGTATGTTGATAGCAGCTGCTCTAGGCATATGACAGGGGAGTTGAGATTGTTGATTGAATTTATGAAATGTGATGGAGGTTACGTGAATTTTGCTAGCGCCAAAGGCGGAGGCATCTCAGGAAAGGAGAAGGTCACAAATGGCAAGATCATCCTAGAAGGAGTGAACTATTTTGAGGAGCTCAAACACAATCTCATGAGTGTCTCTCAAATTTGCGACAAGGGGCACTCGGTTCACTTCACCAAGACTGAGGCTTTAGTGTTGAAACAAGGGGTGAAAATTCCAAAAGAGTGGATTAAAATGAGGGCTCCTAGAAGAAACGACACATACATCATGGATATGAGTATGCCTGACGACACTTCAAAGGAGACCACATGCCTTCTTTCAGGAGCATTTGAATTAGATTCACTGTTATGGCATAGGGAAATGGGACACATTCAATTCAGAAAGCTGAACTACATTGTGAAAAACAGTTTGGTGCCAGGTGTTCCTTTAAAAAGCTTTGGGTTGAGGATAATTGTGTCCCTTGTAAAAAGGGAAAGCAACACAAGAAACCTCATCACCTTAAAGCTATTAATATCATCTCTGCTCCTTTTGAACTACTTCACATGGACCTATTTGGTCCATTGAATGTTAGAAGCATTGGTCGTAAATTCTATTGCCTTATGATTACTGATGATTTTTTGAGATTCTCGTGGGTGTTTTTCTTAGGTTCGAAAGATGAGATATGATAAATCTTAACTAACTTCATTCTTCAAACAGAGAATCTTTTCAACACCACTCTCAAGAGAATCAGAAGCGACAACGGCTCGGAGTTCAAGAACAACACGTTTTCAATATTTTGCATTCGCAAGGGAATTGAACATCAATTTAGTGCTCTTTATGAGCCACAACAGAATGGAGTCACGGAGAGGAAAAATAGGACTTTGATTGAATCAGCTCGGACAATGCTAGCTAACTCTAAGCTTCCTATTCATTTCGGGGGGGGGGGGGGGGACTATGAATACAGCTTGCTATGTTCTGAATAGGGTTTTGACTGTTAAGAAACACAATAAAACGTGTTATGAACTCTTGAATGGTCGAAAACCAAATATCAAAGATTTTGAACCATTTGGGATGCCTTGCACCATTCATAAAAATATACACCAATCTAAACTTGGTGAGGTTTCTGATGAGGGATTTTTCCTTGGTTATGTACCTTGATCACCAAATAAATGTGTTTTTAATAAATCTAAAGGTGTAGTAGAAATTGCTTTCAATATTGAAATAACTAGTTACTCACCAAAGGATAGTGCATAGGAACCCGTTTGGATGTTCGACTATGATGCTGTGTTTAAGTCTTTTAATGTTTCTGGTGTGTGAAATTTGTATTAAATAAATTCGGGTCAAGTTTTAAAAATGGAAAAACCTACAAAACCACACACTAACGGCATGTGTACCGGTCGCAGTGTAGCATAGCAAGTAAGTCCGAGTATCGAACCGTGGACACAATATGGTGACTCTCGGTACTAAACCTCCGTCGACTCCTAGCCTATTAATTTGGATTTTTGAGAAAATTATTTTTAAACTAAATAAATAAATAAAACAATTATATTTACTAAGACAGAAACACAAACAGGAAGCAGAACAGACAGCTTGGAAATTAGAGAGAAACTCATATAATATGGAAAACAACTACCTAGGTCTAGAATCCTACCCGCAACTCACAACGCTCGGAAATGGATAATGGAATGGCTACCGGATTCCTAAAAATACGTCTGACTCAAGAAAACCCTAATGAATGCTAGATCACCTCCCGGTCTCACTAACACCTCTTGGAAAATCCTAAGGGACGTGTAAATCACCGGTTACTAGTTCGGATCACCTCCCGGTCTTACCTCAATAGGAAATGCTAAGGTACTCAAAAGACTCGCTCACCTCCCAGTCTCGCTAATCTCAACACACCCGAAAGTGTGAAGGAGTTATCTAAAGTTGTTGACAATAACTCGAATCTGCTAGGGAAACTAAGGTAAATAAGTAAGGATCTCCTCCCGGTCTCACCTATACCCAAAACCTAAGAACTAGACAAACCGACACTCTATCGCCTTCCGGTCTCAAGAGTGGCAAAACACTAATTTCTAAGGCTTACAAGGTCGCTAATAGGGTTATCTAAGACAAGAAACCTCTAGATTAACCACTAACACAAAGTCTATGGAAAATCACGCAAAACTCTAGATTTTGAAACTACTAAAGTAACAAACCAGAGAAAAACGCAAAGCAACAATCAAGAAAACCGATTACTAAAAGTATTCATACGCATTTTTATCAACAACACAAAAATATTTTACCAAAACATTAAGCCAAAAATAATATTATCCAAACCCGTACGTCACAAGTCACAAAATAATCATCAATACGACCTAGGTAGCTTAAATGTTTAGCCAATAATATTCATGACAAAACAAGAAGACAAATCTTGGGATCAAAATAACACATAGTTAAGAAGTTCAAAACACGAAGTATCAAGGGGAAATAACCAATATTGTGAAAACCTCGATCCCTTGCCTCCTCTCCTTTATTTCCTCTCTGTTTATTTTAGCTACTGTGATTGAGAGCTCCTTCTTGACGGCTGCTATTGATGTATCCTCTCGATAATAATATTATGCCACTGTTGATGGCTCTTCCAGATGTATGCCTCCTCTGTTCGTTGCGGCTGTCTAACCTCTTTTGAAGTATCTCCTTTTCTGCTTCAATGAAAATTCCCCTCCAAATATATTAGTCCACGTAGGGCTTTTTTTTCCAAATAAAATTCTTTTTGGGCTTTGGTTTTTTCTCATCGTGACATTAAGTCACTAGAAAAAATATGGAACTTTCATATTATTATTATTATCATTATTATTATTATTATTATTATTATTATTATTATTATTATTATTATTATTATTATTATTATTATTACTATTACTCCTGTCCGACTCGGGTGTTTTTGGATCAGGTGTTCTTGACTTGATCATAGTTGTTCGTTTACGCTCCAACGTCTATGAACACCAGGTGCTCGCGTCTTTATTAGTTTTCACTGTTTTAAGCTCCTTTCTTACGAACACCTATAAAATAATAAAATAAATAAATACATAATAAAAACAACACGAAACGAATAAAAACATGACCAAATAATATACAAAATACATAGGAAAAGAGATGTGTTTTGCAACACATCAGTTCCTCATATCTTTAATGCAGATCCGGCCATTGAAGAACCAGTGATTATTGACGAGGATGATGACAACATATTAACACCTCGGTCAATTATCCCAATTACTGCAGAAAAGGATAAGACAGATGCTCAAGGAAGCTCTTCGGGAAACAACCAATCTACATCTACAAAACCAACTACCAAAACTGTAGAAGAACCTCTCACGAACCCGTTCGGGATAGACTCTACTGATGAAGAAGTGGCTGCAGGAGAAATTGGCTCCAACTTAGATGATGAGTTAACGGTTGTCACTGTGGAATCATCACGTGCAAATAAAGATAATCCAGTTGATTACGTACTAGGAGATCCTACCGCGGGAGTTCAGACAAGGAGAGGTTTTGCGAATGACAACTGCATGTACGCAAGAATTAGAGACTCAGGGATTGTGAACAAATGCTTAAAATGCTTTATCTCACAGATCGAACTGAAGACGTATCAACCGGCTCTTCGTGACAACTCGTGGGTAGAGGCAATGCAAGAGGAGCTGGCTCAGTTTAGGAATATCAAAGTATGGGAGTTGGTCGATCTCTCTTGGGGTGCACAAGAAATTGGGACCAAATAGGTTTTTCGGAACAAGAAAGATGATAATGGTGTTGTGGCCAGGAATAAGGTTAGACTAGTGGTCAAGGGGTTTAATCAACAGGAAGGGATAGACTTCAATGAAGTGTTTGCACCAGTTGCTAGGCTAGAGGCAATTCGCTTGTTTATAGCCTTTGCGTCTCATAAAGGATTTTAGGTTTATCAATTAGACGTTAAAAGCGCCTTTCTGTACGGAAAAGTCCAAGAGCTGGTGTATGTCTCTCAACCACCGGGGTTCACTGATCCAGAATATCCAGATCGGGTCTATAAACTTGACATGGCCCTTTATGGACTTCATCAGGCACCCAGGGCATGGTATGAGACACTATCTTCTTACCTCTTGAACAATGGTTTTGAGAGAGGAAAGATTGACAGTACGCTTTTCATTCGGAGAAAAGGAGAAGATTTTCTGTTGGTACAGGTGTACGTTGATGACATTATCTTTGGGTCACCCAATGAAGAGTTATGCAAGGAATTCGAGTAGGTCATGAAAAAGAAGTTCGAGATGAGTGCTATAGGGGAGTTAAAGTTCTTCCTTGGTCTACAGGTGGATCAGAAGGCATAAAGAATGTTCATCCATCAAACCAAGTATGTGCATGACATCCTGACCCATTTCAAGATGAATGATTGCACTTCTTATGCTACTCCTCTACCGGTCAACCACGGTCTCGGTCCAGATACCGAAAGCGACAAATATGTCGACCCCACAGAGTACCGGGCAATGATTGGTTCACTCATGTGTTTACCTGCTTCTAGACCTGGCATTATGCTTCCAGCTTGTCTTTGTGCCAGGTTTTAGGCGGATCCAAAGGAGTCACATATGATTGCGGTCAAACGGATAATGAGATACTTTAAGGGGAAACCCAAATTAGATCTCTGGTATACATCGGATGGTGGATTAGATCTCGTATCCTACAACGACTCAGACTACGAAGGATGCAACCAGAACAGAAAATCGATGACTGGCGTTGTCAACTACTTGGGGAGAGACTCGTATCCTGGCAATGCAAGAAGCAGACTTCTGTAGCAGTCTCCTCATGCGAGGCGGAATACGTTGCAGCTGGTAGTTGCCGTGTATATGATATTGTGTATAGTAAAGATCAAGTGTGTTTATGAACTAAACCACTCTTTTTCAAAAGGGAACATACTTTATAAAAAGGAACATGTGATAGGAAATAAGATCTATTTTCTTATCCAAACTATTATTTACAAGTAATATATAGTTGTTACCAAGAAAAGCTAAACTAACGTACCACTAAGGATCGGGTGAACCACGAGTACCATGGATTACCTATTTGTATGAATCTAAGGTAACCATGTATGTACATAAGACGAGATACCTAGTTGTCGGACATACGCTTTTGCTAGACTACACGTGGACTTGAGGTGAGTTCTCATAGCCCCTTTTTCACTGTTTTCTATTTTGGGGAAAAGCATGCATTGTTTACTAATTTTAACATGAAATCCTAGCCGACCGGTGTACATGAGACGATATGTTTAGAGTACTTGCTAAAGCCCTCGTATATTAGTTTATCATAACCATTAGCTATGGATATAGCCTAGAAACGCTTGAATAGATCTATTGTGTTGACACCCCTACTCTCGGTTAGTCGCTCTAACCGGTTTACACGATATGAGAGTGCTTATGACGATTCATTGCATTGTTATGCAATGTGTGAGGCACCACTCGTCGAGGTTTGGTTATGGACTCATGATGGTTTATCATCATTGTTCTTGGCTAGATAACGATGGGTCATTCAAGAATTTCATTAATCTTTACATTGGATTACAAAACCCGTGAACTCACCAACATTTTGTTGACAAAGTTTTTATGCATGTTTTTCAGGTAACTAAAGCATGGGCGGAACTTGGTTTGCGATTGGGCATTCATTCACAACCACAACACATCGTGTCATTAAAACTTTTGACCCCGCTAAGGGTTTTAAACTGTATCTTGTGAAACTCGTTGTCATCGAACACGTTTGGTACTTTTATTAATAAATAAATATTAATGTTTGCCCATATCTTGTGCTTGAAAACCTTTCGTGGTTACTCCCCGTGTTTCTGCCTAGGCGGGGTGTGACAGATTGCTATCAGAGCTCAAGGTTATAGTGAACTAGTGCCGTGCCCTTTTTCTAACATTGCATTGACGCGAGTATAGCACATGAGTTCTTAACGCTTATCGATGTATATATGTGTACTTTGGATTTTGACAGGATCATGGCTACCCCTACTTTTGTGATTGTTATTTCGGATTCAGAGGATGATTCCTTTGTAGTCCCCGAGACTCTTAGTGATAGCGACATTGATGGTTACTTCGCCGATACGGAGCCCGAGGAGGATGAGGATGTACACATTGTAGGAGATAGCGCGCCGTTAGATCCCGTCATGTCGGATGATGAGCCTGACGTTCCCGTCAATGAGGCTCACGGCGATGCTGCGGATACCGCTGTCCCAGCACCTGTGGCTGCGGAGCCGCCAGCTGTAACACCCAACCGATGGCGGAAACATCGAGGTGTCACGTAGTGACGATTGTTCAAAAGCTCATGGTACTAAAGTGTAAATATTATTAAGTTTAAGATTCAAATGTCAACAACGAAAATAAGAAATACATCAAGTCTCAAAACAACTCAAGAAATATGTTTGTTTTATTCAACTAAGTCCCAATGCCTATGTGATATCATCAAGCGTCTCCTGAAACATGTACAAAATACAATGTCAACAATAATGCTGGTGAGTACACTTAGTTTTGTGTACATATAGTATAAGTATAAAAATGTTTACAATTCAAGTGTCATGAATCATTCAAGGCAAATATGGAAAACACGTAAGTACACAATACGGGTCAAAATCAAACCTCTTATGTGACAAAGTTTACTACATTAACAATGACCTAGGACTTCCCTCACACATAGGTACTTTCCACTAGGCGGGTTGTCAATCCAAATAGCCCTATCCATTGTTAAAGTCAGCTAGCTAAGTTAATGATTTTGTAATGATTGCAAGTATACTACGTTTATGTTTAAGCACAAAGTACAAGAATTCAAAGCATAACACGTGTATGAATTGTATGTAAAACTGATTATGAATATGTGTAAGTGTAAGTTTCATAGGTGTACATGTTTCACCCCAAAAGTGTAAAATGAAAAAGGGGATAAGTATACTCACATTCAGACTTCGTAGATTCTAGAGTGGTCGATTCAAGTGTGGGTGATTAATGTTGGGACCCTTACAACAGTCGATCTGGAATTATAAAGGTGTTATAATGTCTTTCTTCAGAACATGTGGCAACCTAAATACAAGTTTCTAGTGGTTAATGTTGCGAATCGACTTATGATGACTTTTAAGCTCTAAAGTGTGTTCCTTGTTGTATATCGTATTTATGAATTTGTTGATCTTGTAATCCTTTTAGTTTGCTTAAATAAGTTGTATGCTCGGTATGCCGTTCCCATCTCCTTCAAATCTTATACAATAAAATCTCATAATAGAAACACTCAATATTATTTTTAGCACGTATTAATTATAGTTGGATACTAAGAAATATTGTATCTAAAATATAGTTTTGAACAAACACTTAGTTATTATATAAAATATTATTAATTTATATAGTCGTCGTTAACACTGTTAAAGGACTACACCAAATTATCATTTTTTACTTTAATGCAACTGGTGTGTATATATATATATTATCTCCTCAAATATGTTTAAATTAGCCTCCAATCTATATCTTTAGTACCAAATGAATATGTATTCATCACATTTAAAAAAACACGATTACTATATATTAAAATAACTAAGATTATCTTCATTAAAAAAATATGAACATACCCATTTACGTAGGATTCAAAACTTTCAAAATGAGTTAATTGAGTAAAATTATTTCCAATATGTGTATGTGTATGTGTATGCATGAATCATTAATAATAATCAAAATTGTATTTGTTACCTCATTTGCAAAACCGATAATAAAGTTTTAGAGGAGATCTGAATCACTAGAACAACCAGTAGATGAAATAAGTCGTTGCTAACGACAGCACAACGTCGACACTTGGATGTGGTGGTGGTAGTTTGTGACGTTTTGATGATTTAGAGATGGAAAGGAAAGAATTTAACATGACCAATCGTT
Organism: Ambrosia trifida; assembly: GCA_028751855.1. Classification (NCBI taxonomy): domain Eukaryota; kingdom Viridiplantae; phylum Streptophyta; class Magnoliopsida; order Asterales; family Asteraceae; genus Ambrosia; species Ambrosia trifida. The sequence continues at coordinate 61,506,616 of CM054127.1, forward strand.
GCAAAGTCGATATAGGTTTTGGCGGTTTCATGGCAGTTTAGTAAGGAGGTCGTATACCAATATTTTTTTACATGGTACACAAAGTTTTATCAAGTCGGGTATCGAGAGTTTACATGAAGATCTATGATATATGAGAAATTATGGTATATGGTTTTCCTTTAAACTTCCTCATATTCATTACAATAATTTTCATTCATGACCACCAATAATAATAATAACTATATTTAAATTTGAACTTAAATACGATTGTTTGTGTTTCTTGAAACCGCAAGACATTAACTATAATTTACTCTATTAAATTCTTGTTACTAAGACCACATTTAAAGATAAGTTTATAACCGAAAGTAAATATCAATTCCTAAACTCCTATATTCAGTTTTTTTTCTTTTATTTTAATTTTTCCATTCATTTATTTTTTTTCTTTAAATTCTTGTTGCCACTTTAGGTCCCTAAAGTTGAAATTAAATCATTAAAAAAATCGCGAATGTTACAATCTCCCCTACTTTAGAAAATTTCGTCTCAAAATTTATTTAGAGGAAACGATAAAATAGACCGGTGAGCACATGAGATAGTTGAAATATGCCACGAGTTATATGGTTGAGTTTAAAGAGAACTAGATATTGTCTAGCGAGTGCACTAAGTTAAGGTTGAAAGATAATAGGAGGTTGAATCTTGTTGTTCAAAAATTTACCCAGAGTGCTACTAATGTTTTCGATGGACCTAAGCACACCAAATCCCTGATGATATGGTTGAGATAAACGCGATGACTAGATTTAGATTATGGGGAAAAAATTACTGCAACTGTAAAACTGTCTAGGGTTAGTTCATGGTTCGACTCCTAGTCTCATTTTCGATGTACCATTAGTGTTTATATATAGGGTGTAACGTAGCTAACCCACCACACCTTTGATACCTCAAAAACGTACTAGAAATCTACCAAAACCTAATAGAATTTCATACCTCCTCAATGTTCCTGTAAATTCGTGATTACGTTCTGGACCGCGATCGCCAATTACCTTACATTGGTGTGTTATGTCCTTCTACAACACTGACTCAACACACTAAAATGACTGAAAGTTTGAAGACTATGCAAAGGGAGGGGTGTCATGTTTTACTCACATCTAGGATATGATGAGGTCCTTCCCTTCGTCAGGTTCACCTCCTAAGCTAACCCATTTACTGCATTAGACTACAAGACACTAGACACACACTGTGACAGAGTAAGCATATGCATATTTTCCCTAAAGTCGAAAACACATTCTAACCTGAGAACTAGTTTTCCTCGTATGTTTCCATGTTATAAGAATACTTAACACGTCAACACGAGCACGGACACTAACTTGGTTTATTAAGTCACGTGTGAAAGAAATACTTTCACACCTTAACTCTAACATAAACACCAGTTTAGTTCGTCGATTCTCTATCTCATTTGGTGTATCAAGTGTCCACAGTCCAAATGTTTGCGCAAAGAGAAACTTACACATGTTTAGTTCAAGGATATGAATAACCTATCTTGCTAACGAAATATGAATCCAAGAATATGCAGGTGTTATGATTGCTCATATGTAAATCATATAATTAATGTTCACATATCACGTATTTTGGAAACAAGGTATCAAAAGGCATATGTAATCACGTAGCACAATATTGTATCAAACCAATTATAACATTCGTTTATATGTGTATGAAGGTCGTAACACAAATAGACATATAGGTTGTTTATGTTTAATCAAGATTCACGTAAGTTATTCTTGATATATGATTATATGTGTACGCATTGCCGCTATTATATTCGCTGGTTGTGTGAAAACGCTTGTCACGGGTATTGTGATGTTCATGGTTGTTCATTCGAGCGCACATGATTAACAATATTTTCGACAAATATGTGTCTCATTCCTGACAACACATTCCCAACCACGTCCGAAGAGCTAGCCCGCGTGATTGCGCAAACCATTGCGCAGCACGACCCTAACCGCACAGACTCTAGTGGTTGGTCTGGCGGAAATGGCAGGCGAAGGACAAAAGACAACGACACTGGTAAAATATCGATTCGCTATGCTCCATATGGCCTTGTGATCACTACTATTGTTGATGATGTTTCATTATCTATGACACAGACGGTGAGAACATGGTTCATGGTTGTTCCTACAAAACTTTCATGGCTTGTATACCTTGGAGTTTCCGTGGGACGGAAGGAGCGATCGGTATTTGTCGTTGGATCGAGAAAATGGAATTAGTTCTGGATATCAGCGGTTGTGCTGAGAACCAGAGTGTCAAGTACTCTACCTGCACCATCCAGAATGAGGCGTTGACTTGGTGGAATACGCAAGTTCAAACTCTGGGTAGAGATGCTGTGTATGGTCTCTCGTGGAGCGGTTTGAAGTCCATGTTGATGGAGAAATACTACCCCCGTAGTGAGCTGCAGAAACTTGAGTCAGAGTTCTGGAATCTGACTATGTCTGGAGCGGAGGTCGCCGCCTACACTACTCGTTTTCATGAGCTGTCTCGTCTAGTACCCCATATGGTTACTCCAGAGTACAAACGGGTTGAAAGGTACATATGGGGTCTCTCCCCTAAGATTAGCAGTATGGTAACTTCTGCTGAACCCATCACCATTCAAGGAGCCGTCACCCTCGCTCGTAGTTTTACGGATGATGCAGTGTGTATGGGCGCATTGCTTAAGAAGGAGGTTGAGAAGAAAGGAACTGCAGGTGACAAAAGAAAGTGGTCGGCTACCAGGAAGGGTAAAAATGGTGGAAATCGGTCTGATAAGAAACAAGAGACTGCCCAGGCATTTGTTGCAAGTACTACTGCTGCAGCTGAGCCTCACAAGAAGTATAGTGGACCGCACCCACTTTGCAACAAATGTAACTATCATCATGTCGGGTCATGTGATAGCATTCGTTGTGACTTCTACAAGAAGATCGGGCATCAGACTTCCCGCTATCGTGCTTAGGCTGCTAGTAACCCTGTCGGGAAACCAGGGTGCTTTGAGTGTGGTGCAGCGAATCACTTCAAGAAGGATTGCCCGAAGTTGCGGAACCAAGCTCGCGGTAGAGCTTTTGTGATCGGAGCTGGTGAAGCTCGTGAGGATGCCAACGTTGTTACCGGTACGTTTCTTGTTAACAACACTTATGCTTTCTTACTTTTCGATACTGGTGCCGATTTAAGTTTTGTGTCGACCAACTTTAGAAAGACCCTTGGGGTAGGATCTAGTAAGTTGGGCACATGTTACTCTATAGATGTGGCCAACGGTAAGGTTATTGAGTCAAAAGAAGTCGTTGAAGGATATACCCTAAACTTGGGAGATCATGAGTTTCCCATCGATTTACTACCAATCGAGTTGGGTCGTTTCGATGTGGTAGTTGGCATGGATTGGTTGTTGAAGAACCATGCGGAGATCGTGTGCCGAGAAAAGATTGTCCGTATTCCCTTCCCAGTAGTGAAGTTCTCTCGGCCCAAGGTGTGAACAGTCGAGCCACGGTACGGATTATATCTTGCATGAAAGCCTAGAAGTGCCTTCGCAAGGGCTATTATGCGTTTCTAGCACACGTGACGGAGAAGAAGTCGAAGGAGCTGAAGATCGAAGATATCCCTGTCGTTAGGGATTTTCCTGAAGTCTTTCCTGAAGAGTTGCCTAGATTGCCGCCTCTGAGGCAAGTAGAGTTCCGTATTGACTTAATACCTGGATCTGCGCCTATCGCCCATTTTCCCTATCGCCTAGCGCCATCAGAGATGCAGGAGCTTTCGAGCCAGTTGCAGGAGTCGTTGGACAAGGGTTTTATTCGACCAAGTTTCTCCTCGTGGGGTGCGCTTGTGTTGTTTGTGAAGAAGGTTGGATCCTTCCGGATGTGGATAGACTATCGTGGATTTTATGAATAGAGTGTGCAAGCCGTATTTGGACAAGTTCGTGATTGTCTTTATTGACGATATATTGATATACTCACGAACTCAATAGGAACATGAGCAACATTTGAAGTTGATCCTTGAGCTATTAAAGAATAAGAAGTTATATGCTAAGTTCTCCAAGTGCGAATTTTGGATTCGCGAAGTTCACTTTCTTGGACATGTAGTGAACGATAAAGGTATTCATGTCGATCCAGCAAAGATTGAGGCAATTAAGAATTGGGAAGCGCCCAAGTCACCAACGGAAGTGCGACAATTTTTAGGACTCGCTGGATATTATCGACGGTTTATCGAAAACTTCTCTAAGATAGCTCAATCTCTAACCATTCTAACTCAGAAGGATAAGAAGTTTGAATGGGGTGAGAAGCAAGAATCCGCCTTCCAGTTGTTGAAGCTAAGATTGTGCAGCGCACCAATTTTGTCCCTGCCCGATGGTAGGGATGATTTTGTGGTCTATTGCGATGCTTCACACCAAGGTCCTGGTTGTGTCTTGATGCAATGGGATAAAGTCATTGTGTATGCCTCTCGTCAAATCAAGGTTCACGAGAAGAATTACACTACGCATGACTTGGAGTTAGGAGTTGTAGTTTTTGCACTCAAGATTTGGAGACACTACTTGTATGGAACCAAGTGTATTGTCTTCACAGACCACAAGAGCTTGCAACACATCTTCGACGACAAGGATTTGAACATGAAACAGAGAAGATGGGTTGAATTGCTGAACGATTACGACTGTGAGATTAAGTATCACCCGGGAAAGGAAAACATCGTAGCGGATGCCTTAAATAGAATGGAACACATCAAACCCCTATGTGCTCGCGCACTAGGATTGACGATCCATTCAAATCTCACAGACCGCATTCGTGAAGCTTAGCAGGAGGCTCTCAAGGAGGCCAACATCAAGGAAGAAGCTTTGCACGCCATGGTTAGATTATTGGAACCCAGGGCCGATGGAACATTGTACTTTGCTAACAAGATTTGGGTTCCATTGTTTGGTGGATTGAGGGAATTGGTACTCGATGAGGCCCATAAGTCAAGATAATTGGTACTCGATGAGGCCCATAAGTCAAGATATTCGGTTCATCCAGGAGCCGATAAGATGTACAAGGATTCGAAGGAAATATATTGGTGGCCTAACATTAAAGGTAGCATTGCTATGTACGTGGGAAAGTTCCTCACGTGCTCTAAGGTCAAAGCTGAGTACCAGAAACCCTCCGGCTTGTTACAGTAACCTGAGATACTCATGTGGAAGTGGGAGCAGATTTCGATGGATTTGGTAACTAAGCTGCTAAGGACAGCAAGCGGTCACGACGCAATTTGGCTAATTGTGGATCGATTGACCAAATCTACTCACTTCTTGCCAATCAAGGAAACATATAAATTGGATAAATTGGAAAGACTCTACATTAAGGAGGTTGTATCTAGACACGGTATCCCAGTTTCCATCATTTCGGATCGTGATAGTCGGTTTACCTCTAGGTTCTGGCAGACGCTGAACGAAGCCCTCGGTACTCGATTGGACATGAGTATGGCTTACCATCCCCAGACGGACGGATAGAGCGAGAGAACGATCCAGACGCTTGAGGATATGCTTCGTGCATGTGTGATTGACTTTGTAGGTAATTGGGATGCCCACCTACCTTTAATCGAGTTTTCATACAACAATAGTTATCACACTAGCATTAAAGCCGCATCGTTCGAAGCTCTCTATGGACGCAAATGCCGATCACCGTTGTGTTGGGTAGAAATTGGGGACAAGCACTTGACTGGTCTGGAGATCATCCAGGAGACGACCGACAAAATCTTTCAAATCAAGGACCGATTGAAAGCTGCCCGGGATAGGCAGAAGAGTTATGCCGATACGAGGAGGAAACTTCTGGAATTTCAAGTAGGCGACAAGGTCCCACTGAAAGTCTCTCCTTGGAAAGGAGTACCTCGTTTTGGTAAACACGGCAAACTAAACCCAAGATACATTGGTCCATTCGAAATCTTGGCAAGGGTTGGCCCAGTCGCGTATAAGCTTAATTTGCCTGACGAGCTAAGTGGAGTCTTGACACATTCCATGTGTCGAACCTCAAAAGGTGCTTATCGGATGAATCATTGATCATTCTGCCTGAGGAAATCCATATTGATGATCAACTTCATTTTATTGAGGAACCCATCGAGGTTATGGACTGGAAAGTCCAGAAGCTGAGACGTAGCCGAGTTAAGCTCGTTAAAGTTCGGTGGAATTCCCGACACGGACCCGAGTTCACTTGGGAACACAAGGACCAAATGAAGTGAAAGTACCCCTCTCTCTTCAAGGATTCCCCGGTATCAGATAGGTCACATCGAATTTTGCGGACGAAATTTCCTCAACAGGGGGAGAATGTGACACCCGCCACTTAGCTTGGACAAATCCGTACACTTTCTAGTCAACGTTTAATTTTTGCATGCATTATTCATGACATTTTATATGCATAAGTCCCCCGAGATAGTCTAGCAATGTCCGAACGAGTATAATTTCACCCATATCAACGAATCTTGGTGACACAAGTTTACATGCTGCAAGTGATTTTCCAAAATCATGTATAGATGCCCATTCATCTTATAATACAATGGGAAACATCATGGGTTTTATGTATAAAGCCTAGTATTTATTCAACTAACATACCTATACATATGTATTCATGTGTACACGACACCCACCCACACACACACACACACACACACACACACACACACATATATATATATATATATATGTGTGTGTGTGTACATGCATACAAGAAGCTAGTAAACACATTTATAACTAGGACTACATATTCTTTTTGTTCCATCTTAAATGAACTAACTAGTTCTTTTATAAACTTAACTATATTTGGTGAAACAAGTGATCAACACTAGGATTCATGGAATCTACTAGCCAAAAATGATCACCACCACATTGTTTAATGTTTTATTTTCTACTAGTCAATTGGAACATCATCAATGAAGTGTCATGTATTATTGTTCTTTCTAAGACAATTAAATACAAGATTTGGTGGCTTAAACATATAAGGTAATATTCCTTAAACACCCACGATCAAAGATGTTGATTTACCACATTGGTTAAGTGTCCACTCTCCTTTTCTTTTTCTTTTTTCGGCCGAAGGTACCCCCATATCATATTAATCTTTTTTTTTCTAATTTATCACATGTTTATTACAATCTCTAGTAATCCACCATGTGTTGTAACATTAGATCAAGTCCTACCCCAACATCATCATGGAGTTTAGTCAACCATAAGATATGATTAAGACTCATGTTTTGCTAGCAAGATTTGAGACCTAAGAATGATCATTAACCAAACATAGAAGGATTCCTTAAATCACCAAGAACTAGGAAAGATTGTTACCCAAAATACTTGCCACCCTCTTTCTTGATCCTTTCCCAAACCGTCGCCCCCTATACCCTATCTAATTCTTTTTTTTTAATCTAAGTCAACCTCTATATTAACATGTGTTGACTAGTTCCATAAGTTGACTCCGTGTAGTGTCACTCATGCTTGGAATCTTACCAACATAATCAAGTGATTAGTGACCTCTTAAAGAGTGATTTGGACCTTGGATATGCTAGGAGGATATGGAACATATGTTGATTACTAACCATATTAGGTAGGATTCTCTAATCACCCTAATCAATAAGAGTTGACTTACCCTAATCCATAAGGAGGCCTTGCGTAAGACATTCACCACACCACAACCTCCCTTGCTCTCCCTTATACTTCGAAACACACACACACACACACACACACATAACACAAGCTTTAGGAGCAACCAAGGAGATCTAGCATCTTGCCTTCTATCTTGGATCCACTAGGAGGTATAAACCATAACACATTCACTTCTTTACTTTGTTTATATGTGTGTGCGTGGATATACATACGCATGTATATATGCGTGACATACATATATATATATATATATATAGGTGCGCATGTGTATGTGTGTATGTAGAGATATATAAGAGCCTATATTATCATGTTACCTTACTTTAGTAGTGGAAACAAAGTCCATTTGTGTACATACATACATATGCGTGCGTGTATATGCCTAGTGTATGTGTAAAGCAAAATCATAAGCATAGATAGTGATGTGTATGGACTACCAAGATGCATATATATAGGTATGTATGTACAAGTGTAGATCCCATAGACATCCCTACCTATGGTTATTTGTGGAAATACACATATGTATAGATATAAGTATAGATGCACGCCTGAGTAGGTATGAATACATGTGTATATGATATTGTGTACAGTAAAGATCAAGTGTGTTTCTAAACTAAACCACTCTTTTTCAAAAGGGAACATACTTTATAAAAAGGAACATATGATAGGTAATAAGATCTATTTTCTTATCCAAACTATTATTTACAAGTAATATATAGTTGTCACCAAGAAAAGCTAAACTAACGTACCACTAAGGACCGGGTGAACCACGAGTACCATGGATTACCTATTTGTATGAATCTAAGGTACCCATGTATGTATATGGGATGAGATACCTAGTTGTCGGACATACACTTTTGTTAGACTACACGCGGACTTGAGGTGAGTTCTCACGGCCCCTTTTTCACTGTTTTCTATTTTGGGGAAAAGCATGCATTGTTTACTAGTTTTAGCATGAAATCCTAGCCGACCGGTGTACATGAGACGATTTGTTTAGAGTATTCGCTAAAGCCCTTGTATATTAGTTTATCATAACCATTAGCTATGGATATAGCCTAGAAACACTTGAATAGATCTATTAGGTTGACACCCCCACTCTCGGTTAGTCGCTCTAACCGGTTTATACGATATGAGAGTGCTTGCATTTCTTTTATGACAATTCATTGCATTGTTATGCAATGTGCAAGGCACCACTCGTCGAGGTTTGGCTATGGACTCATGATGGTTTATCATCGTTGTTCTTGGCTAAACATTGATGGGTCATTCAAGGATTTCATTAAACTTTACACTGGTTTACAAAACCCGTGAACTCACCATCATTTTGTTGACAAAGTTTTTATGCATGTTTTTCAGGTAACTAAAGCATGGGCGGAACTTGGTTTACAATTGGGCATTCATTCACAGCCACAACACATCGTGTCATTAAAACTTTTGACCCCACTAAGGGTTTTAAACTGTATCTTGTGAAACTCGTTGTCATCGAACACGTTTGGTACTTTTATAAATAAATAAATATGAATGTTTGCTCATATCTTGTGCTTGAAAACCTTTCGTGGTTACGCCCCGTGTTTCCGCCTAGGCGGGGTGTGACATTTAGAAAAAGTTGACACTAAAGATAATTTGGCATACCTTTACACCAAGGCATTTGACAGGGCCCATAAGTTTATGAAGTTTTTTGTAAATAGTTTTTCATATCAGTGAAAAAAAACTAGCTGTCACTATGTAAAAGAGAGGATATGATAGTACATCAACTGCTTGACTGTTGCACTTAAAACTGAACAGAGAACTTAATCTTCTAAGTGCGACCGCAGCTCCATCATGTGATATACCAGTAGGCAGACTTACAACTCGTACTCGGCCCATATTATAATAATAATATAACATGACTGTGGTACACGTGAGGAACATAACATCGGCGTACGATTTTATGATCTTAATTCTTGCGTTGATAGATTGCCAAAATTAGAGGTTTCGAGTCTTTATATTGTTGATCTATCCGAGTATAACCTTGCTGTCCTTCTGCTACATCTAGATATATGCTGACCTAGGCACATCCAGGATATCTTAAAAAAACAAATCCAAAGGAAAAATGCCAAAACCCTCTATGCTAAAAGGCCATCTCAAAAATCCCAGAGCTAAAATTCGTACCAAATGGTATTTGCCCAAACCCTGGTTGAGATCACACCAGTCACTTTGCTGCATCAAGATATATGCTGACCTGTACACCCGTGTGTCTCGTACCTTGTAAATTATACGGATACCAGCAATATACTCACCTGTTACGATGAAGCTTTGTGCATACCTTGATCGCGGGGGTAAGTCATGTTGTGGGACACGCAGTACCTATAGTCAAATGCTCATAATCGTAATAAGTAAAGTGAGGCTTTGAAGACGATGATGTAAGTTTGTTTAAGTGGATCAAGATACTGGTAATCGCCTTGGACTGCGACTGTGCTTTTAATAATTTACTTTGAACAATTCTAACTTGTGTGTTCAGTCTTGTTCTAGCCGATATGATCCTTTCACCGGTGACATCTCATCCAAAATAGAGTGTTTACTTTTTGAATTTTCATTTTATTTTTTATTTATTAGTGTTTTCATTTCTTTTATTTATTTACAAAAATTCATAAATGACAAAAAGATTTTCTATTTTTCCACTTCAGGTCTTAATGCACGGGAAATGGTCATTTAAGGGAGTACTCGTACTGTTCGGGAAAACGTCTCGTTTTTGTACCAACCAAATTTTCTCAAAAGCTAAGTCATTGTTTCGTTAAAAATCTCTAAAACTAAGCTTATTACTTTTCGAGCTTGGATTTATGTTCAAGGCCCACTTATGAAAAATGTTGGGTTAAGTTGTTTTTAAAAAAAATGTTTTTACTCCATAAGGCCCAATTATGATTAATGAATGATTAAGTTGTTATTTTTAATCTTTGGCCCAAATTTTTGCAAGAATATGAAAAGCTTGGGCCGGCCCGTTGTCACACAAAGATGAATAAAGAAGATTAATCAACTTCGTTGTTTGTCCCTCTTCATTTTTATCAGGATATATAAACCTAAGTCAAACAGTCAAACGTAACAATATCTTTCTTAACACACCAGCTCACAAAACGAAGATACCCAAACCGAAACTAAAACCTTGTTTTAGTTCAATCTATCTTCGAAAACATGTAAGAACACAATTTTTGACCTTGGAATGTTAAGCTAAACATGATTCCGCGTCGATCCATGTCTGATTTGTGTGATTTCATCCATAAAAGGGTATTTTTGGGTGGGTTTTAGGGCTCGGGGTATAACGTGTCTAATAACCTATGAAATGACCTTTGAAACCAAAAACAAACCATATAAATTTCTTAATCGGCCATGTTAGATTCGTTTATGATGGTTAGTTCGTTCAAAATCTAAGAAACATGTTTGAACTTGTTGCACCACACGACACAGGCGAAGATGCCTATCTTCTTTGACCCGTCAAATGAAGATGACCTTCTTCGTTGGGGTTTGCTGACTGATCAAACGAATATGACAATCTTCATTGATGTTAATCTTCGCTCCTATTCATCTTCGTTTGTCTACGTTCATTGTGAGGAGTACTGTTGATTATTTTTATCTTCGTTTCGTTGGTCTGGTTATGGGACTTAACTGACTTGTTATCGGACCTTAGCCTGTTTTATTATGGTGTGATACTAATGTTAAAATGTTGAGGGCAAAAATGGCCGAAGAAGAAGTTCGTGAATTCTATAACAATCAAAACAGATCTTTTGGATTGGTTCCCGGTCGTGGCCAAGCAGAGTACTATGAGCAGATTCTGTCATTCTTTCAGCGCTACAGGATTAACTATGCCACAGATCAGTGTTACTTATTTGCACCAATTTTGGGCTATTGCTGAGTATGACTTCAGGGAATAACCACCAGTTATGAGAGCTACTGTGAATAACGAACAAATCCAGTTTTCAGTAGACACTATTCGACAGGCTCTTCGTCTTGGTACTGTTGAGCAAGAATATGGACCCGTGAGTTTTCCAGCTGAGTTTAGGACGGGAGCTTTTATGCGTATGGGTTATTCTGGTGATGTTAGGAAGGACCAGTTGAGCAAGAGCTACGTGTATGGGCAATGGAGACTTTTGATGCATGTGATGATTGTTTGTTTTTCAGCACGTAGGGCAGGACCAGATGTTATGGGGTCCGGTATTCAGTCTGCTATACTTTCATTGGTTTACAACAAACCATGCTCTATCTCTCGGATGCTCTTGTATGAGATGGAGAAGCATATTTGAGCTGTTAAAAAGAATCATTTTCTGGCGTATGGCAGGCTTCTTATGATTATCTTTAAGTATGTTATCCTAGATTTGCCGGATATTCCATCTTTTGTTCAGGTAGGTATAGTGGAGCGTCGTACTCTTGCTGATTTTCGCACTCACAACGTTCGACGACCACCAGAAGAGCGTCCACAGGAGACGCCATTACTTAGGTTTCTCATTGATCCTGCTTATCAACCACCAGCAAATGATGCGTGGTTTGAACCGCCTAAACAACAGCAGCAGCAAAAACAACTACAAAAGGGTCTTTGGGTATTCATGATATACCTTCTTCGCACAATGATGATGACAGTTCTAGTTCGGGAAGTGAGATTATTGCAGACTCACCACAGAGGTTGGAACCTCATACTGATGTTGTGGGGGAGAAAAGAAAGAGAGACGATGATGAGGCTGACAAAGACTATCAGCTAGGGGATTCTGATGATGTTCCATCTCTCCGAACTTGTCAGATAAAGAGAGGAGGAGTAGTTATTCATAAGCTACGCTCACAGATGCCATCCGCAACCTTAGCAGTCACAGTACCACAACCCCCACCACTTATTGAACCCATTACCACCAGACTACTTGCCACTACCACATCCATAATCACCTTATCTATTACTACCAGTGTTGGATCAGTTGCTGAATCTTCACTTGGAGCTTCTATGCTTCCAAGTTCACTAGCAGCCCCACACTCTGATCCAGTTTTCCCCACCTCAACCCAAATTATCACATTACCCACACCTACTACTATCGAAACAACCACTGTAGCCTCACCTTTTATACCTATTACTACCCAGCCTTTACCGGAGGGACACATGTTTGATGTTTCAACTGGAAAGACGGGTGGTGGAGTTGATCTCTCAGATGTTGCTTGCTAATCAGTCAATCACCAAGCTTGTTCAGTATACTGAGGTTCAACAAGAGTTACAGGCGAAAGATAGAGCTTTGATACAGACGCTTCTTCAACAGAATGCTGAGTTGCTGAAGCAATTGCAGGCTCAGGGGGAGAATGTGACGTGTAAGGGTTATGAACTGAGGTCGAAGAGGCGTGACGATGATCCCGACAATGATCCTAACCGCTCTGCGGGGAGTGAGCCTCCAAGTTCTTCAACAACATTTGTATGCAAGCTACTACTTCGGGGGGAGTCGGGTACTAGAGTGGAGACAACTGGTGCTAGTGATCCAGGAAAGAGGCCTGTTGATGATATGCCTCAACCTGTAGATACTTTTACACCTACTAATTTACTCGAGAAGTTTTTTCCAAGGTTCGATGAGTTTACCTTTGACAGTTTTCTTGACTTTGAAGATGCAACCGAAAACCTCAAAGAGGCTGGATTACTTTCTAAATAATCAGACAGTGAAGATGTGTATGATTTGGAAGAAGGTGAGTTTATTCCAAATAATCTTGAAGACTAAAATCTGACTGAGGAAGAATCGGGGAATAAGGAAGACGCTAGTGAGGTTATTACACCAGCCTTGTATACAGATAACATCATTGAAGGATGTGATAATGAAGTGCAACGACATTTAGATAATATCAGGCAGATATTGGAGCCGGGTCCTCTTGATTCTAACCCTGAAGTTATTGATGAACCAAAAACAGATTCTAATCCTGATGTTGCATGGAGAGCAAGTTGGAAGAGGATGCAGGAAGAGTGGACAAGATCCAGACCTGAGCCACTCAGGTATATGTAGACTTATGATTCTTCGAGCATGAGAAAGGAAACCAGTGGGATAGTTAGTTGGTTTCATGATGCAGAGTTGAAGTTGTTTGTGGTGAAAATGTATGATGGGATTCAGTATTTTCCAAAAGGTGTGAAGTATTTCAATTCTTTATCCTTATTGGAACTCAGAGATCTGGCTAGGCGGAAGTTGATAAATCCTAGCTATGACTCGTATGCTAGAGGTTTAGTGAGAACATTGAGGTTTGAGATTCAGAAAGAAGAGAACTTGAAGCACTTCAAACCCAGAAGGACAAGTAGGTAAAGGACAAGACACAGATTAACCCGGGAACAAACAAGCCTTTGATGAAGTTGTATTATAAGCCTGTTAGGTGTTTGAAGCGGGTTCCACTGAAGAAGCTAACTGAAGACATTCTTGGTGACCTAAAATGGTTGTACGTTTATAGCAATACAGTAGAGGAAGTAATGGAAGACTAGAAAGAAAAGTACCTGTTGAAAATTTATGATGCTACGCATCTTGTGAACCTCTCCAGAGCTGATTTGAAGAAGCTATACAGACAGCAAATCTACTATAGAGACGACTGGAGACATCAGGCTTATCGCTATCAGGGAGTTGTGGATCTTTGTGTGAAGAAGAAGTTTTATGCTGGCAACAGCTGGCATTATCTTGAATGCTGAAGACTGCGGGAGGTTGAAGATCTAGAGAGCATATGTCAAGGGGGAGTTTGTTAGTGCATGCTTGTGTGACAAACGCTTCTGTAGATTAGTATCATTTTTGTGCTTGGTTGATAGGTTAATTGTAACATGCTTGACATTGTTATAAGTCATGCATGATAGTCTTTTGTGTTTTACCCTAGCAAACAAAGAAGATATGAAACAAAAAAGATGGAAAACAAAGAAGATAGTCATCTTCTTTGTTCTGTCATGTGCATCTTCTTTGTTTGCAGATCAGGACCATGCAAGTATAAATACCTTGCATGGGATGTAGGCTAGGGTTGGTCAGTCATTCGGTTGTAATTGGTATTGGTTCTACTGAAATAATATCAATCGACAAGTAGTTTATTAGTATTCCCATCGTGTTCTTCGTTTGATTGATTCATCGTTTGCATAAACATCTATCAAGGGATTCCGCACCTTGATAGATCTGATCTAGCTTGTAATCGATCCATTCCACGGACCTACACTCTGATGCAGAAGTTGATGTTGAAGAATGATCAAGTGCACACGTAGTCAATGTTTCAGACAATGTCTCTTCTGATTATGAAATCGACTGTGAATCTGAGGTGGATTTGGATTTGGAAGAACTACTTGCAGAAGCAGATGAGTTCATCAGCAATCGATCTTTCTTAGTGGATGCTGATTGTGCAAAGAGTAATCTTGCTGAGTTCTTTGGAGCTAAAAATTCTGCATCTCATTATGCTCTAATGGCCATCACAGAATCTTCAACCAAGGGAGTTCCACAGGGCCTTATCAGTAGCCTATGGATTGTTGATAGTGGAGCCTTTGGGCGCATGACGAGTGACTTATCCCTGCTATTTGACATCAAGAATATCAACGGGGGATATGTTGCCTTTGCTGGTAATAAAGGGAGATACATCACAAAGGAAGGTAGTATGAGTAACGGTTAGCTTTGAGAAGATAAGCTTTGTGAAGCAGATAGACCACAACTTGCTGAGCGTTTCACAGATCTGCGAGAAGAAGTTCACGGTGTTCTTTGATAACAACACATGCTTTATTTTGAAGCCCGGTTTCAAAGTTCCTAAAGAGTGGGTTATGATTCCTGCTCCAAGGGTAAACAATATGTATGTTCTAGATATGAGTCAAGCTATGACAGCTCAAGGGAAGGTCACTTGTTTTCTATCAAATGAGACAAAGAATGAATCCATTATGTGGCACAGATGCATGGGACACATTCACTAGAAGAAGATGAACCATTTGGTGCAGAATCAGCTTGTGGAAGGTGTCTCAGTCAAGAATTTCCATTTAAATGACGTCTGTGTCTCATGCTAGAAGGGAAAGCAGAACAAGAAATTTCACAAACCCAAGAAGGTCAACTCAGTCAGTGTTCCTCTCGAAAAATTGCACATGGATCTATTTGGTCTTGTCAATCCCAAAAGCAAAAATGGAGATCTATAATGTCTGGTTGTCACAGATTATTATTCTAGGTTCTCTTGGGGGGTATGCATGTGTAACACCCCAACCGATGGCGGAATCATCGAGGTGTCAGGTAGTGACGATTGTTCAAAAGCACATGGTACTAAAATGTAAATATTATTGAATAAGCCAAAATTGTATTACATGGAAATGGAAAATACATTGTCTAAATGAAATATAAATTTTGAAATAACTGAATTAAAATAAAGCACTAAATGTCCCTTGCTAAAGCACTAGATCAAACTGCACCTGAAACATATACAAAAATAGGTTTGGTCAACATATGAAATGTTGGTGAGCATTCCTAGTTTTGATATATATAATAAGTAAAAAAGATATACAATTCAAGTGAAGCTACAGTGCAAATATGTAAACTATGTATCATACAAATGAGCGAAATCAATCCTGTGACTGTATAATGTACTGTATGAACGGCGGTGTACTCATCCATTAAATGGATAATAACTTAACAATGGCCACGGATTCTCCGATGAAAAAGGGGGAGAATCAATCTAGGCGGGTTGTCAATCCAAATAGCGCTATCCAATGTTAAGGTCGGCTTGTACATGGTTAATGATTTCACTAAGTACAAATGTATTCTACATGTAATGTCTAAGCATAAAGCACGTATATAAGCAAATGCACAATGTACTAGAATTGTATTGTAAAAATGTGAACTTGTATGTGTATTTTGTATAAGTGTACATGTAACACCCCAAAAGTGAATAAAGACAAAAAGGGGATAGGAAATACTCACTGTTCACGTAGTAGCTTGGAATTTAACTGGACAACGAGATTTGAATTGATATTACCCCAAATGATCAACCTAAAGAATTTGATAACGTGTAAGAGAAATAACTGTAGGATACATGTATTTCTAGGGTTTCGAATTAGGGATAAGTATTTATTTGATTAATAAACAAATTGTTTATTAAATATAAAAAATTTAATAAATAAATAAATAAATAAAAGTCTTTTTGTAAATTTTTATGTTGAATATAGTCACATCATAAGCTTTTAAGTTTGAAAATAATTTTTATAAAATTATCTTCTTGAAAATAGAATATAAAATCTATTTATTTCAAATTGTCTAAATATAACTTTAATATCCAAAAATATTAAAATTAAAGAATTTTTGAATTAAAAATTGTATTTCAGTTCTAGATAGTTAGAAATAATTTATATAAAATTTTGGTGCAAACATATTGAAAAATGAATTTATTATGATTTATTTATGATTAAAACAAACAAAAATTAATTAAAAATATAAAATGAGCGGTTTTTCTGAAATAAAAATATTTTCTGAAATGTTTAAGATATACAAGTTTAGGATAATTTTTGTGAGATTTAATAAAATCGTTTAGATATTTTTATTGAATTTTATAATTATAAATGAATAAACTTGTATTATTAAAAATATATATTAAATAAATTATTTTTGAAAAACTAAAAATTGTAAAGTGAACTTTACTATTAGAATATCATACAGTAATTTTTGTAGAATTTTTAAACCACTTTTAGTATTTAAAAACTATTTTAAAAGATTTAACATATTAAGTATATATATAAAAATGGAAAAAAAATGTTTGTTGGTTATGGGAGTCGAACCCGGGCCTCTGGCCGGTTCGGGTTTTATCACAAGCGTGGCCACCAACTGAGCCACACCTTGAGAACGAGTTATACTGGATTCAAAATAGTTATATATGTTAAATATGTTAGTTTTGATAATAGGTTTAATTAAGAAAAATAAAACAATGTTGTGGGGTTCGAACCTCGGCCCATGGCCGGTTCGGGTTCCATCTTTAAGCGTGTAAACCAACTGGTCTACACCAGTTGGTTGTGTATTTCATTGTTTCAAAATAATTATATACATTATCTGTTTCATGTGTTCTTCCCCAATTCTACCCAATTCGTGCCCTAATTTTCCAATCATCACAATTATTGATCAATAGCCCCTGAATCTTTGGGGCTATTGATCTTGTAATGCCGATGAGTAAAACCATCAAAAAAATATGAACTTACACGACACTGTGATCGGGTATTAAGCCCGGTCAAAGAAAACGTCAAAAAGGACGATCAAAAGGCTTCAATAACAAGTTGTTAGCAGAAATTGGAGGTGAAGGAATGTTTATCGGCGAGTAGTGAAGGTCTAAGGGTGTTCAATTTATAGTATTGAGGCTTGGAAGAACGAATGGTATGTTTGACTCGGCCTTGAATGAAATGACGCGGATAATTGATGATTTTAGGAATGTTTATCAACAATTATTGTTGTAATTGACGCGTATGGTCAATGGCAATCAATACCCTTCCTTACGAGATTCAATTAACGCGAAAAAGGAATTGATGATGATGATCGATGGAAACAGTTGACTTTTTCAAGTCAACTGGTTCATAATAAACCTGGTATAAGATAATTATGTGAGGGATTCAAAACAGATTATGATGTAGCTCAATTGGTTTGAAGTGTGTGTGTATGTATTGAACCGGCTTGGGACGCGGGTTCGAACCCCGTCCCAAGCATTTATTTTTTAGACAAGGTTTTAACTATTATATTATTATTATAAACATATATTATGATTAAACAAACCCGAATGTATCACAGAATATTTTTTTTAAACGTTCGAGAATAATGAAAATGTAATCGTCTTATTAATTGAGGTTTAACGTACATAGAATTATTAAAGAAAATACAAAGAAAAGTGACGGATGTCACAGCATCCCCTACTTTTAGAAATTTCGTCCTGAAATTCCTTCAAGTGGTAGTCTCTGGAAAAAGATGAGGATACTTTGACATCATTTGGTCCTCACGTTCCCAAGTAAACTCTGGGCCTCGTTTGGATTCCCAACGAACTTTGACAAATGGAATTCGGCTTCGCTTAAGTGTCTTGACATCTCGATCCATAATCTCCACAGGTTTTTCGATGAAGCGCATCGACTCGTCAATCTGGATATCCTCTAAAGGAACATGGAGGTTATCTTCAGCCAAACACTTCTTAAGATTAGAAACATGAAACGTTGGATGGACATTATTGACCTCTGGTGGTAAATCGAGCTTGTAAGCCACCTTCCCAACTCGCTCAAGGATCTTAAAAGGGCCTACAAACCGTGGTGCAAGTTTCCCTTTCTTTCCAAACCGAAATATACCCTTCCAAGGTGAAACCTTGAGAAGTATCATGTCTCCGACTTGAAATTCTAGAGGCTTGCGCCTTTGATCGGCATAACTCTTCTGTCTGCTTCGAGTAACTTGCAAGTTCTCACGAATGCGAAGAATCTTGTCTGTCGTTTCCTGTATTAGTTCGGGACCGGTGATTTGTGTTTCACCAACCTCGCTCCAACACACAGGGGAACGACATTTGCGACCATAAAGTGCCTCAAACGGTGCCATGTTAATACTGGAATGGTAGCTGTTATTATACGAGAACTCAACCAAGGGTAAGTGCGTGTCCCAATTACCACCAAAGTCGATGATGCACGCTCGAAGCATATCCTCCAATGTTTGGATGGTTCGTTCAGTTTGACCATCCGTCTGTGGGTGATAAGCCGTGCTAAGATTCAGTTGTGTACCAAGTGCGGACTGAAATGTCTGCCAAAAGCGGGAAGTAAACCAGCTATCACGATCGGAAATAATGTCTAGAGGAATACCATGACGGCTGACAATCTCACTGATGTAGATCTTAGCCAGTTTCTCAGCTGTGTAGGTCTCACGAATGGGTAGGAAGTCAGCAGAATTGGTCAACCGATCGACGATAACCCAGATACTGTCATGTCCACAAGTGGTGCGTGGAAGCTTCGTGATAAAGTCCATAGCAATGTTCTCCCACTTCCACACTGGGATTTCTGGTTGCACAAGCAAACCAGATGGATGTTGGTGCTCAGCTTTGACCTTGGAACAAGTAAGGCATTTAGCCACATAAAGAGCTATGTCCTTCTTCATACCGGGCCACCAATACAAAGTACGCAGATCCTGATACATCTTATCTGCACCAGGGTGAATGGAGTAACGAGACTTATGAGACTCGTCCATGAGGAAGGTACGCAGGTTGTCACGATCAGGAATCCAAAGACGGTTCATGAAATAAAGTAAACCATTTTTGGTGTCCAATTGATTTTCGGCTCCACACGACATTTCTTCGTTGCCCTCAGTAACAGAGACATGTTGGGCTTCAATGATGTGGAGTTTGATATCAGACTGGACCTGAGCACAATAAAGTTGGGCATGACCTTTACGACTAAGGGCATCGGCTACAACATTCGCCTTGCCAGGATGGTAGCGAATCTCGCAGTCGTAGTCATTTAACAACTCGACCCATCTTCGTTGTCGTATATTCAGATCTTTCTGGTTAAAAATGTGTTGAAGACTCTTGTGGTCAGTGAAGATCACACATTTTGTACCATATAAATAGTGCCGCCAAATCTTAAGTGCGAAAACGACCGCTCCGAGTTCAAGATCATGGGTAGTGTAATTTTTCTCGTGATTTTTCAGTTGTCGCGATGCATATGCTATAACCTTGCCTCGTTGCATGAGAACACAACCAAGGCCTTGGTTAGAGGCATCACAATAAACCACGAAATCCTCATTGCCGTCAGGTAAAGTGAGGATTGGAGCATCACACAGTTTCTGCTTCAATGTCTGGAATGCTTCTTCCTGACTGGGTCCCCATACATATGGTTTATCTTTATGGGTCAAGGAAGTAAGAGGTAAGGCAATCTTGGAAAAGTTGAGAATAAAACGACGACAGTAACCCGCTAAGCCAAGAAAAGAGCGAACTTCCGTGGGAGACTTGGGTGTAATCCAATTCTTAACAGCCTCAATCTTAGCTGGATCCACGTGTATACCCTTATCACTAATAATGTGTCCCAAAAATTGAACTTCCTTAAGCCAAAATTCACACTTGGAAAATTTGGCATACAGTTGTTCATTCTTCAAAAGACTCAAAATTTGTCTAAGGTGTTGTTTGTGGGCTGATTTGGTTTTAGAGTAAATGAGAATGTCATCGATGAAAACGATTACGAACTTATCCAAGAAGGGTTTGCACACGCGATTCATGAGATCCATGAAGACAGCGGGTGCATTCGTTAGTCCAAAAGGCATAACCATGAACTCGTAATGACCATAGCGTGTACGAAAAGCTGTCTTTGGAATATCGTCTTCATGGACTCGTAGTTGATGATATCCCGAACGAAGATCGATCTTTGAGAAGCAAGTCGAACCTTGGAGTTGATCAAAGAGGTCATCAATGCGGGGTAAAGGGTACCGGTTTTTAATGGTGAGTTTATTCAGCTCCCGATAATCAATACACATTCAGAAAGATCCACCCTTCTTCTTTACAAATAACACTGGAGCTCCCCAAGGTGATGAACTGGGGCGAATGAAACCCTTGTCTGCCAACTCTTGAAGTTGACTCGCAAGTTCTTGCATCTCGGAAGGTGCAAGGCGATATGGAGATTTTGCAACGGGCGTAGCACCAGGTACAAGATCAATACGAAATTCAACAGGACGCACCGGTGGTAGTCCAGGTAAGTCATCAGGAAAGACTTCTGGAAACTCACGAACAACAGGAACATCTTGGATACTCTTGTCTTTACCTTTCTTTTCCACAATATGGGCCAAGAAAGCTACGTATTTCTTACGTAGATATTTTTGTGCTTGAGTGTAGGACATGAGTTTAAGACCACTGGATGGTTTCTCACCATAAACCCGTAAAAAGTCACCCGATGCGAGAGGAAACAGAATAAATTTCTCAAAGCAGACAACTTCAGCATGATGTTTAGAAAGCCAATCCATACCCACGATAACATCAAAGCTTCCCAATTTCATGGGTATGAGATCAATGGTGAAGTCATGTTCGTTAAGGCTAAGAGTACAACCCTGGATAATGGAATCGATTGAGATGGGTTTACCATCTGCGACCTCGACAGTGAAAGGCGCTCCTAATCTAGAGCGAGTGTGAGATAATAAAGGTTCGAATGCTAACGACACAAAACTTTTATCCGCTCCAGTATCAAATAAAATCGAAGCATAATGACCATCATGTAAAAACGTACCATTCACCACATCATTTGCTTCCTGGGCTTCTGCTGCATTGATGTTGAAAGCCCTACCACGAGCCACTGGGTTTGTTGCACGGTTTGCTGGGACAAGTGCTGGACACTGATTTCTAAGATGGTTTGGATCACCACAATTGAAGCAAGCTCGACCATATGCTATAGGTTGTGGGTTTTGGCGAGCTGGTTGAGGGTTGGCTGGTTGAGGGTTAACAGGTTGAGCATTGATTGGTTGAGGTCGAATCACTGATCGACATGTGGCAGCTACATGACCGTACCTACCACAGGTGGTACAGTGGCGACAAGGAAAATTTGAGGGGTGATGGTACTGACAGGTGGCACACTTGGGTAAGTTTCCACTATAAACCTTCTTAACAGGAGGAGCCTGAGCCATTGGAGCCTGGGCTATTGGAGCCTGAGTTACTGGGGCTACAACAACGTAGTTTCTACCTCTGGACATCCGCTTCCTAGTGTTGGAACCGGTATTGTCTACAGCAACCCTTGATGATTCAGTAGTAGGGGTGGGGGTCTTCTCAGCTGGTTTCTTGGTTCCTTTCCTAACCAAATTTCCCTTTTTGACGTGCTTGTCAGTCAAGGAGGCTGCAAGCTGGATGGCTTCTTCCACCGTAGTGGGTCTACTTCCAGTGACTACATCTTGAATTAGATCAGGTAATCCCTTGATATATTTCTCGATTGCTTGAGAGACCGGGGTAACCATATGTGGAACCAATATGCTGAGTTCATGATATCGAGTAGTGTATGCAAGATTTTCACCACTGTCTTGTTTCAACCCATGGAACTCTTCCTCTAGTTTCCTGATTTCATTCCTAGGGCAGAATTTGGCGATCATGAGTTCCTTGACCTCAGCCCAAGACAAGGATAAAGCAACATCAGCGCCCCGATTACGCTTTTCACCATTCCACCAGGTTAGCGCCCCCTTTTGAAGGACACTGGTTGCATAGCGAACGCGGAGGTCATCAGGACACTCGCTATTCACGAAGGTACTTTCCATACTTTCAAACCATTGGAGGAGGCCAGTAGCACCCTCCTCACCAGTAAACTTCGTGGGGTTGCATGAGTTGAAGTGTTTGAATGTGCACCGGAATTGAGTTGCACCCTCTGTGTTGGCACTGTTGCTGTTCTGGGTTAACTCACTAACAAGATTTGGGATTACCGCAGCAATTTGCTCAGCAACTAGAGAAGCAAGGCGACGATCAGAACGTTGTCCAGAAGCACGAACAGTGTGTTGGCTAGCATCACAGAGCATACGGCGAGCAGACATCTACAAGGCAGTCAATGAAAAATTATGAGATTAATAAATGTAAGTGTATAATTGTACAAATGATTATGAATGTATGTGAAATAAGAGTGTATCATTGAAAAATTTGCATAACATGCTTGGATTGCCCTTGTCTAGCTATAAAGCCCAACAAGAACGTTGACTTTTCAAAGAAATTGAGCCCAATGGTGATCAAAGAAGACATGCTTTAGCCAATAAGTGGACACTCACTCCAGGAATCCCCAAGTAAGCATAACAGGTCCGTAAATGGATTTATGCGCTATGCTTGCCTATGCCAGAAAACCCAGTGTACAGGCATCCACCCTTCCAGATTGCACGTGTCCTTTTCACACTCATTAAAGTTCAACAACTTTGAAGGAGCAAAAATAAGAGTAGGCATTATGCCTAAGAGTGTCTTCATGAAAGGTACTGCTCCCGCTCCATGATGAAGTAGTCTTTCCACTCCTTGTAGAACACCATCTCTATACACCATGATGAAAGATGAGGAGAAATGGAGAAGAAGGGGAAAGATTGAGGGAGGAAAGTGAAGGGAAATGAGGGGAATGATAAATTAGGAAATGTTGTACCTGAAAGTTGAAATTTGGTTATAGTCTAGGCTAAAAGGCATTCTAATAACCTAATTCCCTATAACCATGGCTCTGATACCAATCTGTAACACCCCAACCGATGGCGGAATCATCGAGGTGTCACGTAGTGACGATTGTTCAAAAGCACATGGTACTAAAATGTAAATATTATTGAATAAGCCAAAATTGTATTACATGGAAATGGAAAATACATTGTCTAAATGAAATATAAATATTGAAATAACTGAATTAAAATAAAGCACTAAATGTCCCTTGCTAAAGCACTAGATCAAACTGCACCTGAAACATGTACAAAAATAGGTTTGGTCAACATATGAAATGTTGGTGAGCATTCCTAGTTTTGATATATATAATAAGTTAAAAAGATATACAATTCAAGTGCAAGCTACAGTGCAAATATGTAAACTATGTATCATACAAATGAGCGAAATCAATCCTGTGACTGTATAATGTACTGTATGAACGGCGGTGTACTCATCCATTAAATGGATAATAACTCACTACTAGAAAAAAGCCCTTTCTTGACGCGCATTGCGCGTCATGAAAGGGTGTTTATGACACGCAAAAGAACATCATTATAGGCATAGTCATAAAAATAATATGACATGCAGGCGCGTGTCATCTTTTAATGACACGCATTAATGACACGCATTCATGACACGCATTCATGACACGCATTTATGACACGCGTTTTTGACACTACCTTATGACATTCAGTTTGCGTGTCATTATTTTTTTTTCCAAAAAAAAAAATTTATTACGTATATTATTAATAATTGATGCTGATTCTTTTATAATAACCTGCTCTAATAAGCTACAAATCAATAAATTTCCCCATAATAATATGCATATATTATATATACCAAAAAACCATTACAATATAAGTATTTGTCGATTTCTACGACAAGTATTAAATGGTTACAAAAATATCGTGTCAATAAATTACGTTGTCTAGACTTAAAAATACGGATCACTTGAAAATAAAGGTTGCTACATAACTTGACCATTCTTCACGAATGGCATCCATATCTGCATCCGTATAAGCTTCTACTCCTCCCCCAACCTGAAACAACAATTAAATTAATAAGATGAAAATGTTAAGGTTCGCGATGGTTTAGTTTCAAGAAAACAAAGGCCGCTAAAATTTGCCTCGATCAACTTACATTATCTAATATTTCAAGTCCGCCCTGAACAATCTCTTTCATGAATTTCATGATATAATAACCGCACTCCGTACTTCCTGGCTGCATTGGACACTGCGCAATAAAAAAATTACAATTGATTATTAACATTCCTAAGGCTACAACAATTGATTTTTAACTATCTAGAATAAGTCTCATGGGTTAACAATTATGTCTAGATTTATATAACAGTAAGTCAAATGGGTTAACAATTATGTCTAAATTCATAAGCTTAGACAAGAAAATAATGCAGCCTAAATTAACATTAAAAAGAAAAATTAAGTGCTCACCTTGGTGTTGACCCATTTGAGTCTAACCCTTTTGCCGGTAGCATTTTGTGCAGCATACATGGCCATCGCCCTATTTAAAAATAAGATGTATATTAAACCCTTTTGCCGGTAGCATTTTCAAACCCAACATACACGACATTTACTTACGTATCAAGAATTTGTCGCAACGGCTCAAAGACATTCGCAGGGCCTACAGAATCGAGATAATAACACCTTTCTTCTTTCAGGTCAAGGACTGCCAGCACCCAATGGTTTCTACAAAACCAAAAATGAAACTTCCGTCATAGTACAAGTTC
This sequence comes from Ambrosia trifida, assembly GCA_028751855.1. NCBI lineage: Eukaryota > Viridiplantae > Streptophyta > Magnoliopsida > Asterales > Asteraceae > Ambrosia > Ambrosia trifida. Next base: position 61,532,043 of record CM054127.1, read on the forward strand.
TTATATAGTTCTCATACCAACAAAACATCAAAAAGAAAGAATGTTCATAAACTTATATATTCCAGATTGTCTCTGTTTTACAGATCTAGAATAATCAATCATACACAGCTAACGATTCAACAAGTCTAACAATAAACCATAATAATTGAGGAAGAAGTATGAAAAACCCTAACCTTAGAAGTGAAGATGAAGCAGCGCGCAGATCGATGCAGCAGCAGCAGCAGCCATGAAGATGAAGAGTTTTTTTTTTTTGAAGGGTTTCGCAGCAGTGAAGATGGGAGGGAAATTGAGAATTGTGAAGCAGTACGTGAAGATGAAGCAGCATCGATAGGCTTTATTATTATTATTATTATTTTTTTTTGTAAAATTGAACGCGCGGGACAATATGGGAGAGGGAAATTGAGAATTGTGAAATCTTGACACTCATAGATGACACGCATCTTTTTATTGTGTCATCGTTTTTAATTCTTGACATTACATTCTTGACACGCTAAAAAGCGTGTCATTATTTAACTACATTTTTTAAACCATGACACTTTTTTTTATGACACACGCTTTTGCGTGTCATTAATAAGTGTGTGTCATAAAACGCGCGTCAAGAAAAGCACTTTTTCTAGTAGTGACTTAACAATGGCCACGGATTCTCCAATGAAAAAGGGGGAGAATCAATCTAGGCGGGTTGTCAATCCAAATAGCGCTATCCAATGTTAAGGTCGGCTTGTACATGGTTAATGATTTCACTAAGTACAAATGTATTCTACATGTAATGTCTAAGCATAAACCACGTATATAAGCAAATGCACAATGTACTAGAATTGTATTGTAAAAATGTGAACTTGTATGTGCATTTTGTATAAGTGTACATGTAACACCCCAAAAGTGAATAAAGACAAAAAGGGGATAGGAAATACTCACTGTTCACGTAGTAGCTTGGAATTTAACTGGACAACGAGATTTGAATTGATATTACCCCAAATGATCAACCTAAAGAATTTGATAACGTGTAAGGGAAATAACTCTAGGATACATGTATTTCTAGGGTTTCGAATTAGGGATAAGTATTTATTTGATTAATAAACAAATTGTTTATTAAATATAAGAAATTTAATAAATAAATAAATAAAAGTCTTTTTGTAAATTTTTAAGTTGAATATAGTCACATCATAAGGTTTTAAGTTTGAAGATAATTTTTATAAAATTATTTTCTTGAAAATAGAATATAAAATCTATTTATTTCAAATTGTCTAAATATAACTTTAATATCCAAAAATATTAAAATTAAAGAATTTCTGAATTAAAAATTGTATTTCAGTTCTAGATAGTTAGAAATAATTTATATAAAATTTTGGTGCAAAAATATTGAAAAATGAATTTATTATGATTTATTTATGATTAAAACTAACAAAAATTAATTAAAAATATAAAATGAGCGGTTTTTCTGAAATAAAAATATTTTCTGAAATGTTTAAGGATATACAAGTTTAGGATAATTTTTGTGAGATTTAATAAAATCGTTTAGATATTTTTATTGAATTTTATAATTATAAATGAATAAACTTGTATTAATAATAATATATACTAATAAATTATTTTTGAAAAACTAAAAATTGTAAAGTGAACTTTACTATTAGAAGATCATACAATAATTTTTGTAGAATTTTTAAACCACTTTTAGTATTTAAAAACTATTTTAAAAGATTTAACATATTAAGTATATATATATAAAAATGGAAAAAAAATGTTTGTTGGTTATGGGAGTCGAACCCGGGCCTCTGGCCGGTTCGGGTTTTATCACAAGCATGGCCACCAACTGAGCCACACCCTGAGAACGAGTTATACTGGATTCAAAATAGTTATATATGTTAAATATGTTAGCTTTGATAACAGGTTTAATTAAGAAAAATAAAACAATGTTGTGGGGTTCGAACCTTGGCCCATGGCCGGTTCGGGTTCCATCTTTAAGCGTGTAAACCAACTGGTCTACACAAGTTGGTTGTGTATTTCATTGTTTCAAAACAATTATATACATTATCTGTTTCATGTGTTCTTCCCCAATTCTACCCAATTCGTGCCCTAATTTTCCAATCATCACAATTATTGATCAATAGCCCCTGAATCTTTGGGGCTATTGATCGTGTAATGCCGATGAGTAAAACCGTCAAAAAAATATGAACTTACACGACACTGTGATCGGGTATTAAGCCCGGCCAAAGAAAACGTCAAAAAGGACGATCAAAAGGCTTCAATAACAAGTTGTTAGCAGAAATTGGAGGTGAAGGAATGTTTATCGGCGAGTAGTGCAGGTCTAAGGGTCTTCAATTTATAGTATTGAGGCTTGGAAGAACGAATGGTAAGTTTGACTCGGCCTTGAATGAAATGACGCGGATAATTGATGATTTTAGGAATGTTTAACAACAATTATTGCTGTAATTGACGCGTATGGTCAATGGCAGTCAATACCCTTCCTTACCAGATTCAATTAACGCGAAAAAGGAATTGATGATGATGATCGATGGAAACAGTTGACTTTTTCAAGTCAACTGGTTCATAATAAACCTGGTATAAGATAATTATGTGTGGGATTCAAAACAGATTATGATGTAGCTCAATTGGTTTGAAGTGTGTGTGTATGTATTGAACCGGCTTGGGACGCGGGTTCGAACCCCGTCCCAAGCATTTATTTTTTAGACAAGGTTTTAACTATTATATTATTATTATAAACATATATTATGATTAAACAAACCCGAATGTATCACAAAATATTTTTTTTAAACGTTCGAGAATAATGAAAATGTAATCGTCTTATTGATTGAGGTTTAACGTACATAGAATTATTAAAGAAAATATAAAGAAAAGTGACAGATGTCACAGCATGCAGCATAAGAATGAGTCTTTTGAGTACTTGAAGAATCTGTTCGCCAAAGTTGAGAATATTTAACAGCTGAAGATTCGCAGGATTCGAAGAACCAATCGAACAAAATTCAAGAATCATGCTATGAAGACTATATGTGTTGAAAAGGGTATTCATCATGAATTCACAGCGCCATACACTCCACAGAAAACGGGGTTGTAGAGAGAAAGAATCGGACTCTTATAGAGGCAGCCAGAACGATGCTCACATATTCGAACCTACCCGTATTATTCTGGAATGAGGCGGTTCACTACGCGTGTTATACACTAAAAGAGGGTTCTTACGACAAAGAAGAATGGTAAGATTTCATACGAATTGCTGAACCATAGGAAAGTGAACTTAGAGCTTCTAGAACCATTCGGGGCTCCATGCACTATGATCCAACCTCATGAAAAACTTGGAGCCAAGGCAGAAGAAGGGTTCTTTGTTGGTTACAGCACTCCCAATAAAAGAGTGTACAACAAAAGAACCTAACGCGTTGAAGAATGGCCTAATGTCGATGTTCAATGCTATACTGTCAATGCTCCTGGTGTTGGACCCGATTGGTTGTTCGACTACAACAGTCTGTTTGATTCTTTCAACATAGATAATGTTGTAGACGATGTTGTTGTACAGATGTATTACGAATGTGAAAATGTAACTAGTTCACCGCTGGTGCGTTCGATCATTGTCAATACACCAACAACATCTAATGCTTCAACTTCTACGGGTCCTCCCTACCAAAAACGTAGCAGCAGAGGCAGAGGAAGTTTTTCAGGATGCGTAAGCAGAGATTCAGGATTCATCTTCTTCAGACAAGGAATTTGCAGAATCTCATGAAACACTAACTGATGAATAAGTTGGAAATGGTGAATCTTCCACCACAGCTCTAGTCGTTCCTACAAGAAACAATCAAGCAGGTCCTTCGTCTTCTGCAACTCCAAGGATTAATCTTCGGGTCGATCTCTCCAGGCTTAATATGCAACCCGCTGCTCCTTCTAGTTCAAGCGTCGCTGAGAAATATCTTTCTGAAAACTTGGAAAATCGAAATTTGCGTTCGGATGAACCAGTGTCGGCACATCCGAAATCTCGGATTTGCGACACTCATCTATTGTAAAATGTGATTGGAAATCCAGCTAGCCGAGTTATGACACGTGGTCAACTCAGAAAAGCTAGCTCAAGTGACAATGCAGGTACCCTGGCCCTCTATTCAGACCTCAAGAAACCCGGTCATTAGAACGATTTGTCCTTCGCTCTCTATCTATCACAACAAGAACCAAGAACTGTGCAGGAGGCACTAAGGGAGGAACCATGGATTGAAGCTATGCAAGCAGATTTTCAGCAGTTCCAAAAACTAGGGATGTGGGACTTTGTTGACTTACCCCCTGGTGTGAAGAAAATTTGAACGAAGTGGGTCTACAAGTGTAAACGGGATAACCGCGGGGTGGTTATCAGAAATAAGGCTCGATTAGTTGTGCTTGGCTTTACACAAATTGAAGCAATAGATTACAACGAAGTATACGCTCCAGTTGCACGCCTTGAAGCTATTCGGATGTTCCTAGCTTATGCTTCGTACAAACGATTCAAGGTTTACCAAATGGACGTGAAAAGTGTTGTTCTATATGGTACATGAAGGAAGAGGTGTATGTTGCCCAACCGCTGGGTTTCAAGGATCCGTTTCATCGTGAAAAAGTCTACAAATTGAATAATGCATTGTATGGACTCCATCAAGCCCCGCGAGAATGGTATCAAAAGCTAAGAAACTATCTGATACCAACGGGTTCAAACGTGGAGTCGTGGATTGCGCCTTGTTCAACAAGGAAAAGTGTGGCGACCGTCTTCTGGTACAGGTTTACGTTGATGATATTATTTTTGGGTCTAATAATGATGAACTTTGCAGGGAATTTGAAAAGTTGGAGCAGGAGAAATTCGAGATGAGCTCGATGGGGGAGATGCAATTCTTTCTTGGACTACAAGTAGAGCAACAAGAGTCGGGGATCTTCATCCACCAGACCAAATACAGTTCTGACATCTTGAGTTGGTTCTAGATGGAAGACTCTACTCCAGTGTCCACCCCCAATTCAAACCAATCATCAGATTGGTGTTGACGAGAAAGGACAAGCCGTTGATCCTTTCATTTATCGAGTGATGATTGGCTCGTTTATGTATCTCACTGCTTCTAGACCCGACATAATGTTCGCAACGTGTCTCTTATCCTGTTACCAGTCAAGGCCGAAACAATCCCACCTGATTGTTGTGAAGAGGATCTTACGTTATCTAAATGGTTGTCGGACCAAAGGTCTATGGTACCCTAATGACGATAAGTTTGACCTCATCGCGTTTAGTGATGCTGACTATGGCGGATGCAAGACAGATCTCAAATCCACATCGGCTGGATGCCATTTTTTGGGTGCAAGACTAGTCTCATGGAAATTCAAGAAGCAAGCCTCGGTGTCCTTATCAACTTGTGAGTCGGAATACGTAGCTGCATCTAGATGCTGCTCCCAGGTTTTATGGATACAACAGCAAATGAGAGACTATGGTTTGAAATTTCTTAATACCCCCATCTACTGTGACAATGAGTCCGTTATAGCACTTGCTAAAGACTCAGTTTAATCATTCCAAGGAGAAACACATACTTGTTCGGTATCATTTCATACGCGATTGCTATGAAAAGAAACTGATTGATGTTGTAAAAATCCACACTGATTACCAACATGCCAATTTATTCACCAAAGCTTTTGACAGACCTCGTTTCGAGTATCTGCTAATTTCTAACGACGTTAAAGAAAAGCAGGATTACGTTCCTCAAAGATGGTCGTTTTTTTGTAAATATATTTCTTTAAAATTTGAAAAATCCAAAACTATTATCTTTTCGTAAATATTTAGATTTTTAGGAGGAGAAAAATCAGAAAAATACAAAAACATCAGAAAATTTCAAAAAAAAAAGAGAAAAAGAAAAAATTGAGTTTTCATTTGGTGAATAGGGAACATGATATATACTCATCAGTGGACTATCTGAACCTTTCAAAATGTTAAAAGAATTGGAAACGATAAGCAGCCTCTACAATGATGTGTGAGTAGGCTCAAAATCGTTCCCAAGTTTGGCACGGTAATATAAACTAAATCAACTGAAACTTGTGTGGATTAACGTCGCGTTGGCATATGGTCTTAGTACCGAAATCTCGTTTGATAGAATGCCAAAATCCAAGGTTTCTTGGTCTTTAAGAGGTTGGTACATCCGGGGTGAACTGGACGTCTCTCAGAATAAAGGAGTGGCACACGTGTCGTACGTTGGGTTCGTAGCCGAACTGAGGCACCTCAATGTCAAGTCCAAGCAAAAGAAAAGAAAAAGAAAAAGAAAAAATAGAATAAATTCTGATCAGGAGACGTCTGGGAATCCTTTAAGAGCAAAAAGATTCGAAATGCCAAAACCCTAATTCTCATTGAGAATTTACTCTAAGGTAACAAATCATATGCCTAAAGCATCATACCGATAAATCATTTAACGGTATCTGACTTGAACCCTGTTCTGGATCTCACGGGTCTCTTTGTTGCATCGTTCATGCACACCTGATCACCACTGAGTCCATTCCTTATAAATACGGATGACAACAACTTATTCACCGGTTACGAGGAAGCTTTGTGCATGCTTGATACGGGAATGTGTCACGTGTGCGGGGAACACCATTTAAATCAGTATTAATCATTACCTTAACGTATCTAATGTGTCTAGCGACAAAACTTGATTTTGAGTTTAGGTGGACAACAATATTGGCAGTTGTTGTAGGACGCTTATTGGTAAAATAGTTATAAAACTATACAAAATAAGGGTTCCAGTTTAGTTCGTGCACTGATATGATTCCCTAACTGATGAAATAATATGCTTGTAAATAGTTATTTCATTTCATGAAAAACAGAAAACGATTTTATCTTTATTTTGTTTTGATTACCGATGTTGGAATTTTAATCCATTGTAATCTTAATCTTTCAAAAATCAAAGCCAGAAAGTCAACAAATTGAAACTTGAAAATTGCCGAGTCAAAACCGTACTTTCTCAAGTATCAGGGAGAAAACGTTGAAAAATATAATTTTTTTTGAGTTGGAAATTGAATCATCTTCAAGAAACTAAGTAAAAATGCATGTTTTAAATTTTCAGGGGTTAAAATGTAATTTTTAAAATTCAGGGGCATTTTTGGTAATTCACGGGTGAACCACGACTAGCTAAGCCAATCACCACCCACAAGACGTGATTAGTGTAACACGCCAACCGATGGCGGAATCATCGAGGTGTCACGTAGTGACGATTCTTTAAAAGCACATGGTACTAAAATGTAAATATATTATTGAATAATTTAAATTGTCTTACATGGATGAAATGGGAAAAATACAAAAGTCTGAACAAAACATGAAATTCGATATAAATTATTAAAAAGCAAGCACTAAAATCTAATGCTATGGAACAAAGATCAAACTGCACCTGAAACATGTACAAATAAGTTTTGTCAATATATGAAATGTTGGTGAGCATTCCTAGTTTTAATACATATAGTAAGTTGAAAAACTGTTATACAATTCAAGTGCAAGCTACAGTGCATTTATGTAAACTATGTATCATACAAATGAGCGAAATCAATTCTGTGACTGTATAAATGTACTAAAATGAACGGCGGTGTACTTATCCAATAAATGGATAATAACTTAACAATGACCGTGGATTCTCCGATGAAAAAGGGGGAGAATCACCTAGGTGGGTTGTCAATCCAATAGCGCTATCCAATGTTAAGGTCGGCTTGTACATGGTTAATGATTTCACTAAGTACAAATGTATTTTACATGTAATGTCTAAGCATAAAGCACATATGTAAGCAAATGCACAATATACTAGAATCGTATTGTAAAAATGTGAACTTGCATGTGAATTTTGTGTAAGTGTACATGTAACACCCCAAAAGTGAATAAAGACAAAAAGGGGATAGGAAATACTCACTTTCGTCAAATAACTAGATGACTAAGCGAGTGTGAAAATGCGAGCAATCCAAAGACTCAACAACGAAACTAATCCAATTTAGAAGAAAAGAAACCGAATAAGAAAAATATCCAGCTTCCAATTCGCCAATTACGAGAGCTTATAATCAAAGCTTCAAATGTAAAAGTAATATACTATAGAAGAAAGGTATGAGGGAGAGTTTAATCGAATTGAAACAATCGATTTAGAGGTGCAAAGTGTAATGGGTCATAGGTGGGTTTTTTATACTAGTTTTGGATTCAATTAGGCTTTAAAATTGGTCAACACAATAAAGTAAGGTTTTAAGATAAATTGACTATTTGACTAGGATTTTGACTGAGACTTTGACTAGGACTTTGACTATGATTTTGACTGAGACTTTGACTATTTGACTGTCTCAGCGGACCGCGAGGGAAAAGTGAAGGGTGAAGGTTGTCACAATTAGCTTGCTAATCACATGTAAACGAGCTTAGTCGTGTGATGGTAAGCACAACTAGCCTTTGATAAGGAGAAACCTAATTGTACTTGTGGAAAGGCGATTAGAGTAGCTAATCGTGTGGTATCCCAGGCGACTAGCTCGCTAATAACTTGCTAGAAGGCACGACAAGCTTGCTAGAAGACACGACTAGCTTGCTAGTCGTGTCTACAGGGATGCGAGTAGATTTGGGTATATAAGGAGCAGTTAGACGTTTGAAGTTCATTATTCACAAACCAGACACTATTGCCTCTCCCTTTCTCTCTAAAGCGACCCTAAGACATCCTTTTGCCCATGAATTTCTGACCTTAGAATCTTATTCTAGACCACTTAGGTATATTATACTCAAATTTCAGGTCTTAACAATAAGTATTGATGGGTTAAATCGTTGTTTCTATGTTCAAACCCTAACCGAATTATAACCGTCTAATAATCCCATTAAACATGATTAATAATGTAAAATCTACACTAGGGTTTGCTAGTTGTCTGATTTAGAACACAATGACATAAAAATTACCATCCAAAACGATCCATATCAATTTTGACCAATTTGAATTTGAATGAACACTGTTCAGGCAACTAGGTTTGCTAGTTGCGTGAACAGTGACACGATTAAGACCTCAGTCGTGCCTTTTCAGTCGACTAGGAATCTAGTCGTGTGAAAAAGATGTGACTAGCCTAGAATCTAGTTGTGTGAAAAAGAGGTGACTAGCCTAAGCTAGTCGCCAGTTGCAGACTGTTGGTGAAAATTGTGTCGTTTTGTTCGATTTTGCGTCGTTTTTGTTATCTAATGTCTCTTTTGAATTTCAGAATCATGTATTGGGAAAGTTCATCAAAGAACAACGTGTGTGCGTTTCTTGGACTAATCAAGAAAGACAAGAATCAAGGTTTTGCTAGGATCTTGGAGTTTTTGCATCGTTCAAGAATATTCTATGCTATTATGAAGCAGCACGTGCCGTACATAGACATCCTTCGTGAATTCTATCATCATGCTACGATGGATTGTGCAGTTGTGTCATTTGTTATCCGCAGCAAAATACAAGGGAAAGAAGTGGTTGTGTCCGAGCAATTGATACGCGAAGAACTTCTTTTCCAAGACTCTTCCACTGATCCGATCACATTCGACTCTATGTTTATCCGATGCTGCTTTATGAGGATGAAGTAAAATCAGTCCGTGACTAAACAGAAGATGCTGCAGAAAGGGCACATGTCTCTTCCGTTTAAATATCTGATACACATCATCCTTCAAAGTTTAGGTTCAAGAAAGACGTTGTCTGATGCAATCAGAGATACACTTTCATCAGCTGTGGTTGCATTGATATTGAACAAGCCATTCAATTTCTCTGGTGTGATTATGCATCACTTGAAGGATGTAATTAATATGAAGCACAGTGACTCTCCATTTCTTGTATATCCTCGATTTTTGCAAATGGTGATTGATCGTCAGCAACCGGACTTAGAGAAGAATGAGATGGAAAGTTTCAAGTTAGATCATAAGGATGAGGAGAAGATGGAAAGGATGTTATCTTTCAGGGGTCAGCCGCAAGACCAATGGCCCAAAAATAGAAGATTATTTGGTCATTTAAGTAATCCTGGTTACAAGACTCCCAAAGGAAACAAGTGGAGGAATGAAACTAGAAATTCTAAAGACGACTTAGTTATTCAAATGAGGATGTTCAAAGAAGGTGATGATGTGGGTCGGGATACAGCGGAGCTGGAAAAGAATGTGCCTGGAAGCAGCTCAGTAACTGCCACACATGACGACCTACTAGATACAGATATCCTTACTTCCCAGGTTCCACTAGGGTGACAAAGGTAAACCCGCTGATGTAAAAGATGAACCTGTGAGCATTGTAGACTGACTCGGATAATTCCCTTGATACTACGGCTGCCAAAGCGATAAAGAGTAAGGAGAAATGTATGGAGAAAAACCGTCTTGCAGAAGATCCAACCTTTACTGTTGATCCAGATGAGCAGATCACGGATCTTGATGCTGAGTTAGAAACTCCACCATTAGAAAAAGAAAAGTCTAAAGGTGGACAGTTTAAGAGGAAATCCCATAGAGCTGCAGAGAAACCCAATAAGAAATCAAGATTTGGGAGGTTATCTGATGCCGTTAATGTCACATCGCTTAAAACTTCGGCAACAACAACAGCAACTGTCACTACATCATCAGGTGCAGTTATGTCTGCAAGCGTTACACGGTCAATGCCTGCATTTGTAATCTTCACTGAGCCTGTCTCAATTACCAGTGCAACGACCTCTTCACAGCTTGTATCCAATCCTGTGTGTGACTTGATAAAGAACCTTCATGAACAACTACACCCATCAGCCCCATCTTCTCAATCCTCCTCGACATCAACTCCTGTCGGCTTAAATGATCAACTCCAGCGCCAGGTTAATGAGATGACTGCTATGGTAACTGCTCAGGTTCGTGAGAATGCAGAGTTGAGAGGTAAGATTGCCACAATAGAAGAAAATGAGAAGTCTATGCGGGAACTTCTTGCTGAAACCATTCGCATCAACAAGGAGCTGCAATTATCAAACAAGATGCTTCAACTGTCGAATCAGCAGCTTGTTGAATCTAATCAGCAGCTTGTGCGCTCAAATAAAGACACCGTATGGAGACTGGTTGGTGTAGAGTCTCAGTACAATGAGATGCAGTTAGCGAATGTGAATAATGAGAAGAAGATTGAAGAATACAAGTATGAGAACCAGAAGCTGAGAGAACAGGTAGATAAACTGTTTGAAGATCGTCCTAGACTTACTAGTGCTTCTGGTTCAGATTCTCATAATGATGAAGAAGAAGAAGCTGAAGATAAGGATGATGAAGAAGATGATGACGATGATGAAGAGGGCAACGATGATGATGATGGTAATGATGATGATCATCATGATGATGGGAAATATGGTGGAGAAAATCCATGTAACACAGGTGCAGGTTCGTCGTCTAGCGCAAAAGAACGTCGCAGCAAACGCGGACATGACACCCACGGCAAGGATCCCAAAGGTGGTTCATCCACTCAGGGGGAGTCCACTGCTGAAGCTCTTCAAAGATTAAAGTACTACATACAGACTGGATCAGTTCCTCTGGGTGTGGCAGATTCGTTAAGAAATTTGTTCCTGTATGATGATGAAGGAAACCCGAGGACCGTCCCTCCATCACTCAGCTTGAAGAGCTGGAGGAGGGATATATTCCACCAGAGCTCTCCATGGAAGACATGGCTACTATCTATGGCTTGACACTCGGAGATTCTTCCAGTGCAAGTCATACTCCTCAAAAACTGGATCCTAGGCATAATGAGGTGGAAATGGAAGATGTAACACATGAGTTCTATCCAAAATATTGCTTTGACTATAATTTCACCGGGATTCCAGATATTGATGAAGCAAGCTGAGGAAAAGCTGCGTTCTAAGCCAACTCCTATTCCTATTGAGGTATTATCTAGAACCGAGCATATTATGAGATTGTGCTCTCACTGATACCCATCAGTGGAAGAAAGAATTGTGAAGAAAGGGCCAGAACAAGCGTTTGTGTTTAAGAAGAGGCTTTCTAAGATGAGTGGAAACATTATTGCCTAGGCTTACATTGAACATGCCAAAGTTTTCAGCATCAAGTGGCATGAAGTGTTATTGTTCTTTAACTGGTATTCCAAGATCAAGAGCCTTCCTTTCTGGTATGTTCGAGATCTGGTACGTCTCCATCCACTTTACTATGAGAAATGTTCAGGTTTCAAGACGTTCATGAACATTCTGAAAAGGGAAAGCAACAGTCAGTGGAAAACATTCAGGCCTAAGTATTCAAAGTCTTACAAGACCAAGGAACTGCATCCCATCACCAAGCATCCCATCTGGCAGCACAAGATCAAGCCCCCAGACTGCATGACAAGGATTCCTATCGCTCCATTGGAACAGAACTTCATCCCAAAGTTCTGGTTCTGGCATTATGACTCAATAACGATGGAAGCAGTGATTGTACTTGACAATGCACCAAAGATATGCAGAAAGATCAGAGTCTGGGATCCAATGTGGCTGATCAATCTTTCAGAAGCTGACATTGCCACTCTTTATCAGTATCTAATCAAGCATCTTCAATCAGAAACCGATCAAGCTATCAAGATTCAACGGGTGATTCGGTTCTGCTATGGGTATAAGATTCATACTGGCTGTGATTGGACAAAGTTGAGCAGTATTCAGACTGCAAAGGCTTAGAAGATCAAGAGTTGCTGCTTGAAGTTTTGAAGACATACTAGCTAGGTCCAAGGGGGAGTCTGTTAATACATGTATTGTATATATCCGTAGCCTAGTATAGATGTTTGTTTTTTGTTATTGTACGTGTTTGGATGTGTTTTGTATAATTTGGGCAGTTTTTGTAGTACTAGTGACTAGGTCTTGTAGGCGCAACTAGCCTTGCTAGTCGCGTGGGAAACATGACGACTAGCATGCTAGCTGCCCCACCTAGTCGCCTGTTACAAAGCTAGTCGCCCCGAGGGCCCTGAGCGACTAGCAGGTATAAATACTTGCGATGATTGCCCGAATCATTTCAGTTGTCATTTCATACACTCCAACACCTCAGGTCATAGGTTTTCGGGTCTGTGAGCTGTATTGTACACTTGCACTCTGTTTTAATACGATTACAACCTTTAAATCGTTTTTGTGTGTGTTCTTGATATCTCGTTATTGTGTTTATTGGCGTTTTTGTTATCCAAACATCATCTAGTTGATTCCGCACACTAGGTGAACCAGCTCGTTATAGTTGGATTGTCCGAAAACGATCCTACAATAAAGAAGCATGTTGTTTAAACAAGAAGAGTTATTAAAATTGTTAAAGATGATAACACAAAAGTTAGGGTAGTATGTCAGGGTTCTAGGCCAGATTTTGAAGTTGATGACTATGGGGTGCATATTGCCAGCCAACCAAAATCTAAAGTAAAAAATAAAGACAAAGGGGCTTATAAGTGTAAAAATAAAAAGAAAGGGGTTGATATGAGTAAAAGTAAAGGAAATGGAGCTAACAGTTCTAAACAAAGGCAAAGGGACAGAGGGAAAAAGACCTTTATTTAATGTGGGTGGGAGGGGGTATTGAGTGAAATCGCTTCTTTCTCACAATAGCATAATACCATGGTTGATTCGACCAAAGCTTGTATGATTGATTAGAACCTTAATTTGCAAATGAGTGAAATACCATGTAATATTTGGAATTAAGTATAAAAGTCATCAATTATAAAGTCAAAGGACATCCATTACAATTTGATGTAAAGATAAAGCACCAAAACTTGTAATTCACTCATCTGTAATAAATAAACAACAAATTCATAACTCCGACGTAAATACGAATTTTAATTTTTTTTACCCAATGATGTAAAAATGGCTAACTAAGAAATATACAAAAAATGAATAAAAAAATTTACGGTCATCCTTATACCGGTGTAACAAAATAACTACACTGGTGTAGCACAATTAATATTTTATTTAATATTTTATTAAACTTTAATTACAACCACAAATCCATTACACAATTAATTGTGTGGATAATAAGTGAATTCATATGGTTCTCAAAAGATAACATAGTTCTCATTTTGACCTATCCATATATATATATATATATATATATATATATGGATAGGTAAAAATGACAACTATCTTAACTTTTAAGAACCATAGGAACTCATTGATTAGCCAAACAATTAATTGTGCATATATATATGGCACAAGTTTCCGTTAAAGTGCATTTTTCATACAAAGTATGAAAATATTTGTAGTAATTGCGTTTTAAATTTTGGCTATGATGTTTTCGATTCCTTTTGCATAGTATTATATTGAAAAGCACCAAATGCAACAATTTAAAACACAATCAAATTCTAGACATGAAATTTAAAACACACTGATTAATTTCTTAGCATGGTGTTTTAAATTGCATGTCGAGAAATACACTAATCAATGTTTTAAATTGTTACGTTTTGTGTTTTCTATATATTACAATGCCAAAAGAATATAAAACTCATGCCTAAATTTAAAAAAAAAAACAATATTGCCTATGTTGACTTCTCACACTTTGTACAAAAAATGGACTTTGTATAGGAACCTCACTATATACATATACATATATATATATATATATATATATATATATATATATATATATATATATAGGATTTGGATCATTTGAGAACCACCATTTAGGGAGAGAACCAAAGAACCAAGTGTGAACACAAAAACCCTCCACCAAAAAATAAAAAAAAAATAATAAAAAAATTATATAACCTAAAAAAATAAAAAAATAAAAAAAGTAAAAACACCAAAATGTTTTTTTACTGTTAATCTTTCTGAAAAAAAATAAAACAATACAAAAAAATTAAAAAAAACAAAAAATGGCCTTTTTTACGTCATAATTACGTCAGGTCTTATGCACATGTGCAGTTTGCTGTTATATATATACATACATATACCGTATGCACATGTGCATTTCACTATTAGAGCACACTTTTGAATAAATTATCAATTGCCATAATGAAATGATCATTAAATGGACGTGATATGATATATAAGGTGGAAAAAAATTTATTTAATGATCTTTAAATAAACGCGAAGTGCATTTCACTATTATAGTTAGGTTTTTTTTTTCATGGGTTTAACTTTAGGGTTTAGTTTTTAGGTATGATGGGAATGGGGTTAGGTTTTTTGGGTTGTTGGTGAATAAACTTAAAAAAAAACCTCTATATAAAACTATAAAATAAGATAATTGTACTACATGCACATGTACATTTCACTATTATAGTTAAGTTTTTTAATAGGTTTAGCTTTAGGGTTTAGTTTTTGGGTATGGTGGAAGAGGGGGTATCTTTTTTGGGGGGATGGGATGGAGCGTTTTGGTTTTTGGGGGGGTGTGGGGTTAGCTGCACATGTGCATTTCACAATTGGGGGGGGGGGGGGGGGGTTGGGGCGGTGTGGGGGATGGGGGGTTTAGGTTTTTAGGGAGTGTGGTGGGTGGGTTTAGGTTTTTAGGGGGTGGAGGTGGGGTTTTTAGGTTTTTTTTTTTTTTTTTTTTTTGTGTTGACAATGGTTCTCTGGTTCTCTCCCTAAAGTTGGTTCTCATATGATCCCTACCCTATATATATATATATATATATATAGATGATATTTTACAAGTTTATAAGAGTAGATCGAGGAAGTTTTAAATACAAAGAGACTTAACATAAAGAGGATATGATAGAATGTGAGTCTTTGGTCTAGGGAATCAACGAAGTAGATTGAAAGATGGATTTAGATTGAATTTTAGGTATGAAAAATCAAAGATAGAGTTGGGAGGGGAAAAATAGGCATGTTCTACAATTGTCGACTATTTTCAACTTCCATCCTATTCTTTAAATGTCCATAATTTTTACGTACGACATTGTTTTCTTAAAAGAAAAATAAGCTATAAAAACAAACGTTTTGTCCTTTTTAATTTGCGTACCATATGTTATAGTTCAACAAAAAAATCGCTGGGTATTATACACATACGTAATTATCACGTATAACATGCATCACTATGCTTTTTAACATGCGACATTACAAGATTAACTTGCGCACTTATAGTTGTCGGAAAAGAATTGAGAATCCGGTTAAAAACCGATTCATGGATCGAATACACATAAACAACTCGATTTCAGACGGGAGATTCGAGACGAGATAGAAACATACGATAACAACGTCATCACAGATTCGTATTACTACAGAAACGGTTACAGACACTGTCATCAGTAGGATAAACGTCTATCTCATGGCCGGGGGAGGTCGGGCATGACCTCCCCCTTGAGAGCATTCAAAGTACAAACTCCAATCACCAAATGAACAATAACACATGAGATTGCTATTTATAGTACAACACCCAAGAGCCACCTTCGCCCCTTTTGAATGGTCGAATGTGGAGCATTTCCACATTCGCCCATTTGTAATGGTCGAATGTGGAAAACTTCCACATTCGCCCAGTATATATATAGGTCGAACTTGGCTTTGGTATTTTCCTATATTTTACAAATGCGTCAGATCCATAAAATGCCCTTATGGATCACCACAATCTCATGTAACACTATACCTAGACTCAACCCTAGTCTATTCGACAGTGACGTCCACAGAAAGTGCATCAACAAGAATTAATACCTTTTTTGGGTGTTGTCACATATTGTATTGTGAGTCATTCGTATCCTTCTAGGGCTGGCAATGGGTAACCTGTCACTACAACAAAAATGGGTTTTTAGTACGCACAAAAGCGTCCTAAAATGTTATTTTATAGGACCTTTTATTTAATAGGACCAACTGTAAAAGCGTTTCATGTAAGGGGGTCGTAATAAGTCACGAAACTTAAAAAAGCGTCCTAATATCTCAAATAATATTATGAAACCAATTTTATGGTCGCATAATATGTCCCAAAAAAATCCTAATAAAACATATTAGGACACTTTTACAATGTTTTAACATGTGCTTACCTACTTTTAATCTTTTAATACACATACAAGAGTCCTAAAAAATTAATTTATAGGACCCTTATGATGTAACATTATAGGAGCTTTAGTACCAAAAAACGGGTCCTAATATCCTAAATAAGATTATGAAACCAATTTTATGGTCGCATAATATGTCAATGAACAAACAATATAGCGTCCTAAGAAAAGCATATTCGGACACTTTTACAATGCTCTAACATGTTTAATAGGACAAAATTTCAAAGTCCTAACAAGTCATATGATACAATGTTTTTTTAAACATACACACACAATTTTATGATATACTGTATATAACATCAAGTAATGAAAGGAAAAAAAACTTTATTATATTTCAAATAAACATATTCATAACAAAACACTAAACATAAATAAGTTATAGCATTATCCAACATAAAGTCTTGTAACATTTAACAAAGAAATTAAATACAATGAAAGAAACAAGCAGCATAGAATCATGAGTCATCATGCGTCCTCAATCCTCACGGACTACCTACAAATAAACCATACATGTATAAGCATTAAGTTCCAGATTAATAAAATTATTCGTATCACAAGTTTAACTAATATATACTGAGATGAAAGGACAAAGCCTGCAATGGATGCACCAATACAATCTTGAATCGTGGAAAATTACCCATATGGTCTCACCAACTTTTCATCTATTTTTATTGGTACTTGAACATTTACCTCACAACATTCTGGTCCAATCTTTGTACCACCAACTAGCTCATTTGGGTCCAAGCTCTTCATCCACCCTCTTGCTACAGTCTCGTTAGAGTTTAGAATGCTTTTGAGGAAAACTTCATCTCTGACCTAGATTTTAGTTTTTAACAAGCATTTATCAAACTCAAGTCACAATAGTGCAAGTAACATTTCACAAAAAGAAATAATAAAGTTTTACATTAACATGCTAAGATTTTTACAGAAAAGAATAATATAAAAAAACATCAATAGACATTGTTGTTTTATAACGTAGCCTAATATAACCATTATTTAATGTTGGATCAGTTTGCTCTTTTTGCTAAGTAAGAACTTGCTATCTTGACACTTAAGTGTTTAGCAAGTCCTTGTAAATCAGATTATAAGCACAGCGGAATGTTATAAGTTAAAGCAACACTTTTTACACTAAGGCAGAGTTATAACTCCCCCTTGATGTTTGAAACTAATAAATGACAAAGTATTTATTATGAATCTAAGTTGTAAATGAGAATTAGATACTTAGAGAGATTCACAATAAATACAGAAATGGAATATAACAATGAGAGTGTTTGAAGGATTTTTCTGTTGAAAATCAATGTCTAAAATAGAAGGTTGAAGCCTCCTATTTATAGACGATTACATGGATGTATCTTGCCTAAAAAGCAAGCACAGAAACTCCAGTGACAAGTTTCACAAGTTGCAACATTGAAAGAAACAAATACAGCTAAAAGTAATATTAAACAACAAACTACTGATGCAAAAAGGCGGTGGGAAATATCTTCTGCTAAGTGCTGATGAAGGACAACTACTGAAGAGTAGTTTTGTCTTCAGTACTTCTGAAGTGAACTTGTCTGGTTTGGACTTCAGAACTTCTGCAACTTCAGCACTTCTCATATCTTCTAATCAGCAGTTTCTTGTCTTCTCTTCAGTACTTCTATACTTAGCCAAAATGACAGAAGTGAATTAGACTAAGGTTTACAAAAGTGGTTTCACCAATCCTCTTTGTCCTAACAATCTCCCCCTGGATTGATGAAGCCAAAACCTTACTAATTCCTTATGTGTTTCTTCTGTCTTGAACAATCTTCCATATCTCTTTGTACATGGTGTTCTTGAGCTGGTTGTACTGATCATCAGATAGAGATCCTCTCTGTGGTTCTAGATGTTGAATTGTGAGCAGGTCTTGTGTTGACAGTTTCTTCAGATCACTGATCTTCTTGTAAGCCCTGCTTGAGAAGTCTTTTCTTGTCAACAGTACTGAGTTGTTATCAGTAAGTGACCATCTGATGATAGGGATCTTTGACTTGTTAAAGTCAGAAGAATAGGGAACCAGACTTGTCCCTTGGGTTGATGGTCCTGAGTGCTGGATGTCTTCAGTTTCAGATAGCCTCAGGTGGGATTCTCTTCCTTGTTGTTGTTGCATATCAGGCATCTGAACAGTTGGGAGATGGTGTTCAGTCACTACTTTGGTATGCAGCTTTTCTTTGATTGTCTTTTGTATTTGATAAGCAAAAGTGGAAGGATCCCTGAACTGTGTTAACAGAGGTTTCTCCTCAATGTCAAAATCTGAATGGACTACTGAACTTCCTTCAAGTAGTACCATTTTAAAATCAGTTTTGACATTGTCCTCTGCCTTCTTCTTCTGAGTAGCAGATCTTCTAGATACACCAGAAGTTCTAACTACTGATCTTGAAGGATCAGCAGTTTGAAACTTCTCAGGATTTGCAGCCTTGGCAGCCAAGTATTTTCTATATGTATCCATTAGTCTTTCTTCTTTCCATCTGGATACAGAAGCTTTTGAACCATATCCTTCTGCTACTAGCTCTTCTATTATCTGGGCTCTCTTGGCCTTTCCATCTTTGCTTGTGGCCAGTTTGTCTGCAAGCAGTTGTGCTCTTCTTGTCAGCTCTTGCATAGAGAGTCCTTTGAGTGTAAAGGCTTTAGTCTTGCTGTTCTTGGTAATATAAGACACCAGTTGTTGTCTTTTATCCTGTTCAGCAATCTCATCAAGGCTAGCCTGCCTTTGTAGTTCAGCTGCATAAGCCTGAAGTTTTTCTTCATGGCTTAAATCCAAATCATCCCTTTCTTCCAGAGATTTCCAAATCTGATCTTCTCTGGCCTTCTTGTTGGCTGCAATTAAGCTCTTCTCTAATAGTTCAGCTGATTGAGAGATAGGAGAAGGGTTTAATACAGTCATTGTTGTAACAGATGTAGGCCTGATGGGATCAGATGTTGGTTGAATGGGAGCAGTGGTTCTGGAAGGTTCAGTTGTTTGAGGTTGGGAAGTGTTAACTTCTGATGTGCTGACAACTGCTGATGGTTTGTCAGCTACTGAAGGATTGTCTTCAGTACTTTCTGATTCTTCATCAGAAGTTTGGTCATCAGAAGTTTCTTCATTATGCCTTAGGGAATCTTCAGAACTTTGGGTCTCATCTTCTTTCTCAGCAGCTTCAATTTCTTCAATTGAGACACCAAACTGTTTGGCCAATTTCTCTTTCCTGGCCTGATCTTTCTGATCTCTTTCAAGGAGTGCCACTCTTGCCCTTATCCTGGCTTGGAATGACTCCTTAGGTTCCCTGATCTTCTCCCCCTTTTTGGATTCATCAATTTTAACCCTTGAAGCAGAGGGTTGGGAGAATTGTCCTTGAAGATGAGTAATCTGCTGGCTGTTGAAGTCTATTTTGTTGGATAGATCGTTCATCTTGGTCTTGATCACTCCAAATTGGTTCTTGATGGACAGCTCCAAGTCAGCTGTATATGTTTGGAAGTGATTTTTGATGAGTGTATTCATCATGTGGTACAGGGGACCCTCTGGGCTGCATAGCTGGTTCAGGTCTATGCTTGTTTGCCCAGGGAATTGGGTAGGCATTTGCTGTGAAGGGGGTGTTTTTGGGAGATCCTCATGTTGTACAGAGGATGCCACTCTAGGGGTTTTAGGGATTGAGTGGGCTTTAACCTGTGCAAAGGTGACTGGCTTCTTGAGCCTGGATACCTTTGCAGCAGGACCTTCAGAAAGTGCCGTCAATTCAGTAGTTGGAGTTTGTGAAACATCATCCAAACTAATGGAATCATCTGAATCCCTGATGTTGCCCTCAGTGAGGACTGTCTCAGTTAAATCATGAGCTGAGCCCAACTCAGTTCTCTCATGAACCTCTGTTTCTTGGTACTGAGGATTTCCTACTTCAGGCATTAAGCCTTCATCAGTAGTTGCCACATCTGAGGTCTTAGCTATGTTACTTCTGTCCTCAGATCCACCACTGGGTGGTAACTGAGTAGTAGCAGCCTCAGATGCCCCAAGAGTCTCTAAAATTGGGCTTAAAGACTCTGGTCCACCCTCATCTCTTGGGATAGGGCTAGTGATGTCCACATCCATGTCTGATGTAGTAGTTATGTCCCCTGTTTGTTGTGGTTGATGGGGACTGACATGATCAGATGGGACATTCTCTTTTAGCCCAGAGAGAAGTTTGGCAATTTCTATTGCCTCTTGTTCAGAAATTTGTGGGGTTGGTTCAGTAGTTTGGGCAATAGGTTGTTGTTCAGCAGTTTCAAAAGAAGAGTGTGTTTGATATGTTTTTCTAAGTCTTTTTCTTTTGAATTGAACAGATATGGGTGCTCTTGGTGGGGTTTGAGATGGATGAGACTGAGAGGGTGTTTCAGTCTCAACAATTTGAAGAGCAGAATGCTCATGAGCATGTTCAGGCATCTCAACCTCCTGAACAGCTTTTCTCTTGGGTTGGTGGGGTGCAGTTTTTGTTGGCTTGGGCTTTTTGGCCTTTGGTGGTGTGAGTTTGGAAGATGTGGGCTTCAGGGGGACTTGTTGTTGTTCTCCCTGATCATCTTCTGGCCAGGCAGCCGGTTTGTTAAGTCTTGAGTATGCTTGTGATGTTAAAGGGTTTAAAGTTGAAATTTTTCCCACAAGCACCTCATTACCCAGTTCCCCTATTATGCATTGCATAATGAACCTTGGGTACAACAAAAACTTTTTCTTGGTATTATTGTGATGTAACACCAACTCATTGAAAAATAGTTTTGATGCCCTGAATTTAGTTTCATTCACAATGGAATGAAATATTGGTTGAAAAGTGGAGGGCATCTGGTCATAAGACCCTGTTTTTGGACTCAAACACATAATAATATAATGAAACAAAAGTTTGTATTTTGGTTCAAAATATTTTTTGAATATTGTAGCATGGGAGAGAGTACCTTGATAACCACACTCAGTCATGGTTAGATGAATATCAGTGTTAGCAACATGGTCAGGGGCAGTTACATCATCCAGACCCAGTCTTGTTGCTAGTGTGGCCGGTGTGATGGTCAGTTGTTTCCCTTTTATCTTTGAGTTGAGGGAAATGACCTCACCACCCATTGTAACCGTCTCAGCATTTGCCCAGAACTCATTCAGAGTTTCAGTGTGAATTGGTGGGTTTATTGTGAGAGCAGTAAAGTATTGGGATTTGACGACAAGATCAATGATCTCATCGTATTGGGACCAGCCTTCTTGTTTTTCAAGAAAGGCTCTTTGATTGTGTCCCTGTTTTAGAACTAGAGCCATTGTGGTTTGGGAGTTTGATCGAATAGTGGATTTGCAGGTATAGGTTTTGAGAGAGTTTTGAGAGAGAAAGAGGGATATTTTTGAGTTTGAAAGGATAAGTGTGTAGAAAAGGTATTTATTAGAAGTTTTAACCGCTTGAATCTTCTTTATTAGAAGTTTTAAAACCGCCTTTGGTTAAAAATCTCTTTATCAGAGGTTTTAAACTGATTAGGTCAAACCTCTGATGATGGGAAAAGTCAGATTTGCCCTTTTGACTTAAACTGCTGATGAAGGATTACTTCATCAGTAGTTCCCATTTTCTCTTCAGCAGTTTTAACATCTGATGAGAAATGTTTTTATAAATACTTTATTCATAACTTCTGAAGTTTATTTTATCAGAAGTTACACACTTTTTCAGAAAATTATCCCTATACTGATGATTTTTGTTCATCAGTAGTTTCTCTCAAACTGTTTTTGTTTTTCAGAAGTTTTGTTTTCAGACTTTTGACATTTGTAAGTGGAAACCAGAAAAAAGATGGAAAAGGTTAACTTGAAATCCACCAAGGTAAACAGGATGGAATCAAGGATGGAAAAAGGAAAAAGAAAATTTTGATGTTTTATGCATAACAGTAGTGATTGATGTAGAAGTTTGATGTAGAGTTGGGTAGAATCAAGTGTTAACTTGGATTCTAACTGATATGCATAAAAATAAAAATAAAAATAAAAATAAAAATAAAGTAAACACTTACAAATTTAGCATTCCAAGCATGGATACTAACTTCTGAAATGTTGATGTGTCAAGGGGCTTAGTGAAGATGTCAGCTATTTGATTAGCTGTTGCTACATGCTTCACTTCAATCTTGCCTTTTTCATAGCAATCTCTTATGAAATGGTACCTGATCTCAATATGTTTAGTTTTTGAGAACTGTACCGGATTTTGAATGATGCTAATGGCAGATTTGCTGTCTACAAACAAAGGTGTCTTGGTCTCTTTGATTCCATAATCAAGAAGTTGATATTGGAGCCATTGTATCTGTGATGTACAACTTGCAGCTGCAATGTATTCTGCTTCAGCAGTTGAAGTTGCAACAGATGTTTGCTTCTTTGATTGCCATGACACTAGACAGTTACCCAAGAATTGACAACCACCAGATGTTGACTTCCTTGTCATCTTACACCCTGCATAGTCACTATCTGAAAAAGCTGATAACTTGGTATTGCTTGATGCAGGATACCAAATTCCCAGTGTTGGAGTTCCTTTCAGATATCTAAAAATTCTTTTGACTGCTATAAGGTGTGATTCCCTTGGTGCTGATTGATATCTAGCACAGACACATGTTGAAAACATAATATCTGGTCTAGAAGCAGTTAAGTATAAAAGGGAACCTATCATGCATCTGTACATGGTTTGATCAACCTGTTTTCCTTGATCATCAGGTTCAACTTGTGTGATTGGTGTCATGGGAGTGGAACATGATTTACAGTCATTTAAAGAAAATTTGTTCAATAATTCTTTAACATATTTTGATTGATGTATAAAAGTTCCATTTGTTTGTTGTTTGATCTGCAGTCCTAGAAAGTACTGCAGTTCTCCCATGGTACTCATCTCAAATTTTGATTGCATGAGTTTCTTAAAATCATCACACAATTTTGTGTTTGTTGAACCAAAGATGATATCATCAACATAAATTTGAACAAGTAAGACATGATTTCCAACATGTTTAATGAAAAGTGTTTTATCAATGGCGCCTCTTGTAAAGTTATTTTTGAGTAAAAAGGTGGAGAGTGTATCATACCAGGCTCTTGGAGCCTGTTTGAGCCCATAAAGAGCTTTGTCCAGTCTGTACACCCATTCAGGATGAGAAGGATCCTCAAACCCAGGTGGCTGACAGACATACACCTCCTCTTTGATTTTTCCATACAAAAATGCACTTTTCACATCCATTTGATAAACTTTAATTTTGTTGGAAATGGCATAGGCCAGAAATAACCTGATAGCCTCAAGCCTTGCAACTGGAGCAAAGGTTTCATCATAGTCAATTCCCTCTTCTTGAGAGTACCCTTGAACTACCAGTCTTGCCTTGTTCTTGATTATCATACCAGCTTCATCTTGTTTGTTCCTGAAAACCCATCTTGTACCAATTGGTTGCTTGTTTTGAGGTAAGGGACAGATTTCCCAGACCTGTTGCTTGTTGAACTGAAGTAGTTCATCTTGCATAGCTTGCACCCAATTATTGTCTTTGAGGGCTTCCTGGTACTTCTTTGGTTCCAACTGTGAAATAAAGGCTGAGAATAGGCAAAAGTTGGAGAGCTGGTTTCTGGTCAGAACACCTGTAGCTATATCACCCATGATTTGATCAAGTGGATGATCTCTGTGTTCAATCAGTTGTTGTAAACCACTGACAGGTGTAGGTGGCTCTTGTTCTTCAAACAAACTACTGAGGTCTATAATATCTGGTTCAGCAGTTTCAGCTTCTTCAGTAGTTGCAGGTGCTGAAGCAGATGTTTGAGTTTGCCCTTCAGTATTTGTTTGATCAGAAGTTTGAAAAACTTCTGATGGTGTTGTAGTTGACTTAATGACTGTTTGAGGAGTCCATGGTGCAGGATCCTCATCTTCAAACCTTTGATCACCATAATAAGTAGGTTTGGAAGAAGTAACAGTCTTTTCAGGTCCAAAGTGAAAGTTGTCAAGGTCAAAGAGTTCAGCAGGATGTGCTGGAATAAGAGTGTGTTTTGACTCATTGAACTTGACATTCAATGTTTCTTCTACTATCCTGGTGTGTGAATTAAAAACCTTGTAGGCTTTTCTAGTTGAAGAGTAACCAAGAAAGTAACCTGAGTCAACTTTGGCAGCAAACTTTGAAATAGATTCCTTGATGTTCAAGATGAAACATTGACACCCAAAAGCCCTGAAAAAGGAGATAAGGGGCTTCATGCCATGAAGAACTTCATAGGCAGTCTTGGAATGTCTCTTGACCACAAGAACTCTATTCTGAACATAACATGCTGTGTTAACTGCTTCTGCCCAAAAGTACAATGGCAGTCCAGAATCAGCTAACATTGTTCTTGCTCCTTCTATCAATGTTCTGTTCTTCCTTTCTACTACACCATTTTGTTCAGGAGTTCTGGGAACACTGTATTGTCTAATAATCCCTTTAGACAAACAGAATTCATCCAGAGTTTTGTTCCTGAACTCTGTCCCATTGTCACTTCTAATGGTTTTGACAGATAGAGAATATTGTTTCTCTACTTGTAGAATGAAGAACTTGATGATTTCAGCAGCCTCATCCTTGGAAAATAAGAAGAATACCCATGTGAATCTTGAGTAGTCATCAATGATGACTAAGCAATACTTCTTTTTACCAAGGCTCATAATCTTGACAGGTCCAAATAAGTCCATATGGAGTAGTTGAAGACATGCAGTTGTTTTTGATTCTTCAATAGACTTATAGGAGGACTTATGCTGTTTTCCCTTTAAACAGGATACACAGTGTTCTTGACACTGGTATACTTTCAAAGGTAGACCTCTGACCAAGCCCATTTTTGTGACTTTATTTATGGTTTTAAAGTTCACATGGCCAAGTCTCCTGTGCCAGAGATCTGTTTCTGAAGTTGATGCCCTTGAGAAGAAACAGGCAGTGTTGTTCAATACTTTGTCTTTCTCAATGTCCACTGCATAGACATTGCCACATCTTTTGGCAATCAGCAAAGTATGATCTTCTATAATCTTCTCAATCAACTTCTGGCCTTCTGGTGAGATGATCTTGCAAGCTGTCTTTGTGAAAAAGGAAGAATATCCTTTATCACACATTTGTGACACACTCAGCAAGTTGTATTCAAGGTTTTCCACCAGATTGACCTTGTCAAACTGTATTTTGCCAGAGGAGACATTGCCATGTCCTAGCACATATCCCTTAGCATTGTTCCCAAAGGATACAGATCCTTCTCTTTGGCTGATAAAGTTGTTTATCAGGTATCTGCATCCAGTCATGTGCATAGAGCCTCCACTATCAACATACCAAATGCTGTTTAAGCCCCTGGAAACTCTCTGCACATAAAAGCAAATTAGTTAGATTTGGAAACCCAAGCCTGTTTGGCTTTGGGTTTGCTCTTGAGAACAGTTACAGTTTGTTCTTGACCAGGTTGAGAAATCCATGTCTTTTTGGCAATGGATTTTTCATTAAGAACCATGGTGGTATCCTTTTTAGGACCACCATCAACCTTGGTCATCAGTAGTTCTACCATGTTCTTTAGATTTTGAATCTCAGCAGTTTGTGAAACTGCTGATGATTCTGGTCTAACTACTGACAAGGAATTTTGAGAAAAAGATTTTGGTTGAGATTTTATCTTTTTCTGAGAAAAGGTGTTTTCAGGTTGTTGTTTCTTGGGTTTAAAGACTTTCTCATAATCATTTCTGATTTGATTTCCCACAACCTGTTGTTTAAATTTTTGATTGAACTGAATTCCTTTTCTGTATCTACAAAATTCAGTTTTGTGGTTGAACAGGCCACAAATTTCACATTCTTTTGCCTTTTGTTTTTGATCTAAAGGCAAATTTCTGACAGTTGTGAAAAGATTTTGCTCATCAGTAGTTTTCAGGGTCTCAACTCCTGAAGTAGATGAAACTACTGATGGCTTGTTGTCAGTTTTTGTAAATACTTCTGAAGTACTTTCTTTAAAAATGCCAGGATTTCTGTTTAGAAAGTTTTCATGGAAAGATGTGCATTCTTTCCCTTCAGAAGTTTCATTTGAAACAATTCTTCTCCCATCTTCAGTAGTTTTGGGAGAAAAATCTGTTGGTGTTTCAACATGATGGTATCCTATGCCAAACTTAACATTTGAAGCACTTTGTTTGTTTAGCAGTAGTTGATACCCCCTACAAGATTCCACCTATTTTTCACAAGTGATCCTGGTGTCAGCAAGCTCTTGTCTGACATCTCCCAGGTCATTTAGCATCATTTTGATTTGTGCTTGGGTTTCAATAGCAGAGTCAGTTAATTTAGAAACCTCTTTTGTTTTAGCACACAGTTTTCTTTCTAAATCACATTTTATCTGTGTGTATTTTCTTTCTAAATCATTGGCTTTGCCTTGTAGGTGCACGTTTGTCTCTCTTATGAGAGCAAAAGTTTCTTTGCAAGAGTTTGAACAAAGTTTTGTCAAAGATTCTTTTGATACCTGAGACAATGCAGATTTTGAGGTACAGCCTTCAAATGCCATTAAGGCAAAGTTCTTTCTGCCATTGTCTGGTTCTCCCCAGTTGATGTCAAACACTTTGTTGTCTGCATTAGGATTACACTCTGTGGTGTCATAAGGGAGACTGCTCCAGTCAACATACCCTGAGGTAAAGAGACTTTGTTGAGGGGGTTGTTGAGGCTGTGGAGGAAGTTGAGCAGCTGGAAAGGGAGGGATTGATTGTTGGCTCTGCATCTGTTGAGCAGGCACTTGAACATATTGTACTTGAGGCATATATTGCTGTTGAGGAGCTTGTGCCTGTACAAAATGAGCACTCCCTTGAGTTCCATTGTTCCTATTATAATTGGGGTTATAGTTATTTCCAGATTGTGATTGGTTAAAGCTAGAGCTTCTACACTCTCTAGCAAAGTGTCCCAACTTCTGACACTTGTGACATCTCAGTTTAGATTTGTCAAAACCAAATTTTGTATTACTGGTCAATCCTGGAAATTTCCTTCCTGACCTTTTATAAAACTTGTTAGTTTTAATGCTTAGCATGGCCAGTTGGTGTAAAATGTCCATTTCTTCCAAGTCATCACTGCTAAAATTTTTCAAATCATCCATGATAAAACATAGATTATCAGTAGTTTGACTTTGGTCATCATTGTCATAACCTGGGAAAGATCTTTCTGATGAGATCCCAGTGGTTATGTCAATATTGTCATAAGATCCATAGGAACAAGTTGGTGAATCTTGTCCCAAAAGTGCTGTACTACCTGGTAGGTAGTCATCAGCAGTTTTACCAGAAGTTTGTAATTTCTTCTTTTGATCGATTTCTCTCTCAAAAGTAAGTAATCTCCCATGGAGTTTTGTAAGAGTGAGGGAGCTAAAATCTGGTGAGGATCTTAAGACAATGGAGTAAGTTTCCCATTTGTCAGGTAGAGACCTTAAAAATCTATGTAACATAGATACTGTTGTATAGGTCTGACCATTTAACTTTAGCTCAGAGATTAATGAGGAGAATCTTTCAAATTGTTGTGTCAAAGTTTCCCCATTAATATAAGCAAATGTTTCATATTGTTGAGCCAAAATTTCTCTGGTGTTGGCAATCAACTCTTCAGTTCCTCCAAACTGTTCTTTAAGACAGTCCCAAAGTTCTTTGGCACTTTCACAATGTAAAAGGCCAGAGTATATTTCATTTGGGAGAGCCATTGCCAACATAGAGAATGCCTTAGCATCTAGCTCAAGTTTTAGGAAATCCTCATCTGTATAGTCTTTGGGATCCTTAGGAATCCCTTCTTTAGTTTCAAGATTTATATTTACTGGTTTGTGTGGACCATATATCACAGATCTCCAACAACCTGTGTTGGTTTGTGACAAGGTATGTGCCATTCTCTTTTGCCATATATTGTACTCATTTCTCACAAGCATGGCAGGTTTGGTGGCAGAACCAGTATTATGTGGATCCATTTTTAAAGAGTATAGATTTGTCTGATGACTCTTTTAAGTGATGGATATTGATAAAAAGTGAACTTTTGATCTTTTTATTGAATATCAATAAGAGCTTTGTGTCTGATTCTCAATTTGTTAGATTGATATGTGATCAGATAAACCAATGCTCTGATACCAATTGTTGGATCAGTTTGCTCTTTTTGCTAAGTAAGAACTTGCTATCTTGACACTTAAGTGTTTAGCAAGTCCTTGTAAATCAGATTATAAGCACAGCGGAATGTTATAAGTTAAAGCAACACTTTTTACACTAAGGCAGAGTTATAACTCCCCCTTGATGTTTGAAACTAATAAATGACAAAGTATTTATTATGAATCTAAGTTGTAAATGAGAATTAGATACTTAGAGAGATTCACAATAAATACAGAAATGGAATATAACAATGAGAGTGTTTGAAGGATTTTTCTGTTGAAAATCAATGTCTAAAATAGAAGGTTGAAGCCTCCTATTTATAGACGATTACATGCATGTATCTTGCCTAAAAAGCAAGCACAGAAACTCCAGTGACAAGTTGCACAAGTTGCAACATTGAAAGAAACAAATACAGCTAAAAGTAATATTAAACAACAAACTACTGATGCAAAAAGGCGGTGGGAAATATCTTCTGCTAAGTGCTGATGAAGGACAACTACTGAAGAGTAGTTTTGTCTTCAGTACTTCTGAAGTGAACTTGTCTGGTTTGGACTTCAGAACTTCTGCAACTTCAGCACTTCTCATATCTTCTAATCAGCAGTTTCTTGTCTTCTCTTCAGTACTTCTATACTTAGCCAAAATGACAGAAGTGAATTAGACTAAGGTTTACAAAAGTGGTTTCACCAATCCTCTTTGTCCTAACATTTAATCACCAACTTACAATCATTTTTTAGATGACTCTACAAGTTAAAATCTACCTCAGCTTTTACATATTCTAAAGTCTAGCAAAGTATCCAAATTACAACCGAATACAGCCAAACAGAACTCGTATTTTCAATCAATTAGCAAAATCATGCTAGCGACTTCATACAAATAAAACTAATGTAAAAGCATATAACAAATAAAACTAAAGTAAATAGAAGCAAATAAGTACAGAGCAAAAGTATAACCCAACAATAATAACTATGTTCAGTTATACCGAGCCAGTAACAGAATGACAAAAAAAAAAAAAAAACTACCGGGTAACATACAAAATAAAAGTGGCCTTACACTCTGAATCTTTGGATTCATTTCAAGCATGTTCTCCAATATTTCCGATCGTGTTTCCAGTTCCTCTCTTAATCTGGCATTTAGCTCCAATTCCAGCTGCATTTTCATCACCTGAAACAGAAACATAATACCTTACATCACTATGCAATGCATAACTTGAAATACGACAATAAAACCATCTAATCGCATGAAAACGTGCTTTTCTAACTCTTGGGACCTGGTATTGTCATTATATGGCCTTTAGAGATGGGCTAAACCGGCGTTGGAGGTGTGAGTGGCGGCGACTGGACCGACTGGTGATCGCAGCAGACCCCGACTACAACTGTCGTCCCTGAGTTTTACCGTAATACGTCTCACCGCCTAACTCTTTTTTTGCCTCACATCTGCTTTTCAGCGTAATTTTTTTTTATCAAACAACCCGACCAGTTTATTTTTTCATGTTCTGAAACTATAGTTAGCTGTTCAGCATAGTTTTTTTTTAATCAAAACAGGCCGTAAAACAAACTGACTTCCAATAATCAATAACAAACACTGATTTTGACCATAAAAAGTCAGAGATCTGGAAAGAAAACATACAAGCAAGCAGTGACAACTCTGGCAGAATCACCTCCGACCAACTTTAGCTTCATACTGAACCACCCGAATCTGTACTTTTGTTTTTTCTAAAACCCACAACCTGCTTATTTCATATTTTCATAAACCAAACTTTGACTATTCAACATAAATATTTGACCAGATGGTTTAAAAATTAAAATTTAATGGAAAATTACCGAAATAATCATTAGATCGGTCAAAATTATCAAAACATACAAACGCCTGCCGCTCCATAAAATTTGGAGTCTAAGCCGACGTTTTTGCTCACAAATTTGCCATCTTAGCACGTGTCTGTCTATTTTTCTTAGTCGGCAAATTTGTTGGCTAAGCTGTCATTACTTACAAATTTGTCGGCTTAGCAAGCGTTTGTCTACTTTGGTGATGAACATTGGTCAAATATATATTTTTTGTAATTTGCCTGAAATTTAAAGCATAAAAAAGTATTATAATACTAAAACTAAAATCCTTTAAAAACAGTCACATCAACTGTGAATTTGGAGCTTAATATTTTGCATATATTTTTGAAATTTGAGAGTCAAGGGATGGGGAAAGATACCAGCTCTAACCATCTTCAGAGCTTTTGAAATGATTTTTAGACCACAAGATGCTGAAATTATCATCAAATGAAGATTTTGGTGCAGCGATGAAGCCATAGCGAAATACACAAGCATGCACCAGATCGCAAAACCATGGTTTCGTCTAGAGTTTGGTGGATCCTATAATAGAATAGAAAAAAATATTAGATGTTCAACCTTCTTTAATGTAACAACCGGCAAAAATAAGGTAATTCCGTACTAATTAATTAATATATGATTAACGTAATTAACTGCAATTATGTGTCGATTATTTATCAAGGCCTTAGGAAATAGCAATTTCCAAATAATGCATGGGAGTGCATACGTTTAATAACGAAACATGATAGGATCATGTGCGAGTAGGCTTATCCGGTACAAGCGTTGGCAATTACCCGGTAAATATTAAATAAACGAAAAGGATCCCGGACACCCAGGATATAAAATAAAGGGTATTTTCACAAAATATAATGAGTTTTGGAACTCCAAAACCATAAGTGAAAACTTTCCATACAAATCTCCCGGTAACGAATAAAGTGCGCGCACCGCACCCGGTGCGCGTATAACTTATAATTTCACCCTACAAGAGCCTAAATAACCAATCAACGCTTAAATTAGACTATGTTTAAGGGTTATTAAAGGTGTTTTTAATGTCCGAATGACGCGCGATTAAAACCCGAAAAATACCCGAACGACACCCGAACGACGAGGGATTAAACTTAACTTAATATTGGTAGATAAATTGTGTTGTGGACCCCACCTAAACCCTTAAAAGGGCCGGCCTAAAGGCCTTACAACCATCCTTATTATATTTTTTAAAGATAACCTACATAAGCCTAAGATATAAGCATGCATGGATAAGACAAACATGGAAGATCATCAAGTACATAAAGCATGCACAATCTTTCTTTGTGTAAGATGAAAATCGGCCAAAGGCCAAGAAAAATCCAAGACAAAATCATCTAGGCTATTACCTAAGTACACACACTTGAGTACTTAAATCTAATATGGAGATCTCATGTGTGATCTTGGAAAGATTATAAGAGATTGCAAGAGATTACATGTCCATCATAACCACACAAAACTCTTCCATTCTCTCTCTCAACTCACGGCACACACACACACTAACCAATCCATCCAAGATCACCTAAGTACACAATACAATCTCCATTAGATTACTTGTAATATTTGAAAGATATGGAGGATTTATAAAAGGAAAGCATGTGGTGAATACTTGGATATCAAAGCAAGAACTCTTCTCTTTCTTTCTCCCTTGGCCGTAAATCATAACACACACACACACTTTTCTTTCAAGTTCAACACTTCCAAATTACTCTTAAACATCCATCCATCAAAACCCCATTGTGTGTTTCAAGAGCTTGGAGCTTAACCACTTGGAAGAACACACTAAACCCCTCTCAAATCCAAGGTTTTTATCTTCCCTAGCCTTGTGCTAGTAGTAAGCTTCTTAACCTTGTTTTGATCATTAATATTCATGTATGTGTTCTTAGAAGCAAGTTGTACATGAAGGGTTAAAATGTGGTTTTGAAAACATAAACTTTAATAGATTTTACATGAGTAAAATGGATGGTTAAAGATATGTTAATGGATCATGGATTTGATGATAATGATGTAGTGTTCTTGAAAATTTATAAAATCTACACATACACCATGTAGAATGATGATTTGAATATGATTGGTGAAAGAAACTTGATTATATTAAAAGGTAGTTTTTACCATCATGAAATGATCATCTAAGGTATAAAATAAGATGGAATGTGTTAAGAAATCATAAATATAAAAGTTACAATATTAAAGTTTACTCACTTAGATAAGTGAAATTGGGATATTATGGACAAATACACAAAACCCACATACTAGTAGCCTTAGTTATGAAATATAAGACTATTGGAAGTGATATGATGTAAAAATAACATAACATTAAAAAGATGAATCTTCAAAGTCCACTAAAATGAGTGAAAAATACTAACTTTGGAAGTTAGGATAGAAAAATGCAACATTTGAAAGTTAAGGGACTAATGTTGTGAACTCGAAAGTTAGGGGACTAAAATAGATATTTTAGAAACTTAAGTCCAAAAATGCAACTATGGAAAGTTTGGTGTCAAAAGTATAATTAATAATTTTCCAAGGTTGATTTGGTAAATACTAGTAAACATACTTATGTATTTTGTATAAAAGTGTATTTTTATAAAATGGAATTTTATAAAAATATGGACCTTTTCTAACATAAGAATTATTATAAAAATAAGGTTTTTATAAAAATAGAGACAAATTAAAAACTTGGGAAAACTTATATAAAAATGAACACTTTTATATAAATGGGAATATAAAAGTATTGGAACATTTTTGTATATAAGTTGGCAAGATTTGGATTAAAAATAGAAAATCAATTTTTTAAACTTTCCAAGTAATGTGTGTTAGGAATTTGGAATATGAATAATATTTCTATAAAACACATATGGGGAAAACTTGGAAAAATTAACAATACAAGTTAGGATATCGGACTTGGACATATTAACGAACAATAAACGGACAAAACAAGAGAAAAATGCCGTTGCGGCGAGATAAGAACATATATATTTTAGGAAGTAATATATATATATATATATATATATATATATATATATAACATGGGTGAAAATTAATCGACACTTTCCTAAGTGTTAGAGAAATTATTCGTGGGAGAAAAACATAACGTAAATGATTAAGACGTCAAGCAAACGTATGGACTTAACCAGAAAAACTACACGCTTATATATATATACATATGTATGCTCGTCTCGGCGAAATTCTAGTATATCTACTTAATGGGAAAGTAGATATGTGGGAAGGAAAACCGAGACGAGTAGACAAAATATATATATATATATATATATGTGTGTGTGTATGCCGAGCCGACGAGACCCTAGTATATTTATTTGAATGGG
The DNA here is from genome assembly GCA_028751855.1 of Ambrosia trifida. NCBI lineage: Eukaryota > Viridiplantae > Streptophyta > Magnoliopsida > Asterales > Asteraceae > Ambrosia > Ambrosia trifida. The sequence continues at coordinate 61,566,107 of CM054127.1, forward strand.
AAAATAAATATACGGCATGGCAAGTCGAATCGGGTGTTAAGAATATACTACCGAACGACAAGACCTTAGCATATTTATTTAAATGGGAAAATAAATGTGCGGCAAAGTGAGTCGGGTCGGGTGTTAAAAATATATTATATCGAGCGATGCGATCTTAAGTATAATTATTTGAATGGGAAAATAATTATACGTTAAGTGAAGTCGAGTCGAGGATAATAATGAACAAGTTAAGATAGTATTGACAAGAATAATATATAACTTGTGAGGATAGGGTAATCCAACGCCAACGAACCAAGGATACGCGCTAAATTAAACGGGAATTGGAATAACTCGTGGTCGGGGAGTTGGGTGTACAACTTGCCAAGGCACATGCGCTATAGGAATTGTGACTTATACGTCTAGGACGTTTGTAGGTGCGAGACCACCCATTTGCTATTTTCCCTTGTGAGCAAGACACAGATTCAGGTGAGTCTCACGGCCCCATTTTAAACTATTTTTACGTTTTTGGGGGAAAGATATGTTAGGGAAAATGTTTGACGGAATAATTACTTGAGATGTGACCGCCACTCGGGGTTGAGACCTCTCTTCTATAATCATTTATTCAGGGAAATGAAACTGAAGGAATATTTGAATAGTACTATTGGTGCCTGACAAGGCCCACCCCTAATCGATAGCGTCGATTATGCATCGGCGTATGCCTGGGGTGCACGTATTCTGAAATTAAGTCGTAGGATACCGAGTCACGACTTAGAGCGGGGCATTATTATTGTTTGTCTTGGTTTGATTATAGGCTCAAGTAGAATTATAGGAACTTGCAACTCCTATATATTGTCATAACATGGTATTTCCCAAGTGTTTAAGTTTTGGAAACTAAAAACCTGTGAACTCACCAATATTTATATATTGACGAAATTTTAAACATATCTTTCAGGTAACTAAGCAAAGATGGGCATGGCGAGCTGGGTCATCGGAATCTCATATGTGGGCGTCGGGCGCTTTTGCGGGGTTTCACTTTTATTTCCCAAGTACATGGGATATATTTGAGAAACCTCCCTTATTATGTTAAAAACAATTTGGAATTATGTGTAATCTTTAAACATGGTCTTGACGCCTAAATAAATGACCCGTTTTCTTAATTACTTGTGTTTGCGTTAACCTTGACTTTATACACTTGAACCGTCATGCCACATGTTTCCGCCATTGGCGTGGTGTGACAGAAAGTGGTATCAGAGCCAAGGTTATAGCGAACTAGTATATTTTTTTTTAACTAGACTATAACCGGATTTGGTTCAAAAGATAAAGTTTTCAAAAATATAAATATATACGAAACGCAATAAAGTAATTTTTCAAAGAAACATTGGGTACGAGGAGATTCCGACCAAGCTAGCCATGGGTATTGTTATGCATTACGTAGTATTAGAGGTTAGGAAGGTTACTGTTAAATGTACGCCTTAACTATCTAATTAAATAACTCATATATATTAGTACGGTTCTTTTGCCAGGGATGTCAGACGCGGAAAGCGCCGCACCTAGCTACGATAGTAGCATACAGATCATACCAGCTCCTCCAGCTGAGCCAGTCGAGCTAGTCGTACTCGACCCAGAGGAGGATGATATGGAGATAGACGCCGCCGTTGGAGGCGCAGACGGTGACAGTTCCGAGGAGACGGATCCCAGCGAGGATCCAGATTGGGCCCCCGCTGGGGATGACATGGCCGCCGTGGCCAACGTACCGCAGGCACCACAGGCCGACTTGCCCATCATACCACTACCTGCCGCACCTCTACCCCCACACCCTGTTAGAGCCGCCAGGGATTTCCCTGCAGACTGCGCAGGTCCTTCGAGACCCGCCCCTACCCAGTCTGAGACCATAGAGTCCCCCTACGATCGACTTGCTGACGTCGATCGTGAGCCAGTACAGATTCCCCGTATCCCCGTCCCTCCGGGCATGAGGCTTGTGCCTCTGGTCCGAGGACAAAACGGGTGGATCTCGGACGACTCGGATGACGAGTCGGTTGCATCTGTTGACCACATAGCTATACCCCTACCCCCAGCCGACCAGGAGGAGCCCGTGGCTCCAATGCTAGAGGACGCCCCTGCTGAACCTGCGGCCCTTCCCGCACTACCTGAGCCCTTACCGCAGGACGGGCTAGCCCCAGCAGGACACATTTTACAGAGTAGCTCCGCCCGTAGCTCTGAGCTACGCAGGGCGGGCATGACGGCGTTCGCTACTGCGAGCCCCCCCACCCCTACAGTTGTGGTCTCCACCCCGGAGTGGGCCACTATTTCACAGCCCCTCATGGCCCCCTTGGTCGAGCTCGTAGCACCTCCCACCACACCCATGACATTGCCCATCCCCACTCTACCTATGCTGCCACCCCACCCCGAGATGCCTACCATGTCCTTACCCGCACCTTACACCTTAGGTGCCGGAGCCCCCTTTATGATGACACCACCTGCACCATACCCTCTGGGTGCAGGGGACCCATACCTGATGCCACCCCACTTCACCCTCGGGCTACTGGGTTTTGCCCAGCCATTCGCCCCCATACCGATGCCAGACCAGGTCGGCCCATCCCAGCCGACACACCCCGACATACCCGGGCCATCACAGCCCCACGGGATAGCACCATTGTCCGGACCGGCTTGGTCCTCAGCTATTTCTTTGGAGAGAGATTTCCAGACTCTCACCGACACGGTGCAGCGCACCGTGAACCAGATGGAGCAGCAGGCCCGACTTATGTGGGCCCGGATCATTGATGCCAGAGATGCACTGGCGCATTACGCCGAGGAGTTACTGCGCATGGACGCGCATTGCGGGATTACAGGCGACGCGCATTTTGCGCACCGCCAGTTCTTGTATGAGCGCATTATGTCGATCAGTATGTCTATCAGCATGTACGCTCCCCAGTATCAGTATCCACCACCACCACCACAGTAGAGACATTCCAGAGACGCTTGAAGAATCACTTGCAGATGTATATAGTAGCAGTAGTATGGAAGCGTAGCACGAGTTATAGCACTCGTTTGCATTTTGCCTAGCCGTGCGGGTATGCCGGCATATGATATGATGTTTTTATTTATTTCAGAACGATGTATGAGGGATGTTATCCCCTATTTTGTTATTGTAAACAAAGCATTGTACTCGTACTATTAAAATTAATGAAAAATCTTATTGTTATGATGGTGAAATATGTTGTTGTATAACTGTGATTGTCTACGATTATTATTGCTTACTCCATATATTGTGATTTGTGTGATTGTGTGGTGATGTTGTGTTGATTATTATGTTCATGTGATGAGTTGCTACTATTGATTTGTGTATGTCTATATTTGTGTGAATGTTCGCCAAAGCTAACCTTTAATAATTATTATTGAAGAAAAATGGCACTGGCTACCCGGAGCAACAGTGGCAACGACGGGTTGCCCACAACACCCGCTGAACTAGAAACACTAGTCTCGGAGCGTATAGCCCGAGCCATAGCAGAACACGAAGCCGCCCGCTCTGAGCGATCGCGGGATAGGACTGGGAGCGACCGACGTGAAACCTCCCCTACTGGTAAGAGGTTTATGAATAAATGAAAAAGCGATGGGAGATTATCATAAAACTCCTATCCCATAATAACATACTACCTTATTATTGCAGAAACGGCCTCGCGAGAGCGTGGCTGCACTTTCAAGGCCTTTTTGGACTGTAAGCCGATCAATTTTAGCGGCACAGAGGGATCTGTCGGACTGGTTAAATGGTTCGAAAAGACCGAAGCAGTGATCCGCATCAGTGGTTGTACCCCTCGACAAACAGTCATGTACTCCACGAACTTATTCCTGGATCAAGCGCTAACTTGGTGGAACAGCCAAGTACAGTCACTGGGAGATGATGCTGCTTACTCCCTACCATGGTTGGAATTAAAGGAACTCATGATCGCCGAGTACTGCCCGGCGAGTGAGGTACAGAAACTAGAAACCGAATTCTGGAACCTTACCATGGTGGGAGCGGACGTGGCTGGGTACACGTCCAGATTCCATGACCTCTCCCGACTAGTGCCTCGCTTGGTTACTCCGGAGAGCAAGAAGATAGAGCGGTACCTATTCGGACTGGCGCCACAAATACGCAGCATGGTCACTTCTTCCAAGCCCACGACCATGCGCGAGGCTATCGATCTCGCTCTGAGCCTCACCGAAGACGCTATTCGAATGGGCACCTTAATCCGGAAGGTTTCGGGATTAAAAATTTCTGAGTCTAGCAGCGTGGAGGGTAAAAATCTGGGGACAAGTTCAGCAGTTGGGTCGAATGATCAGGGGAATAAACCAAGGTTTGGGAAACGTAAGCGGAATGAAGGGAAGAAGGATGGATCATCGGGTAATGCGAACAAGAAGGGAAAGGGATACGTAGCCACAGGACGTGGAAATGGTGGGAAACAAGGTAATCAAGGGAAAAACAACGGGATAATTTGTGGGAAGTGTCACCGCTCGGGGCACAAGACAGAAGATTGCAGGTCAGGAGCACCGAAGAATGGAGGAGCAAGACCCTGCTTCGCGTGCGGGTCACTTGACCATTGGAAGAGGGATTGCCCCAAGCTAAACAACCAAGCCCGTGGGCGGGCATTTGTGATTGGAGCCGGTGATGCACGACAGGACCCCAACGTGGTCACTGGTACGTTCCCTCTTAATGGCCATTATGCTTCTGTATTATTTGATACTGGTGCCGATTTTAGCTTCGTATCAATTGAGTTTAAAAGATTACTTGGGCTAAAAACTAGTAAATTAGATACACCCTACTCCATAGAACTGGCTAATGGTAAAATTATTAAAACGAGAGAAGTAGCGAAAGATTGTAAGTTGGATCTCTGTGGGCACGAGTTTGGGATTGATCTCTTGCCGGTTGTGTTGGGTAGTTTTGACATAGTCATTGGCATGGACTGGTTATCCGCACATCGTGCCATCGTTGTCTGCAACGATAAAATAATTCAAGTCCCCCTCGCAAGCGGTGAAACTCTCTCAATTCAAGGGGAAAGGCGTGGGACGCCACTAAGAATTATTTCAAGCATGAAGGCTCGAAAGTGTTTAAGGAAATGCCTTGTCGCATTCTTGGCACACGTTGTGGACAAGAAAGCTGACGAGCGGAAGTTGGAAGACATTCCGATAGCTAGAGATTTTCCCGATGTATTCCCAGAAGATTTGCCGGGGTTGCCACCACCTCGACAAGTCGAGTTCCGCATCGACCTCGTTCCTGGAGCTGCTCCCGTGGCACGATCGCCATACCGCCTAGCTCCATCTGAGATGCAGGAGCTATCCAGCCAGTTGCAAGAATTGCTGGACAAGGGTTTCATAAGACCGAGTTTCTCACCTTGGGGAGCTCCCGTCTTATTCGTAAAGAAGAAGGATGGCACCTTTCGCATGTGCATTGACTATCGGGAACTGAACAAGCTAACCATTAAAAATCGCTATCCTCTCCCCAGGATCGACGATTTATTTGATCAACTACAAGGATCCAGCTTCTACTCCAAGATTGATCTAAGGTCCGGCTATCACCAGTTGCGTATCCAGGAAGAGGATGTACCAAAAACGGCTTTCAGGACCCGATACGGGCACTATGAATTCTTGGTAATGCCGTTCGGCTTAACCAACGCACCGGCGGTTTTCATGGACCTGATGAACCGCGTGTGTAAGCCATACTTGGATAAATTTGTCATCGTTTTTATTGATGATATCTTGATCTATTCGCGCACTAAAGAAGATCACGAGAATCACCTCCGATTAATCCTTGAAGTACTACGCAAAGAAAAGCTCTATGCTAAGTTCTCAAAGTGTGATTTTTGGATTCGAGAGGTTCACTTCCTAGGCCACGTAGTGAATGAAAAGGGCATACATGTCGATCCCGCCAAGATCGAGGCAATTAAAAATTGGGAAGCCCCTCGAACTCCTACCGAGGTGCGACAATTTCTTGGCCTCGCGGGTTACTACAGAAGGTTCATCGAGAACTTTTCTAAGATAGCACAATCGTTAACCATGCTAACCCAAAAGGATAAGAAGTTCGAGTGGACGGAAAAGCAAGAAGCGGCATTCCAATTGCTAAAAGATAAGTTATGTGACGCTCCGATACTATCACTCCCCGATGGTACGGAGGATTTTGTGGTTTATTGCGACGCCTCTCATCAAGGCTTGGGTTGCGTGTTAATGCAACGAGAAAAGGTGATAGCATATGCTTCCAGAAAACTGAAAATTCATGAGAAAAACTACACTACACATGATTTGGAATTGGGTGCAGTGGTATTCGCTCTCAAGATCTGGAGGCACTATTTATACGGAACCAAGTGCACGATTTTCACTGATCATAAGAGTTTGCAACACATCTTTGATCAGAAGGATTTGAACATGCGACAACGGCGATGGGTTGAATTATTAAACGATTATGATTGTGAGATAAAGTACCATCCCGGTAAGGCGAACGTTGTGGCCGACGCCTTAAGTCGCAAGGAACGGGTTAAGCCGTTGCGTGTCCGAGCTTTGGGTCTGACTATCCACACGAATCTGACTGATCGAGTTCGTGAAGCTCAAGTTAACGCTCTAAAACCCGAGAATGTCAAAGGTGAAAGATTGCGAAAGATGATTGATTCACTGGAACCAAAGGCGGACCAGACCCTGTATTTCATGAATAGAATTTGGGTTCCAGTGTACGGTGGGTTGTGTGAGCTCGTACTGGCCGAAGCTCACAATTCTAGATATTCGGTTCACCGTGGTGCAGACAAGATGTTCCACGATTTGAAGGAACTTTATTGGTGGCCAAATTTCAAAAGAGATATAGCGGCTTATGTTACGCGATGTTTAACCTGCGCAAAGGTCAAGGCCGAACATCAGAGACCCTCCGGCTTGCTCCAGCAACCGGAGATACCTGAATGGAAATGGGAGCAAATTTCCATGGATTTCATTACCAAGTTACCCAAGACGACAAGCGGCCATGACATGATTTGGGTAATTGTTGACCGATTGACGAAGTCCGCGCACTTCCTCCCGATTCGCGAAACGGACAAGTTGGAGAAACTGACCCGTTTGTACATTAAGGAAGTGGTGACGAAGCATGGTGTACCTATCTCTATCATCTCCGATCGAGATAGTCGTTTCACCTCAAGGTTTTGGGAAAGTTTGAATGAAGCCCTCGGTACTCGTCTTGACATGAGTACCGCGTATCACCCCCAAACTGATGGTCAAAGTGAACGAACCATCCAGACCTTAGAAGATATGTTACGGGCATGTGCGATTGTTTCGGTGGTAATTGGGATACACACTTGCCATTGGTAGAATTTTCTTACAACAACAGTTACCATACGAGCATTCAAGCTGCACCTTTTGAAGCTTTATATGGACGCAAGTGTAGATCTCCACTATGTTGGGCTGAAGTTGGAGAAAAACAACTTACTGGACCCGAAATCGTTCAAGAGACGACGGACAAGGTCTTTTTGATAAAGGAACGTCTCAAAGCGGCCCGTGACCGACAGAAAAGCTATGCTGATATGAGGCGAAAACCTTTAGAATTTCAAGTCGGAGACAGGGTCCTACTAAAAGTATCACCTTGGAAAGGTGTCGCGCGCTTTGGAAAGCGCGGAAATCTGAACCCACGATATGTTGGACCATTCGAAATCTTGTCCAGGGTAGGCCCAGTGGCATACAAGCTCAAGTTGCCTCAAGAGCTTAGTGGAATACATGACACGTTTCACGTGTCCAATTTGAAAAAGTGCCTATCCGACGAAACTCTCATCATCCCTGCGGACGAAATTCACATTGACGACAAGTTACACTTTGTCGAAGAACCAATCGAGGTGAACGATTGGAAGGTCCAGAAACTGAGGCGCAGCAAGATCAGATTGGTCAAGGTGCGCTGGAATGCCAAGCGTGGACCGGAGTTCACGTGGGAAAGGCTGGACCGGATGAAGCAAAAATATCCCGCCCTATTCGAGAAGACACCTATACCGGAGAACTCGAAGTGAATTCCGGGACGGAATTCTCTTAACGGGGGGAGAATGTAACAACCGGCAAAAATAAGGTAATTCCGTACTAATTAATTAATATATGATTAACGTAATTAACTGCAATTATGTGTCGATTATTTATCAAGGCCTTAGGAAATAGCAATTTCCAAATAATGCATGGGAGTGCATACGTTTAATAACGAAACATGATAGGATCATGTGCGAGTAGGCTTATCCGGTACAAACGTTGGCAATTACCGGGTAAATACTAAATAAACGAAAAGGATCCCGGACACCCAGGATATAAAATAAAGGGTATTTTCACAAAATATAATGAGTTTTGGAACTCCAAAACCATAAGTGAAAACTTTCCATACAAATATCCCGGTAACGAATAAAGTGCGCGCACCGCACCCGGTGCGCGTATAACTTATAATTTCACCCGACAAGAGCCTAAATAACCAATCAACGCTTAAATTAGACTATGTTTAAGGGTTATTAAAGGTGTTTTTAATGTCCGAATGACGCGCGATTAAAACCTGAAAAATACCCGAACGACACCCGAACGACGAGGGATTAAACTTAACTTAATATTGGTAGATAAATTGTGTTGTGGACCCCACCTAAACCCTTAAAAGAGCCGGCCTAAAGGCCTTACAACCATCCGTATTATATTTTTTAAAGATAACCTACATAAGCCTAAGATATAAGCATGCATGGATAAGACAAACATGGAAGATCATCAAGTACATAAAGCATGCACAATCTTACTTTGTGTAAGATGAAAATCGGCCAAAGGCCAAGAAAAATCCAAGACAAAATCATCTAGGCTATTACCTAAGTACACACACTTGAGTACTTAAATCTAATATGGAGATCTCATGTGTGATCTTGGAAAGATTATAAGAGATTGCAAGAGATTACATGTCCATCATAACCACACAAAACTCTTCCATTCTCTCTCTCAAATCACGGCACACACACACACTAACCAATCTATCCAAGATCACCTAAGTACATAATACAATCTCCATTAGATTACTTGTAATATTTGAAAGATATGGAGGATTTATAAAAGGAAAGCATGTGGTGAATACTTGGATATCAAAGCAAGAACTCTTCTCTTTCTTTCTCCCTTGGTCGTAAATCATAACACACACACACACACTTTTCTTTCAAGTTCAACACTTCCAAATTACTCTTAAACATCCATCCATCAAAACCCCATTGTGTGTTTCAAGAGCTTGGAGCTTAACCACTTGGAAGAACACACTAAACCCCTCTCAAATCCAAGGTTTTTATCTTCCCTGGCCTTGTGCTAGTAGTAAGCTTCTTAACCTTGTTTTGATCATTAATATTCATGTATGTGTTCTTAGAAGCAAGTTGTACATGAAGGGTTAAAATGTGGTTTTGAAAACATAAACTTTAATAGATTTTACATGAGTAAAATGGATGGTTAAAGATATGTAAATGGATCATGGATTTGATGATTATGATGTAGTGTTCTTGAAAATTTATAAAATCTACACATACACCATGTAGAATGATGATTTGAATATGATTGGTGAAAGAAACTTGATTATATTAAAAGGTAGTTTTTACCATCATGAAATGATCATCTAAGGTATAAAATAAGATGGAATGTGTTAAGAAATCATAAATATAAAAGTTACAATATTAAAGTTTACTCACTTAGATAAGTGAAATTGGGATATTATGGACAAATACACAAAACCCACATACTAGTAGCCTTAGTTATGAAATATAAGACTATTGGAAGTGATATGATGTAAAAATAACATAACATTAAAAAGATGAATCTTCAAAGTCCACTAAAATGAGTGAAAAATACTAACTTTGGAAGTTAGGATAGAAAAATGCAACATTTGAAAGTTAAGGGACTAATGTTGTGAACTCGAAAGTTAGGGGACTAAAATAGATATTTTAGAAACTTAAGTCCAAAAATTCAACTATGGAAAGTTTGGTGTCAAAAGTATAATTAAAAATTTTCCAAGGTTGATTTGGTAAATACTAGTAAACATACTTATGTATTTTGTATAAAAGTGTATTTTTATAAAATGGAATTTTATAAAAATATGGACCTTTTCTAACATAAGAATTATTATAAAAATAAGGTTTTTATAAAAATAGAGACAAATTAAAAACTTGGGAAAACTTATATAAAAATGAACACTTTTATATAAATGGGAATATAAAAGTGTTGGAACATTTTTGTATATAAGTTGGCAAGATTTGGATTAAAAATAGAAAAGCAATTTTTTAAACTTTCCAAGTAATGTGTGTTAGGAATTTGGAATATGAATAATATTTCTATAAAACACATATGGGGAAAACTTGGAAAAATTAACAATACAAGTTAGGATATCGGACTTGGACATATTAACGAACAATAAACGGACAAAACAAGAGAAAAATGCCGTTGCGGCGAGATAAGAACATATATATTTTAGGAAGTAAAATATATATATATATATAACATGGGTGAAAATTAATCGACACTTTCCTAAGTGTTGGAGAAATTATTCGTGGGAGAAAAACATAACGTAAATGATTAAGACGTCAAGCAAACGTATGGACTTAACCAGAAAAACTACACGCTTATATATATATATATACATATGTTTGCTCGTCTCGGCGAAATTCTAGTATATCTACTTAATGGGAAAGTAGATATGTGGGAAGGAAAACCGAGACGAGTAGACAAAATATATATATATATATATATATATATATGTGTATGCCGAGCCGACGAGACCCTAGTATATTTATTTGAATGGGAAAATAAATATACGGCATGGCAAGTCGAATCGGGTGTTAAGAATATACTACCGAACGACAAGACCTTAGCATATTTATTTAAATGGGAAAATAAATGTGCGGCAAAGTGAGTCGGGTCGGGTGTTAAAAATATATTATATCGAGCAATGCGATCTTAAGTATAATTATTTGAATGGGAAAATAATTATACGTTAAGTGAAGTCGAGTCGAGGATAATAATGAACAAGTTAAGGAAGTATTGACAAGAATAATATATAACTTGTGAGGATAGGGTAATCCAACGCCAACGAACCAAGGATACGCGCTAAATTAAACGGGAATTGGAATAACTCTTGGTCGGGGAGTTGGGTGTACAACTTGCCAAGGCACATGCACTATAGGAATTGTGACTTATACGTCTAGGACGTTTGTAGGTGCGAGACCACCCATTTGCTATTTTCCCTTGTGAGCCAGACACAGATTCAGGTGAGTCTCACGGCCCCATTTTAAACTATTTTTACGTTTTCGGGGGAAAGATATGTTAGGGAAAATGTTTGACGGAATAATTACTTGAGATGTGACCGCCACTCGGGGTTGAGACCTCTCTTCTATAATCATTTATTCAGGGAAATGAAACCGAAGGAATATTTGAATAGTACTATTGGTGCCTGACAAGGCCCACCCCTAATCGATAGCGTCGATTATGCATTGGCGTATGCCTGGGGTGCACGTATTCTGAAATTAAGTCGTAGGATACCGAGTCACGACTTAGAGCGGGGCATTATTATTGTTTGTCTTGGTTTGATTATAGGCTCAAGTAGAATTATAGGAACTTGCAACTCCTATATATTGTCATAACATGGTATTTCCCAAGTGTTTAAGTTTTGGAAACTAAAAACCTGTGAACTCACCAATATTTATATATTGACGAAATTTTAAACATATCTTTCAGGTAACTAAGCAAAGATGGGCATGACGAGTTGGGTCATCGGAATCTCATATGCGGGCGTCGGGCGCTTTTGCGGGGTTTCACTTTTATTTCCCAAGTACATGGGATATATTTGAGAAACCTCCCTTATTATGTTAAAAACAATTTGGAATTATGTGTAATCTTTAAACATGGTCTTGACGCCTAAATAAATGACCCGTTTTCTTAATTACTTGTGTTTGCGTTAACCTTGACTTTATACACTTGAACCGTCATGCCACGTGTTTCCGCCATTGGCGTGGTGTGACATTTAACGTCTTCATGTGTAAGAAAAAAAAAAGTCATATTTGACACCTTTTGAAGCACATTACACCAAGGTTATATTCAATCCAATTAATCCTATTCAAACCTTTAATAGCTCTACGGATTCAATGTCTGGTCCAACCCTTCATATGAATATTAATCATCCAACTGCAAGAAATCATTTTTAGATAAATTCCCGCCTCAATCAACAACAATCAGCCAAAAAGACACAAGCCCCTAAAATAATAAAAAAAAAAACATCTAAGATTTAAATCCCTATATGTTAATATAGGGGTTAATACTAGCATCCCATTACGGTGGGCCTAACTAATTTAATAACAAGATACATCAAAAACATCAAAAAGACACGGAATGTTTGAAGGTAACACAAAACGTCTACAACATTAAAAAAACATATCAAAACCTAATGTGTCACACCTTTTCTTAGTGCCCCTGCTGTACAAGGCTCATGTACAATAAAACCCCTTGAGGCGCTGCCTCAAACTTGCTTTTTGACCGCCTCAACCGGTTTTTAAAAACTATGGTAGTTATCTTCTATTTCCTAGTGTCACATTATTTCTTATTTGAGTGACTGTAGGAGTCTGATCACGAAATTAATTGTTCTAAATTTCAAAGAGAAGATTAATGTTCTGTTTAGATTACTTATACAATTAGGCTGACTGACTATATATTATGATTCATATCCTTGGAAAGGGTTATGAATGTTTAAGCATGTTCACTAACAGCCATGAGAGTTAAGATGGGGTTGATTCGAATAAGTTCCCAAAGCAGAGAATGATCTGATCAGTGAGATAGTTTTCTCAGATATCAGTCCATGTTTCTGATAACATAGATAAAGCAGTATAAACTTACTTGCTTTCAACATTATATTGTTTCTGATTCTCTTTTTTAAATTCTTGTATAATAGCATTATGGTAAGAGACACAAAACAAGTCACATTCAAGGTTGAAGCTAAAAACAGAGAGGACTATTGGTCCTTTACCAAAAACACAAAACAAGTCACTAATTATCATATGCTAAAGATTTATTGCAAGCTGGAGCTATCTAGCCAAAAAACACAAGCCCCTAAAATAATAAAAAAAAAACATCAAAGATTTAAACCCCTATATGTTACCTGATACTGCCACGAATGTCAGCCCATAATATATTTGGCTCCATCAAGAATTCTGCCCAGAATATTATCCTTCACCGGATAAATTATTATCCTACAATCGACTGGAACCCTTCAGTTGACCGAAACCCTACAATCAGTGGAGACGGTTTGATCGACGGAGGGAGAAAGAGATAGAATTTTAAGTGTGTTAGGGTTTGGGTGTTAGAGAATTGGGAATTTCTTGAGTGTTTGATCAAGAGAAAGAGAGAATTTTTAGGAAATAGTTTTTGGAAACAGTTTAGGAGCGGGAATGAAAATAGATGGGAGGGAGAGTTAAAATATTTAGAAAAATAAATTATCTTAATTAATGACACACATTTTTGTGTGTCAATATTTTAAACATCATGAAATAAAAAACATGCCAGTGTAAAAAGTTGTGCCATATTTCGTATCACTAGCTTTTATCCCGGGAGCGTCCCGTGGTTGAAAAATATAATCATTCTAGCACCACCACCACTATACATCACCACCTACCGTCTACCACCACCGTCCACCACCGTCCACCACCACCCACTGTCCACCATCTATCACCACCACCACCCACCACCACCGTCCACCACCCCTACCACCATCGTCCACCACCACCGTCCACCACCCCTACCACCATCGTCCACCACCGCCGTCCACCAGTGTCCACCACCATTATAAAGGTTAAAGTTAAAAAACCTAAATGTCAAGTGTTCTGTTAAATTATGTTATAATAAAACTCTAGCGAATAAGCATCTTATAAAACTAATGTGTTATGACTCAAATATCAAGTGTCCTATTACGGTGTGTTATAATAACACCACTATGATTAAGCGTCCTATAAAGGTTAAAGTTATAAGACCCAGGTGTTAAGTGTCCTATTAAGTTATGTAATAATAAAACTCTAGCGAATAAGCGTCCTACAAAATTGATGTTTTATGACTCAAATATCATATGTCCTATTACGGTGTATTATAATCACACCATAATGATTAAGCGTCCTATAAAGGTTAAAGGTATAAGACCCATATGTCAAGTGTCCTATTAAGTTATGTTCTAATATGACTTTGACTAGAAAAGGTCCTATAACAGCAAACATTTAGGACTAAACTACAAAGTGTGGTATTAAGTTATGTTATAATAAGACCCTCAGTGATCAAGTGTTCTATTATATTACCACATAATGGGACACCAACAACTAAATGTCTTATAAATCACTTTATTAGGATCTACATTTTTAAGTGTCTTATTAAGTTATACGATAATAGGACCCCAAATAATCATCCATCCTATTAAATAGCTTTTTAAGACACCGGTTTAGTAGTACATATTATAAAAGGACCCCAAAAGTTCATTTGTCCTATTAAATAGTTTTTAGGACGATAATTTACAAGCGTCCCACACAAAAGGTCCTTAAAAGCCCTTTTTGTTGTAGTGTGTACTAGACTTTTGCCCGCGTTTACACCCGGTTCACCAACGTACAATTATTTTGAGCGATAAGACGTAAAAAGAATATAGTAGAAATATTTTATTAAAATTTAAAAGAAACCAACACATATTTTATTCAAATATCATTAAATATTTCTTTATACACCACATTTTTTATTTTAGTCTTCACCTTCCCATCAGCATCAACTATAAGTAACTTCACACCTGCCCTGCTTTTAACTCTTGACAGTGCGACATAAAGCTGGCCATGTGAGAATACAGGGTCTCGTAAATACAATCCAACTTTCGATAGACACTGTCCATGGCTTTTATTGATGGTCATTGCGAAATTAGACTTCAAGATCAAATGCACAAATTTTCAAAATAATAGCTGATTTTTTTAAAAAAAAATGAGAAGTTAAAATGAAAACAGTCTCGTTTGACTTTTAAGGCCTTATAAATTATAGGAGTCATGTTTAATAATTAAAAGTAACCACTGAAATTAAGTCAGAGATGATGTAACAATAAGTTGTGTAAAAAATAAATGAAAAAATGAATAAGTAAACAAATTTTATTACCGAAAATAAGTATACATAATTGATTATATAAAAGCTAAACAGGCGTATTAATTGTGATGAAAAAAATTCAAATTTAACTTTCTTTATAAATGTATTTATATATGATTAATAATTTCGTGTTTAAAGGTTGTTAATGAAATGGTAATCATAATTAGTAACATTAGATGTTTCCAATATTGTGTAAATCATGATAAATGCTACATATACGCTAAAAATAGTAATGTGACAAATCAAAGAAATTAAGCATTTATTTTGTGTTTAAATGTCTTTAATTTTAAAAACCGGATTTTTTTTTAATTTTGATTTTGAATATTTAAAAATAAATTAATTCAAATAAAAATAGGTGTATTAATTATGATGAAAAAATTCAAATTTAATTTGTTTATAAATGTATTTATATATGATTAATAATTTTGTGTTTAAAGGTTATTAATAAATGATAATCATAATTATTAACAGTAGATGTTTCCAATATTGTGTAAATCATGATAAATGCTAATTATACGCTAAAAATAGTAATGTGACAAATCAAAGAATTAAGCATTTATTTTGTGTTTAAATGTCTTTAATTTTAAAAATTGGGTTTTTTTTAAATTTTGATTTTGAATGTTTAAAAATAAATTTATAATTGTATTTATATAATTTTATGTTTAAAGGTTATTATTGAAATGGTAATCATAATTATTAACATTAGATGTTTCCACTATTGTGTAAATCATGATAAATGTTAATTATACGCTAAAAATAGTAATGTGAAAAATCAAAGAATTAAGAATTTATTTTTTTGTTTAAATGTATTTAATTTTAAAAACCGGATTTTTTTAAATTTTGATTTTGAATATTTGAAAATAAAGTAAATCAAATGAAAATAGGTGTATTAATTGTGATAAAAAATTCAAATTTAACTTTGTTTATAAATGTATTTATATTTAAATATGATTAATATTTTTGTGTTTAAAGGTTATTAATGAAATGGTAATCATAATTATTAACATGAGATGTTTCCAATATTGTGTAAATCATGATAAATGCTAATTATACGCTAAAAATAGTAATGTGACAAATAAAAGAATTAAGCATTTATTTTGTGTTTAAATGTCATTAATTTTAAAAACCGGATTTTTTTTAAATTTTGATTTTGAATGTTTGAAAATAAAGTAATTCTAATGAAAATAGGTGTATTAATTGTGATGAAAAACTTCAAATTTAACTTTGTTTATAAGTGTATTTATATTTATATATGATTAATAATTTTGTGTTTAAATGTTATTAATGAAATGGTAATCATAATTGTTAACATTAGATGTTTCCCAATATTGTGTAAATCATGATAAATGTTAATTATATGCTAAAAATAGTAATGTGACAAATAAAAGAATTAAGCATTTATTTTGTGTTTAAATGTCTTTAATTTTAAAAACCGAATTTAAAAAAAATTATTTTGAATGTTTAAAAATAAAGTAATTCAAATGAAAATAGGCGTATTAATTGTGATGAAAAAAATTCAAATGTAACTTTGTTTATAAATGTATTTATATTTATATATGATTAATAATTTTGTGTTTAAAGGATATTAATGAAATGGTAATCAATAACATGAGCATGGGAAATATTGATGAGAAACTAAATAAAAAAGATTAGAAACTCTTACCGTGAGGTTTTACCGTCTCTGGGATTGAAGCTAATAATCGCCCGTCCTATATATCGAGATGAAAAAACTCGTGTATTTAATGATGAAAGCATAAATATATTTAGATAATAGGTAACTGTATCAAAATCAAGAAAGATCATAATATTTATTCTTTTTTAGGTTTTCAAACATTGTCCATACATTTGCATATGAAACATTTCCATACGTGCTTACCTGAAAATCTAAATAAAATGACATTATTCAAAAAATTAATTCATATAAATAAGTAAACATGAAACATCAAACAAAAGAAAAATCAAGCCCAAGAACAAAATTTCAAACAAACTGTTTGATTATAAAAACTAACTAAAGATTTCAAAATCAAAAATCAAACCTTGATATCAGAAGCATGTAAGCAACAGTCGCTCGGGTACAAATCTGAAACAAATGGATATACGATACATACAAAAATAAAAAAGTAGGCTTCTTTACCATGATCAAATATAAACGAATGTGAACCAATTAACACTTGCACTAAACAAACCATTGATTATTTTCCTTTAGATTGCCGTCTTTACGCCTTGGATCCACAATAACACACAATACATACAGATTGAAACCTAAATCATTAAAATCAGTAAAAAAAATATAAAGACACAAAAACATTAATCGCCAAAAACAAATGAAGATATAAGATATCAGAAAGAAACGTAGGAGAGGCGACAGACGAACAATGATTGCGTTACAGGAGAATGGAATGATAATACCTTGAAGAAGGATCGCCAAGGATGGAGAATGATCGGTTGCTTCGTTTGATTGTTTTAAGGTTTAGAAGAGGATGAAGAATGATTTGTTATGAGGATGATTAGTTTTTTAGAAATGATAATATGCTTGACCAATTTTTACCAAAATAATCATTCAATTACCAAAACAATGTTTAGGAAAGTTATTAACACACCTTGACCGATTTTGACTAAATTAATAAATGATTTTTGATTTAAAAAAAACGAAAATTTCATAAATTCTCACAAGGTGCCATGTGGCTTAATGAGAGGAGAGAGAATTGAACTTGCAATGTGGGAGTGCCATGTGTCCCACATTGCTTTCAAATATTAGATGTATAGATAATACACGATTAGACCTGTTAACTGAAAAGTATACTATGTCATATTTTATTTTTTTCAAATAATTAGAATTAAGAGGCAAAGAATTATTTTTTTTAAATAATTAGACCTCTTTTTTGGTATATAAAAACGTATAACTGTGTTATAAACATAGGATAAAAAGTAGTTAAACGAGTCGTGTTCATACTTAAAACTTGTTTTGTTCGCGTCGTCGGTGACATACTAAACCTGTTAAGACATGATTTGCTAACGTTAAAGATATAAAATGTTAACCTCTTTAAGAGTATATATGAAATTCTATTTTAAATGCCTTGCACGGACTTTACCATTTTTTTGTTAAAACATTTTGGGTACAATTACAACTTTGTGAATAAAAGAAATAGATTTTTTAGAGATTATTTTAAGGGAAATATTAACGTAACCTCCAAAATTTAAATCGCACGTTTTAAATAGTAGGAATCTTCTTTTTGAACAGTACCTGACTGTTCCTTGAAAAATTGCAAAAACAAGATAACAATTACATATGACAAATTAATATAGTGATATTGTGGTACCTAAAAGTACTCTTCTCTTCTACATACATTTTTTTTTATTTCTTTTCTTTTTTCACAAACGATTACTCACACATAAATCACTTTATAAATAAGAGCTCAAAGTATACCTTTTGAACCACCCTTCTTTCTAACTTGACTATTATGTCTTCTTCACTACTTCCTCTTGCATCCACACTCTCTTCCTTTCCTTCTACTAACACCCAACGAGCCTTCAAGACTCGAACTAACCAAACCCATGGGTTTAGAGTCTCATGCAACGCTACACTAGATGACCAAAACGACAACAAACTCATACTCCCTGAGTCACAAAACCTAGTCCTACCAAATGTTGACCGTAGGAACCTACTCGTGGGGCTCGGTGGCCTGTACACTGCCGCAAACCTGCCCGCGGCTATAGCCGCGCCAGTAACCTCTCCCGATATCACGTCCATATGCAAGGACGCAAACTCGGGCATTAACAACATTGTAGGCGCGGTTAGGACACGCAAATGCTGTCCTCCGAGCCTTGGAAAGACGATCAAACCGTTCGTCTTTCCAACCGAAACCACAGTGAGGAAAAGATGGCCCGCGCATGCGGGCACAAAGAAGCAAGTGGATGATTATAGACGAGCTATCCAAGCTATGAGAGATCTACCAGATGATCACCCGCATAGCTTTGCTAGCCAAGCTAAAATCCATTGTGCTTATTGCAACGGAGGTTACACTCAAGTCGAAAACGGTTTCCCCGAAATCGATATCCAGATTCACAACTCGTGGCTCTTCTTTCCTTTCCATCGTTGGTACCTATATTTCTACGAAAGAATACTCGGTAAGTTGATTAACGAACCGAGTTTCGCGTTACCTTTCTGGAAATGGGACGAACCAGCCGGAATGCCGATGGCCGAAATGTTTATACCCGAAACTATTGATGGGAAACCGAACTCGTTGTATGATGTGTACCGCGATGTCCGTCACCTTCCCCCATCAATAGTCGATCTAGACTTCGATGGGACGGCTAAGAACATTCCTGAGCAGCAACAGAGAGCTTGCAATCTTGCAACTGTGTACCGAGATTTGGTTAGAAATGGTGGTGATACGCTAAGTTTCTTTGGTGGCGAATATGTTGCTGGTGATGTACCCGTTCCCAATGGTGCAAAGTCGGTCGGATCAGTTGAAGCTGGTAGTCACACGGCCGTGCATAGATGGGTGGGAGATTCGACACAGCCGAATAGCGAGGACATGGGCAACTTTTACTCCGCAGGGTATATATTTTATCCTTACAAAACCTAATAACGTAATTACCAGGGAAATTCATGATAATAGACTTTGAACAGTCACAAAAAGCAATAATAAACATAGTTCACGTCTAACCATTAGACTCTAAATGTTTGTTTTTGCTTTTGTGACGATGAAATGTCTACTTTCGTAATTTTACCTAATTGCTATACTACGTATAGCTGAATGACATTATCATTTAATTATTATTATTATTATTATTTTGACAGGTATGACCCTGTGTTCTATTGCCACCATGCAAATGTTGACCGTACATGGAAACTGTGGAAGGATTTAGGCCTTCCGGGACACGTTGAACCGACGGATTCAGACTGGTTAAATGCGTCCTATGTGTTCTACGACGAGAATCAGGAGCTTGTGCGTGTGTACAACAAAGACTGTGTAGACATAGGGAAGCTTAAATACACTTTCATCGAGAACTCCACAGAAGTGTTCCCGTGGCGCAAGAGTCGACCAACTAAACGTAGAACAAGCGACCAAGTTGCGTCCGTAGGAGATGTGCCGACAGTGGACCAAGTTAAGTTCCCAGTGACCCTAGACAACATCCTGAAGGTTCGTGTGAAGCGGCCAGCTGTGAACAGAAGTAAAGAGGACAAGGCTCAAGCGAACGAGATTTTGTTGATCAATAAAATAAAGTTTGACAGCGACAAGTTTGTAAAGTTCGACGTGTTTGTCAATGACAAGGTTAAAGACGGTGTTTTTACCACGCCTTGTGATCCTGAGTACGCGGGTGGTTTTGCACAAATTCCGCATAACGATATGAAGAAGATGTCCATGTCGAGCGCGGCTAGGTTTGGGCTGACCGAGATTTTGGAGGACACGACTACGGAAGGCGAAGAATACGCTACGGTCACATTGGTGCCGAGGGTAGGGTGCGAGGATCTCACTGTTGGTGAAATCTCAATCAAGTTGGTTCCAATAGGGTAACCTAATTTGTCCAATAGGGTTTGTTTGTATTTATGTGTGTTGCTTGGCCTAATATGCACGTTGAGTTGCATGGTTTCCATTTAAGCTTATGTAATAAATAAAACTGGCCCACTATATTAAGTTATGTAACTATTTCATCTACTTTTAATTTTTTTCCTTTTATTATGGCCCTACTAATCCTATTCCACCTCAAATTCAAAAGGGGATTTGACGAAAACAGTAGAGGGGCTATGATACAAGCACTAACTTTTAAATGGTTAATCGGTAAAAATTTTCAAATGAAGCGAAATAAGATTGCGTGCAGAACGCGCTCTTTATTGAAAGTATTTTACAACCTTATAAACAAAAACCTTTAAAAAAAAACTTTATGTACGGTCGATAGCGCAAGTATTGTTTTTACTAGATGAATATTGATATTACTTGTCGATGCCAATATGACCTTATAATTCATAAGTAATTTTTTGGCTACTTCGTCAAAGACTTCGTCAAAGACATAGCAATATGTTAAATGTTGGGACTAATTAGAGTGTATAATTTTTGAATTGTGATTTATAGAGTAAACTACAAAAGATTTCGAAATGTACAATTTGGGTATATTTTATATATATGAGTAAGCTACCACAAAAAAACATGACAAGTTGAGATTTAAAGAAGTCACGCAAAACTTGGGGTGTAAACGAGTTGAGCTAGGCCTGAGCCTGACTGGGATCGAGCTCGGCTCGTCATGCTTATATAAAGCTTGAGCTCAGCTCGGCTCGTTTCGAGCCTAATACCTTGAGCTCAAACTCGGCTCGAAAGTATAACCTAAGGGCTCGAGCTCGGCTCGAAATAATTATAGAACAATTTAAAATGAGTTAAAAGCTCGGCTCAAGCTCGACTCGCCAATGTTAAATAGTAAGTATACTATATATAAAATAATAATAATATAAAATTTGTTTGGGCTCGTTTAGGTTCGCGAGCCTAAACGGTCTTTGTATGAAAAGCTCGAGCTCGGGCTCGATAAATAAACGAGTCATGTTTCAAGCCTGAGCTCGAGCTCGTTAAGGCTCGATTCATTCGTGCTTTTTACCAATCCTGTAGGGTCAAAGAGGATTGACAAGCCAGTATAAACCTTAGTCTTACATCCTCAGAATGTTTTGTTTAAGCTGCTGAAGTAGAAGATAACTAAGGGGCTGTTTGTTTCCTTTGAAAAAGCACTTCTAACCACTTATGTCTGCGCCGTGCAGACGCAGGCAGACATAAGGGACCAGCAGACCGTTTGTTTTTTAGAAGATGTCACACCCAAAAACCTCTTCCCCGCCTCTTCCCCAAGTAGACATGGACCAACCTCTTTTTACCTCTTTTTACCTCTTCTCACAAAAACAAAACAAAACAAAACACCCAAACCCTCATCTCCTTCCACCTCTCAACACACTCACCCAAACCCTACCCCCCACCCAGCTCTGGCGTCGCCAGTCTCCGGCCGGCCACCTCCTCCAGCGGGTTCCCTCCTCCTTCCTCCGCGCACGGGTTCCCTCCTCCTTCCTCGTCCTCCAGCGGGTTTTCTTCTTCTTCTCCGGCCAAAGGTATGTATTTTTTTTTTTTTTAAGATTTGTTATATGTTAATTTTTTTTTTCAGATTTGTTATGTGTTATTTTTTTTTCAGTTTTGTTATGTTACTTGTTATCTTTTTTTTTTCTGATTTGGTTAATTTTTTTTTAAATCAGTTTTTTTTTTTTTTTTTTTTTTTTCAGATTTCTTATGTTATTTGTTATCTTCTTCATAGTTGTTGTTAAGATATTGTTGTTCGTAATGTTCTTCAGATTTGTAGTTGATTTGTTGTTCATAATGTTCAGATTTGTTGTTAAGATATTGTTTTTTTTCAGATTTGTAGTTGATTTGGGATTGTTGTAGTTGTTCTAATGTGTAATTTAGTCGATTTGTTGTTAATTGTTGCTCAGATTGTTGTAGTAGTTCATGTTGTTGCTCATATGTTGATTCTTGTTGTAGTTGATTTGGGATTGTTGTGGTGGTTCTAATGTGTAATCTAGTCGATTTGTTGTTAATTATTGCTTAGATTGTTCTAGTAGTTCATGTTGGTTCCTTGTTTGTTCATTAATAGAAATGGGAGAGAAACAACAATGGTCAACTGAGCATATAAAATGCTTATTAGAGACTTGCATTGAAGAGAAAAACACGGTGGGTAGGAAAGGATTGAGTATGCAAAAGGTGTCGTGGAATAAGTTAGGAAACGTTCTTAAGGAAAGGTTTGGGCTTGATTTGACTAAAAAACAGATGAAAAATGCGTATGACAATCTGAAAACCAAATACACAGGATGGGTGTATTTGAAAAACAAAACTGGAAACATATACAATGCCCAGACAAATACTTTTAACTTAACAAATGAGGAATGGGAGGAATTTAAAAAGGTATGTTTGTGACCAATATTTTTTTCACATCTAACTATAAACAAAACCTATAACTTTTTTTTTTACTTTGGGTTTAGGGGCATCCAAAGGCTGGATCATTGAAAACAGTTCCATTGCCTTTTCCAGAACTTTGTGCACAATTGTTTGATGGTAATGCTGCCACTGGGATGCACAAGTGGACCTCAACCCAAACATCAGTGGTTGGATCATCTTCTTGTCATCGTCCCAATCCACTTTTGCTTATGGACACCGTTTTGCATGACATAGATGATGATGCCGACACTGGTCATCAGACCTTTGAGCCTACTCGTGAGCCTACTCCCGATCCTATTTCTGAGCATACTCCTGAGCCTACTGAGCCTACTCCTGAGCATACCACCCAGCCTAATCCAAAGAAAAAGGCAAAATTTTCAAAATCATCTACCTTTGAGGATGAATTAGGATATGATATGCAAAAGGCTCTACAATATTTGATTAAAGGCAAAGAAGGGCGAACAGTTGATGAGTGTTCAGAGAAGCTAAAGTTGGTTGGGTTAAACCCGGTAGATCCCCTATTTTTAGCTGCTTACCATATTTTTGGTCGGTCACCAGACATGAGGGCGGCATGGATGGCATTGCCAGAAATTCCAGAGGTATTAAAAGGGTGGATCGAGATGGAGGCTACAAGTTCAGGACTAATAAAGAAGTGAAGAAGATTATTTGCTTGTGTTATTTGCTTATGTTATGTTGAAAACATTATTTGCTTGTGTTATGTTGAAAACATTGTTTGCTTTTGTTACGTTGAAAACATTGTATGCTTTTGGTTATGTTTAATGGTTGTTTGTTTGTGTTTAATGGTTGTTTATTTTTTGTTAATACAGGATCATCATGGATTATGATAAAAAATTACTTATCGTTATTCTTATTTACTTGTATGTCCGTTTTATTCGGAAGAGAGGTTTGAAAAGAATGCGGGACAATGATTCGGCTATGACGGGACATAAATACACGTTAGAGTTATTGCAAGGAAATCCCAAACAATGCACTGAACTGCTACGTATGTCTCGTGAATCCTTTGTCCGACTATGTGCACATTTTAGAATGAAATATTCGTTAAAGGATAGTAAACATGTATCGGTTGTGTAACATTACGCATTAAATACTTGTACGTTACGCTTTCTATTGAATAAAACGTCAAGTTTCATCTTTTATTCGTCTTTTAAAAATATTATTGTAACGCATTTGGAACCCTAGTACTATGTCATTTATATATAATATGCATATATATATAGAATAATTGTCAAAAAAATATATGGCTTGGGCCGGGAATCGAACCCGCGCCCACAGCCGGGTCAACCACACTCAGCATCACAACCAACTGGTCTACACACACTTGGTTTAATCCCAACATATTATAATTATAAGACGAGTTTAGTTCTTCACAGTTGACTAGGAAAGTCAACTGTGACGCCAATCTACCATAATTAACCAATTCAAACGCGTATTAATTCTGATTTGGTATGATTGATGATTGAACTGATGATTTCGCGTCCTTTACACGCTGATTTGAGGTCAGAAACATGCCAATTATACATGAATGACGCGTCATCACATTCAAAGCCGAGTCAACTTTCCCAATTCGTCAATCCGAGCCTCTCCCTATAAATTGGACCTCCCACATCACTCTACACTCGCCGAAATATCCCTCTCAACCTTCAATTTCTGTTTTAAATCATTCTCTCTAAAGCTTCTTGCTCGAGTTTGACTTTTGGGCTTGACCGCACAAGAATCACGAATTCGTAATTGTAAGTTATGTTTTTCTTGTGGGTTTTGTTCATCGGCATACACACAACAATAACCCTATGATTAATTGGGTTATTGTTGTATGAATCAAAAAATTGTAAAATCTAGGGCTCGATCAGATTTGATTTGGGGATAAACGTACTGCAGCTTTGTGTTTATATTTATTTCTAAACTAAAATCATCACCAACTGATCAACAGATCAATTGGTGTGACCCTTTTGTCTAAAAACACGGACCGGTCTGGTGGCCAGGTTCGAATCCTTCCATAAGCAGTTTTTATTTCTTTTCTTTCTAAGATTATAAATCTGATTTTCATTATATTATATAATATAATTAATTTAATCAAAGATTAATCGTTCTCAGGGTCCAGACCAACTGGTCTGGGCTTGTGATTTAAAACCCCGACCCGGGTTTGACGCGGGTTCAATTCTTGGCATCAACAAAACATTTTTTTTTAAACTTATATATATATATATATATATATATATATATATATATATATATATATTTCCTTGTATTTTTAAAATTCATTTTAAAATACTAAAACTATTTTATAAATTTTACAAAAATTATTTTATGTTATTCTAGTGGAATAGTTTAACATACAATTTTTAGTTTTCCAAAATTTATTTATTTAATATATATAATAAATAATTCAAGTTTATTCTATTTTATTTATAAAATTCTATAAAAATATCAAACCAATTATATAAATTTCCACAAAAATTATTTTGAGTTTTTATGACAATAAACTTTTCTGAAATGATTTTTATTTCTGAAAAATCATTAATTTAATATTTTTAATCAATTTTTGTTTGTTTTAATCATAAATAAATCATAATAAATTCATTTTCCAATATTTTTGCACCAAAATTTTATATAAAATATTCCTATTTATTTGGAACAGAAATACAATTTTTAATTTAATAATTCTTTAATTTTAGTATTTTTTAAATATTAAAGTTATATTTTAACAATTTGAAATAAATAGATTTAGTATTCTATTTTTAAGAAAATAATTTTATAAAAATTATTTTCATACTTAAAACTTTATATTGTGACCATCTTTAATTTAAAATTTACAAAAAGACTTTTTTTTATTTATTTATCAAGTTTCTCTTATTTATCAAACATTTTATTTATTAATCAAACGAACACTTATCCCCAATTCGAAACCCTAGAATATATTTGTAGACTAGAAAGACTTAGACATATTAATTACCTTAATTATAGGGTAATACTTGGCATTGTTGGGCAACACATATTCTATTTTCACGAGACATAACATTTTGCTAAGGTGAGTTTTACATAGCCCCTTTCCTATTTTTCACTATTTTTGGGGTGAAACATGTTACAACATTCTATATGCAATTCAATCATAAAGTGTCTATGTGTTTTTCTATGTTGCATTATGTCTTAAACATGACTAGGGTAAGCACAATATTCTAGCATAATCATTAACATTGATCAGCCGACGGTATACAATGATAGATCTATTGGACTGACAATCCCACCCGGATACGTGCCTCCTACATAGGTAGCGTGGGTGATTGTTATCGCATAACATAATCGAGTGAACCATGAGCGTATGGGATGGACCACAATATTCTAGTCACAAGGGTTGATTATACACTCGATTTACTTCTAGTATGTTTTCACATATGGACTAGACTTGCCATGACACTTGAATTGTACAAGCTTTATTCGATTATCAAAACCTATGTAATTCTCACCAACTTTTGTTGACCCAAAAATATTTTCAAAATTAACATGTTTCAGGTAACAACGAAGCTGGGGCTTAGAGTATGCATGAGGAATATTATGAAGTTTATTTTGAAGTTATTTGAAGTTATTGCTTTATTTGATATCATGTATTTGGGATTCTAGACATCATTTCATTTTGGATATTTATGTTATGAATAAATTATTTAAAATTTCAATTTATACCATGTGCTACTGAAACAATCATCAATACGTGACATCCCGATGTTTCCGCCATCGGTTGGGGTGTTACAGGTTGAGGAGAAGATGGCTATGTTTTTGATGATAATTGGTCATAATCAACGTTACGTGGTTATCAAGCGTAGATTTCAACACTCAAAGCAAACAATTCATAAATTTTTTAATGAAGTCTTGGATAAAATGATGCTTTTCGCCAAAGATATGATAGTACCAACTTCATTCAATCCGAATCCAAACATTCCAGGACATAACAAGAGGCTACAACGGGTTTTTAAAGGTGCGGTTGGTGCACTGGATGGAACTTTAGTACATGCTGTTGTCCCCACTAGTAAACAAGATTTATATAGAGGAAGGGGAAAGGGGATTGTTATCAAAACGTATTAGCAATTTGTGACTTCAACATGATTTTTATGTTCATTGTGGCCGGTTGGGAAGGGGTATGATGTAGCTGTCGTGGGCTAATCAAAAACAAGTATTTATGACTTAAATACATATACTAGTACGGGTAAGTAAGGTCGTCTCCACAGGGAACGCGTGGTTAGTATGAGTTTAAAAATTAAATTAATAAACTACTGATTTTGAATTGGGGTTTTGTTTGATAAAAAGTGAGTAAACGATTAAAAATTAAAGAGTTATCAAATTAAGAAAAAGTAACTTCCACCCGGGATCCAGGTTATAGACTTGAATATAAACTAAGTTTAATTACTAGAACACCACATAGACATGGCCTTGGGATTTATGAATTGAATTAACAACTAAGGACAGTTTTTAATAATGACCGTACAACCTAATTGTCCGCTCAAAAATATTAATTACCCACCAATTACCACCCCGCTAACAATGCAAGAAATTGCCAATACGTTTGGTAAAAGACAGACAATTCAAATATAGATAAACGTTTCAACAACTCAAACACAAGTGGTCAAGATATACCAGTTTAAACATAAATAAACAAGTCTAATGCAAAAGAAAACTAAAACCGTTCACCCGGGGAAAGTCACAAAGGGTTTAGCCGCACATGGCCATGAATGATCTTGATAAAATATTGTGCAACACCAAAAAGCCAAAAGGATGTTGCCTTCCACTCTTCGTCTGTGACACCCGGCAATTTCCGGTAACTAACTTTTGAAAACTTAGTAAGTCTACCTTAGCGAGTCGCGCATACGTTACACATAACAAGGTCGGTCGAGTCGAGTCGCACATCATTAGGGTTTTAACATACGCAAGTCTCAGGTCCCGGGAATTGGTGATCGGGCGGGAACGTGTTATTTATCATGCATTATATGTTGGTAATCATTATGTGACTTATCGGTATGTGGAAACGTGATTACATATGTTAAAATAGGGTTTAACGCGCCAAAAACCCGAACACATGGGCTATAGGCGATTAGGCTATGTGTGATAGCCTAATCGCCAGTTTGATAGGCGAGTAGGAGGAGCTAGGGGCGAATAGGAGGCTATTCGCATGAAGCTTCATGCGAATAGCAGTCCTAATCGCCTGAAGCTACTGCGTACTCGCCTGAACTGCTCAGAACGATTAAAAACGCCTATAAATACCACCCTTGACCTCCAAAACATCATTTATGCTACCCTAGCCGTCCCATAACCTATCTCAACCCACAAACACCCTCTAGAACCTATTTTTACATCAAAACAACCATTTCCAAGCTTATTCCATCATCTCCTCTTGAATACAAGGTGTGTTCTTCAAACCCAAACCTTTAAATGATTATATTTTACTCCCTAAAAGTCCAGACCTGACTTATAAATGTTTTTGTCTTTGAAAATCCATTTAAAACCATTTTTAAACAAACCCACACCTTTACATGTGTTATATGTGGTATATGTGATTAAAGATAGAATTTTTAGGATTGAATCATGGTTGTTTTTGTGTTATTATGATGTTTATGGCTGTTACAAGTTAGTATGATGATGTCCTAGGAGTTTGAATGGTTTTGGTTGTGTATTGTTGATACTTGATGTTTTGACCCATTTGAAGGATTTTGGATGATTAAGGATGATATGAGGTGTGTTGTTGATTGTTTGATGTTAGGGTTTGCTCTAGGATGATGCTAGAACAGTAGGATGCTATCGGACAACGTGGTTATGTGATTTAATCTGAATATTTGCTATTTAGGGCAAGTTTTTGCATGTTGATGTGATGTTTACATGTTAAGTTGCTATTTTGGGAAAACGCTCGCATTCGGAACTGTTAGAACGATGAAAACTTAGGGGTTTTGCTTGAAATATGTTTGTTAATGTGTTAGGATGATTATTGGGTGTTTTTACATGTTTCGGATCTGATTTGGAGAGTTTGACGCGCGAAAGTGCGCTACAGACATGCAGAGGCGAGTAGGATCCTACTCGCATGAAGCTTCATGCGAATAGGACTCCTAATCGCCTGAAGCTTAGGCATTTACAGTCCTAATCGCCTATACATAAGCAATTAGAACCCTATTCACCTCAACTACTAGCAAATACAATCCTAAATGCTACTTTTACTAGTGATTACAATCCTAAATGCTAGTTTGATTCCTAATCGCGTGTAATGCTGTCATAAGTGTATTTTGACATCCCGAAACCCGATTTGACACCTAGGAACATGATAGGAACCCCGTGACATGCCTAGTAACATAATAACACGTGTTTGGACTTGTTTGTACGTTATTTGACCTATGTGTTAGAATCATTGAACTTTAACGCATGTTAAGTACTAAGTTGCATGTTTTGTGTATGTTTGTGTATGAGATGAACACGTGGAATGTCGGGTCACCAATGGGATGTCGAGTCTTGTCTTACGTAGTCTGGTTGTCGGTCAAACACGCTTTTCGGACACATAATGGTCATGGACTGGACTTAGGGACTAATGAACCCGACGGGTTATTAGTCTAACTTGACACATATCTTATGATAGGTCGCCAATAGTTGGGGCTATCATATCTTACAGACGGTTTACTCATATCACGCATACGGTTTACTCTTAAACGGAATACGCAACCTAAGGTGAGTTCACGGCCCCACATTTTACGGTTTATGTTTTCGGGGGAGAAACATGCTTAAAACTCTTTTATGATTTATGACTTGTTAAACTCTTATGGCTCATGACTCTTTATCACGTTATACTATGGCTTACTTATCGTACTATACGGTTCATCAAAAAGTCCCTTAGAAACCACTAACATGGGTATATGGCGGGGAAATATGGATAGCGCTATTGGGAACTGACAAACCCCACTCGACGGTTGGACCGGGCGGGTGCATATTGTCTCTAATAAAACAAGGTCTACCGGTGATGACGGTAGCCCATAGAAAACTAAGGGTCACTACACGGCTTAGTCAGCAATGGTTTCACCCGTATGAGTATCTTATTCTGCGCCTAGCTAGCGTTCTCACAAGCATAGTAGTAATTGTGATGGTAACGGTTTTCGAAGGATCACTTTAAACGTTTAATTAAAACCTGTGAACTCACTAGCATTATATGTTGACTCTTTTAGCATGTTTTCTCAGGTCGCTAAGGTAGCAGCTGTCGGATAGGCGCACGAGGTCGCACTGGAGTCGTCTCGCGTCTAGGGTCTCATTGCACGTTTTGGATTTATGAACTTTTGAACTTTTGAATTTATGTTCTATTTCTGCATGACTTTTAGAAACTTTAAATGCTTCCGCACTGTTGAATGTTTGTTTTAAACTTATGCATGGATTTTGTTTACGTATGTTATTACATTTAGACGTCGTTTATTGTGACCGTTGACTTGGATCCTGGTGTGTCACACGCCTCGCGGTAGAACTCCGCAGGTGGAAATTTGAGGGTGTGACATCGTCTCCTGCTCGATAATGTGCGTCCCCCTTTTGTGCCCTTCGAAATATATCAGCCGTCCAAGAATTACCAATTGAAACCCCTCTTCAATTACCTACTAACGGACTAACTTTTGTGTGGCCCAAACCAATTTAATTCAGCCCAATTGATTAAATTATGCCCAATCTCAATTTGCTTATTGTGCATCCAAATTTCCAATAGATCCTCTCGCTAATTCATTTGAGCTGCAAGTCAGTAGGCATGTCCAAGTACTAATTTCCAAACCTCATCTTGATTGCTCCTATTAAGCGAAACATGGATAAATGAATTTATCAACATGATTTTAATATATCACATGGTCAACAATAATGACCATAAAGTATAATTTTATTTTTAGTTATTCTTCTATCCTATACATAAAAATATAATAACAAGCAAAAATATATATATTTAGGTAAAATCAATGCATTCTAATTAAAAATAATACAAAATAAAGTGAACCTAAAATGCATTGATCAAACCCCCACACTTATTTTTTTTCGTCTTGAAAAAATTATATATATACTCTGCTCAAGACATTATTACAGACTAGCACTCCAATCGCCCCATCATACCTTAGCTAAGGTCCAAAGTCATACCCCATTTACAGATCAGCATTAGATGTGTTAATTCAGCAAGTCAAATTGATTTCCATTTAAAAACGGAATTAACCCGACTAAGCCTAACATGCTTCCGGTTTTTATTTTCATGCAACACACCCCTCACAATGTTCACTCCACTCGGTTTAATATCTGGACTAGCATGTAATGCGCTAGTATTAGTCACTCAAAAACCAAGTATGTAACTCTGTTATCATAGGCTTGTATAACAATCACACTTCAACTATAGACAATGCACATATCTAAAGGACTTACGGGTTTTGGGCTTAGGGTAAAGGTAGGATAGATTTGGCTAGAAAGTGGCTCAAAAGAAAGGGTTCTACATGACTGACAATCCTTATTCTCACAATACACACAAATAAACACAACTTTGGTCATATTATGACCATATATACTTCTAATTTCGTGTTTTTTTTTCTCTCTCTTTTTTTTCTCGTTTCATTCTTTTTTTTTTTTTTCATTTTTTTTTCACATATATATACATATTTTTTTCAACACTTAATAGAACTCAAACAGATAAACACAAACATATAACACAATGGATGTCATAATTTTTTTTTTCAACGGCTAACGGGTCAATTTGGGTAACTTTATAGGTTTAACAATTGAAAGGGTGTAGGCTCAACATGGCTACTAAGGGTAATATTTGGTTAAACGGGTGAACACAAGACAATAAGTGTGTATCAAAAGAAAAAAAGGGAAATCCTAGATTGCCTTTATCATGTACATGCATATCTAGTCTACAACCTCAGCATGTATCAAATCACACAAGTTCTGCAACAGAGAAACATCTGGCCTACTCTCAACAAACAAAAATATCTATAAATCAATCTATCATCTAGTAGGCTCAAGATCTCACAGTAGTGGGGAAATGGGTTACCGATGTGTGCATGCATTTATTACCAATAGCTTGTTAAACCTAGTCAGGCAATTCTAAACTTTTTTCCTTTAAAATACCTGCTGAAAACGGTTCATATTACTTTTCCACAAATTAGACCATGACTAAGGATTTACTGCCAAAACAATCAAGAAACAACTGGTAGGTACCGAAAGAGCCGCTTTATGTCTGATTAGAGTGCTTTTTAAGAACAATTTTCAAGACATTTTCAATTTTCAATTTTTTTTTTTGAATTTTTTCTGTTGAATTTTTTTTTAAAAAGACTTAAAAATAAATAAAAATGAAATTTCCCCCACCCCCACACTTGAACGACACATTGTCCTCAATGTGAGATAGGGATAAAATAAAGTAGAAATAAAAAAAAATATTGTACAACACTAATAAAAGGAACAGACTCCCCTAGATATAGGCAGTGCGCGTATGGGTCCCTGCAGTGCCTCCCAATCGAACCGTATAGCATTTCATTCGCGGCCGATAAACAAACCTGTAATACTCCACACAACTATACAAACTCTACAAGTAACCATATCTGGTATGCGTATCACTCCTCGGTGAGCATAGTGCTCACATACAGGACCTCCACATGCTTGTCTGGTCCGTTTACATTGCGCACGTCTAGATACGGCTTTAACCTATGACCATTCACCGTCTGTCGGATATGATCATCGAAATCTTCAATCTCAATGTCTCCGTGGCTTCCAATCTTAGTGATACGGTACGGTCCCGTCCACTTGCTCTTCAGTTTCCCAGGGAACAGTTTCAACCTGGAATTGTATAGCCACACCCATTGGCCTAATTCAAACTTTTTCGGTCTTAATTTTGCATCATGCACCTTCTTCATCTTATCCTTGTATGCCGATGCACACTCATAAGCCTCATTCCGTATCTCCTCCAGTTCCCCTAATGCCAACTGTCTTGCCTTACCTGCAATATCATAATCAACATTAACCTGCTTAACAGCCCAATATGCACGATGTGCGACTTCGACCGGTAAGTGACACCCCTTCCCATAAACCAACCGATATGGTGTAGTTCCAATAGGCGTTTTGTAGGCTGTACCATATGCCCACAAGGCGTCATCCAGCTTGGTCGACCAATCCTTGCGGTCAGCTCGTACAGTTTTCTATAAAATCTCTTTAATCTGCCTATTGGAAACTTCGACTTGCCCACTCGTTTGAGGATGATATGGAGTGGCAATTCGATGGTCTACACCATATTTCCTAAGAAGTTTGCCAAAGTTGAAAATTTTGAAATGGGACCCCCCCATCACTTATGATCACACGGGGAATTCTCTGACAACCTGCACCCCCATTTTTCATAAATGTGCATAATTGGTTCCTCAACTATTTCAAAATTTTCATTTTTAACCCTCGTATTTTAATAGGACCAAAATTCACAATTTAATAAAACTTATAATTTTTATAAGTAAAAGTATGCACGTTTTATACTCACGTCTACACCCGAGCACGTATGTTTCAGACCTTGATACTCAAAGCCCTTAATTTCCAGGCCTAAAACAACTTAGAAACCGAAGGAAACAAGTCCAGAACTTAAAATTGATTAAATTAGAAAAATTGTTTTTTTTTAGCTCTCGCGGTCCGCGGAGACAGTCAAACAGTCAATGTCCCAGTCAAAGTCCTAGTCAAATTCCTAGTCAAAGTCCTAGTCAAATTGTCAACTTATTTTAAAACCTTACTTTATGGTGTTGACCAATTTTAAAGCCTAATTGAATCCAAAACTAGTATAAAAACTCACCTATGACCCATTACACTTTGCACCTCTAAATCGAATGTTTCAATTCGATTAAACTCTCCCTCATACCTTTCTTCTAGAATATATTACTTCTACATTTGAAGCTTTGATTATAAGCTCTTGTAATTGGCGAATTGGAAGCTTGATATTTTTTCCTATTCGGTTTCTTATCTTCTAAATTGGACTAGTTTCGTTGTTGAACCTTTGGATTGCTCGCATTTTCGCGCTCGCTTAGTCATCTAGTCATTTGGCGAAAGTGAGTATTTCCTATCCCCTTTTTGCTTTTATTCATTTTTGGGGTGTTACATGTACACTATTACAATTTCAAATACAAGTTTACATTTTCACAATACAATTCTAGTACTATGTGCATTGCTTACAACGTGCTTTATGCTTAGACAATACATGTGGATTACATTTGTACTTAGTGAAATCATTAACATGGTACAAGCCGACCTTAACATTGGATAGCGCTATTTGGATTGACAACCCGCCTAGATTGATTCTCCCCCTTTTTCATCGGAGAATCCGTGGCCATTGTTAAGTTATCACCCATTTATTGGATGAGTACACCACCGTTCATACAGTACATTATACAGTCACAGGATTGATTTCGCTCATTTGTTGATACATAGTTTACATATTTGCAATGTAGCTTGCACTTGAATTGTATATCTTTTTAACTTACTATATATATATCAAAACTAGGAATGCTCACCAACATTTCATATGTTGACAAAACCTATTTTGTACATGTTTCAGGTGCAGTTTGATCTTAGCTCCATAGCATTGAATTTTAGTGCTTTCTTTTTAATAAGATATTTCAATTTTCATGTTTCGTTCAGACTTTTGTATTTTCCCATTTCATCTATGTAAGACAATTTAAATTATTCAATAATATATTTACATTTTAGTACCATGTGCTTTTGAACAATCGTAACTACGTGACACCTCGATGATTCCGCCATCGGTTGGGGTGTTACAGATTGGTATCAAAGCCATGGTTATAGGGAATTAGGTTATTAGAATGCCTTTTAGCCTATTCTATAACTAAGCTTACATTCACGAGTCCTCTCGTGTATATTCCTCTTTATTCTTATATTTTCTTTCAAGATATTTTCGCTGTGATTCTTTCTCATTATTCTTTCGGTGTGTTGTATAAAGAAGAAGATACTCGTATTTCACAAACGAAACGATATCACCAAGTTAGGAGTGACATCCATACCTTGGTGATTAGTTTCACTCCTCTATATGTTATTTATCTTAGGAATATATGTTTAAGACAGGAGTGACATCCACACCTCAAAGAGTATTTCTTTCAAAAAGGAACTTAACCACTAAGCTGGGAGTGATATCCTTAACTTAGTGATTGGTTTCATTCCACAATCGTTTTCAATTTTGAAATACATCTTTCAGTTAGGAGTGAAATCCAAATCTCAAGGATCTATTTTTGCATATCGTTTTTAATCTTGCTAAAGTTTTAGAATTCACTATTGATGGGGCACGTGCAATCTGGAAGGGTGAGCGCCTGTATCCTGAGTTTTCTGTCTAGGCCTGGTATTTCGTATAAATCCCAATCAGACGAGGGACCCGTATACCTACCTGGGAACTCTTGGGATGAGCATTCACTTATAGGCTAAAGTACGCCCCCACAAGTCACTAAGAAATTTCAAATACTTGAGTTAGTCAAAGTTTCCTATAGAAATAATTCCAATGTTTTATATCATTGATATTTATGTTTGTTTATCATTTGAAGATTCCATTTAATCACTTGATGTTTCATATGCCATTATTCATTGATCATTCGCTTTTGAATCCATTATCATCATTACTAAAACTTTTGTTCGATATATTATCGCATTAAAGCTTACACTATTTCACTTATGCTCAAGATTTTTACACTATAAGGTATTACTCGTTTTGCGTTAAAACATTTTTACCCACGACTTAAGTTTAAACTCTGTGTTTAACTTTGATCACATCCTGATTTTAGGAATGTTGCGTCATCATACAGTTAAAAATGAAAATGGTTTTTCCAAACTTATTATTTCAACATGTTTTATACCTTCATGTTTACAAACTTACTTAATCAAAGTCACAGTATATCCTCATATACCTAATACTAATATTGTTGCACCCAGTCTCCTAAGCCATAGCCTACTACCATTAGTTAGAACTTCTTAGTCAAACTAAACTAATACATAAATGCCTACCTACACGATACGCACTAGTACACTACTCTCTAAAGCGATTAATTTGACAACTTATTCTATAAGTCTTTTCACAAAGCCTATTTGCCAAATTAGAACACACTTTTCATACACCTTGTGCCTTGAAACAAATAGCCCGCTATGAGCCCAAAGAGATGCCTTAACGATCCTGCAAATAAATAATCTTTCAATGTATAAATTTCGTAAAAGTTTGAATATTTAAAAGGTTTCAAGTCTACCCAGTCTTAACGGGTAACACTTCGATTTTCTCAACATTTCATAACAATTAAAAATTTCTGACTTTTCAACCCACATGTTAAAGAAATGTTTAAATGAAGAAAAATTTATTTTCCAAAATTCGTCAAGGCATCTGGGATCATTCACAACCTTCACATCATTTTAAATCTTGGTCTTTCGAAACACATTAGATTTACACACACTTCATGAAATGGTTTTATCTTGCATTTTATAAACTTGCATTGCATATTTTACAAATCAAATGTAAATCTGCATGTTTTCATATAACGTATCCAATATATATTTTTGGGAGGAATTTGCAACTAATAATATACCTTATAACACTTTTCAAACTCGACTTCTCGTAAACACATGAAAATGTGTACCTACGAAATCTTTTCAAGTGAACCTGTTTTGAACTTAAAACATTCTTCGGTTTCCAGAAAGTTATCCTCATACCAGTAGACTATACGTCTGTTCTACGCACTTTCATTTACAGTAAATTTCATTATTTTTTTACACCATTCTATTTATAGTTATGTTCGTACATTATCTTATTATTTTTGTATTATTCTTTTGTTGGTAGTTATTTTCACGCGTTATTCGCAACTATTCTCGCACTAGTTATTAGTAGTTATTCTTACAACACTAGTTTTGAGCATTAATTTAACTCGTTTACTTTCATTTTGTGCAAATTGTGCGATTTACGCGATTTACGTTATGCTATTCTTTCAATCGAAATTTTATGCTATACTTATATACTTACATAAACACATATTTGGTATGCATTTTTTTTTTGTTGTGAGCAAAACCCTATTATACTTTACATTATTTTGTTCATCATCATGACCAACGAACATACTAATTGATAGCTCGTATGAGATCTAAGCCAGTTCCCATATACGACTCGGTTCAGAGTATTCCTCTAACCCAAGGGGAACGGTGTAATCCTCAGAGTTTATCAATATGGTTGTTTAGAGCCCAATGATGTGAACAAAAATTTACCGGTAAGGGTGAACCCAAAAGATGAAGAACCCCTATTCATGTCTTATACTTACACATTAATCTCATTACGGTTAAAAGGTGAACCTCAAAGGTGAATAACCTCTAACCGCATCTTATACTTGAGCAGTATCTACTACTTAACACATTTTGGTTGCACGCATTGTTTCTTGTATTACTTATGTTAGTGTTATGGAAAAGCATAGCACCCTAGTGTAAGGTAAATTGATGATTACGGTCCGGAACGCAATCATGGATTTACAGGTACATGGGGGTGGTGTGTGATTCTACTTAGGCTATTAGTAGACAATCAGTACGAGTCCAAAGTATCAGTAGTGTGGTGGGTTAGCTGCGGTACACCCTATATATAAGCACGAGCGATACTGCGGGAGCGGACTAGGAGTCTGACCAAGAACCTACCCATTACTATCTCTTTATTAGATCGTTGACTAATAGCTAGCATCTTCGATAAGAATGTTCTTACACGAGCTTCAATTCGACTTCCTAGAGTCTTTCTCTGGACCATCCACACAGAAAACACAAACTTTGTATACTCATACACTCTCTGTTAGTCGAAATCCTGTTGCACGTCCTTAATAAAGTTCGGTCAGAAACTTCTCTAAAGTAAGGGAAGCTACTATAACACTGCCCTGCCCTGACCAGTTACATACTTTTCCCAAACCTTGCTCATTATAAACTCTTAATTCTCTAACCTTGGGTCAAACTTTAAGGATTTTCAAACTCTTATTTTGGGTATTAAACAACTACTTCAAACTTTGTCAAATCATGGCTAATGCATTTCTTAAAATCTACTTGCCTTTTTACAAATGTCTTTTGTTTCATGGAAACCTTCACTTGAAAGTAATTTCGGGACGAAATTTTTTAAAGTAGGGGAGACTGTGACAACCTGCACCCCCCATTTTTCATAAATGTGCATAATTGGTTCCTCAACTATTTCAAAATTTTCATTTTTAACCCTCGTATTTTAATAGGACCAAAATTCACAATTTAATAAAACTTATAATTTTTATAAGTAAAAGTATGCACGTTTTATACTCACGTCTACACCCGAGCACGTATGTTTCAGACCTTGATACTCAAAGCCCTTAATTTCCAGGCCTAAAACAACTTAGAAACCGAAGGAAACAAGTCCAGAACTTAAAATTGATTAAATTAGAAAAATTGATTTTTTTTAGCTCTCGCGGTCCGCGGAGACAGTCAAACAGTCAATGTCCCAGTCAAAGTCCTAGTCAAATTCCTAGTCAAAGTCCTAGTCAAATTGTCAACTTATTTTAAAACCTTACTTTATGGTGTTGACCAATTTTAAAGCCTAATTGAATCCAAAACTAGTATAAAAACTCACCTATGACCCATTACACTTTGCACCTCTAAATCGAATGTTTCAATTCGATTAAACTCTCCCTCATACCTTTCTTCTAGAATATATTACTTCTACATTTGAAGCTTTGATTATAAGCTCTTGTAATTGGCGAATTGGAAGCTTGATATTTTTTCCTATTCGGTTTCTTTTCTTCTAAATTGGACTAGTTTCGTTGTTGAACCTTTGGATTGCTCGCATTTTCGCGCTCGCTTAGTCATCTAGTCATTTGGCGAAAGTGAGTATTTCCTATCCCCTTTTTGCTTTTATTCATTTTTGGGGTGTTACATGTACACTATTACAATTTCAAATACAAGTTTACATTTTCACAATACAATTCTAGTACTATGTGCATTGCTTACAACGTGCTTTATGCTTAGACAATACATGTGGATTACATTTGTACTTAGTGAAATCATTAACATGGTACAAGCCGACCTTAACATTGGATAGCGCTATTTGGATTGACAACCCGCCTAGATTGATTCTCCCCCTTTTTCATCGGAGAATCCGTGGCCATTGTTAAGTTATCACCCATTTATTGGATGAGTACACCACCGTTCATACAGTACATTATACAGTCACAGGATTGATTTCGCTCATTTATATGATACATAGTTTACATATTTGCACTGTAGCTTGCACTTGAATTGTATATCTTTTTAACTTACTATATATATCAAAACTAGGAATGCTCACCAACATTTCATATGTTGACAAAACCTATTTTGTACATGTTTCAGGTGGAGTTTGATCTTAGCTCCATAGCATTGAATTTTAGTGCTTTCTTTTTAATAAGATATTTCAATTTTCATGTTTCGTTCAGACTTTTGTATTTTCCCATTTCATCTAAGTAAGACAATTTAAATTATTCAATAATATATTTACATTTTAGTACCATGTGCTTTTGAACAATCGTCACTACGTGACACCTCGATGATTCCGCCAACGGTTGGGGTGTTTCAAATTCCAAATCTCGAGAAAATGTTCGATCTGACAAACTTGCAAACAACTTGATGGTCATTCGTTCTGGTGGCAATGGCTTATACCCATTTAGACACATAATCCACTGCCACTAGAATGTAGAGATTTCCAAAAGAATTTGGGAAGGGCCCCATGAAGTCAATTCCCCACACGTCGAAGATATTGACTACAAGGATTGGCTGCATGGGCATCTCATCCCGCTTTGTGATGCTACCCATCTGTTGACATCTAAGACAACTTTTAGCATATTCAAATGCATCCTTAAAAATTGTAGGCCAGAACAGCCCACATGCCAGCACTTTGTGACCCGTCTTTTGACCACTGAAGTGCCCTCCACATGCAGATTCATGAACCATTGAGAGAACTAATGGTATATCTTCATTATTAACACACTTCCGGATAATCTGGTCTGCTCCAACTTTAAATAGATCCGGCTCATCCCAAATGTAATGCTTGGCTTGTGATAGGAAGTGTGCCCTCTTTTTTCTTGACCAATGTTCTGGTATTGTACCTGAAGCAGCATAGTTAACAAAGTTAGCATACCATGGTTCAGTATCAACAGATAACAATTGTTCATCCGGGAAGGTTTCCAGGATATCTTCTTCTGGGCCTTCCTTTTCTTGAACAACGCGTGACAAATGATCTGCCACAACGTTTTCACTTCCTTTCTTATCTCTGATCTCAAGGTTAAACTCTTGTAGCAAAAAAATCCATCTAATTAACCTTGGCTTCGCATCCTTCTTCTCCATAAGATACCTGACAGCAGAATGATCAGAATACACAATAACCTTACTACCACAAATATATGACCGGAATTTGTCTAATGCATAGACAACTGCAAGCAACTCTTTCTCAGTGGTGGTGTAATTTAACTGAGCATCTGAAAGAGTCTTGCTGGCATAGTAAATAGCCACCGGCTTCTTATCAAGCCTTTGTCCCAAAACAGCCCCAACTGCATAATCACTTGCATCACACATAATTTCAAACGGAAGTGACCAATCAGGTGATTGTAAAATAGGAGCTTCAACTAATTTATGTTTCAATGTTTCAAAAGCTTTTAAACATTGTTCATCAAAAACAAAAGGGACATCTTTTAACAAGAGGTTACAGAGCGGTTTTGTGATGTCAGAAAAACTTTTTATGAACCTTCTGTAAAAGCCGGTGTGTCCAAGAAAGGAACGAACGCCTTTGACACTTGTGGGTGGAGGTAACGTGGAAATGACTTTTATTTTTGCATGGTCAACTTCAATACCCTTGTTTGAAACCACGTGGCCCAATACAATACCCTCTTGAACCATAAAATGGCTCTTTTCCCAACTCAGTACCAAATTAGTTTCAACACATCTTTTTAAGACTTTTGATAATTGATCTAAGAAAGCTTCGAAAGATGTGCCAAAAATGGAGAAATCATCCATGAAGATCTCCATAGACTCCCCGACCATATCTGAAAAGATACTCATCATACACCTTTGGAAGGTGGCCGGGGCATTACATAGTCCAAATGGCATTCGCCTAAATGCGAAAGTGCCATAAGGACATGTAAATGTGGTCTTTTGTTGATCATCAGGATGAATTGCAATCTGGTTATAGCCTGAATATCCATCTAGAAAACAATAAAATTTCTGACCTGCAAGCTTTTCAACAATCTGATCGATAAAAGGTAAAGGAAAGTGATCCTTTGAAGTTGCTGCATTTAATTTCCTGTAATCAATACAAATACGCCACCCGGTTACCGGCCGAGTGGCTACCTCTTTACCATCCTCACCTGTGACTATCTGGATGCCCGCTTTCTTTGGTACTGTCTGAGTTGGGCTCACCCAACTGCTATCAGAAATAGGATAGATGATCCCTGCATCCAGCCACTTAAGCACCTCTTTCTTCACAATCTCCCGCATGTTCGGGTTCAGTCTTCTCTGTGCATCTCTAGTAGGCTTTGCACCTTCATCTGTTATAATTTTGTGCATAACAACGGATGGACTAATCCCTTTGAGGTCTGCAATTGTCCATCCGATAGCTGCTCGATTAGCTACCAATACTTCCATTAAAGCCTTTTCCTGGTCCTGTGACAGATTTGCTGCTATGATCACTGGTAGGGTGTTATTCTCACCCACAAATGCATACTTCAGATGCTTTGGCAGTACTTTTCAACTCAACTTGTGGAGGTGACTCTAGTGATGGCTTCAGATGTGTATCAATATGTTCGGGCAAGCTTTCTACCTGTACTGTCCAAGTTGGCTTTGAGTCCCGAATTGCCATAACTTCCAATTTCTTCTCTTCAGCTTCCAATTCTGCATCAACTTCTACCTGCTCCCTGTCACAAACAAAACATGTCTCTGTGGTAGCTCCCCCACTTTTATGGGTTTGACACCCGTCAATGATGTCCGCCATGAAGCATTCATCACCAAACAGAGAGTTAGATGCATTGGAAAAAACATTTAATCTAACTTTTCGATTACCAAAAGTGATGTCAACTGTCCCATTCCTACAGTCTATCAAAGCATTAGCAGTTGCTAAAAATGGTCTACCAAGTATGACATTAGGTTGCTTAGATTTTTCAACAGTCATGTAATCCAAAACCAAAAAGTCTACTGGGCAATAAAAATCTTCTACTTTGACAATGACATCACGTAAGATCCCCCGGGGTAGCTTCAAAGTCAAATCAGCTAACACCACTGTGGTGTCAGCCTTTTTCAATGGGCCAAAATCATACTGGTCATAAAGACTCCCCGGAAGAA
This sequence comes from Ambrosia trifida, assembly GCA_028751855.1. Taxonomy (NCBI): domain Eukaryota; kingdom Viridiplantae; phylum Streptophyta; class Magnoliopsida; order Asterales; family Asteraceae; genus Ambrosia; species Ambrosia trifida. The sequence goes on from CM054127.1 coordinate 61,608,541, forward strand.
TACTGACACTGGCTCCCAAATCCAGAAGCGCTCGACTCATCTTAAATTCACCCACTTGAATGGGAATTAAAGGAGCACCTGGATCTCGGAGCTTTGGTGGAAGAGAACCCGACAAAACAGCACTAACATTTTCAGTTAAAGAGATTTTCTTAGGAATTTTATTGTGCCGTTTTTGGGTGCACAGGTCCTTTAAATATTTTGCATAAGCTGGAACCTGTTTAATTGCATCAAGTAAGTGGAGGTTTATTTTGACCTGTTTAAAAACTTCCCACATCTCATCCTGCTGCGAGCCCCGTTTATTCACAACTTTGTTTGCTGGGTTCAACAAGGCTTTAGGAAACGGGACGGTATTACCCTTCGTACCCTTTTCCTTAGCCGTGACCGATTCATCACCTATTACCCTATTATTTGATTCTTGAAAATTTACTTTTTTAATCTGCTTAGGACTAATAGGTTCTGGCTCAATATCGGTTTCAGCATCCTCATCTACCTCCTCCACAATACCCTCAACAAATGGTGGAGGAGAGCCTACTTTGTTGTCATAAACTTTTCCTGACCGTAAAATACTTACCTGATTAACTCTGGCTTTGGAAGAACTGCTACTCTGGTGTTGAGGATTAGTAGTGGTATCACTCAGTAGCTTTCCTGAATCTTTTCTTCCTTGAGCCATCTCTGCTGCTAACTGGGCCACCTGTTTTTCTAGGGCTTGATGAGCCTTGGACTGTAACTCCTGATCATTCCTAATCTGTTTTAGGATTTCCAAGACTTCATTGTTGCTTCCCTCATTCTGGGTGTTTGCTCTACCCTGGTCAGAATTCTGCTGATAACTCCTTTGATTTCCTCTGCTGTAATTCCCTTGATTGTAGCTCTGGTTACTGTAACCTATCTGTCTGTTCTGATATGACTTTCCTCCTTGAGATGGTACCTGAAAATTAGGATTAGACTGATTAGTAGTATCACCATATCTAAAGTTAGGATGATTACGTAAACCTGGGTGATATGTATTGGAATTCATATCATATTTCTTCTGGTCACCATAAACCATGTTGACTGCCTCTTCAACTTCTTCGTACTGGCCTGAACAATCTCTAGTAGAATGGCCTAGTTCTCCACATGACGCACAAACCGGGTAAGACTGAGCTGCATGTAACGTGTCCCTACCACCAATACCTTTTAAACTAGCCAACTGGCGCTCTAAAGATTCTTTTTCTTTCTCTAACTGAGCAACCCTGGCACTTATGACACTCGTACTGGCTGGTTTTGTTATTGAATGCTTTTTTCTTCCGGTCAGACTGAGCTTGTCTCTTGGAGTCTGCAGCTACTGTCTCTAGATAATCCCAATCCACATCAACATGATTTCTTAAAAAGGTACCCCCAGTGGTAGCCTTAATATCCCTGATATCATCACTAGACAACCCATCATGAAACGAAGTAATTAACTCCCATCTTTGAATACCGTGATGAGGACAATTTCTAAGCAGCTGCTTAAATCTCTTCCACGCTTCATAAAATAATTCACCAGGTAATTGTTGGAACTCTCTAATGGCTACTCTGGCCTCACTAGTCCTCTGAGGAGTGTAATATTCTTCAAGAAACTGTTGTTGTAACTCCTCCCAGTCATAGATACTTGCATATGGTAAAGATGTAAACCAATTACGTGCAGCATCCTTCAATGAGAACTGAAACAACACCAACTTTACCTGATCTGGTGTAAACCCATGACCCCCAATCATTCCACAAACTGCCTCAAAATCCGCAATATGCGCATAGGGCTCCTTACTACCCTTCCCGTGAAAGGTGGGAAGCATGTTCAAAAGGTGAGGCTTAGCTTCAAATGTTCTACCTCCACGAGCTACCGGCATAACTATAGGTGACGAGCTCGGTGCTATCTGAGGCCTGAAATGACTGTCCACTCCTCTAACGTGATGATCCTGTACTCGTGGACGTCTTTGCCTGTGAGGAGGGTTCATTGGTGCCTTGTTCATCCTAGGTGGGTTTTGATGCCTGAGTCCACCTTGGTCCCTGTTCTGTGGGAGATCATACTGACCTCCTTGATTCTCCTCATAATCTTCCTCATCGGTCCACTCCTGAAAATTATCACAACCTTCTTGATATTCCCCATCATCCCATTCATCTACTCTGGCCCGAATATTATCTTCATTGAAAATACTTTCCGCCCTATGTGGATGTGGCTCTCGGTTCAGGTGAGTGGATTGGGTTCCTGAACGATCTCTATGAACAACCCGAAGTGGGTTAGGCTGTGGTGGAATATTTTGTGGTGCTGGGTTAAATGGTTGAGCTGGTGGTTGATTTGGTGGAGGTTGGTTAAATTGTGGAAAGGGTGGTACTGGCATATTTGGTAATGGATTTTGTTGTGGTGGATGCTGGTAACCTTGGTTGGCAAGATTACTGTGATTGCTCATATCTGATGATGATGTCTCTATTTCTGCTAATTCACTTGGACCAATTTTTCTCTAATGTAGTGTCCGGTTCATTCTAGCTGTTTTCTCAATTTCAGGATCAAAAATTAGAGGTGAAGTCTTTCCTGAATGGCGTGTATGATGCATAAAATTTTAAGTCACCTGCACACAGACAAACAAAGAACTTTCGTAATACCGAACTAAACAAGAAAAATAAAATAAAATACTAGAAAAGTAAAATATTTTTTGGGTTTTTTTTTTTAATTTTAATTTTTTTTTGTGAGAAAAACGAAAGTAACAAGAAAACTAAACTAAGCGCACGTGTTCCCCGGCAACGGCGCCATTTTGATGTAGCTGTCGTGGGCTAATCAAAAACAAGTATTTATGACTTAAATACATATACTAGTACGGGTAAGTAAGGTCGTCTCCACAGGGAACGCGTGGTTAGTATGAGTTTAAAAATTAAATTAATAAACTACTGATTTTGAATTGGGGTTTTGTTTGATAAAAAGTGAGTAAACGATTAAAAATTAAAGAGTTATCAAATTAAGAAAAAGTAACTTCCACCCAGGATCCAGGTTATAGACTTTAATATAAACTTAGTTTAATTACTAGAACATCACATAGACATGGCCTTGGGATTTATGAATTGAATTAACAACTAAGGACAGTTTTTAATAATAACCGTACAACCTAATTGTCCGCTCAAAAATATTAATTACCCACCAATTACCACCCCGCTAACAATGCAAGAAATTGCCAATACGTTTGGTAAAAGACAGACAATTCAAATATAGATAAACGTTTCAACAACTCAAACACAAGTGGTCAAGATATACCAGTTCAAACATAAATAAACAAGTCTAATGCAAAAGAAAACTAAAACCGTTCACCCGGGGAAAGTCACAAAGGGTTTAGCCGCACATGGCCATGAATGATCTTGATAAAATATTGTTCAACACCAAAAAGCCAAAAGGATGTTGCCTTCCACTCTTCGTCTCCTGCTCGATAATGTGCGTCCCCCTTTTGTGCCCTTCGAAATATATCAGCCGTCCAACAATTACCAATTGAAACCCCTCTTTAATTACCTACTAACCGACTAACTTTTGTGTGGCCCAAACCAATTTAATTCAGCCCAATTGATTAAATTAAGCCCAATCTCAATTTGCTTATTGTGCATCCAAATTTCCAATAGATCCTCTCGCTAATTCATTTGAGCTGCAAGTCAGTAGGCATGTCCAAGTGCTAATTTCCAAACCTCATCTTGATTGCTCCTATTAAGCGAAACATGGATAAATGAATTTATCAACATGATTTTAATATATCACATGGTCAACAATAATGACCATAAAGTATAATTTTATTTTTAGTTATTCTTCTATCCTATACATAAAAATATAATAACAAGCAAAAATATATATATTTAGGTAAAATCAATGCATTCTAATTAAAAATAATACAAAATAAAGTGAACCTAAAATGCATTGATCAGGGTAGCACATGATGCTAGAATATTGTCAGAGGCATTAGCAGATCCACATGCACCATTTCCGATTCCACCACCGGGAATGTTTATGGTTTGTTAAATATTTCTATCTTAGTTTAATACCTTAATTAATTGTATTTCTATACAGAGAAATATTATCTTTGTGATGCCGCGTATGCGCATATATGAGGATTTATGGCTCCGTATCGTAATGTGAGGTATTGGCTTGGAGATTTCCGTTGGAGACGTGCATTGACCAATAAAGAGAAATTTAACCATGCACATGCAAAACTTCGGAACGTCATTGAGCGTGCTTTTGGTGTTTTGAAAGCCCGATTCCCTATATTGAAGAGGATGGCACCATTTCCGTTGGTTACGCAAAGGAACATCGTCATTGCATGTTTTGCGTTACATAATTTTATAAGGAAAGAGGGCTTCAGCGATGAGTTCTTTACAGAATACGATCAACCGAATGTGTCGTTAGGAAATAGCAATGTGCACGTTGATGCTGATGAAGAAGAGGTTGAGGTACACGGTACTGCATCGGATCGAGAATATATGACCCAATTACGAGATGAAATTGCCGAGCAATTAATGCAAATGCAAAGTACGGAACAAATTGCTTGAAAAAGTGTTATTGTTTTTATTTTAAAAAACGTTATTGTTGTTATTTCAGTGTTGTAGAACTATTATTTAAATTTAAATGTTGAAAAAACGTTATTGTTGTTATTTCAGTGTTGTAGAACTATTTATTTTAAATTTCAGCAAACTGCAGAAGTTAAAAAACAAACAGTCTTCCTCTTGCAGACTGCAGACCTTTGGTCCACCTCTTCTCCTGCAGATGTCTGCAGATGTGGTCCGCAGACTGCAGACGTTTTCCTACAGAAAAAACAAACAGCACCTAAGTCCTGAAGAAGCTGATAACAAGTCCTAAAGAGTAAAGAAACAGAAGTTCTGAAGATAAACCAGACAAACATCTGAAGAACAACTCCTGAAGACAAACTCCCGAAGTTTACTCATCGGAAGTTTGTCACTGATCAGTACTTCCTTGGAAGCTTCCCACCGCCCTAGATCTTCAGCAGTTTAGTATTATATTAGTATACTAGATATTTGCCCGCGTGGACACGCGGTTCACCAACGTACAATTATTTGGAGTAGTATAACGTATAAGAAAAATACAGTAGAAATATTTTATTAAAATTTAAAACCAACGAATACAAATTTTATTCAAATATCACTAAATATTTCCTTATACACCACATTTTTTGTTTTAGTTTTGATATTCCCATCACCATAAACTATAAGTAATTTCACCTCTGCCTTGCTTTTAAGTCTTGACAATGCGACATAAAGTTGGCCATGTGAGAATACAAGGTCTCTTAAATACAATCCAACCTTCGATAGAGACTGTCTTTGGCTTTTATTGATGGTCATTGCGAATCATACGGATATTGGGAATTAACACCTTTGGAACTTCACTGGAATCTTGTTATCAGATGGTATTTGAGGAGCATTATCTAGTAAAAAATAAATAGTAGTGAAAAATATTTATGATAAAATTTTAAAAGTAAGACACCGTTTGAGTCAGATCATTTAAAATTCGAATTAAATGTTATAATTAAGTCTAATTGTTACCATTATAAATATTAAAATATGAAATACGTAAATAGAACATTTAATATTTGAATATTTATAAAGTTTAACTGAAATTTATCAATTCAAATTTTTGTACTCAAAATTTGAATTTTAACTTGTAAATAATTTGAGAAATTTGTAACTAAAACTATTATTTGTTAAATTTTAAATATATTAAGAAATATCTAATTAGTATATCTCTATTTTAAAGGTAATAGTAGGATTGTTTGTTACAATTATATTTGAATATTTATAAAGTTTAATTAAAATCTATCAATTCAAATTCTATAAATCAAAATTTGAAAGATTCAAATCATTCAAAAATTTAATTAAATATTTTAAATATGTTAATTAAATCTAAATATAAATGTTAGCATAAATCTTAAATTCAATTTTTTGTGATTAAATATTTAAATAAAACATTTAGTATTCAAATATTTTTAAAGTTTAACATAAATCTATAATTTCAAATTCTAGTATTTAAAATTTTAATTTTTACTTGTAATTAATTTGAGAAAGTTACAACCAAAATTATTAATTAATATATTTTAAATATATTAGTAAATCATAATTTAAAGATAATACATAGTTTTGTAATGGTTACCATTATTAACTTTAATTCAAAATTTTAATTTTTTTAGAAGATTAAGTCATTCAAAATGTGTAATTAAAAAAAATAATTAGTATGTGTAATTTTTTACCATTATTAAACAAAATTCAAATTTGGAAATTTTGTCTAATTCGTATTTAAATATTTCGAATTTTAATTTGAAATTTGAAATTGATAATTCGTCATTTAATTGATTACCAATATAAGCTAAACTAATATTAGGATAATATAGGACAATTAATAGGATCAATTAATGTATTAATAAGAGTTGACACAACTTATGTAAGGATTTTGAATCATATTAAACTAGCTTTTATCCCGGGAGCGTCCCGGGGTTGAAAATATAACTATTCTAAAAATACTAATACTAATAGTAATAATTATTACTCCTGCAATTAAATAAATAAAAAAAGAGTAAATTCCTTTTTGAGTCCCTGTGTTTTGTTGATTTTAACTACTTGAGTCCAACATTTTGATTTTTAACATTCTGACTCCTAGTGTTTTAATTTTGTTATGGTTTGAGTCCAATTTTCTAACGACGTTAATCAACTCTGTTAAGTATAGGGGTATTTCAGTCATTTAACACCTAGGTACAAGTCTTTAATGCATAAGTTTTAATAATATATAAATAAATACACACAAACACCTGCACACCTCTCTCTCTCTCTCTCTCTCTCTCTCTCTCTCTCTCACACACACACACACCCACCTGCACACCCACACCCACACCCACGACCACCTCACTCCGCCTGACCACCGCCGCCTGAATCAAACCCGAACCGGACTCGAATCAAACCCGACGGACCCATCTTTGCCATCAAACCTGAAGCTGACCGAAGTCGAGCTCGACTTGAACCATTTGACTCTTGGCCTGCACAGCCACCCTTGACCACCATCCAGCATAACCAGCCCTATAACAACCACCCGAACATGATGGATCTGACTAGAAACATTGTTATACGCCCCGATCTGCACCTCATATACACAATAAGCCACAAAACCCGACGAACCACCACCCCTCGACTCCATCTTCGGACCTCCGACCTGTAACACCGCCATGAGCCACCTCTACAGCCTTCATCGACCATCCCCGGACCCAAAAACCACCCAAAACGACCACCTAACTTCACCCAATCACCTTCAGTCACCTCCACTCTAATACCCAAACAAACCCACCACAACCAGGACCTTCACAGCCCATTTTGTGTCTAAAAATCATCACACCACCACTAATTGTTGCTGTTTGATGGTGTTTTCAGGCTCACAGGCCTGCACCGCTGTCGGGATTCACCACCGGTGTGGTGGTGGTCGATCGATTATCAGAGAAAAGAGGAGTAGAGCGATGGTTTAGAGAGAGAGTGTGTGCGTTTCTGGTTTCTAGAGAGAGAAAGGAAAGATAGCGGCCAGGTTCTTCCAGACAGATGGTGGTGGTGGTGGTGGTGGATTTGGTACTTAGAGAGAGAAGTGAGAGAGAGAGGTGAGATTTGTGTGTGTGCAGATGTAGTGTATATAGTATGTGTATATATTATAATATAATAAAGTATAATATTTAATAATTATTTATTTTTAATGATAGGGGTATTTTGGTCATTTCATAAACATTAACAGAAAAAATCTAACAGAGTTAGAAAATTGGACTCAAACCATAACAAAAATAAAACACAAGCACTCAGAATGTTAAAAATGAAAATGTTGGACTCAAGTAGTTAAAATCAAGAAAACTCAGGGACTCAAAAAGGAATTTACTCATAAAAAAATAACCTTGTTATAAGGTGACACCATGTATTGCATCGTTGCACGTTCTTTTTCCTAACTTCTCTTGATGAAGTAAACATATTCATCTTTAGAAGAGTAAAATTTCAATGATAGCATGACGATTGGGCTGAATTTCAACATCGTAGATAAGAACCTGATTTAAAAGAAAAAACATGATTAATGAATAACCTGAACACTTTGTGTTTTTTTTCCCTGTATGAACTAAACCCCACAAAAAATAATCGTTTTTTCTCCGTTTTTTATATAGCATTATGGTACTCGTTGGAAAGATAATAAAACACTCGTTAATTTGGTGTAATTTTTTTCTTTAAAAAATCTCGTATATAAAAGATATTAACGTTTAAAAATTATGGGATGAAACATAAGAGAGAAAAATTTAAATTTGTTTTTAAATTTTTTTTTCCTAAAATAACTCATTTTGTAGATTAGACTTTATATTATTATTTGTTTTTTTTAATTGGTCTAGAGTTGCCACATCACATCCTATGTGGCACATCTCAAAGGAGAGATTGCATAATATTATGACATGTAGGATATCCAGCTTAGCAATATATATATATATATATATATATATATATATATAATATAAAGATGTGTAAATAGAAGGATAATTAGTCTTTGTAATTTCCTACAATTATTAACCAAAATTCAAAATTTTAAATTTTGTCAAATTAGAATGTAAACATTTCGTACTTTAATTTGAAAATTTGAAATTCAAATTTCAATATTTAATTGATTACCAATATAAGTTAAACTAATATTAGAATAATATAGCACAATTAATATGATCAATTAATGTATTAATTGGAGAGTTGACACTACTTATGTAGAGACTTTGAATCTTATTAAATGTGTAATTAAAAGGATAATTGGTATGTGTAATTCTTACCATTAATAACCAAAACTCAAAATTTGCAATTTTGTGTAATTCAAATTTAAATATTTTGAATATTAATTTGAATTTTGAAATTCAAAATTCGAAATTTAACTTATTACCAATATAAATTACACTAAATTTAGGAAGTGAGTAATTTGAATGTAATAAGGAAATTTAATGAGTTCTAATTTACGTCAGTTTCCTTTCTCATTCTCATTTATTGCTTTTTGTTTTAAAAAAAAGTAAAAAGAATAAAACTTGAAAAAACGACATATCTTCAATTTACCAATATATCCATCATACAAAGCATGAACATAAAAAAACAACGTTGGAACACGACATATTTAGCAAATTGCCACTAACGGCATTTTAAAAACACCTTTTAAAAACGACCCAAATTGAAGACTTTGTTTTCCCAAACCAGTTTCTTCTTTATACATTTACGCATAAATCCAAAAACAATACATTACTATTGATTAAAAAATTAAACTTAAAATCAAGCCTAGCAAAAATTGAATTAATAAAATATAAAAATCACTTTAGGGACATAAATTGAAATTAGTTATATATAACTAAACCTGATAATCGTTTTAGAGGTATATTGAATGTAATTCATAACATGAGAATGAAAAATATTGATTAGTAACTAAATAAAAAAAGATTAGAAACTCTTACCTGAGGTGAACAGTCTCTGGAATTGAGGCTAATAATCGCCCGTCCTATATATCGAGATGAAAAAACTCGTGTATTAAACAATTCATCCATCAATAAACGATTCATGATGAAAGCATGAATATAACATAATAATTAGAACACAAACTGTAAAATCAAACCAAAAACGTATGTGCAAAATCGATCCAACACTTACCTCTCAAACTTATAGTCGTCATCATGTTTAGTCAAAGAACAATTTAACCCATACGATCCATTTCCATATGTGCTTGCCTGAAAATCTAAATAAAATGACATTATTCAAATAATTGATTCATATAAATAAAACACGTGTTTACAGATTCTGGATCGAATAACCATGATCAAACATCTCCAACCCTTAACCTTGTTCCGCCTTCTTTAGTCCGATGATCGGACAGTCACCGAACGGTTTAAGATGCATGGGGTCCGATGAAGGCCGGCTACAATGAAAGGTGATGGTTGGACTGGCTTCCGTCGACGTTTATGAACATCAAACAAAAGAAAAATGTAGACCAAGAACAAAATTTCAATCAAACTGTTTGATTATAAAAACTAACTAAAGATTTCAAAATCAAAAATCAAACCTTGAATTGTATTTAGGAGAATGATCGGTTGTTTAGGAGAATGGACAATGATGGTGTTAAAGGTGATTGTTTTTAAAATATAATCTCACCAAAATTAGGTGTATAAGAAAGTTAATGTGCCTTGACCGATTTTGACAATAATAATCATAATTACTTACCTAATTTAATTTTGACCATATTTATGTTTTAATTGAATTTTGGATTAAAAAAAAGTTTATAAATTCTATTTTTGAGACACATGGCACAATATGGGAAAGAGAGATAATTGATGGTGCAATATAGGAGTGCCACGTGTTACAATAGAGTTTTATTTACTAGAAAAGTATGGTTTTTATAGACCTTTGAATTAAATTTGTAATTAAAAATAAAAATTAATATGTTTAATTACTTACCATTATAAAAGAAAGATAAAAATTTGAATTTTTGGTGTAATTTGAATTTAAAATTTAAAAATTTTGAATTTTTTCGAATATGAATTTTTTGAATTTTAGTAATTCGAATTTTAGTAACTGTGGGGTATAATTACTTACCATTATTAAAGAAAACTAAAAATTTGAATTTTTGGTGTAATTAAAACTTAAAATTTAAAATTTTTTAAGTAATTCGAATTTCAAATTTTCGACTTTGTAGTAATTCGAATTTTAGAAACTGTTTAATTACAATAAATGTGTTTAAATTGAACGTTATTATTGCAACTTTGTAATTTGAAGGTAATAACTTCATTTTATTACTTACCAAACAAACACGATGGTTACATTCTGACTTGACCCAAAAGCCGTAGACCATTATGACACCAGCTTTGAAACACCTGTATTAGAATAAAACACAAATAGAATATGATTAATATTAATACGATTTGATGACCAAATGAATAGCTTAATGACAGAAACAAATAGAATGATACATAATTAATCAAAATTGAAAAGTACAGGGATGAATATATTGAAACATAAACATTCAGACGGGGATGAATAGATCAATACATAAACATTGAAACAGTTTTGAATACATATACATACATAATATTGAAACAGAAACATTCAATCAGGTATCAATGAATCCTGAAAACATTGAAACATCAGCAAAGAATCAAAAATTCAGAAAACATAATAAGTGAAAACTATCAAAGAACAATACATAACAGGACATGAAGACTAATCGCCCTAATCGAATAAATCAGTAAAAAGAGAAACATGAACCCTAATCCCCAAAGTAACCTAAACAACAACATACAACACCTAATCGAATAACCATAAACATTGAAATTAAAGTAATAAAATTAGTATGTTTCTTATTGAGAAACATGAACCCTAATCGAATAAATCTAAACATTGACATTAAAGTAATAAAATCAGTATCAAACTAATTGAGAAACATGAACCCTAATCGAATAAATCTGAAAAATTATTAGAATAAAAAAACATTAGAATCAAAAAACAATACATAACACACAATGAACCCTAATCGCCATAATAACCTAAAGAACAACACACAACACCTAATCGCCTAAACCTGAATATTAGAAACAAATATCATTAAAATCAGTAAAAAGAGAAACAGATAAAGATTAATCGGACTTAGGGTTCATGCTTCTCAGTAAGAAACATGATTTATATTAACTGCGATAACTGTGTATGTTACCTTGAAGGAGAAGACACAACACAATCAGATGATCGGCGATATAGAGTTATCACAGAGTTTTTGTTCTTCAATCTTGATCGCGAATGAAGGTTTGAAGGAGACGATCGGTTTTTTGTGTGATTTTAGGGTAATGAATTGAATTGGTAAATGAGATTAGGAAAGTAATAATTGACCAATATTTGACCATAATTTATGTATTAAATGAATTTTCAATTTAAAAAAAAAACAAAACTTTATAAATTATAAGATTGTGACACATGGCACAATATGAGAGGAGAGAAAATTGAAGGTTCAATGTGGGAGGGACAAGTGTCCACATTGAGTTTTGTTTATTATATGTATAGATAGAAGTTACTTTATGTACAAGTTGCAAATACTACAGCCTGTTGTAGTATTCTTATAATCATTTGTATACTTTCAAGGTACGTACTCTTGGTCTATAAATAGATGGGTTCATCCCTCTATTTTAGACAATCTTTTTTCAGTAACACTTCTAATATATTTTGAGAATCATTCAAAGCATTTACTGTTTTATTTACTCATTACTTTGATTCTCATTTACTACTTTAGTACATTAACTGAGGGGGAGTAATAACTCCTATTAAAAGTGAAACTTTAACTTGAACACTTACATTTATTCCGCTATGCAATTTACTTTGATAGATCTTACATAAGTGTTCATAATAAGATCTGTTAAACAGAAACTGATCCAATAATTGGTATCAGAGCACTGGTTCATCTGATCAAATATCAATCAAACAAATTGAGAATCAGACACAGGCTCTTATTGATATTAAATTAAGGATACCAGTTCACTCTTTTAATATCCATCACTTTAAAAAACCATTGATCAATCAAATTTCTTAAAAATTGACCCTTATAATACTGGATCTGCCAATAAACCTTCTACGCTAGTGAGAAATGAATATAACATCTGGCAAAAGAGGTTAGCACACACTTTATCTCAAACAAATACTGGATGTTGGAGATCTGTCATGTATGGACCCCATAAACCAGTAATAACAGGTCCATAGACTAATGTAGAAAGACCAAAAGAACCAAAAGACTACTGATGAAGATTTCCTAAAACTTGAACTTGATGATAAGACATTTTCTATATTGACAATGGTTCTCCAAAATGAAATATATGTTAGGCTTTTACATTGTGAAAGTTTCAAATCATGATTAACAATAAGTCTCAAGTTAAGTAAATACTAAAGAATACAGATTCTATAATAATAATAAAACAATACGAGTAAATCATGATTAAAACACAAATTTGCAAATCTCATCATGAAATCACATTAAACTTCATACATAAGCTCTTAAATCATATTGATGTCAAATTATTTAAAATAATCAACATTTTGATTGCCAAAACATTTATAACAATAACACTCACATAGTAATCAACAATAATTTTATACTTGAGTACTATAAATAAAAGAAGGAAATCACCATTTGTAGTTGAAACGTTACGCTGTAACAATCCATTTAACATTGTTGTAGATCTTCTTAACAAATATCTAGTTAATAACTTACCGGTGATATCAAAAATCGATGAATATACCGGAATCTTGAACATACAGGGTATAATCGATGAACACTGTGATTGGCATTTGATGAATCTTCTACATGACTACTTACGTGCACATATGCTTAGTAGTTACAGGTATGTTTATGACATGAATGTTAATGAGATAGCATAGAAAGTGAGAATTGGACAACATAATTTTTATGAACAAAAGAGAATAATGCATCTATACCTCTTATTTATAGGCGAGTATGAAAAAAATTTGAATTCAAAAATTAGTGGGAACAATTATTAATTTTGAATTAAGGACGGTTACATAAAATCGAGGGAACGGTTATTGAGTAACCGTCACTAAACACAAAAACCGTCTAATTTGAGATCGCTTTAAATCTTAATCGAACGGTTGAGTTTAAACCAAAATTGTTTTTTGATAGCCGAAGTTAATAGTATTTTAAATAGATTTTCTAGAGATTATTTTAAGGGAAATATTAACGTAACCACCAAAATTTAAATCGCACGTTTAAATAGTAGGAATCTTCTTTTTGAACACTACATGATTGTTCCTTGAAAAATTGCAAAAACAAGATAACAATTACATATGACAAACTAATATAGTGATATTGTGGTACCTAAAAGTTCTCTTCTCTTATACACACATCTTAGATTTTTATTTCCTTTTTTTTCACAAACGATTCGTCACACATAAATCCCTTATAAATAGGAGTTCAAAAGCATACCTTTTGAACCACCCTTCTTTCTTTCTAGCTTGACTAATATGTCTTCTTCATTATTTCCTCTTGCCCCCACAGTCTCTTCCTTTCCTTCTACTAACACCCAACGAGCCTTCAAGACTCGAACCAACCAAACCCATGGGTTTAGAATCTCATGCAACGCTGCACCAGATGACAAAAACGACAACAAACTCATACTTCCCGAATCACAAAACCTTGTCCTACCCAATGTAGACCGTAGGAACCTACTCGTGGGGCTCAGTGGCCTGTACACGGCCGCGAACTTACCTGCAGCTATAGCCGCGCCAGTAACCTCTCCGGACATCACGTCCATATGTAAAGACGCAAACTCGGGCATTAACAACATTGTAGGCGCGGTTAGGACACGCAAGTGCTGTCCTCCGAGCCTAGGAAAGACTATCAAACCTTTCGTCTTTCCAACTGAAACCACGGTGAGGAAAAGATGGCCCGCGCATGCGGGCACAAAAAAGCAAGTGGACGACTATAGACGAGCTATCCAAGCTATGAGAGATCTACCAGATGATCACCCGCATAGCTTTGCTAGCCAAGCTAAAATCCATTGTGCTTATTGCAACGGAGGTTACACTCAAGTCGAAAACGGTTTCCCCGAAATCGATATCCAGATTCACAACTCGTGGCTCTTCTTTCCTTTCCATCGTTGGTACCTATATTTCTACGAAAGAATACTCGGTAAGTTGATTAACGAACCGAGTTTCGCGTTACCTTTCTGGAAATGGGACGAACCAGCCGGAATGCCGATGGCCGAAATGTTTATACCCGAAACTATTGATGGGAAACCGAACTCGTTGTATGATGTGTACCGCGATGTCCGTCACCTTCCCCCATCAATAGTCGATCTAGACTTCGATGGGACGGCTAAGAACATTCCTGAGCAGCAACAGAGAGCTTGCAATCTTGCAACCGTGTACCGAGATTTGGTTAGAAACGGTGGTGATACGCTAAGTTTCTTTGGTGGCGAATATGTTGCTGGTGACGTACCGGTTCCTAATGGTGCAAAGTCGGTCGGATCAGTTGAAGCTGGTTGTCACACGGCCGTGCATATATGGGTAGGAGATTCGACACAGCCGAATAGCGAGGACATGGGCAACTTTTACTCCGCAGGGTATATATTTTATCCTTACAAAACCTAATAACGTAATTACTAGGGAAATTCATGAAAATAGACTTTGAACAGTCACGAAAAGGAATAATAAATGTAGTTTGCGTCTAGCCATTAGACTCTAAATGTTTGTTTTTGCTTTTGTGACGATGAAATGTCTACTTTCGTAATTTATATAATACTAAAAACCAAAGTATTTGTGCAATGTTTGATTGTACCTTATGTTTTAGGGGTGTTTTGTGCATAAGATGTTTGTACTTATAGCTTTGTGGGTTATACCCACTAATTTATAATTCTTTTTTTATTTTTTTATCTTTATTTTTTATACTTTTAACCCAAAGTTTTGTAAATTTTACAATTTGACCCCAAATTTTTTTCACTTTTAACTTTAATTTCTAATACTTTTCATTTTTTATATTTTTTCGTTTCGGTTTAAATTTTGCGAGTTAGCACGCGGTAAGGCGCATGTGGTTTAGCGCTTTTACGTCTATTTTTCCATTCAAAGCCATCTAATTAGCAAAGCTTTTATGCATTGAGGGGTTGTACTCCATGCATTGGGAGTTTAAAAGACAACTCATTGTGGTTTCTTATTTGTCTACAGACTCCCATGGTCCTACTACTAGAGGTGCACAAACCGGGTTTTTCTAATACCCGGTTCTGGGTAGGGTCGGGAATTACTTTGACTAGGTATTGAAGGAACCGATTCCAGTTCCGGTTTCGGTTATACTCTAATTACCAAAACTTTTGTGCTTAGAGGGGTTGTACCCTATGCGAACCGGTTCCGGGTAGGGTCGGGGATTACTTTGACCAGGTTTTGAAGGAACTCATTCCAGTTTCAGTTTCGGTAATACTCTAATTACCAAAACTTTTGTGCTTAGAGGGGTTGTACCCTATGCTTAGGGGGTTTTTCAAAAAAAAAATTGATGTTACACTTTTGGCCCAAATGTTTTTCTTTTTTTACTTTTAACATAAATATTTTCATCTTTTACAATTTAACAATAACAATTTTGATTTTCCACTTCTAACCCAAAACTTCTCATTTTTTTTACTTTTAACGCTAATATTTTCATCTTTTACAATTTAACCCTAACACTCTTTTTCTTTCAACTTTGGTCCCACATAATTTTCATCTTACGCGATTTTTTCGTTTTAAGTTCCATTCTAAATTTTGCGAGTTATAACAAGTTCGTCGCAATGCGCGGGTCCTAGAATGACTTAGTTACTTCACTTTAACCATAGTTATTAAAATTCATCGATTTTACACCTTTGGCATTAACACGTCGCAACGAGCGTGCGTGGTTTTACCTTCTTTTCATTTGGTGTTATTTTCTTTTTTTATTGAATGTACTTTTATGAGCTTTTTGGTGTTAGTGGTCGCTGGTGGTGTGGCATTAGTGCAACTTGGCATGGTTTTACACCCACGTCGCAACACGCGGGGGCTTAATACTAGTTTTACATAATTGCTATACTACGTATGGCTGAATGACATTATCATTTAATTATTATTATTATTTTGACAGGTATGACCCTGTGTTCTATTGCCACCATGCAAATGTTGACCGTACGTGGAAACTGTGGAAGGATTTAGGCCTTCCGGGACACGTTGAACCGACGGATTCGGACTGGTTAAACGCATCCTATGTGTTCTACGACGAGAATCAGGAGCTTGTACGTGTGTACAACAAAGACTGTGTAGACATAGGGAAGCTTAAATATACTTTCATCGAGAACTCCACGGAAGTGTTCCCGTGGCGCAAGAGTCGACCAGCTAAACGTAGAACAAGCGACCAAGTTGCGTCTGTAGGAGATGCGCCGACAGTGGACCAAGTTAAGTTCCCAGTGACTCTAGACAACATCTTGAAGGTTCGTGTGAAGCGGCCAGCTGTGAACAGAAGTAAAGAGGACAAGGCTCAAGCGAACGAGATTTTGTTGATCAATAAAATAAAGTTTGACAGCGACAAGTTTGTAAAGTTTGACGTGTTTATCAATGACAAGGTTAAAGACGGTGTTTTTACCACGCCTTGTGATCCTGAGTACGCGGGTGGTTTTGCACAAATTCCGCATAACGATATGAAGAAGATGTCCATGTCGAGCGCGGCTAGGTTTGGGCTGACCGAGATTTTGGAGGACACGACTACAGAAGGCGAAGAGTATGCTACGGTCACATTGGTGCCGAGGGTAGGGTGCGAGGATCTCACTGTTGGTGAAATCTCAATCAAGTTGGTTCCAATAGCGTAACCTAATTTGTCCAATAGGGGTTGTTTGTATTTTTATTGTGTTGCTTGGCCTAATATGCAGGTTGAGTTGCATGGTTTCCTATTCTACCTCAAATTCAAAAGGGGATTTGACGAAAACAGTAGAGGGGCTATGATACAAGCACTAACTTTTAAATGGTTAACCGGAAAATTTTTTCAAATGAAGCGAAATAAGATTGCGTGCAGAACGCGCTCTTTATTAACAGTACTTTACAACCTTATAAACAAAAACCTTCCCAAAAAACCTTTATGTATGGTCGATAGCGCAAGTATTGTTTTTACTAAATGAATATTGATATTACTTGTCGATGCCAATATGGACCTTATAAGTCAAAAGTTATTTTTTTTTTTGGCTAATTAAAGTGTATAATTTTTGAATTGTGATTTATAGAGTAAACTACTAAAGATTTGGAAACCTACATTTTTGGTATATTATATATATATATATATATATATATATATATATATATATATATATAGGGTGAGGTTCCTATACAAAGTGGGTGTTTTGTAAGAAGGGTAAGAAGCAAGTGTGTCCATTAGATTAGATTAATCTAGGGTGGAGATTAAATGAATGACAATCTTGTAATTAGTATGTTAATTACAATTATTAATTAGATGTTTTGGGTTATAGTTGTAAAATTGCCATGCTTTTAAATTAAAATACAATAAGTCGTCCATATTAATCCCTTGATTCTTGCACCTTCTAAAGTCAAAACCCCCCAAATTTGGAAACTAACAATCTCATTATTAATGGATACAAGCATAAGGTTTTGTACATTGGTTCTTGATACGACTGATTGTTCATGTTAAATGTGTTTTATTATCATGGGTAGATGATTGTATTATTCAAGTGTGTTTTATACTTGTTGTTTCTTAATAAGTTGTTTTATGATATTTTTTCCATTTTAGTGCGTTTTTTCATCATCATTAAGTGATTGTTTATAAAAATGTGTTTTGTAACAAGTGTTTAGTCTGGTTGTTTATAAAGATGTGTTTTATGTTAAGTGTTCGTAATACAAAACACAATCTATTTTCACTATGTTGTTTATACATGAACATAAAACACAATGTATTCTTATAAAACACCATATAATGTATTCTTGTATCATCAGTCAAGGTCGTCACCCACTGAATTTTCCATCCCAGAAGTTCATAACACACTAGCATAGTGTTTTTTTTTTTCAAACACGTGAGTATAAACATGACACCTTAAACATAAAACACCCAAGATAAACAGTATACATTAAATTAAAAACACCTTATGTTTGAAAGAAAGTTCAACCTAAAAATAAAGCACCCCATTAAGAACACATAACTTACAGGAAAATAAAACACCCCCTATCAGTCAAAGTATTGTCCATGCTAAAAACCCTATACAAACTAAGTGGAACCGAATGGAGATTAACAGATCTATGAATGAATGTTAAATAACTTCTTTATTTTAAATTTTGTATATTATCATGAATGATATGGAGATATAGAAAATAACATTTGAAATTTTGATGATTCGTAATTTTAGGTGAAAGATTTTATTGAAGGTAGTTATCATGATTGGGATTTTAATTTTTTTTTAATAGTCT
Source organism: Ambrosia trifida (assembly GCA_028751855.1). Classification (NCBI taxonomy): domain Eukaryota; kingdom Viridiplantae; phylum Streptophyta; class Magnoliopsida; order Asterales; family Asteraceae; genus Ambrosia; species Ambrosia trifida. The sequence goes on from CM054127.1 coordinate 61,627,507, forward strand.
ATCAAAATTACTTAATTGCCCAAAGACCCTTTGCCACGTGTCACAACCAGAAGCCTTCTCACCCTTCTCACATATTTTGACCTTTGTACAAGAACCCTTATCTATATATACATATAGGGGATGGTTCAATAGAAAACTCAATTTATTGAGAGAACTCGAGAACTTTATATTACATATGTGCAATATATCATATATTGCATATGTGTAGTATATATTGCACATGTGTAATATATCACATGTTACACATGTGTAGTATATATTGCACATGTGTAATATATCACATGTTACACATGTGTAATATATATTGCACATGTGTAACATATGATATATTACGTATATGCAATATATGATATATTAAATGTATTACATATGTGTAATATATATTGCACATGTGTAACATATGATATATTGCACATGTGCAACATATGCAATAATAATATATTATGCAAGTGTAATATACAACATATGATATATTACATATGTGTAATATAGAGTTCTCGAGTTCTCTCCCTAACTATGAGTTCTCAATTGAACCTTCCCCTATATATATATATATATATAGGATTTGGATCATTTGAGAACCACCATTTAGGGAGAGAACCAAACAACCAGTGTGAACAGGTGGCATTTTTGTAAATATGAATGGTGTCTACAAAAACCCCTCCGTCAAAAAATAAAAAAAAATAAAAAAAATATATAACCTAAATAAATAAAAAAATAAAAAAAGTAAAAACACCAAAATGATTATTTTGCATTAATATTTCGAAAAAAAAATAAAATAAAAAAATGGCTGTTATGACGTCATATGACGTCATCCCTGATGCAAATGTGCAATTCACTGTTATATATACAGAAATATACCGTATGCACATGTGCATTTTACTATTAAATCACACCTTTGAATGAATTGTCAATTACCATAACTAAATGATTATTAAATGGACGCGATACAGATATATAAGGGGTCACAAATTTTATCCGTGGTTTCAACATTATAGTTACATAAAGTACACAAATCGTCATTCAGCATCGCCCCTCTTCTCATCATATCAGTAGTTGTAGGAATTCGATCTAACACTGCTCTCCAAAACAATATATTGCACTTTACATGTACCCACCATTGCCACTGAAACGAACTATCCGCCTGACATTGAGACCCGGCTGAGATCATCATTCTGACATAGTTGATAGTGAAGCTCCCACTGCTATCTGCTGTCCGCACCCAGGCATCGCGTTTGTTCTCTATTCATGTCATCATGAGGGCTGCATTACAGTCCTGCCACTCCTTCTGCAGCTGAGCATTATCCATATTACCTGACCAACTAATCGCCCAACACCCAATGTTACCAAAAACAGTCCAATAGTCGCAAACGCGGCTGGTTTTGCAGAGTGCTGACCGAAACAGTGCAGATTATTTATCCTTTAAAGTCTGTGCAAATAATCACGGATCCAACCAAAAACGAATCCTAGTCCCCCGCCCACCACACCTTTATGAAAATCGCCTAAACTCTTACCTTGAAACCTCAACTTATCTCCATTCTTAACAATCGCCTTCCAACAACCAACGACGTTTTTATTACATGGAAGGAGCGACCATTGAGCTTGATTACCGTGACATGCTTTTATCAGTTTCGTCCATAAATTTCCATCTTTGACCCGAAACTTCCAAACCCATTTTGCAAGAAGCGCTTCATTAGTGTCTTGTAAGTTACTTAAGCCTAAGCCCCCTTTCTTTTTTGAAAGCGTGATCCACTCCCATGCTATCCATAAATTGAAAAATAAGACAAGTGTATACCATAAATTGGAAAATAAGACAATTGTATGACAACAAACATTAATAAACCTAAAACAACTCTATATAATAACTATAAAATAAGAAATGTGTACTGCATGTACATGTGCATTTCACTAATGTAGTTAGGTTTTTCGAGTGGTTTAGCTTCATGGCTTAGGTTTTAGGTATGGTGGGAAGGGGTTAGGTGTGAGTTCAGGTGTTTGGATGATGGGGGGTTTAATTTTAATTGTGCACATGTGCATATCACAATTTCCTTATCATACAAATTTACATACGCTAAAATAATAATCACAAACATAATCAACCTATCAACCACCATATAAGACCACCCACAATATACATATGTACATGCATCATCCTTCAAATAACAAACTTTTTGTACCAATCTGTTTTTATTATACAATTACATGTAGTTTCCACCAAACCATCAACACAATAAAACAAATAATATCGACCTTTTTTAACTTCCCGATAAACGATTATCTCATCATCCTCAATCGCATCCGGCAGCTTTTTTTTACCCTTTCTCCCTCGATTATAGAACAAAAGTTACATTCTTTTATGTTTATCCCATCTTTGTCTACAAACAATAAATAACACATAATAAAACCAGATTTTCAATCTTAATGCACATGTGCATTAACATTACTTTTTTCATTACCACATAATATATGAACATGTGCCTTACAGCAAAATACATTAATGATATCAGTATAAATGCAGATGTGCATTAACATTATTTTTATTAGTAGCAACTACATTATGCACATGTGCATTAACATTTTTAATTCATATGTACATAAAAACAATCATTATCTACATTACTTTTTTCATTACCACATAACATATGCACATGTGCGCTAGAGCGAAAGACCTTAATAATAACAAGAATTAAACCTTCATGCACATGTGCATTAACATTAATTTGAACAAATACCACCATAGAAAACAAAATAGAAAGAAAGTATGTAAAGTAAATTAAACATAATAAAACAATTGAAAGTTCATGCAATAACCTGTTATGAATTTATTTCGATAATTTATTCAATAACCTATTGTGAATTTGTGAAGATATTTTGTTTTTATAAAATATAAAAATTAGGTAAGTCAAACTGAGCTTTCATTTTGTTTGTTTGTGTGGTTCCTTACCCACTTAAACATAATTGTGCATTCTGTTTGTCTCATAATATACTCCGTTTCACTACATCTCTGCGTCCTTTACCGATTTCAAGCATCATCTTCATCAACTCAAAATATCTCACTATTAAACCATAACAATTCAATCCAATCAAATAATCCACTCATACCTGCATATTATTATTATTCAGCATGAAGAAGCTCAGATTACAGCTACCTCGCCATAAACGTACAACTTACTCTCCTGATCTGACACCTATTCCTCTCAAACACATTTCCACTTCACTCAACCATTCTACTTCGAGCTTAACCAGAACATCTTCTAACAACATATCTGTTAAAAAGAGAACCTTCATCGACCGAAATGTCCCCGTCGTTAATGAGTTTCGTAGGCTCACGAGATCGTACAACAAACAATTGGAGAAAACGATGTCGTTTTTCAAATACTATAACTCAAAAAGATATTAGTGAAGCTCCAGTCCTCAATTGATACTCGATGAACGTTGGTTGTGTAGCCGGCGGCGTACGGCGGCGCTGCTCTGCTGTTGAATTCGTGTGCGTGTGTGAGATATATATATATATATATATATATATATATATATATATATATATATATATATATATAGAGAGAGAGAGAGATAGAGAGAGAAGGAATAAGTTTTGTCTGCCTCTTTTTTATCTCCTATTATAACCCGGCTCCATCTAACTATGACCCGATGGGTTGTTTTTAATTATACTACATATTTACAATAATGCCCTCCGTTCACATTGGTTCTTTGGTTCTCTCCCTAATGTTGGTTCTCGTATGATCCCTACCATATATATATATATATATATGATGGTTTAATAGAAAACTCATTTTATTGAGAGAACTCGAGAACTTTATATTACATATGTGCAATATATCATATATTGCATATGTGTAGTACATATTGCACATGTGTAATATATCATATGTTACACATGTGTAATATATATTGTATATGTGTAATATATCATATGTTACACATGTGCAATATATATTACACATATACAATATATGATACATTGAGTGTATTACATATGTGTAATATATATTGCACATGTGTAACATATAATATATTGCACATGTGCAACATATGCAATAATAATATATTACACAAGTGTAATATACAACATATGATATATTACATATGTGTAATATAGAGTTCTCGAGTTCTCTCCCTAACTATGAGTTCTCAATTGAACTTTCCCCTACACACACACACACACATATATATATATATATATATATATATATATATATATATATGAGTAAGCTACCACAAAAAGCATGACAAGTTGAGATTTAAAGAAGTCACGCAAAACTTGGGATGTAAACGAGCCGAGCCAGGCTCGAGCCTGACTGGGATCGAGCTCGGCTCGTCATGCTTTTAAGAAGCTCGAGCTCGGCTCGGTTCGTTCCTAATACCTTGAGCTCAAACTCGGCTCGAAAGTATAACCTAAGGACTCGACCTCGGCTCGAAACAATTATAGAACAATTTAAAAGGAGCTAAAAGCTCGGCTCAAGCTCGACTCGCCAATGTTAAATAGTAAGTATACTATATATAAAATAATAATATAAAATTTGTTTGGGCTCGTTTAGGTTCGCGAGCCAAAACGGTCTATGTATGAAAAGCTCGAGCTAGGGCTCGATAACTAAACGAGTCATGTTTCAAGCTCGAGCTCGTTAAGGCTCGATTCATTCGTGCTTTTTACCAATTCTATAGGGTCAAAGAGGATTGACAAGCCAGTATAAAACTTACTCTTACATCCTTTGAATGTTTTGTTTAAGCTGCTGAAGTAGAAGATCACTAAGTCCTAAAGAAGCTGATAACAAGTCCTGAAGACTAAAGAAACAAAAGTTCTGAATATGAACCAGACAAACATCTGAAGAACAACTCCTGAAGACAAACTTCTAAAGTTTACTCATCAGTACTTTCTTGGAAGCTTCCCACCGCCCTAGATCGTCAGCAGTTTAGTATTCTATTAGTACAAGTTACGTTATCTACAAGTTTCAAATACTACAGCCTGTTGTAGTATTATTATAATCATTTGTATACTTCCAATGTACGTACTCTTGGTCTATAAATAGATGGGTTCATCCCTCTATTTTAGACAATCTTTTTTCAGTAACACTTCTAATATATTTTAAGAATCATTCAAAGCATTTACTGTTTTATTTACTCATAACTTTGATTCTCATTTACTACTTTAGTACATTAACTGAGGGGGAGTAATAACTCCTGTTAAAAGTGAAACTTCAACTTGAACACTTACATTTATTCCGTTGTGCAATTTACTTTGATAGATCTTACATAAGAATTCATTATAAGAACTGTTAAACAGAAACTGATCCAACAATTGGTATCAGAGCACTAGTTCATCTGATCAAATATCAATCAAACAAATTGAGAATCATACACAGGCTCTCATTGATATTCAATAAAGGATGCCGGTTCACTTTTTAAATATCCACCACTTTAAGAAACCATTTATCAATCAAATATTTTAAAAATGGAACCTTATAATACTGGATCTGCCAATAAACCTCCTATGCTAGTCAGAAATGAATATAGCATCTGGAAAAAGAGGTTGACACACACTTTATCTCAAACAAATACTGGATGTTGGAGATCTGTCATGTACGGACCCTATAAACCAGTAATAACAGATCTATAGACTAAAGTAAAAAGACCAAAAGAACCAAAAAACTACACTGATGAAGATTTCCTAAAACTTGAGCTTGATGCTAAGGCATTCTCTATGTTGGCAATGGCTCTCCCAAATGAAAAATATGTTGGGCTTTGAAATTGTGAAAGTGCCAAAGAGCTGTGGGATTGCCTAAAAGAATAGTTTGGAGGAACTGATGAGGTGATTGCCAACACCAGAGAAATTCTTGCTCAACAATATGAAACTTTTACTCAAGTTAATGGAGAAACTTTGACACAACAGTTTGAAAGATTTTCTTCTTTAATATCTGAGTTAAAGTTAAATGGTCAGACATACACAAACACATCTATGTTGCATAGATTTTTAAGGACTTTACCAGAAAAATGGGAAACTTACTCTATAGTCCTCAAATCTGGACCAGATTTTGATTCTCTCTCACTCACAAAATTACAAGGGAGATTACTCACTTTTGAAAGAGAAATCAATTAAAAGAAAAGGTTATAAAATACTGGTAAAACTGCTAATGACTATATTCCAGGTAGTACAACACTTTTGGGACAAGACTCACCAACTTGTTCAAATGATTTTGGATCTTTTGATCACATTGACATAACTTCTAGGATTTCATCAGAAAGGTCATATCCAGGTTATGACAATGAAGAAAATAATCAAACTACTGATAACATGTGTTTTATTATGGATGATTTAAAATATTTCAGTAGTGATGACTTAGAAGAAATGGACATACTGCATCAACTGGCCATGTTACGTATTAAAACTAACAAATTTTACAAAAAGTTGGTTTTGACAAATCAAAACTGAGATGTCACAAGTGTCAGAAGTTGGGACACTTTGCTAGAGAGTGTAGAAGCTCTGGCTATAAGCAACCCCAGTCTGGAAACCAAACTAACCCCAGTTATAATAGGAATATAGGAACTTAAGGAAGTGCTCATTTTGTACAGGCACAAGCTCCACAAATCCAATATGTGCCTCAAATACAATATGTATAGATGCCTGTTCAACAACAAAGCCAACAACAGATGCCTTCCAATCTTGTTGCTCAACCTCCACAAACTCAACAACCCTCTCAACAAAGTTTATTTACTTCAGGGTAAATTGACTGGAGCAGTCTTCCATATGACACAACAGAATGCAGTCCTGATGTAGACAACAAATTGTTTGACATCAACTGGGGAGAACCTGATAATGTCAGAAAGAATTTTGCCTTGATGGCCTTTGAGGGATGCTCCTCTAAATTTTCCTTATCTCAGGTATCACAAGAATCTCTTTTGAAGCTTTGCTCAAAATCATGCAAAGAATCTTTTGCTTTAATAAGAGAAACAAATGTGCACATACAAGGCAAAGCCAATGACTCAGAGAGAGAATTTACTCAAATGAAATGTGATTTAGAAAGAAAACTTGCTTTAAAGACAAAAGAAATTTCTAAATTAACAAATAATACTATTAAAACCCAAGAAAAAATAAAAAGCATGATAGAAAACCTAGGAAATGTCGGAAAAGAGCTTGCTGACACCAAGGTTGATTGTGAAAATTGGGCTGAGTCATGTAGGGGTTACAAAATGCTGCTTAACAAATAGACTGCATCAAATGTTAAGTTTGGCATTGGGTACAGCCACACAGAATCACCAACTGATTTTACTCCTAAAACTGCTGATGATGGGAGTAAAATAGTTCAAACTTCTGATATGAAAGTCTGCACATCTTTTCATCAGAACTTTCTTAAAAATGCAAAAGAAAGTCATGCATAAGTAAAAACATTTGACATTAAGCCATCAGTAGTTTCATCTACATCAGGAGTTGAGACCCTGAAAACTGCTGATGACCTAATTCGAAATCCTGATATTGTCAGTGCTTTGCCTTCCAAAACTCCTGAAAATTTGAAAGGAAAGGCAAAATCATGTGAAATATGTGGTCTGTTTAACCACATAACAGAATTTTGCATATACAGAAAAGGAAATCAGTACAATAAGAAGATCTTACAACTGGTTATGGGAAAACAAATCAAACAAGATATTGAAATACCTTTAATCCCACAAACAACAACCATGTAACACCTTTTCTCAGAAAAAGACTAAATCTCAACCAAAGCCTTTTTTCTCAAATTTCTTCAGTAGTTAGACCCAAATCATCAGCAGTTTGTGCTGCTGAGGTTAAAAATCTCATGAACATGGTCAAACTACTGATGACCAAAGTTAATGGTGAGCCTCCAAAAGACTCTACCATTGAGCAAAAAAGCAAGCCCATGGCTAACATGACATGGATTTCCAAAAATGGTCCACAAAAAACTGCTACTTTTCATTTTCTCAAGATTAAACCCAAAGCCAAAATGGCTTGGGTTCCTAAAACTAACTAATCTACTTTTTTGTGCAGAGGGTCTCCAGAGGTCTAAACAACATTTGGTATGTAGATAGTGGAGGCTCAATGCACCTGACAGGATGCAGGTACGAGATTAACAATTTTATAAGCCAAAGAGAAGGATCTGTATCCTTTGGGAACAATGCCAAGGGAGATGTGCTAGGATATGGAAATGTATCCTCTGGAAAAATGCAGTTTGACAAGGTCAATCTGGTTGAAAACTTGGAGTACAACTTGTTAAGTGTCTCTCAAATGTGTGATAAGGAATATTCTTCCTTTTTCACCAAAACAGCATGCAAGATCATATCACCAGAAGGCCAGAAGTTGATAGAGAAGATCATAGAAGATCATACCTTGTTATTTGCCAAAAGATGTGGCAATGTCTATGCAGTGGACATTGAAAAGGACAAGGCATTGAACAATACTGTCTGTTTCTTCTCAAAGGCATCAACTTTAGAAACAAACCTTTGGCATAGGAGACTTGGCCATGTGAACTTTAAAACCATAAATAAAGTCACTAAAATAGGCTTGGTCAGAGGTCTACCCTTGAAGGAATATCAGTTTAAAGAACACTATGTTTCTTGTCTTAAGGGTAAGCAACATAAGTCCTCATATAAGTCTATTGAAGAATAAAAAACAATTGCATGTCTTCAACTACTCCATATGGACTTATTTAGGCCAGTCAAAATCATGAGCCTTGGTAAGAAGAGATATTTCTTGGTCTTCATTGATGACTATTCAAGATTTACATGGGTCTTCTTCTTATTTTCCAAGGATGAGGCAACTGATATTATTAAATTCTTCATTATACAAGTAGAGAAACAGTATTCTCTCTGTCAAAGTCATAGGAAGTGACAATGGGACAGAGTTCATGAACAAAAATCTGGATGAATTCTGTCTGTCTAAAGGGATTGTTAGATAGTTCAGCATTCCCAAAACTCCTGAACAAAATGGTGTAGTAGAAAGGAAGAATAGAACATTGATTGAAGCAGCAAGAACTATGTTAGCTGATTCAGGTATACCTCTATATTTTGGGCTGAAGCAGTCAACACATCTTGTTATGTTCAAAATAGAGTCCTTTTCAACAAAAGACATTCCAAAACTGCTTATGAAATTATTCATAACATCATGCTTTTAATCTCCTTCTTTAGGGCTTTTGGATGTCAATGCTTTATTCTAAATATCAAAGACTCTATTTCAAAGTTTGCTGAAAAAAGTTGATTCAGGTTACTTTCTTGGTTACTCTTCCACAAGAAAAGCCTACAAGGTTTTCAATTCCAGAACCAAGATAGTTGAAGAAACACTGAATGTCAAGTTCAATGAGTCAAAACACACTCTTATTCCAGCACATCCAGCCGAGCTGTTTGATCTTGACAATTTTAATTTCGAACCTAAGAATACTGTTATTACTTCATCTAAACCCACTTATTATGGTGATCAAGGGTTTGATGATGGTCCTCCATCATGGACTCCCAATACAGTCAAATCAACTCCAAAACCAGCAGAAGTTTTACAAACTTCTGATTCTATACACCAAACACATGCTGAAACACCCTAATCTTCTGATTCAGTTCCCAAAACTTCTGAAGCTGTACAAATAGCTAAATCAGACATCATTTGTTGGGTTTATTTGAGACCACAGTTACCAGAATGAAGACTTTTGTTAGTTTAATGTGTAGTATGAAAGTTGAGGGACTTATTATGTAATTATGGATAGTTTTATGTGAAACCCTAGTGGGCTGCATACTTATGCACGGGCCCTGCGCACTTAGCTTAAGTGCGCAGGCCCATCAGATCATCTAGGGTTAGGGTTTTTGGTTAATCTTTGTAGCACAAGTTGAATAGATGCGTACTTGTAATGAATCCATGGTATTTCAGTGATCAATCAGCAATGGAATCATCTTATTATTCATCTTGTGTGCCGGTTTTTATCATATTCATCTAGTTTCTTTGATTGTAGAAGATTAATCACTTAAAACACCTAATCCATAGGTGTTTCAAAGTGATAACAGTCTCTTGCACTTAACAAGATCTAGTATTTGGGACTTACAATATGGTATCAGAGCCATTGTGCTCTAGATTGTATCTATTTAAAGATACCAAAACCCTCATCTTGGTAGTTTTTCTTTATTAAGGTTTTTATAAACTTTTGTGTTTATCAAAAAATTGGGTGTTTTCCTTATCTATTTGCTTCAAAATTTCATGGGTATTGTGTTTCTAAGTGTTAAAAGTTGTTCATTTTAAGTAGAAATTTCATCCAAGCATTTCAGAATGGAGTGAAAAGGTTTTGGATAGGTTTCAGCTGAGTTTTTGTGCTTTTTAACATACTGATTTGAGCACTTATTTCTTGAGTTGCAAACTTATTTCTTACTTTGAGTACTTATTTCTTGTTTTGAGCACTTAGCTCATAAACTGCATACTTGTTTCTTCTCTGAGCACTTAGATCTTTGTTTGTAAGTACGCACTCATTTCACTAAGTTGCGTTCTTACTGTTTTCACTGTCTACAAGCACATAACTAGGGTTTCTGCGCACTTAAACAGAAATCTCTGGTTGTTATGCGCACTTACTGAAGAGGTGTAGTTTTGAGTACTTGGCTAGGGTTTCTGCGCACCAAAATCTTAAACGAGAGTTTAAGTGTCTGCGTACTTTGTTTAGTACACAGACTGATCAGTCAAGACTGAGCACTTACCATGCCCAAGTGCTGACTGATCTGCGCACTTATCAAGAAACAAAAGCTACTTGTGTATCTTGCAAAACTGCGCATTTATCAGAAGACAAACATCTTGACAAAGTTGTTTCTATTGTTACAGGCTGCTGCGCACTTGATCTTGCTTGCTGCATACTTCATTGCGGACTTAAGGACTTTGGACATTATTCTGGACTGTAACCTATAATATCAGAAAACCAAACTTATAAAATCAACCTAAACTAATGGCTGGTAACGATAATAACTCAACTGTAAATCCTATTACCCAACAAGAACTTGAAACTGGAACAACAACTAGAGTTCCTAAGTTAAAGGGTGTAGAAGATTATGGAACTTGGAAAAACCGAATGAGGTCGTTCTTCTATGTCACAGACTTTACCCAATGGACCTCTATCCAGCTAGGTCCACACATTCCGATGAGAACCACTGCTACAGGGGAAGAGTTCAACCCTGATCCCTCCACCTACACTGATGTCGACAAACAACTGCTTCAGAGAGACCATAAAGCTTATGGTGCCCTCACCATGGCCTTATCAAACGATGTTTATAACATGTTTGAGGAATACGACACTGCTCATGACCTGTGGTTTGCACTAAACGAGTACTATGAAGGGAATGAAGAAATGCGCCAATATAAGCAAGATATGGTGCAGAAGGAATATGATATGTTCGGTAGCATTCGTGGTGAGAGTCTGAGCTCACACATCGACAGATTCATGAGTATGTTAACCAAGATGAAGAAAGCAGGAATTCCCGTCAACAACCGAAACTCAATCAAGAAACTGCTCGACTCCCTGCCCAAAGAATGGAGCATACAATGCATGTTTATTAGAAAAGAGTATTTAGATGCTCAATCTACTTTGGCTGATCTCATCAACACTCTGAAGTCATTCGAAATGGATATCACCAAAAGAGAAATGAACCAGACTGTTCCGAAAGTCGCTCCTAGCACTGCTATGAAGAATCTGGCACTAATGACTCCGGTAGGTGACATGGGTTCAAGCTCATCACATGTATATGTGGATGCAATGGGTGGTGGTGGTTCAAGCTCGGGAAAGACAGTCTCATACTCTGACAAAGCTGCAAAGACACTCAACCCGCAGCTCACAAAGCTCGCTAACGAACATGTTGAACTCTTCAACACATTCATGACTAGCTTGGAGGCTTTGAAGACAGGTGACCTTAAGAGTGAGATGATGAATCCTGAAGACATGTATCAAGTGGACCCGGATGATATGGAAGAAATGGATCTGAAATGGCAGATGGCTATGATCACTCTGAGGGTGAAGAGATTTCAAGATAGAACCGGTCGAAGAGTCGGAATGGGTAAAGCGGGTTTTTGATAAGTTAAAGATTAGATGCTACAAATGCAAGACTCTTGGGCACTTCAAATATGAGTGCCCCACTCTAAATCAAGAAGAGATCAAGCCGGCAAAAAGAATGGTAGCGATTACTGATGGAAGGGAAGCAAATCAACAGAAGGCGTTGGTGGTTGAAGACTTCGATTGGGGAGAGAAGGCTGCTGCGGTTGAAGCTGATGTGAACAAGGCATTGATGGCCAAAATCTGTACCAAATCCACACATGGTGTGAATTCACTGGAAGGGTCGTCGGCTGAAATGCCAAAGGGTGGAATGCTAGAGAATGCTGGTCTGAAGGGAGTGCTGGTGGCCGATAAGGGAAAAGAAGTCGCTCCTGAGGAAGCACTCGTAGCCGAGAAGACTCCCACCAGCAAAGCAGATGAGAAGCCGCAAAATGTGCCCAAGACAGCTGAGGAAAGAGATCTGGTAAGTATTCCTCTTGAAATAAAATCAAAGCTGTGCTCACCAAGGTGTGTTACAGCTGTTGCTTACTGTTTGTCTCACAATAGGAGAATTTTAAGAGAGATGGTTGACATCCGAAAAATCAACACTGAAATGAAAGAAAATGAGCTGGCATATAAGCGAAAGTTAAATGCAACTATAGCTGAAATGCAAACTCTAAAAGAATTTGTCCTTAGAAAAGATTTTTTAATAAATGATTTAACAGAAAAGTTAGAAAAATCAAGAAATGAAACAAATCATCTCCAAATTGTTGTGGACAAATGGAATGTAAGCAAAAATGGTCATACAGATATCATAGATTGCTCAAGGCAATCATTCATCAAAGATGGAATTGGGTATAAGGATAAAAAGGGACTTGAAAAATCTCTGTTTTTACCTTTGAGCAAAAGTGAATATATACCCATTCCAAAACCTCATCCAAAAAATGATCTTTTTGAAAAAGAATGTGTCAAATCTGAGTCAAACTCTAATATAAGTAAAAGCAGTGCAGATGTGACCCAACAGGATCAGGTGGACGATGATGAGAGTTGTGGTGGACAGACGATGGGGTTAGGTCACCCGGGTGCCAATTACTCTACAGTGAATTGGTTCATCTGGAGTAATGATAAGCCTAAAACTATTTTGAATTCAGATGAATGTAATAATTTAACTAAGCTGGATGACTGTAATAGTTTATCTAGGATGGATAACTGTAATAGTTTATCTAGACCGGATGACTGTACTAAATTAACTTCTAGACTTGACTTAAAGGGCGTTGTGGCCCCTGATGATAGGAAGAATCCTATCAAACGTTCTAATGTTTGTCTTGACAATGTTATGCCAGTCTGTGTTGATTTGAATGCCGCATTCTCTAATAATGAGAATGTGTATACACCATCTGTGTTTGTACCAGAACTAAAACAAAACAGGTTTGGGAAATTTCTCACTGAAGAAATTCCAGAGTTTACTCCATCATCTATAGATATTTCATGTTCTGAAGAATCACAAAGTGAAACAGGTAACTCAAGTTCTGAAGAATCACAGAGTGATACAGAAAGCGCCATCAGCGAGCCTGACTGCAACACAAACGAAGAATCAGGCAACAACAACATTGATGAATCATGTTCAAGTGAAAGCTCGTGTTCAAGCAAGATCAAGAAAAGAGCATCACAACCATCATCATCCAGACCTTCTCCAAAGATCAAGCCTAAACACTCAAAATGCTTTAGATGTGGAAATGAGGGTCATGTGGTTAAAAAATGTCATTTGAAATCTAAACCACAAAATGACGTCAAAACACTAAACTGCTTTTCTGATCAGATTAAAAACCTTCAAGAAACAGTAAAACGTTTTGTTAAAAACCACAAAAAATTTGAAAAGACAAGAGTCAATTTTGGGTGAAAATCACGATAGATCAAAACTAAAGTAGACTTGGATTCCCAAAGTTAACTAAGTAAAGGTTTGAGTCGTGATTGTACATAGAGTCTCTTGTATTTATATGTGTATTTCTTGTGTTTTCATTTGTATTTCGGAATAAACTACAAAAATGGTTGATTGCACTCATGAGACATCTATGGCATGTTGATAGTGGGGCTTCAAGACACATGACTGGTCTGAAGGAACTCCTCAAGAACTATCGGTTTATTGATGGAGAGTTCGTTGCCTTCGCTGGGAATGAAAAGGGCGGGAAGATAGTTGGAATAGGAGATGTGGTCTCCGACGCACTGACTTTAGAAGATGTGAATTATGTTCCAGAATTGTGCTACAATCTTTTGAGCGTATCACAAGTCTGTGACAAAGGAATCTCGGTGTTATTCAATGACATGGAATGCATCTTTCTGAAGCCTAGATTCATAACGCCCACCAATATGATTATGCTAAAAGCTCCTAGGCAGAATAACACATATGTGATAAATATGAGAGATGCCAAGTCTGAATGTCAAATGACTTATTTACTTTGAAAGGCATCCGAGTCAGAGTCACTGTTATGGCATAGGCGATTGGGACATGTAAACTTTAAAAACATTAACAAACTTTCTAAACTGAATCTTGTAAGAGGTCTTCCTTCCAAGGAATTCCCTTTTCTAAAAAATGTTTAGCATGTGCCAAAGGAAAACAACACAAGAAATCGCACAAGTCCAAAACAGTGAACTCAATTGACTCACCTCTTCAACTATTGCATATGGATCTTTTCGGTCCAATTAGTGTTAAAAGCTTATCTAAAAAATCTTATTGTTTGGTGATAACAGATGACTTTTCTCGTTTTACATGGGTGTATTTCTTAGAATACAAAAGTGAAGCTGCCGAGATATTGATGCTGTTTGTTCCTCTTATTGAAAACATAGTGAAGTTAAAAGTTAGATTAATCAGAAGCGATCACGGGACTGAATTCAAAAATCAAAGCTTCGTGACTTTCTGCAACAACAAAGGAATTCATCTTCAGTACAGTGCTACGAGAACTCCTCAACCGAACAGAGTTGCTGAAAGGAAGAATCGCACACTTATTGAAGCTGCCAGAACAATGCTAATAGACTCCAAGTTGCCGATCATCTTCTGGGCAGAAGCTGTGAATACCGCCTGTTATGTTCTTAACAGAGTCTTAATCGTTATGGCGCACAGGAAAACAGGTTATGAATTACTTCAAAAGAAACCTCTGATTGACTACTTCAGACCGTTCGGATGCTCATGTACTCTTCTAAACAACTATGAGAACATAATGAAGTTCGATGCAGTTGGATATGAGTGCTTCTTTGTTGGATACTCTTCAAGTCAAAAGGCTTATAGAGTATACAACAAACGCACCAAGATGGCTCTCGAATCTTTCTATGTTGATTGGCAGGAATCCAACTCCACTAACACAGGAGCTGGTCCTGACTGGTTCTTTGACGTGGATGTTGTTTTCAACAATTTCAGCATCACTGAAGAACAAACATCTGACAATCAAGCAGCCGCTCCTTCTCCTCTCGAAGATACTCTTTACTCTTCTGAAGACGATGTTGCACCCTTCACCACCCGATTTTCTCCATTAGTAGCTGATCCAATTGTTCCTCTTCAATCCATAAATGGTGATACAACTGTTGAAACTACACAATCTCCTGAAAGTACTCCAATTTCAGAAGAAACATCTTCAGCACAACAGTCTGTAAATGATCCATCCAGCTCATCAATCCCTGTAGATCACCTGTCAAATCTGCCTACCCAAGTTCAAGAAGAGCCGAACATGGGATTTAAATCATCTAAGAATCATCCTGTTGAAAACATCATCGGACCAATCACTGAAGGTGTTCTTACTAGAAATCAGGCAGATAAGCTCAACATCGCACTCTCAGCATTCTTATCTCAGACAGTACCTTTCAACATTGAAGATGCAGTCTGAGATGCAAGCTGGGTAGAAGCCATGCAGGAAGAGCTGTCTCAGTTTAGAAAACTCAAGGTTTGGGAGCTAGTGGATCTACCTGAAGGGAAGTATACTATCTGAACCAGATGGGTTTTTCGCAACAAAATGGATGAACGTGGTGTGGTGATCAAGAACAAGGCTCGTCTGGTGGTTCAGGGTTTTCGTCAGCAGGAAGGTATTGATTATGAGGAAGTATTCGCTCCAGTTGCTCGACTTGAAGCCATCCGTATCTTCTTGGCGTACGCTTCATACAAGAACTTCAAAGTCTTTCAAATGGATGTGAAGAGTGCATTCTTGTACGGGAAAATCAAGGAAGAAGTCTACGTTTGTCAACCGTCGGGCTTTGAAGACCCTCATCATCCCAACAAATACTACAAATTAGATAAGGCTCTCTATGGACTTCATCAAGCTCCTCGAGCTTGGTATGAGACCTTATCCTCGTATTTGTTGCAAAATGGATACACCAGAGGGAAGATCGACATGACTCTATTCACCAAAGAAGTCAACAACCACTCCATTCTTGTTCAAATATATGTTGACGATATTATCTTTGGTTCCACTGATGAAAATTTGTGCAGGGAATTCGAAAGCATTATGAAGTCTCAGTTTGAAATGAGCATGATGGGAGAATTGTCATTTTTCTTAAGACTGGAAGTTCAACAGAAAGAAGATGGAATTCTCATCCATCAAGCCAAATACACAAGAGACATTCTGGCAAAATACAATATGTCTGATTGCAAGCCGTCCAACACTCCTTTTGCGGCCCAAACAACACTTGTACCAGATCTTCAAGGCCTTTCAGTGAATCCTCGCACATATCGATCAATGATTGTCTCACTGATGTATCTTACAGCCAGCAGGCCAGATATTATGTGGGCAGTTGGATGCTGCACACGCTTTCAGTCAAATCCCAAGCAATCGCATGAAACTGCAGTAAAAAGGGACACCGAAACTTGGTTTATGGTATCCTAAGAGTGATAATTTTGATTTAATCGCTTACTCTGATAGTGATCATGCAGGTTGCAGGATTGACAGAAAATCTGTCTCTGGTGGTTGTCAATTTCTGGGTAATAGGCTGGTGTCTTGGCAGTGCAAGAAGCATACCACAGTGTCCATCTCCACTGCTCAAGCTGAATACACAGCAGCATCCAGTTGTTGTTGTCAAGTATTATGGATCCAAAATCAGCTTTTGGACTACGGTTTGAATGTCATGCACACACCTATTTTCATTGATAATGATGCCTGTCGTGACATCGTAAAGAATCCAATAGATCATTCTAAAACCAAACATATTGAAATTAGGATTCACTCCATTCGCGATGCTCACGACAAAGGATATATACAGGTGTTGCCAATAGATACTGCTGATCAAAAGGCAGATATCTTCTCAAAAGGTTTTGACAAAACCCGTTTTCATCAGTTGGTAACATGGCTGGAGATGATAAATTTTGAATGATAAAAAAAAAAAAAAACTTTACTTGTGCATAATATATAAAAAATCTTCTTTTTGATTCAAACAAGATTTTTGGGGGAGAAAGTAAAACCGGTCCATCCCTACTGCAAAATTTCAAAAATTAATTCAAGAAATGATAGAAACTAATCATATTTCGTCAGCATGTGAATAGGACCCAGAGGATGTCGTGGCCTCAAGCAACGATGTGTCGGTAGATTCAGCCTGGAATCAAGTAAACTGCTAATAGGTGATTAACAGTAAAGATCTACACGAAAAGCTGGATTCCTACTGTGCTATTGGTCTACACAAGCTGAGTCCGGTCATACACAGGTTGAGAAATCAAAAGACACAGAAAATTTTGTGCATAGGTAAATCAAAAGACACCTAAGAGTGCAAGCTACCAATGCGGGGCTAGGAAAATTAATCAAATGAGTAGAAAAAGACACGCAATGTTAGTGACGTGCAAACATATTTAGATAGCTAACCAAGCGATCAGATGATCATCTTCTCTGCTTATGGTAACATAGACCTGAAGCTCTCATCATCTGATCAAGATAATGATCATCTTCTTTGCTTATGGTAACATAGACCTGAAGCTCTCATCATTATATTTCGATAAACCTTGAGGATCGGTAGGCTCATACCTAGCACAAGTGGGGTCCACAAAATTTTCGTCAATATTACCAAAAACATGATAAACATCATCACCAAACACATGTTGAAAGAGAAAAGGCATGGATTTAAGTGGACAAGCATACCGACAATTTTTCTTAGACTGCAGCTATCCAACAGGAAGTTGAAACGTGTCCTGGCAGGAAGTTGAATGCAGAAGGTGGGATATGGTAAATCCCCACTTATCAAAATGAATTTGGGCTTCTGAACACTCATTGGGCTGAAATTTAGCCCCTGCGCACTTAATGGGCCATGCGCACTTAATTCAAGTGCGTAGGCCCATATGTCTTGTGTATAAATACTTGGTAAAAAATTTTTAAACAGTATTTACTTTTACAAACCCTAACTTTCTTTTTACCCAAATCAAACAATCTTCATCATTATCATCGTCTTCCACATATTTATCATATAACCACCCACTAATCATCCATTAATCCACTCCTTATCCTCCATTTTAGTTGTTTCTCTTCACTGTTAAGGTAGATTATATGTACTAATTGATTTATTGCTTGTGATTACAGGATTATAAGCATGTTTTTAAAGGAATCTGTCGTGGGTTTAGGGTTTGAACATTGGGATTTATTTGAAGACTGCGTACTTGTTGATGAACATTGCGCACTTGTTTCTTAGAAACTGCGTACTTGTTCCATCATTGATCAAGCCTCTGAAACCCTAGGATGACGCGTACTTGTGCTGCGCACATAAAACCTTAAACGAGAGTTTAAGTATCTGCGTACTTGGTTAGTATGCAGATTAGTCTGTCATGACTAGGGGTTACCATGCCTAAGTCATGACTGACCTGCGCACTTATGTTCTCGTGCATCCCAGATCTTGGCTTGCGTACTAGCCTAAGTGCTCAGCCCTCTGTGTCTTATGCAGCATGTGTACTTGGCTGAGTACTTGTTCACATAGACCTAAGTTGCTATGCGTACTTGACTAAGTGCTCAGGACGATAAGTCTAAAATGCCTTGCGTACTTGACAGAGAACATAGATCACAAAGTGTCATGCGTACTTGAACCACATGTGACCATTAACTTGACTATCCAAGACAGTTGACCAGATTGCGTATTTAGACTTGTTTACCTGTGCTCTTAACCTTTGACATTAATAATCATTAACAAATCAATCAAACACAAGAAAAACTTAAAATAGTCTTAGTACGTTATCCGTCTAAGTCTAAGATCAGTCGTTGGCCGTCCACTTACAATCAAGAGTTCTAACTTGTTTTTCGTGCACATGACCTGAAACAGATGGCACTTGAATGGGACCCAAGAGGCATGCATAATCAGCCCATTAGTCTCGAGACCGACGACTTAAAGTTCAGAGACGTGGTTACCTGAATCCGACGAAGCAGAATCGGATATGCAGTGGAGCACAGTTTAGATGTTTACTCAGCCCATATAGAAGACTTTTGGAGATCAGCTAGAGTTGAGATCGTCGATGGCGTCAGAAGAATCAAAGCTACAGTCAGAAACAAACAAGTGATTGTATCAAAAGAAACAGTTAGAAGCGTTCTGAGACTTAGAGATCAGCCTGGAGCAGTTAGATTCCTATCCAAGGCTGATATACACAATGAGTTCAAGAAGGTCGGATACAAAGAAGAATTCGACAAGAGAGGGGACATCAAGAAGAGCAAGTTGACTAGGGATTGGAGACTGATTAGTCACATATTTATCATGTCTCTGTGTCACAGGAAAGGGGGATATCTGCAAGGATGAGCCGTTTAATCTGTCAAGGATGATCTTTGACTATCTGGTAAAGAATGCTAAGTCTGATTCCAGCAAGTGGGCTATGTATCCGAGATTTGTACAGATGATGATAAACGCACAGCATGAGAATCTGCCTCCTAGTGACCAGTACAACTTTACCAGAGGAGCACGATTCTTTACTGAGTGCAGCACTACTGATTGGGAACCTTTGTTCGAGAACATGTACCCGGCCCAACGCTACCCTGCTGTCTTAGAACTATACAACAAAATTCAGAAAAGGAAATCAGACAGGGAAGAAGCTCAACAGAGAACAACCACTGAACCAGCTCCATCTGAGCCTGCCCCCTCCTCAGCTCAACCAACAGCTAAAGAAAGAGCTCGAGAAAAATCCAGAGGCAAAAGGGCGGTCACTGAAGCAGCTCCCTCAAAGGTGGTTAAAAGAAAGAGCCCGACTGGTCTGTTGCAAGAGGGCAGAGAAGCACAAACAGAGGAACATCTGGAAACCGCACAAGCCCTACGACAAGTAGCTGAATTTGAAAGGGCCCAAAGAAAAAGACGAAGGGATCAGTTACCAGCTTCTGAAGTTCCTCGTGTGATGACTGAGGATGATATTGAACAAGAAGTGATTCTTGATCAAATGTTTGGGGTGGAGGATCAACCTGGACCGTCAACTACTAGTGCTCCAGCCCCCAAAGCTCCTGCACAGAGGCCAACTGAACCATCTTCCTCAGCTCCTGTTGCACAACGCCGCAAACCTGTGCACCAGGATCTGTATGAGAAGTTGGCCAAAGAAGTGGGAAAGACTGCAGCAAAAGAGATCTGTACCCTCAAGAGCTGTGTGCACAACAATCAAGAGCTGAAAAGAAAGATCAAGAAGCTGAAGCATAAAAACAAGAATCTGGAGAAGGTTGTGAGGGACCAAAGATATCTCATCAAGTTTCAAACTCAAGTACAGATGAAGATGTTCGACATGTTCCAGGAATGGCAGAAGCAGCACAACATTGAACCAAGCATAACATCTGATGAACTCTTTGATTTCGGGAAGTTCCTTGAGGAAGAGAAAGAGAAAGAAAGAATAGCCGAAGAGAGTGACGTGGATGAAATCAGTGAAGACGAGATGCCAGAGAAGTTTGTAGAAATGGGTAATGAAGAGGAAACGGTATACGAGACGTCGGATGGTCATAATGTGTGCTCAGAAAGATCAACATGGTTCCCCAGAAGGCCTATTACTATTCCAGCTCTGCATCAGAACATCCACCATACAAGAGAAGCCCATCAAGAGAGGATCATCTCGTGGAAGTACGACGAGTTGAAGAGGTTGTTCGTGATAAAGAGACGAGGGGGAGTTATCCAATACTTCAGAGGTCGAACTGATCTGAGGTCTCTCCCTCGTTGGGACATCAGGGAACTTAGCAGAGCCCCCTTCATTAACCACACCAATGACTCCACCGGTACCATGCTTGCTAGGTTCATTGAGAAGGAGTGTGAAAGTGATTTTCAGATCTTCAAGCCACAGAAGCCGAGAAGACGGATCTTGAAGAAGAGAATCGATCCTGCCACTGGAAAAGTGATGATCACCTATGTGATTGACCCTCCCTAGGTCGTCACAAGAGTTCCTAATCGTCCTGAGCTTCCAGTCATGCTGAGAAACTTCAAGAAGTCGTTCTACGATAGTAAAACTGGTGAAGCTGTTATCAAGTTGAAGGATGATTCAGAGATCATGAGGATTCTTGATCCGGTAGATGTATTTGCCTTTAATCTATTGGACTTGAATATGTTGTTTGCTAATCAGATCCACGTGGGTGCTGGAAACGTACTGTTTGAGGAGGTTATCCTGTTCAGAAGAGCAGTGGATCGAGCAATGACGCTCAAGCAAGAGCTACTTGACATTGTGGACAGGATCAACGCAGCCGATATGGAAAAAGAACAGAAGGAGAAAGCTGCCAAAGCTGCTGCTGTAGGAGAAACACACGCTAAAGCTGAAGCTGCTTCAAAGGTGCCGATTCAAGAACCTGCAACAGCATCCGATCCAGAGAAACCAGCTCAAGAAGAACCAGCAGCTGAGTCTACTCAAGTTCCACCCGTGGTTGAAGAAGATCTTGCCGCCGTCCTCATTCAAGACCCCCCCAGTTTAGGCAGAGGGGGAGCCAAGCGACGTAGAGATTGACTGAGAAAGAAGAAGAACTGGTAGCTGTGGTCTAGGGGGAGTATTGTTGGGTTTATTTGAGACCACAGTTACCAGAATGAAGACTTTTGTTAGTTTATTGTGTAGTATGAAAGTTGAGGGACTTATTATGTAATTATGGATAGTTTTATGTGAAACCCTAGTGGGCTGCGTACTTATGCACGGGCCCTGCGCACTTAGCTTAAGTGCGCAGGCCCATCAGATCCTCTATAAATAGAATGCAACTCTGCAGCACTAGGGTTAGGGTTTTTGGTTAATCTTTGTAGCACAAGTTGAATAGGTGCGTACTTGTAATGAATCCATGGTATTTCAGTGATCAATCAGCAATGGAATCATCTTGTTATTCATCTTGTGTGTCGGTTTTTATCATATTCATCTAGTTTCTTTGATTGTAGAAGATTAATCACTTAAAACACCTAATCCATAGGTTTTTCTAAGTGATAACAATCTCTTGCACTTAACAAGATTTAGTATTTGGGACTTACATCATTAATCTAAGTAGTTTGTTTGAAGAAGCACAAGAGTCCACTCCTATGGGTTTACAATTGATAGAACACAGAGATCATTCATTAATCATGGGTGACATTGCTGCATGGATAGTTACAAGAAACCAGCTTTCCAACTTTTGCTTCTTCTCTACATTTATTTCACAGTTGGAACCAAAGAAATACCATGAAGCCCTCAGATATAACAATTGGGTTGAAGCTATGCAGGATGAGTTGCTGCAATTCAAGAAGCAACAGGTCTGGGAAATTTGTCCCTTACCTCCTAACAAGCTACCAATTGGCACAAGATGGGTTTTCGGAAACAAACAAGATGAGTCTGGTTTAATCATCAAGAACAAGGCAAGACTGGTGGTCCAAAGTTTCTCACAAGAAGAAGGAATTGATTATGATGAAACTTTTGCTCCAGTTGCAAGGCTTGAAGCCATTAGGTTATTTTTGGCTTATGCAATTTCCAACAAAATCAAAGTTTTTCAAATGGATGTAAAAAGTTCATTTTTATACGGCAAAATAAAATAGGAAGTGTATGTTTGTCAGCCACCTGGGTTTGAGGATCCTGCTCATCCCAATTGGGTGTACAAACTTGACAAGGCTTTATATGGGCTAAAACAAGCTCCCAAAGCTTGGTATGATACACTTTCAACATTTTTACTCAAAAATCACTTCACAAGAGGTTCCATTGATAAAACTCTTTTCATTAAGCATGTTGGAAATCACATCCTTCTTGTTCAACTTTATGTTGATGATATCATTTTTGGTTCAACCAATACAAAACTGTGTGAAGAATTCAAGAAACTCATGCAATCTAAATTTGAGATGAGTTCCATGGGAGAACTGCAGTACTTTTTAGGACTTCAAATCAAACAACAAGCAAATGGAACTTTTATACATTAATCTAAATATATTAAAGAATTATTGAACAAGTTTTCTTTAGAAGACTCTAAATCATGTTCCACTCCTATGAGTCCAACCACACAAGTTAAACCAGATGATCAAGGAAAACAGGTTGATCAAACCACTTATAGATGTATGATAGGTTCGCTTCTTTACTTAACTGCTTCTAGACCAGATATTATATTTTCAACATGTGTTTGTGCTAGATATCAATCAGCACCTAGGGAATCACACCTAATGGCAGTCAAATTTTTTTTTAGATATCTGAAAGGAACTCCTAATCTAGGAATTTGGTATCCTGCTATCAGCAGTACCAAATTGATAGCCTTTTCAGATAGTGACTATGCAGGGTGTAAAATGTCAAGAAAATAAACATTTTGTGGGTGTCAATTCATTGGAAACTGTCTGGTGTCATGGAAATCAAAGAAGCAAACATCTATGGCAACATCAACTGCTGAAGCAGAGTATATTGCAGCTGCAAGCTGTACCTCACAGATACAATGGCTTCAAAATAAATTGCTTGATTATGGAATCAAAGAAACCAAGACACCATTGCTCCTAGAAAGTACCTCAGCCATTAGCATCATTCAAAACCCTATTCAATTTTCAAAGACTAAAAACATTGAAATCAGGTATCATTTCATCAGGGATTGCTATGAAAAAGGCAAAATTGAGGTCAAATATGTGTCAACATCAAATCAAATTGCTAACATTTTTACAAAACCTCTTGACACAACAACCTTTCAGAAGTTAGTATCTATGCTTTGGATGCTAAAGTTGGAGTAATGTTTGTAAGTGTTTTCATTTTCTACACATATTTCAATTTCACTTATTTTTGTTACTCATATTACAAAACTTCTGATGACCATAATGAGAGAAAGTACTGATGTACAAAAACATCTGTATGGGAAATATTTCGAAAAGAGAAACTGCTGACGATAATAAAATCATCAGAAGTTGATTTTGGGTATTTTTAAAACAAAACTCATCAGTTGTTTAAAACTGCTGAAGAGCAAAATAGGAAACTGCTGATGAACAATTGTTCATCAGAAGTTTTAGACAAAAGGGCAAAACAATCTTTTCCTAGTTTCAAAAGTTTAACCTAGGGTGGTTATTAAACTTCTCAAACCCTTCTTTTCATTATTATCGTTTCAAAAAATAAAACTTCCCTCTCTCAAACCCTCTCTGAAACCTGCAACTGTTCCATCAAACAACTATGGCTCTAGTTCTTAAACAGGGACACAATCAAATAGGCTATTTCAAAAAGGATAAAGCCTGGTCCCAATACGATGAAATCATTGATTTGGTTGTAAAATCTCAATATTACACGGCGTTCACCATTGACCCACCAATCCACACTGAAACTCTCAATGAGTTATGGGCAAACGTTGAGGCTGTCACCAAAAATGGTAAAGTCACTTCCCTGAAGACGAGGATCAAAGGGAAAGAGATGGCAATCACACTGGCTACCCTGGGAGTCAGACTAGTTCTTGATGATACTGATGCACCTAATCAAATTCCTAGTGGAACAATTCAATCAACCATAATTGAGTGTGGTTACCAAGGTACTTTATCACATGCTACTACTTACAAGAAATATTTGATCCAAAATATAAACTTTTGTTTCACTATATTATCATGTGTTTAAGTCAAAAAATTGGTTTGTCTGATCAGATGCCCTCAACTTTACAACCAATTTTTCATTCCATTGTGAATGAAACTAAATACAGGGCATCTTCATACTTTTTTAATGAGTTGGTGTTATATCACCAAAATGATAAAAAGAAAATTTTGTTGTATCCAAGGTTCATCATGCAATGCATTATTAAAGAACTTGGAGAAGAGGTGCTTGTGGGTAAAACATCTATTTTAAACCCTTTAACCTCACAAGCATACTCTAGGCATAACAAACAACCACTTTTGCACAAGATGACCAAGGGGAACAAGCCACAGTCCCCAAGCAGCCAACATCTTCAAAACCCACTCCCAAAAAGCCTAAACAACTCAAACAGCAAAAATCCAAACCCACCAACCCAAAATAAAAAGCAATTCAGGAAGATGAGATGCCTGAAATTATTGATGTGCAATTTGCACTTTTAAAAGATGTGACTGAAACTTCCTCTCAGTCTCATCCATCTCAAACACCCCCAAGAGCACCTATATCCATTCGGTTTGCTAGAAAGAAGCTTAAAAAGACAATAACTGCTAACCCTTCTTTTGAAACAACTGAAATAAACCCAACTACTGACCCTAGAACTGCTGAACAAGAAACATCACACACAGTAGTTGAGATAGCTAGTATTCTCTCTGGGCTGAAAGAAAACATTCCATCTAAAAATGCCAATCCCCAATCACCACATAAAACAGGGGATCAAAACACAGATATGGACATTGATGAGAATGTTATCAGCTCTAACCCAAGAGATGAGGAGGAACCAAGGTGTCTAAGCCCAAACTTAGATACTCTAGGTACATTTGAGGCTGCTACTACTCTTATACCATCCAGTGGTAGATTTGAGGACAGTAGTACCATAGCTAATACCTCAAATGTGGCAACTATTGATGAAGGCCTTGTGCCTGAAGTAGGAAAACCTCAGTCTCAAGAAAAAGACGTTCATGAGACAACTAGGTTGGGCCTAGCTCATGGTACAACTGATGACCTCTTCATTGATGATGTGATCAGGGATTCAGATGATTCCATTAATTTGGATGATGTTTCAAAATCTCCACAAAAAGAATTGACAACTGACTGTGAAGGTCATGAATCTAATGTATTTGTACTCAAAGAGACAGTCACGGAAGATCAGGTTAAAGACCACTTGAATCCCAATTCCCCTAAAGTGGCATCCCTAGTTCATACTAAGGATGACCCCAAAACACACCCTCCACACTCACAAAAGCCTACCCAATTCTCTGGGTCATCTACCATAGACTTGAACCAACTATGCAGCCCAGATGGTCCTTTATACCAGATGGTGCACTTGCTTATCTCTGCTCATCTCCAAACCTTTATGACTACAATGGAGTTAAAGAACAAAACTTAGATAGAGATGATAAATAATGCAATTGATCACAAGCTTGGTGAGTTGTCAAGAAAGATGGAAGACAACAGAAGGCAATTGGCTCATTTATTTGGTGTAGCACCTCCACCTCCTTGGTTTTCTAAAGTGGCAAAGGAACCACAGGTTGTGTCTCTTGAAGCCTCTAAAAAGGCTAGAGAAGCACAACAACTTAAGGATGCCCAAAAAGAAATAGTCAAAACAAGGCAAGAAATAGCTTTAAAAGAAAGATATGACTGGTATGAAAAAGAAGAAAGGCTCCTTAGAGAAAAAGCTCAAAAGTTATCCCAAGGCATTAGTGAAGAAATTGCAGAAGGCAAGACCAAAAGTACTGAAGACAATCATTCAGTAGTTGATGCTCAGATCAACACTTCAGTAGTTGATACTTCCTGCACTGAACCAGAAGAGCCTTCTCAAGAAACAGAATCTACTCCAGTTGATATTCCAAAGCCTGTTCCCACTACTAAACCTGTTTTGAACCCTACTCCCATATCATTTTCAAAAGAACAAATGGAGAAGAGTTAAAAAGAATAAAAGAAGAAGGCTATGGAAGATGAGATCTGGAACAACTTAGAAGCAAGGGATGACATAAGCTTTGATGACAAATTGAGAGCTTATGAAGAAAATTTAAGTGAGTTAGAAGAACAAGAAAGAGTTGCTGAGTAAAAACTCCTTGCTGCTGAAGAAGATAAAAGACAACACCTAATGACTTATATCAGCAAACAAAGAAGTACTCACTTGAGGGACTCTCAACTGATGAACTTACACACAGGGCACAACTTGTATCTGGCAAGCTAGCCACAGAAAAAGAAAGGAAGTTGAAGAGGGCCCAAATCATACAAGAATTGGTAGATAACAACTATGGTTCAAAGAATCAAGTGTGCAGATGGAAAGAAGATGTACTTTATGACATTTACAAGAAGTTTAAGGCCGAAAGACTTGCATATCCAGAGAAGTTCAAAACTTCTGAAGTTTCATAAACCTCAGTAGTTAAAACTTCTGGTTTCCACCCTAAACCTCCAACAAGGCCTGCTACCAAGAAGAAACCAAAGGAATACATAAAACAGACTTTAAAATGGTGCTGATTCAAAAGAACACCATTGTTGAAGATGACTTCATGATTGAAGAAAAGCCTCTGTTAACACAAGATAGGAATCCAACAACGTTTGCATATCAACTGAAGCAGACCATCACAGATCAAAAACAGACCAAGTTAATCACTGAACATCACATTCCCATTTCTAGTGATATACCTGGTACTGTACTTGTTAAACATAAAAGGAGATCCAATCTGATCACAACTGAAAAAGAAAAACCACCAACATAAGACCTATCTTCAAATATGCAAATAGTACCATTCAATGACAAATTCTTCAATTCCAAATCTCCAATTGTCAAATGGTACTTCACCCACAAGTCTAACTCCATGGTTCTGGAAAGAAAAGATCTCACATCAAATTTCCTACACTACAAAACTGAATTGGAGAAACTATCAGATGAAGATCTTCTAGCCACTCAGAACATTGTACCAGATCAAGGACTACTTCCAGAATCAGAAGTCAGAGAACTCAAGTTCCAAATGATTAAAGAAATTTGGAGAATTCTTGACTTAAGGAAAATAAAGATAGACAAAGGTTTTGGCTTCATCAATCCAGGGGGAGATTGTAGGGTCAAAGAGGATTAACAAGCCAGTATAAAACTTAGTCTTACATCCTCTTAATGTTTTGTTTAAGCTGCTGAAGTAGAAGATCACTATGTCCTAAAGAAGCTGATAACAAGTCCTGAAGAGTAAAGAAACAGAAGTTCTGAAGATGAACCAGACAAACATCTGAAGAACAACTCTTAAAGACAAACTCCTAATGTTTACTCATCAGAAGTTTGTCACTCATCAGTACATCCTTGGAAGCTTCTCACCGCCCTTGATCTTCAGCAGTTTAGTATTATATTAGTATAAGTTACTTTATGTACAAGTTATAAATACTACAGCCTGTTCTAGTATTATTATAATCATTTGTATACTTCCAATGTACGTACTCTTGGTCTATAAATAGACGGGTTCATCCCTCTTTTTTAGACAATCTTTTTGCAGTAACACTTCTAATATATTTGGAGAATCATTCAAAGCATTTACTGTTTTATTTACTCATTACTTTGATTCTCATTTACTACTTTAGTACATTAACTGACGGGGAGTAATAACTCATGTTAAAAGTAAAACTTTAACTTGAACACTTACATTTATTTCGCTGTGCAATTTACTTTGATAGATCTTACATAAGTGTTCATAATAAGAACTGTTAAACAGAAACTGATCCAACAAATCCGATCCTGAGTAGCTCTTGAGCCGTTACGCATCATTTACACCCCTACGCAAAACCTGCGTATCAAACATCTAAGTCTTAAATCTTAAAAAAGAAAACAAAGGCTCTAAACCAGTTACAATAAGATATTTCATCATATTTTTGGACGTTTCAATAAAATTGTTAGACGTTTTCATTAGCTACTTGGACATGTCATCATAAGCTTCTTAGACGTCTAATATTAGAGCTTCTTAGACGTCTAATATTAGACGTTTCGTACAACTCAAGATGTTTAAGATACATGTCAATCTGTTATTGGTCTTGTGTGAGGGTTCGATGCTCCTTTAAAGGAATAAAACTTACATGCTCCACATGTGCATTGTTCAAACACTCTTGTTTTACTTGACTTCTTTAGATATAGACATGTCAAATATTTATTTTGGTAATTTATGTTGGGCAATGTTGCTTTTAATGATTTCTCTATATATATCAAAGGATCTCCTAGGCTCCTAGCTTATTTTTTTGTTTGGAGGGCCATGGGCTGGTTTGGTTGAGATTCAAGTTTTCATTAGAAGAGTTAATCAAGTTCTTCAAACTAGTTGGTTAAACCTGCTACTCCGCCTTTGTTTAAAGAGGTTATACTGAATGTATTGCATAGTTATTGGTTAATATAGCATAAGATGATTAGAGTCGTATACACTACTGTATAGATAATGTATTAGAGATTGTTTAACACGTTGTCACTAATAAAAACGAATACTCTTTGTAAAGTGGGGCTGGGAATAGCATCGTGGTCTCCAATACCTCATAATTTGGCTTTAATTTTCTATTCGAGATATCATGTGATACATAAATTTTCATTTATGTTTATTTGTTGAATTTATTAGCAAAAGGTGTAATGACGGCGCTGATGATGTCTTCTCCTTCTTTGTGGATACAGGGGATGTGAAAGATTTCATTGTTGGAAATTAGAAATCTCGTTATGTGGTTATGGAAATGGAATTGGGTTCCTCAGGAGGTGTTGTCGGGGATCGATCCCTCCTAGAAAATATTTTCTCTCTACCCATTCAAACTGTCAAGAGCATTCCTCCAAGCTTTCGATTGACGTTTGCCCAAGCTTTGACAGGTGCCTTACGCTAGGTGGTGGCCTCACCAGGATTTCTAAAAAGTTTGGTCAAATTGCTTTTATTTCCGAGGTGTACCTTTCGGGTGGTCAAACCTTCCAATAGGTAGGAGCGTAGGTCCGGGAATAGAAAATCCATACAGTGTAGTAGCATCCTGCAAGCGCTTTCTTTGTGAAAAGACGTGTTTGGGTTTACAGATTTGGTTCCTTCCCTTTTTGATAGCGCGGGGAAGGTGTTTTCTTCAACAATGATGTAAAGGGGATTGAGCCTTCTGAATAGATCCCTAATGTCAAACAATTCCTAAGAAAAGTTAGGGACGGTCATTTCACAACTGCTGTCAAGGTGTTGTGATTGTCCCCAATCAAACCTTCACAAAACATTACTTACCTCGTTAACAAGCCACCTCCAATTCCCTTACCGTTACTAATCTTCGAGGCCCAAGATGATACCCATCCCATAGACTTACACAATCGAGATTGACAAACTGACAAGCAAGTGTTGCACATTTTAAAATCAAGACTTGCCTAACTAAGCCTAACATGCTTATTATCATACACATACACCACACACCCCTCACAATGATCGCTCCTCTCGGTTTATTTCCGGACTAACTTGTAACGTGCTAGTATATTTCCCTCAAAAACCAAGAATGTAACCCTGTTATCATAAGGTTGTATAACAATCACAGAGAAGCTGTAAACTATGCACACATCGAAAGGACTTACGGGTTTCGGGCTTAGGGTAAAGGTAGGATAGATTTGGCTAACAATTGGTTCAAAAACAAAGTTTTCACACAAATAAATGACCATCCTTATTCACTAAGCACAATAACATAATAATCACACAACTTTGGGCATATTTGACCCATAACACATAATTCTATATTTTTTTCATTGTTTTTCACATATATATTTTTTGTTTTTTTTTTTTTCAACAATTAGCATAGCTCAAACACTTGAACATAAACATCAACACAATGGATGTCATCAATTTATTACACAAAGGCTAACGGGTCAAATTGGGTGATGTTGTAAGTTTAATCAAATGAACATCCATAGGCTCAACATGGCTACTAAGGGTGATATTTTGGTGAACGGGTCAACAAAACACAGTCACATGGTTTCGAACATAACAAAAACGGATTCCTAAATTGCCTTTCTCATCTATGTGCATATTCTGCCTATACAACTTTAGCATATATCAAATCAGACAAATTCTGCAACAAGGAAACATTTGGCCTACTCTCAACAAATGAATATATATATATATATATATATATATATATAATATATCAATATCTATCAATACTGCAGGCTAAAAATTATCACAGAGTAGGGATATGGGTTGCCGACATGCAATTCCTAAAAGCATGTTACCCCTAGTTAGGCATCTCTTTTCAGTTTCTCTAAAGACACTTGTCAGAAATACTCTATGAAACTTAAAGGGAGAACCATGATCAAGGGTCTCATTTTTCATATTTAGCAAAGGACTCGTTAGCAACTGAAAACGCGGCTTTTGTGCCTGATCAAGTGAAAAATGTGACATCTTGCGAGAAATTTTTTTCCATTCATATTTTTCTTTCAAAACTTTCAAATTTTTCAATTTTCTCACACATGTGTAAGTGTTTCCCCCAACTATCCTAGGGTCGCCCATCCCCACACTTGGGATACATTGTCCCCAATGTATGGTTTTCAGTCCTTCACTACTCAACATGTTCAACCTCAATCACTACCTACTAGAGCTGACTAAGACCCTAAAGTAAAAAAAAAAACAATCCAGTCCCTTCATGAATAGATTTTCACACCACCAACTTTCATAAATAAGCAACAACAAATGAAAAGGAAGGGGCACGTGGACCTGATTCACTCCCCATCAAACGCGTATCGACTCTAATGCGTATCGGATTGAATAATCCAAACCTATCATATCCGCACAACTTTCCCACACTTGGCTGCTGCGTATCGGTGATGTACCTGTTCCCAAAGGTGCAAAGTCGGTTGGATCAGTTGAAGCTGGTAGTCACACAGCCGTGCATAGATGGGTAGGAGATTCGACACAGCCGAATAGCGAGGACATGGGCAACTTTTACTTTGCAGGGTATATATTTTATCCTTACAAAGCCTAATAACGTAACTGCTAGGGAAATTCATGAAAATAGACTTTGAATAGTCACGAAAAGCAATAATAAACATAGTTCGCATCTAACCATTAGACTCAAAATGTTTATTTTTGCTTTTGTTACGATGAAATGTCTACTTTCGTAAATTTACCTAATTGCTATGCTACTGTTGCTACAACAAATATAGGTCCAACCTTAGCATAGAGTCAGAGGAAGGGTAAAAGGGTTAAAGGGTTTGGTTTTGCCTAACGTGGGTCGTGCTGTCCCTCTTTGTTGCAAAACGTAGAATGAGGTTCAAGACTTTTATGTTTCAAGTGTTACTATTCTGATTTGAGTGAGACTCAAAGCCAGAAATGTAGTTGTAAACTTGAGTGAGGTGTTAGTGTGATAGAGAGAATCTCTCACATGTGTATTATCAAAGAGAATAGAAGATGTGTGTAAGTAAGAATGTAGGAAAAGGTGTGATCAGATCTGAGTTTGTGATCTGATTTATAATAGAAGCATCTTCTTCTTTAAGTAGGCATAATATCTTGATCCATGATGCAACTTAGGGATCTGATTTATAATAGAAGCATCTCCACATGCAAGATATGGACAGCTGCTACTTTTGATCGAGAAGTGCGATGACAAGACAGGTCATCTTTTGATTAGTGCTTTATCAGCTTTAGAGCCTTTGTATTCTTCAACCTTTCAAGCAATATTATGTAATGTTATTAACTTATTTTGCTTTAGGCTACCCACGTCATCAGCCCCCCAAGTCAGAGGTTTTTGTGGCGTAGCTCAAAGGCTTCTGACTTATTTGCTGAATTTATAGATGTTAAAAGGTTCGAGGGTTGAAACCTTGTTTTGGTTTCAGGAGGTTTATTTCTCTGGATTTGAATTTTGAAATGACACTTGATGTGACAAGTGTCAGTACACCCTGTGGCCGTTTTTATCTCTCATAATCACACTTTACTCTTTTACTTCGACGGTTTCTTCATCCTCTCACCTTGGGTTTTTTTTCCATGCAATTATCAAGTTAGTTTTATTTTTGTTTCCTTCATCTGATCAACCTTTTAAGCGAATATGGGGGCCAAGAAGGACATGGGGGTCAGATTCTCTTCCCTTACATAGGAAGAGGTTGAATCATTTTGTGTAGAGTGGGATATTGATTTATCGTTTAATCCGGCTGCACCGAGGCTTATTGATTCAGTCGATCGATGTCCGAGTGGTTCTATTGCACTTTATTTTCATCATTTTGAGTTCTCAAACCTTCGTCATCCTTTTTCTATTTTTCGATTGAATGTTCTTGAGTATTATAGAGTGTCTTTTGGTTTGTTTCATCAACATGGGTTGGCCTGGGGTTTGCACTTTGAGATTCTATGTTGAGCCCTTGGCTATGATCCCACTCTTCTAATGTTCAGACGTTTCTTCCGATTGGCCAAGAATGGTGATTGGTATACGTTTGAAACATCTTAAGTTGACATTCCTTTGATTTCTTCACACGTGACTACGGTTGGTGTGTGGAGGACATTGTTTTTTGGGTTTTAGACTCCATCCTTCCTTTTATACCTGTTTGGAGGCATCCTGATGCTATTCTGAATGAGATGGAACCATTTGAATCTGAGTTGGATGAGAACTTTCTCAAGGCCCTTCGAGCATGTCCTTCAAGGCTTCGCCCTTTTGGTGAGCCTTTTTTGGTTTTATCCGGGATTAGTACCCGGTGGGATAAAGAGGGTAGAGATCCAATTCTCTTGAAGGGTGATCAGGGTATGCTTATTTTATATTGTTTAATTTACTTTTTCTACTTTGATTGAAGCTTATATGAGAAGGGAAGGTTTGATGGTGTTAATTATGTACATGTTCCAAACGTGAAAGGTTTTTCAAAACCTAGCTCTTCCAAGGCTTCAGCCAGGCGGTCGAGCCATCGCTTGTTGAAGAGTGCTAAACAGGCTAATGTGTCCGAAGTTGTCAATATGAGCGATGAAATTGGAGATTACAAGGATGACAAGGATGAGGCGGTTGAGGCTGAGGTTCCTGAGAAGGTGCCAGTTGTTGTGGTAAAGAAGGGGAAGGGGAAGAAAACTGTTACTGCTAAGGTGGCTATTTTGAAGAATGTCAAAGGTTCCACTAGTGTTGAGGTTGAAGAGGTCTATACCTCTGGTTGGAGTGTGAAGGTAAGTGATAGCTTCAAATCCTCTGTTGTTTATGAGGATGTTCTTGCTCATCTTGCCCCTCCCTGTGTGAGGGACACTTTGGAGGGTGTGGATGATGATGTGTTGTTGATGAAGATGGTGATGATGGGAACCTGCAATCTTGCTGCTATACTTCTCGAAGGTGTAAGCAGATTTAGGAAAAGGATGGCCGAATATGAGGAGTTCGCCAAGAAAAAGAAAGAGATGAAGGCATTCGTTGCTGCTCTAAAGAAGGACGCCCTAGAATATGCCGAAAAGGAGAAAACATTGATTAGCCTTATTGATGAGCTTAAGAAGGCTCATGAGGCAGAAGCTGCAAAGCATGAAGCTACAAGGGTTCCGGTTGAGGCGGATAGGGCAGCACTGGATGTGGAGAAGAAGGCCTTTGAGGCAGAGAAGGGAAGGTTGGAGGCTTCCCTGGCTGAAGCTTTATCAGACAATAAGTGGTTAATCGAGAATGGATTCCAGCAGGTGGTGACATATCTTCTTCATTCGGCTGAGTTCAACTCTGCTTTAGGAGAAGTCTACACCAAATTACTTGTTCATGGAAGGCATGCAGGTTATGTTGCTGGGTTTAAAGTTCATGAAGCTGGGCAGGACTTGGAATAGTCTACTCTTTACCAACCGGACTCTATGGATGTTTTTAAAGAATCAGTTGTGAAGATGGAGCATTTAAACTATCCTTATGTTACCCTGGTTTCTTCTTTTTATGGCAAACCATTGCAGGGTCTGAAGCAAATTGAAGCCTCCGAGCTTAAATGAAGCAGTTTGTGCTGAGCTTCTTGAGGAGTTTTCCAAGAAAAGATCCTATTCTGGTGACAGTGAAGAAACCGTTGATGTGAATGTAGGTAATCAAAAGGATGTGAGCTTGGATGCCTCTGGAACTTGAGGTGATGGTGTTGATAGGAAGGTGAAGAAAGCAAGGAAAGCCAAGAAGGCCAATATTGTGGACACTGTTTCTGTGCAGATGGAAGCCTCGAAGCCTTCTGCTTCGGGTGATGCTATTTGAGTGTCCTATGCTTTCTAATTCGTAGCTTTCTTAGCACTTTGTTTGTGAACAACTAATCATCGTTTGTGGTAGTCTTAAACAATGTTTCTTTTGTGGAACCTAGTGGGGTTCCTGGTATGGTTGTGGGCTCTCTGAAGGCCTTTTGAACAATGTTTATGTTTTATGGCATGTTAAAGCCTTTTATGTTAATGTTGAGCCCTTATGGCTTGTTAGGTATGCTCGTGATTGTTTAGCTTGTTTGTCAATTTTGTTTCATGATTGTTTGTTTGTGTTGCTTGTCTTTGTAGTTGTTGGGGAATGTCTTACCGGTAGCACCTTAAAAGGTTGGATGCTGCAGTCACCCATCCATAAGGTAGTCTAGGCAGAAAAGTCGCCATCTATCCCATATACACTACTTAGTGTTTCAAGATTTTTCGTAAGTTTGTTTAAAAACATAAGGAACAGTTGGTGTAGGATGCTCATACCCGTCTGTGAGACATATAAAGGAAAGCTTTGTTTGTCTCATGAAGTTGTATTGATTTAAGAACTCACCCATTATATAGGTTCATTCAACCCTTGAACCTATTGAGCGATATGGCCTGGGAGCTCATCCCCTTACATGGCCCATGCCATGGAGTTTTTTGCAAGGTCCTCAACCTGATGATAAGATAGAAAGACAAATTTAAAAAGGGGATCCTTCGATTCTTTCATTCATTCATGATATGATCATTACATTAGATAGTTGGGTTAGACAACATTTTTAAAAGCTAATCAAAGAACCTTTTAAGGTTTTTGCCATTCTAATGGCGTGGAAACTTCTTGCCTTCCATGTTGGCAAGCTTGTAGCATCCTCCTTTGTGGGTTTCAAGGATTGTGTAAGGACCCTCCCATTTAGATCCAAGTTTTCCTTAGGCTTCCTTCTTGCTTGCTTCATTATTTTCTAAAACTAGATCCCCTGGCTTGAGGCCTTCATGCTTAACTCGGGCATTATAGTATGATTCCATTTTTTGCTTGTACCAAGCTTCTTTGATGGCTGCTAAGTCTCTATCTTCTTCTAGAAGATCTAGGTTGAACAAGGCTTCGTTTTCATTGACCTTGATGTCTACATGAAGCGTTCGAGGTGTTGTAACTCCTATTTCAGCAGGAATCACTGCTTCGGAACCAAAGGTAAGGCTGTAAGGTGTCTTCTTGTGGCTTGTTTTCACGGTGGTTCGGATGGCCCATAGGACGCTTGGAAGCTCATCAAGCCATTTACCCCCTGCTTGCCCAGCCTTGTTTTGATCCCTTCAACGATGATTCGTTTCATCCTCTCTACCTGGCCATTAGATTGAGGGTATGCTACCGAGCTGACACTTGTGTTATTCGGTATTCCTTACGCCAAGAGCTAAAAGGCTTCTCTGCAAACTGTTTACCATTGTCCGTGACTAGTACCCTAGGAAGGCCATATCGACATATGATATTTTCCCACACAAATTCAATGATTTTTTTTCCAGATATCTTTCCCAATGGCTTCACTTCTGCCCATTTTGTGAAGTAATCTACTGGTACAAGTAAGAATTTGACCCCTCCCTTAGCTTGTGGGAAAGGGCCAACGATGTCCATTCCCTACTTGTAGAATAGCCATGCTGAATTAATGGGAATCATGTCGTGTTTTGGACTTTTTGTAACAAGGACATGGATTTGGCAAGCTTCACATTTCCTCAGTTGTTCAGCTGCATCATGGTGCATGGTTGGCCAAATATATCTAAGGTTCATGAGCTTTGAAACTACTGTTCTTGGACCACAATGAGCCCCACATATACCTTCGTGAACCTCCTTAATCAGATACTGACTTTTTTCAGGGCCTACACATCGAAGCAATGGAGCCAAATAACCTGTTTTATAGAGGATATCTTCTTGAAGAACATATTTCTTGGATTTGATTCGAACCCTTTCAACTTCTACATGATCTTGAGGCAACTCACCATTCTTTAAGAATGCTATAAGGGGAGTCATCCAACTTGGTCCAGCTTCAGTGATTACATCTTGAACTTCAAGCTC
Source organism: Ambrosia trifida (assembly GCA_028751855.1). Classification (NCBI taxonomy): domain Eukaryota; kingdom Viridiplantae; phylum Streptophyta; class Magnoliopsida; order Asterales; family Asteraceae; genus Ambrosia; species Ambrosia trifida. Next base: position 61,664,632 of record CM054127.1, read on the forward strand.
GGATATGGAAGGGTTTTGAAGTACTTCAACCAACACTTTCTTGGTAAGATGGGCAAAGTTCAATGAAGCAAGCTTGCTAAGAGCATCAGCTTTCTTGTTCTGTGACCGAGGAACCTATTTGATTTTGCAAGATTGGAATGTATTCATGATTTCTTTTGCCTTTTCTTTATATCTCTTCATGTTGGGTTCCTTGGCTATGTAGTTGTCGTTTACTTGAATTGAAACCAGAAGGGAATCAGTGAAGACTTGAAGCCTTTGAACGGTCATATTTCTTGCAAGCTTTAATCCTGCTATTAAGGCTTCGTACTCAACCTCGTTTTTAGTTGTCTAAAATTCAAGACGGAGAGCGTAGGTGAATTCCAACCCTTCAAGTTTAATTAGAACAAGACCTGCCCCTGAACCTTCGATGCTGGAAGCTCCATCGGTAAAAAGCTTCCAGGCTTTAGGGTTAGGGGGTTCATCGGTGGTGATGTTAACTTCGGTCACATCTTCCTTTTAATTTCAACAATGAAATCAACAAGTATTTGTGCTTTAATTGCTTTTCTCGGGACGCAGGTAATTTTGTGTTCACCTAATTCAACAGCCGATTTGGCTAGTCGTCCCGAGGTTTTAGGTTTTTCAAGCACACCCTTGAGGGGTTGGTTAGTGACCAATTGTATGGGGTGTGCTTGAAAGTACCTTCGAAGCCTTCTGCCTTTTTGTGCAAGAGCCAAGGATAGTTTTTCGAAAGGAGGGTACTTGACCTTTGCTAACTTTAAAGATTTACTGAAGAAGTAGATATGAACCTGAGCTTTGTTTAGTTCGATGGTGAGGACAGCCCTGAGGGCTTCTTAAGAAACAGATAGATAGACAGAGATCGTTTTCCCTATTTCAGGAGCTGCAATGGTAGGAAAGGAAGCAAGATGCTGTTTCATTTGGTTGAAGGCTTCCTCGGCTTCCTCGATCCATCTGGAATCTTTATTGACAGTGCAACCTTTTAGAGTCTTGAAGAAGGGCATGGATCTTTCGGCCAGCTTGGACATGAAACACTTTAAAGCTGCAAGCTTTCCATTCAAGCTTTCTACCTCCTTCTTTGTTTGAGGAGACTTCATGTTTAGAACAGCTCAGACTTTGTTGGGGGTTGGCCTTGATGCTTTGCTTTCCTACAATGTGTCCCAAGAATTTTCCTTCTTCAAAACCGAACGAGCATTTGACTGGATTGAGCTTCATGTCGATTTCTTTGAGGTTGTCAAACATTTCTTGTATATCTTTGAGCATTTGTTCTTAGGTTTTGCTCTTGATAACCAAGTCATCGACATAGGCTTCCATGTTTTTTTCCAATTTGATTGGCAAATGATTTGTCAACCAACCTTTTATAAGTGGCCCCTGCATTTTTTAAACCAAAAGGCATCTTTTGATAACAAAAAAATACCTTTGTCGGTTTGGAAAGAAGTTTTTTCCTCGTCTTCTTCCTTCATTTGTATCTTGTGGTAACCTTTATAGGCATCCAGAAAACATTTGAAGGGGAAGCCTGTAAGCGAGTCGACTTTGAGATCAACCTCGGGTAAAGGATAGCAGTCTTTGGGGCATGCTTTGTTGAGATTTTTGAAGTCTATGCACATCCTCCAAGATTCGTCAGGCTTTCGAACCATCACCGGGTTTGCAACCCATGATTGATATTTAACCTCTCGTAGGATCCCTGCTTTGACAAGCTTATCGACCTCTTAGCAAGTAGCCCTGTTTCTTTCAGGAGCGAGAATTCTCTTTTTTTGAACCACTGGTTTGACATTGGGAGGGATTTTTCATGTTCAGCAACTTCACGTGGGATGCCTTTCATGTCACTAGGACACCAAGCAAAGACATCAACGTTGTTTTTGAGCAACCTTTCAAGCTTTGAAAGTTTTTCCTTAGGGAGGTCTGTATTAACCCAGATCCTTTGCTCGGGGTATTCCAGGTTGATGCTCAGACCTTGTTTACTTCTTTCACCTTCACTTTCTTTTACCATCAGCACACCTGTGGAGGGTTTGAGGGTTGCGACTCCGTCTTCAGTGAACTTAATAATTTTTTGGCTGACCGAGATGGCCATGTCGAAGGTTACCAAGCCTGGCCTCCCGATGATGACATCGTAGCTAGAAGGGAGGTTGAGGATAATGAAGGTGAGTGGTTCGGTTCTCTGCATTTTTCCATCGGAGAAGCGGACATCAAGTGTTATTTGCCCCAAGGGTTTTATGGGCATATCAGTTATACCCTTGATGGAGGACTAAGATGGGTGAATCTTGGAGCGTTCTTCAGAACTTAGAAGGTTGAAACACTTCTCAAACATCATTTCTGTTGTTGCTCCGGTGTCAACGTAGGCCCTTTGTGTTTTGATTGAGCCTATGAGAGCTTCGACACCTAGGGGATCATAGCACTTCTCCCCCTCGTGTGGTGGGAAGCAAACGCTTTGGTGTTTCGAAGCTTCCAACCTTTGGCGCTTGCTAGGAGCTTCTGGTTCGACTAGGGCCATGCTGACTTCTTTCTTTTTACCTTCAGCTATGTTTTCTTTAACTCCCTTCATCAAATGAGCTGTCTCTCCATACTTAACAGCTTCCTCGATCCTTTCTTTAGCTGGAAACAATCGTTGGTGTGATGTCCTTTTTCTTCATGGAACTCACAATATTGGTTGGAACTTTCGTTTCTTTTGCTCTTTGGTAAGGGACGGGGAGGTCTGAAGCTGTGTTTGACTTCCTCGGTTGCCAAGATTTCATGAGGGGTTTTGGTTAAAGCTGTGAAGTTTATGGTTCGATATCTGCTTGGAGGGTTCCTGCCTTCAGACCTTCGAGACTCAGATCCCATGGACCTTCTGTCATAGGTTCCATAGTTACCTCTCTTTCTATTTGAGCTGGAGCTTCTCTATTTGGCAACCCTTTTTCTTTGTTCTTTGATATCCACAGCTTCTTCCCCACGGATGTGGGCTTCAGCCCTTTCCAGAGCTTCTTCAACGGTTCTAGGGAGACTTTTTTTGAAATCTCTAGTGAGGTACTTAGAGTTTATGGCGTTCATGAACCCTGCAACCTTCATTTTTTCATCAGCACCTACATAGGTGAGACCTTCCTTCTTGTACCGTTCGATGAAGCTTTTAAGGCTTTCATCATCTTTTTGTTTGATCTGAAAAATAATAGTGGCATCCTTGACACAACGCCGCTACTGAGAAAATTTGGCCAAGAATCCTTTGCCCAAGTCATTAAAGGATCTAATACTTTCGGCTGGAAGGTTATTAAACCAGATGCGAGCTGATCCAGCTAGGGTTTGCATGAACATGAGGCAACACTCTGGATTTCCCCACTTTTCCATTCGGGCTGCCCCAGAAAAGATTTGTAAATGGTCTTCAGGATCTTCTGTACCATCGTATGTTTTTATGTGAGCGGGCATTTTTAATTTGGTTGGAAACTCATAGTCTGCTATTTCTTGGGAGAAACATGATAGGCTACTGGGCTTGTATGGCTTATTTATGTTATGTTCCACCCTCGTGTTGTTATTCCCATTAGCGTTTACTTGTTGAGCAGTAATGGCTTGGCTAATGAGCTACTGCCAGGGTAAGTGAGCCATCATCTAGGCTATCATGTGAGGCATGAGACTGAAGCCTTGAAGGCCTTCAGGCGTTTCCATATTGTTTAATCCCATTGGCATACTCATGGAGGCACTTCGATCGATGGGTAGGGAAGCCATGGGTTGTTACCATGAGGTAGGTGCTGGGGTGGAACACTTGTGATTGGTGACTGTAAGACTTGGTCCAAGGTGAGTTCATGCCTTATGGGTGCAGTGGATGTGGCGACTTGAGAAGTAAACAAGGGGAAAGCTGTAGGACTTGGCCTCGCTGGCTGATAAGGTGTGGGAAACACCATGCTAGGCCCAGCTCCAAAGTTGTGAGGAGCAGGTTGAGAGCTTGAAGAAGTAACATGAGGGGGATGAGGTGGCCCGGGTGAGAGTGATCACTCTTCTTCATTATAGTCTAGCCGGAGCCAGACCCCCTTTTTCTCTTTCCTTGATTACATGCTGGTTAAGGAGAGATCTGAGCTGTAGAAAGTGACTTGTAACTCCTTCAGGGGTGAGATCTTTATGTTCATGTCTACGTACAGTGTTAGGGAAGGGAGATGACACCCCTGAGCGAGTAGGAGTAGGAGTTTGGAAGAGCGTGAACTCCTGGGATGGAGCACCAGGGGGAGTGCTTCCAGGAGTCGAGAATGACACAGATCTGTTAGGAGAGGTCTGGTAAGTGTTCGGAGGGACTTGATTTACTTCTTCCGTGGACTCGTGGTCGGTGGGCGCCAACTTGTTGCTACAACAAATATAGGTCCAACCTTAGCATAGAGTCAGAGGAAGGGTAAAAGGGTTAAAGGGTTTGGTTTTGCCTAACGTGGGTCGTGCTGTCCCTCTTTGTTGCAAAACGTAGAATGAGGTTCAAGACTTTTATGTTTCAAGTGTTACTATTCTGATTTGAGTGAGACTCAAAGCCAGAAATGTAGATGTAAACTCGAGTGAGGTTTTGGTGTGATAGAGAGAATCTCTCACACGTGTATTATCAAAGAGAAAAAAAGATGTGTGTAAGTAAGAATGTAGGAAAAGGTGTGATCAGATCTGAGTTTGTGATCTGATTTATAATAGAAGCATCTTCTTCTTTGAGTTAGCATAATATCTTGATCCATGATGCAACTTAGGGACTGGCCACTTTTAGCCGAGGATGTCTTTGGACCTGCGGTTCGTGTATTACAAGACATGTCATCTTTTGATCAGTGTTTTATCAGCCTTAGAACCTTTGTATCCTTCAACCTCTCAAGCAATATTATGTAATGTTATTAACTTATTTTGCTTTAGGCTACCACGTCATCAACTATGTATAGCTGAATGACATTATCATTAAATTATTATTATTATTTTGACAGGTATGACCCTGCGTTTTATTTCCACCATGCAAATGTTGAACGTACGTGGAAATTGTGGAAGGATTTAGGCCTTCCGGGACACGTTGAACCGACGGATTCGGACTGCTTAAACGTGTCTTATATGTTCTACGACGAGAATCAGGAGCTTGTGCTTGTGTACAACAAAGACTGTGTAGAAATAGGGAAGCTTAAATACACTTTCATCGAGAACTCCACGGAAGTGTTCCCGTGGCGCAAGAGTCGACCGGCTAAACGTAGAACAAGAGACCAAGTTGCGTCCGTAGGAGATGTGCCGACAGTGGACCAAGTTAAGATCTCAGTGACTCTAGACAACATCCTAAAGGTTCGTGTGAAGCGGCCAGCTGTGAACAGGAGTAAAGAGGACAAGGCTCAAGTGAACGAGATTTTGTTGATCAATGGAATAAAGTTTGACATCGATAAGTTTGTAAAGTTCGATGTGTTTGTCAATGAGAAGGTTAAAGACGGTGTTTTTACCACGCCTTGTGATCCTAAGTACGTGGGTGGTTTTGCACAAATTCCTCATAACGATATAAAGAAGATGTTAACGTCGAGCGCGGCTAGGTTTGGCTGACCGAGATTTTGGAGGACACGACTACAGAAGGCGAAGAGTACGCTACGATCACATTGGTGCTGAGGATAGGGTGCGACGATCTCACTATTGGCGAAATCTCAATCAAGTTGGTTCCAATAGTGTAACTTGATTTGGCCCTATGCATTTAGTAGCATTTAATTGCTAGGGTTTGTTTGTATTTATGTGTGTTGCTTGGCCTAATATGCACGTTGAGTTGCATGGTTTCAATTTAAGCTTATGTAATAAATAAAACTGGCCTACTATATTAAGCCTTGTAACTATTTCATCTACTACTAATTTTTTTTCCTTTTATTATGGCCCTACTAATCCTATTCTACCTCAAATTCAAAAGGGGATTTGACGAAAAACCGTCATAAACAGTAGAGGGCTATGATACAAGCACTAAATTTTAAATGGTTAACGCGCTCTTTATTGAAAGTATTTTACAACCTTATAAACAAAAACCTTCCCAAAAAAACTTTTTTGTACGGTCGACAGCGCAAGTATTCTTTTTACTTGAGGGTAGGTAGTAATCCTAGTAAATGAATACTAATATTAGAATGAGTTACTATTTGCTCCCTATGTTATATTGGTTTTAACTACTTGAACCCAAAGTTGATAACTTTAACTACTTGCATCCATAAATGGAAATTAACTAACTTATTGAGTCCAAATTACTAACTCTGTTAACTAATTCTGTTAAATTTGTATGAAATACCAAAAATACCCCTACTTATTAAAGAAATAATATATATATATATATATATACACACACACACTTAACCCTTCTTTATACCTTCTTCTTCTTCTCCTCTCTATGCACCCTTTCTACTAACCTAATCCACCCACCCACTTCCCACATTGGCTGAAACTAGAAAAGGAACGAGCACCACCACCATTGCACCGCACCTCCGTACCAGACCCACCACCATCCCCTATGAATTTGATACTCATTCAAATTGCCAAAACCCCCCAATTTCAACATTCAGTATGTTGAGAGAGTGGCTAAGCTTTCGGTTAAGGAGGCGTCACTATACTACGCGTGCACTAACCCCACTGTACCCCCAATTTTTTAACCCTTCAACGCCTGCATTAACCTCACCTGCACCCCCATTCCTCACTGCGACAGTTATTCCTCCGAATCAACTGGAACTTGGTGGCTTGATATGTTTCTGTTGAGGGAACCAATTCCAGCATCCATTCCTAGGTTTTTAAAGCCATATCTGTTTTCTTAACACAGAAATAGCACGAATCAGCGCTATATGTCTAATTTTCCGAATGATGAAGGGAGACGACGCACAAAAACGACCCGGATTCTTCACCTGGCATATATGAAGGTGGGGGGATTCACACTTGTATGAGGTGAACACAACCATTATGATTTTAGGATTTTTTTTATGTTATTTTTTAGTTGAATAGTGATTTAGGGTTTGGGTTTGGGGGGGGGTTGTAAAGACTAACACGACTGTGACAAATGATGTTGGGTGGTTGATGGTGGTTGTGGGGGTGGTCGGTGGTTGTTGAAGTTGTGAGAGTAGCCGAAATATTTGGGCAGCGGTGATGAGGGGTAGAGAGATAGTAGGTATGTGTGTGAGAGAGAGTGTGTGTCCTTTGTATTATGTTATATATAAAAGTTTATTTTTGTATATGAAGAAACACGAATCCTTGATCACCGGGTTAGAGTTGATCTTGGTAGTGATTCTACGAGGAATTTGTAAAATGTGTGTTTAGAAAAGTGTGGGTCTAAGGACAAGACCAACGATGTTAAGAGACTACAGATTAGAAGAGCCGAGCCTCTAAACATGAGTAAATAAACAAGGGGTTGGAAAAGTACGAGGAGCTTGTAGTCTTTTCGATGGAAGTTCTAGTGAATATCGGATGCCAATAAAAGGAGAAGGGGCTCCTCTTTTTATAATACCTCGACATTCGACTTCCTCAGCCCAACATCTACCCTTAGTGGGGTCCGGTCTGGCCCAGGTAGAGGTGTCTCTTGGTTTCCGGCCCAAGTCCTCAAGCCCAATTGGTGTAAGTGGCTTTGATAAAAAAGAGGAGAAAGGGGGGGATGTTACCGACCTGACGAAGATACACGTGGCGTCCATTGAATGGACGCTGGTGGGTGGGGAAGACGTGGCGTCCGCCTGTTGGCTACTCCAGGGCAGTGGGTAATCATCCCTTTATCTAGAAGCTGAGACAAGTGGGGGTTGATAAACTCTTCTGTCAAAGATACCTTGGCCGAGGAGCTGCCACGTCACCGTCCTTTCTGGTAGTCGGCCTGGGCGCAGCTTTTGATTGGTTGAGGACTCTGACGGGCAGCCTGTTACGTCAGGAACAGTTGTCCAGGGTACACCTGCCCCAGGGTGTGTGTCTCGATGCTGCCCTGAAAGGTATCTTTCAGTCGTGTCGACGAAGGTTCCCTTATCTTGATAAAGAAGCTTCGTCGTGCGTCCGTTTGGTTGTGAACGCATGGTAGTCCGCCGACGTAAAACGGGCGGGAGAGCGCGCGTCCATTAAGTTATGGACGCATGCTAGTCCGCTTAATGGACGTACGTTAGTCCGCTAACGTAAAACGGGCGGAAGATCGTGCGTCCATTGAGTTATGGACGCATGGTAGTTCGTTGACGTAGAACGGGCGAGAGAACCAGCGTCATGTTTAATGGGCGCAGCTTTGTGTGAGTTGATTTTTTATATGGTATTACTGGTTTTCGGTACCATATCCCTTCAAGTCCCCCAGTCTAGTTCTTTCGTGTTTGCCTTTTGTAAAGTTAACGAGGGAGTGTTGGACTCTGTTAGTATGAGAGTGGTGAAATGTACATGTGTACTTTGAGTTGCATCCAGTCGTCACTAGGTTTTCATGTATCAATAAATTTACATGTATTAACGATCATCGTCAGCTGGTGCGCGTACAGTGATCAATCTGTGAGACGTATGATGGGATATGCGTTCGCGTGGTGCCTGATAAGGTGCCCGGTGAGTTTGCGTACTGTACTGGAAAGATGGGAAAAAGTCATTTTTCCATAGGTTCCTTTAGCTTCAGGAAGGAGAAACTACATGTGTTGGAAATGTTCCGAAGGGATCATACGGAAAGAAATGGTTTAGGATCGTCAATGCCTTTAACCGATTAGCTTTTCCATGTTCCACTTACTTATTTTGTAATAAACTGCAGAAGATTGCTGAAAATATAAGATGAAGGTGATGAAGGTCTGTTGACGTGGCTTGGAATTTGTCACGCTATTTGATTTCCATGTCAGATTTTGTATCCTGGTTTTCGTTTCTTTGACTTTGTGACTTTGAATTTTCGCCTGCGTGACACCTAAACGCCGTCGGGCGTTGCGCATATAGATGATGTAAATAATGAAAAAATACCAATTTTTTCATTGTAGCGTCTGTGTGACACCTGAGAAGGTGTCCAGCATTGAAGCGCGTGTGGCAGATATAAATAATGAGAAACATCATGTTTTTCCTTCAAGCACAAACGTGACACCCAAGAAGGCGTCGGGCTTTGAAGCGCATGTACGAGATATAAATAATGAAAAACGGCTAGTGTTTCCTTCTAATGAAGGCGTGACACCCAAGAAGGCATCAGGCTTTGAAGCGCATGTACGAGATATAAATAATGAAAAACGGCTAGTGTTTCCTTCTAACGCAGGCGTGACACCTGAGAAGGCGTCAGGCATTGAAGCGCATGCAAAAAATATAAATATTGAAAAACATCTAGTTGTTTTCCTTTTGGCGCAGGCATTACACCTGAGAAGGCGTCAGGCCTTGAAGCGCATGCATAAGATATAAATAATGGCGAAGAAAAAATGTTGATTTTGTCCAAGTCCGCGTCTGCTGAAGTGGAGTTAATACGCATCAAATTTTTCTTTTTGAATTCTGTGCAAATTGAATAGCGGGAATGTTTGGATATGAAGAGTCGTGTCTGACGGTTCCTACACTCGTGTTGGGGAACATGTTCGACTACCGTTGCAGTTGGGTTGCTAATGGTTTGACATGTGTCGGCCATCAGTGGTGTTTGACACCTGGTGGGAACTGCAAACGTCAGGCGAGTGAGGCACATGTGGCGCGTGTGCCGTCTGTCACGTGGGCCGTCTGACGTGTCAGTCGCTGATTGGACCTTCGTTGAAAAAGGTCATCTATCATCATTACCGGCCTTCCCATCGTAATTATTGCAATGGGTATAAATAGGACCTCCACCTTAGAGATTTCTTCACTTTTTTCGTTTTCATTCTTCTTCTCCGGTGTCGAAATTTCTGGTGACTGTGTTGCAGGAGTATGGCATGCACATCTCCCAGATGAGCCCCATTGGGTGATGAGGGTGATGCATTTTGAGGCCACTTGCAGGGCGTTGAGGATGGAGCCCCGGTTTGAGCAATCCAATGTGTTTTACAAACTGGAGGTGAAAGATAGTGGGTGGGTTTCGTTTGTTGAGAGGTCGAAGGCCGTGACTGTGGTGGTGGCGAACAGCTCCCCCAAGAGCTTTCAGGACTAGAAAAAAATGCTTCTTCTACCTTAAGAAGGAGGCTGTCCCAGTGGAGACGCAGTGGCTGAACCTTCGTTCTGGCCAGAAGGCGCCGTCGTTTGACGTGGTCAAGGATTATCAAGAGGAGGAGTGGTTCCAAGTGTTGGTTTCCCATCAGACTCGTTTGGATGATCTTGACCGCTGTGACAAGGGTATGTTGAGGTTGTTAGGATTTAGCCGTCTGGGGATCCAAGAGGGCATGGATGTACTCCCGTATGGCGACAGAGGTATGGAGTTGGTGGCAGGTAAGCGCTTACCTTTGAGCCTTTTTATTCCTCTGTCATTGTTTGTTGTGATTTTGATAATGAACTCTTTTGTATTTTTTTGCAGGTGAAAGGTTGTTTGATTTTTTTTCACAGAGGATGTCGCGCACTTGCTTTAAGAAATTTCCTGATGACGGGGTCTCTGGTGTGGATAAGATGCGGGGGAACTTCATATTCCCTGCACGGATTGAATGTGCACATGAAACTCCACTAGCAGTTGGTTTTCTTTGTTTGTATTTCTCTTAATCTTTTTGAGGTGTCGTGTCCATATTCCATGTTGAGTAAAGTGTTTCTTGTGCAGGTGAGGCCGGTAAGCGCATGTATCTTATATTGCCAAATCAAGAAGCGCCTGAGGAGCCTTCGCCGAAGAAGATAGCGACTGGTGAGTGGTCACTGCCCCGACTTTGGAGAGGGTTACCGCAGAGGGGGCCATGGTGTTCTACAGCCCCAATATGTGCAGTTGGATTTTGAGCCCCCTCCAAGGCAGGAATCCTTGGGGAAGAAGATTTTGAGGAAGTTAAGCAGTAAGTATTCTTTGCGCTTTCCTTTGATGTTTCTTTTGTGATTTGATGGTTTTAATCTTCGTGCATTTTCTTTGTTGCAGCCTCTGTTCTGACTGCTTTTAAGCAGTTACATGCGGAGAGGGAGAGGAAGAAGAAGGCGGAGGAAGATGAACAGGCCAAGGCCGAGGCTCGTCTGTTGGAAGAGAAGGCCATGCAGGAAGCTGAAGCTGCGCGACGGATGGATGAGGAAGCGCGTGCCGCTGAGGCCGCGCAAAAGAAGAAGGAGGAAGAGTTGCGGGCCGTTGAGGCTGCGCAGGTAAGAGGAAGTGGCTCATCTGGCGGCCATTGCTGCCAAGGAAAAGGAGGCATAAGAAACTCATTTCCATGAGGAATTGCTAAGGCAACAGGCCGCCCTGGTGGCGGTGAAGAAGGAGTAGGCCCAAACGTTGGCTGCTCTGGGTCAGAGCGCCCCTTAGCAGGAGGTTTTGCTCATTGATTTGAATACTGTGGAAACTCCTTTGGCTGAGGGGGAAGTGGTGGCATTACTGGGCCACAACTGAAAAAGTTAAAGGTGGTGGGGCGTCTTCCAGTGGCCCCATCTTTACGCTGGACACTCCGGTGTACGTCCCAAAATGGTGTATCACCGAGAGTTGTCGATTCCTCAGTCCGTTTGTGTTTAATGAATTTGTTGACTGTGCGTTCCCGCCTAATGAGCGTCACTATCACCGTACCCAGGACCGAGGCACATTGCTTTCAGAACTGTGCTCTAACCTGACGCTGGTGTTAGGTAATGTATATGGCATCCGCCGTGCGGAGTATGACCTTGCTGACGAGCAGGCGACGGTTACTTAAGAGGTGAAGCGGTTAGCTAGGGAGAAGGGTGTGTTCAAGACGGAGAGGTGACGTCTTGTCGAACAAATCAAGAAGTAGGAGGCGGAGGTCCGCAAAAAAGATGATGAGGCTGCTGAAAAGCAGAAGGCCTGGGTCTAGTCTTCTACTAATGTAAATAAGGAGCTCGAGCGCCGCCGTCTGGCGGTGCAGAAGGCTGAGTTGGAACTTTCCCCGGCCCTTGTTGAGTTGAAGAGCAAGGATGAAGATGTGGTAAGGGCGACCACCCACATTTCTGAGCTGGAAGCGGAGGTTGGAGCCCTCAATAAAGAAAAGGAAGCTTGGGCCGCGAAGAAGGCAACTCTGTTAGCGGTGAAGAAGGCGTCGGATGAGAATGCTTTGTGGATGATGTTCGACGGCGTCACTGGTGTATGTTTCCTTCTATACTTGTATTTTTTCGTCCTTATGAGTTGCTTGCCTTATATGTTTATATTTGTCTTTGTAGATCTTCAACCGCATCTGGAACGAACCGAAGGTGGGGAAATAGGTGATGGAGATTGTGAACGCCACGCGCGTTGCTGGTTTGTGCGCTGGTTGGTTGGAAGGGTTCTTGGTGACGAAGGATGGGGCTGCCGTGGAGGACGAGCCCTTCCAGGACATAGATACCGAAGCGAAGCTTTTGGATCAGCTGGAGAAGCTAGAGTCAATATAGTTTCCAGTGATTCAGACGGTCGAGAAATGCCTTGCAGACCCAGACCCGATTGGTAGGTTCAAGTACTGGATGAAAGAACCTAATCGTCTGGGGCGCGAGCGCGCTGCAAAGGAGGCCGCTGACAAAGCCGCTAAGGCGGCCGTGTTAGGTAGTTTGGGGACGGCGCATGAGCCTCCCGAGTAGGTTGTTTTTGTAATCTTTGTTTCATCTTGTAAATATTCTAACTTTGATGTGAAACGAAGCTTTTTTATTGTGTCTTTTCATATTGTTGTGAAATTTAACCCGAGTATCGTGTGTGCCTTCTTTTGACGAGTCTGGAGAGCGTCAGTTATGAGTGTCCAACATGAAGAGTTAATTAGATTTATATCGAAAGATACTTGTGGGTAGTGAGAGTCTTAAGAAGAGTGTTGTAGTTTACTGAAATACTGCATAGTGATTTTTCCAAAAACATGATAGATTACAAGTAACAAGGGCGTAGTTGCGCTACATTCCAAGATCTCGGTATGGGTGTGCCATCGAGTCGTTCCAGCGCATAGGCGCCTTTCTGTAATACTTGCTGAATTTTGTAAGGACCTTCCCAGTTAGGCGCTAACTTCCCCGGGCGCTTGCAGTGTGACGCGTTGTTGTCTCTTAGGACATTGTCCCCGATGTCGAAAGCGCATGCTTTAACCTTGGAAGTGTAGTAGCGTTCGAGTTGCTTTTTATAGTTGGCTTCTCGTATTGCTACCTCTTCGCGTCTTTCGTTCAGTAGATCTAAGTTGAGACGCAGTTCTTTATCGTTGTCTGTTTGCGTCACATTGATAACTATTGGGGATGGAAAGCTGATCTCAGCGGGGATGACGGCTTCAGAACCATAAGTTAGGTTGAAGGGGGATTCACCGGTACATGTCTTTGTTAGGGTGCGGTGTGCCCATAAGACATGCGGTAGTTCGTCTATCCAACCGGTTCGTTTTGAGCCCAGGCGAGCTTTGATCCCTTCGACGAGTGATCTGTTGATGCGCTCAACCTGTCCATTCCCTTGGGGGTGTGCGACAGAAGGGAAGATCTGTTTAACGCCCATTTGTGTTAACCATGCCTTTATTTTGTTGTCTGCGAACCGAGTTCTATTGTCGGTGACAATTTCCATGGGTGACCCGAAGCGGCAGATGATGAATTCCCAGATGAATTTTTTGACGTGCTCCGCATTGATTGTGGCTAATGGCTTAGCTTCTACCCATTTTGTGAAATAGTCGACGGCGACTATTAAGTATTGTATTTTACCGGGGGCATTGGGAATCCGCCGACCAGGTCGATGGCCTATTTTTGGAATGGCCAAGCGGCGGTGACTCGTACAAGGTCGTTTTTTGGAGTTTGGACGCAGTGTATTAGGTGCATGATGTTGGCAGTTGAAGCAAGTGCGCAGGATTTTGACGGCGTCCTGATGCATTCCTAGCCAGTAATATCCGGCATTCATGATTTTTGCCACAACCATTCTTGGACCTACGTGTATGCCGCATATTCCTTCGTGGATTTCTTTTATGAAGAAGGAAGCATTTGCGGAGTCGGCGCACCATAGGAGGGGCCTAGATAGGAGCGTCGGTACAGGACACCATTCATAAGTTGATAGTGTTGTGACTTGTATTGGATCTTTCTGGCTTCTGCCTTTTGGGTTGGTAAGATGCCAATTTCTAAGTATGATTGGATTAGGGTTATCCAAGATTCGACGCCGGTTTGTGTGATGTTGACCTGTCTAATAGGTACTGATGGCTGACTAAGGGTTTCGATACATACCTCTTGGGCCATGTGTGGCCAAGCTGTAGAAGCCATCTTGTTGAGGGTGTCAGCCTCTTTGTTTCCGCTTCTCTTGATGTGAACAAGTGTGAAAGTTGTGAATCATTTGATTAGAAGCTTGGCCTGGTCGACATATTGGGCCATAACTGGGTCTGTGGCGTCGTAGAGGTCGTTGATGTGACCCACAATTAGCATCGAATCAACATGGGCATTGAGATATTTTGCACCCATCTTGTCCGCGAGGCATAAGCCGGCGAGGAAGGCCTCATATTCGGCTTCATTGTTTGTGCTTGGGAATTCTAGTCGTACGGCATACGTAAATTCGGTTTTATCGGGGCTAACGAGGCAAAGGCCTGCGCCGGCGACCTGTTCATTGGATGTGTCGTCGGTGTAAAGTGACCATGTTAACTGGGAGTCTGGGATGGCTTTGGGTCTTGTTCATTTTTGCGTTCTTCGATTTTATCCGAAGGAATTTCTACAACGAAGTCTGTGAGAACTTGACCTTTGATTGCTGTCCTTGGTTTGTAGGTTATTGTATGGGCGACTAGTTCGCTGGCCCACTTGGCCAGGCGACCAGACAGCTCTAGTTTTGAAAGGACGGTGTTGATCCTATAGTCTATAAGGACATGGATTGGGTGTCCTTGGAAGTATCTTCGGAAGCGCCTAGAGGCGTGGACGAGTGCTAGTACAAGTTTTTCCATGGTCGAATATCTTGTTTATGCGTCGGCTAGGGTACGGTTGAGATAATAAATTAGAGTTTGTACCTTGTTGTGATCTTTTAGAAGTACTACGCCTATCGCGGTTTCGGACGCGAATAGGTATAGCGTCAGAGGCTCTTCTGGTAGAGGCGCTAGGCGGCCCATGAGCGTCTGACCGTCTTTGATTAAGTTAGGGGAGGACATGCGTTGGATGGCTTGAACCTTTTCTGGGTTGGGTTTGAAACCCCCATCGGTGACGATGACGCCTAGAAATTTACCATGTTCAATTCTGAAGAAGCACTTGCATGGATTGAGATTCATCTTTATTTCGCGCAGTTGATCGAAGGTGCGCTGTATATCCAGTAGCATAGTGTCCTCCTCGCGGCTTTTGATGATGAGATCGTCGACATATACCTCCAGGTTGACGCTGATCTGGTTTATGAAAGCCTGGTCCATCAGGCGCTGGTATGTTGCGCCTGCGTTTTTTAGACCAAAGGGCATTTTGGTGTAGCAATAAAACCCTTTGTCTGTTCGGAAGGCGGTTTTGTCTTCGTCTTCATAGGCCATTTGGATTTGATGGTAAACTCTGTATACGTCGAGGAAACATTTGAATTTAAATGGCGCTGAGGAATCTACCTTTAAGTCGATCTCTGGTAATGGGTAGTGGTCCTTTGGGCATGCTTTGTTGAGGTCCTTATAATCGACGCACGTGCACCAGGACCCATTCTTTTTAAGGACCATGACCGGGTTTGCGACCCATGTTTGATGATTGCATCGTCGGATAATGTCAGCTTCAAGTAGGTTGTCGACTTGTTCATTCATGGCTTTGACTCTGTCTGGGCCAGAGGGCGCTTTTTCTAGGTGAATGGTCGTGCGTCCGCGTAGGTGTTCAGGCAGTGTTCTGCTATGTGCCTTGGGACGCCGATCATGTCAGAAGATTGCCAGGCGAAGACGTCTTTGTTCTCTATTAGCAACTGTTTTAGATGGACGCGTACCTGGTGAGACAAAGTTGATCCCAGAGTGATGGTTTGTTCTAGGAAGATGGGGTTGAGCACCCACTTTTCATTTTCTACCACGGCTTGCTTGGATGGTGGAGTTGTAGCCGGTGATTCGGTGGTCATGAGGCATTATTGGTTGCCTCTGATGTATGTGACCCCCGTGGTGGTTGGAAAACCTATAGTCTTGTGGGGGGTAGATGCGGTGCTGTTAAATTTTGCTAACCCTTGCCTGCCGATCAGGATTTCATATGAGGAGTTGGCTTTGATAACATGAAATGTACATGTTTCCGCACGAGTGTGGGTCCCATCGGTGAGTGTGATGGTAAAGTCAAAATTACCTAGGGGGTGAATAACCTCGTTGAAGAAGCTTGCGATAGGTGCGTCTGGTTGGGGACGCGCTTTGTCTTTATCTTCCAGTTGGTCAAAGCATTGTTGGTACATGACATCAAAGCTGCTTCCGCCATCGCACATCATTTTTTATATGCGGTAGTGGTCGAAGAGTGATGTGATGATGAGTGGAGTTGTTGAGTTTGCTCCTCCAGCTTTTTGGATGTCATAGCATCGGGATGTTGTGACGTGGTGGTGACGCTGGCAGGGTTTACCTTGTGTTTGTTACTGCGCGCCATATGACATTTCCTGTCAAAGGCACATTGGAGATGGTGTGTTTTTATGTCCTTGATTGGCTTGCCTAGTTCTTTAGTTCTGCGTGCGCCTGAGCGCACATTCTTGACGAGGTTGGATAGTTTTCCTGACCGGAGGGCCACCTCTATTTCCATTTTGAGGTTGTAACAGTTGTCTGTGTAGGGGCCGATGTCTTGGGGAAAGTCACAGAATCTGGTGGTAACGACGTTTTTTCGTTTGTTTCCCATAGGTTTTGGGAGTTTAAACGTGACTTCTCCGGGTGTAAGGATTTGAGATAAGACCTGAGATGGTGTTTTGGTGAGTGGAGTCCAGTCTTGATTTCGTCGGTCGCTACTGCGCAGACCGCGAGTTTGTTTCTTGCCGATGATGTTTATGGCATCGCCAAACGGATGATCGATTGTTGTTGCGATTGCGGTTGTGGTTGTTTCCGCGCTGAGTCTGACGACCTCCTCCCAGGAATCTGGAATGCCAACTTTGCCCTAAAGGGTGAGCTGTAAGTTGTCGTCAATGACGTTTGTTAGGAAGGAAGTTCAACTTGCCTCGTCTCCTGTTCCTAGTTGGAGTGCTTCTTTGTTGAACCGGACGATGAAGTCTTCTAATGGCTCGGTGTCTCTGCATTTGCAGAGGTGGATTTGCATTTTGTCGCGCTTGTGGCGACGCTGTTGGCTGAAGTGAAGAAAAAAAAATCGATCAACTATTCATAGCTGTCGATGTTGCCTATAGAGAGGTTGTCAAACCATAACCGTGTTGCGCCTGTTAGTGTTTGGGCAAACATGTTGCACCAGACGGGTAAGGTCCAACCGATGACGGCCCTTGCTTGGTTGAATATTCCCAGATGATCATTTGGGTCTGTTAGGCCATCGTATACTTTTACGTTGGTCGGGAGGTGTTGTCTGGGTGGTATTGGGGCATGTGAGATGCGTTGGGTGAATTTTGACTTGTCGGCGAAGGT
Source organism: Ambrosia trifida (assembly GCA_028751855.1). Lineage (NCBI taxonomy): Eukaryota > Viridiplantae > Streptophyta > Magnoliopsida > Asterales > Asteraceae > Ambrosia > Ambrosia trifida. The sequence continues at coordinate 61,682,010 of CM054127.1, forward strand.
CGTTGGCCTGTATGGAAGTGACAAGTTGGTGGTCGCATCGTTATTATACATGTTTAGGCGTTCCCGGTGGTAGTATGGACTATGGCGATAGTCCCTGGATGAATTGTCCTCCCAAGAGCTTTCTTCGTTGACGTCGTCGAACCGGTTGTGCTCTGCACGGGCCTGGTCAATGGGGAGTTTCCCTTGACGGGCATCAATCGGTGTTCTTATGGGCCTCTTGGAGGTGGACTCCATGATGGCTTTTCCGGTTATCCGGCGACGCTCGAGCTGAGCATCTAGCAGTTGTTTCTGGTGTTCGTACCAGTCGTTATTTAGAGCATCGATTTCCTCCTGGGTGGGAGGTGGTGCGTCTCCAGTTTTGAAGTCTATGGCTCGAGGAATGATGACGACGTTGTCCTGGTTGTCATCACTGTTACCCTCAGTTGTATGTGGTCTTGGGGTAACGTCTTCAACGACCCCTGATGGAGTATAGACCTTGGGTGGTGAATTTGTCATTTTTATGGGAAAAATGGCAGATCAAAGCTACAATTTGGGTATATTATATATGAGGAAATCATCAAAATAAACATTGATCAACGTAAGCTATCAAAAAAACATGACAAGTTGAAATTTAAAGAAGTCACGCAAAATTAGGGGTGTAAACGAGCCGAGTCAGGCCCGAGCCTGACTGGACTCAAGCTCGGTTCGGTTCGAGCCTAATACTTTGAGCTCGAACTCGGCTTGAAAGTAAAACCTAAGGGCTCGAGCTTGGCTCGAAATAATTATTGAACAATTTAAAAGGAGCTAAAAGCTTGACTTACCAATGTTAAATAGTAGGTATATTATATATAAAATAATAATAATTATAATAAAAATATAAAATTTCTTAGGGTTCGATTAGGTTCGCGAGCTTAAACGGTTTTTATATGAAAAGTTCGAGCTCAGACTTAATAACTAAACGATAAATGTTTCAATTTTCTATTCGAGATATCCTGTGATAACATAAATTATAGTTACATACACAATTCCATCGCATTAATATTTATTATGGTTGAGGTAATTTAATTTCAATTTCGTTAATGGTTTTGTACTACATCAAAACGGATTTTCTTTTTCAACAACTTGTTAGAGGTTTTTCATTTATAATATATATTGCTCAAAAAATAAAGCAAAATGTTACATATATAAAGTTTCAATTATGTTTATTTGTTGAATTTATTAGCAAAAGGTGTAATCACGGCGTTGATGCTGTCTTCTCCTTCTCTGTTCTCTGTGAATACAGGGGATGTGGAAAATTTCATTATTAGGATTCAGAAACCTCGTTATGTGATTGTGGATATGGAATGTGGTCCTTTAGGAGTTGTTGTCAGGGATCTATCCCTCCTAGAAAATGTTATCTCTACCCATTTAAACTTTCAGGAGCATTCCCCCAAGCTATCATTTGGTGTTTGCCCAAACTTTGACAGGTGCCTTACGCAAGGTGGTGGCTTCACCAGGATCTGTAGAAAGTTGGGTCAAATTGCTTTTATTGCCGAGATGTACCCTGCGGGTGGTCAAGCCGTCCAATAGGCAGGAGCGGAGGTCTGGGAATAGAGAATCCTTACAGTGTAGTAGCATCCTGCAAGCGCTTTTTTGTGGAAAGACGGGTCTGGATTTACAAATTTGGTTCCTTCCATTTTTTATAGCGCGTGGGAAGGTGTTTTCTTCAACAAGGATGTAAAGAGGATTAAGCCTTCTGAACAAAGCCCTAATGTCAAGCAATGCCTAAGAAAAGTTAGGGACGGTCATTTCACAGCTGCTGTCAAGGTGTTGTGTTCTAGTGGGGTTGCTCCTTTCGAGGACTCTATGATGAAAGCCCTTATTAACAAACATCCGGTGGTGCCCCCTCCATCCTTGCCCGCCAACTCTGATGTCATGCCCGCCCATATTGTGGATAGGGATTGTGTGCTTGGATGCCTCCGATCTTTCCCTAAAGGGACCTCATGTGGGAGGGACGGTCTGAGGGCCCAACATTTTCTAGACACTATTAGTGGAGAAGGGTCAGTGACGTCCATGAGGTTACTCTCAGGTATTTCTTCGGCCCCCTTACCCCGTTATTGAAACCTGATAACGGGATTCGGCCCATTGCAGTAGGGGTCATTTGGCACAGATTAGTTTCTAAAGTGGCCATGAGGAAGGTTGGGAAGGAAATGACTAAGTACCTGGAGACTTTCAATTTGGGGTGGCGACTCCCAATGGGGCAGAGGCGGTGCTTCACAGCGCGAACATGTTCTTAAGCTCCTTCCATGCGGACGGGTCTTTGGCTATGCTTACTGTCGATTTTTCGAACGCGTTTAATATGATCGACCGCACTGCCCTTCTTCGAGAGGTTCATCAACATTTTCCGTCTATCTATTTATGGGTCCAGTTCTTATATTCCCAGCCAGTTAGATTGTATGTTGGTAATGATTGTATAGGGGCTACTATGGGGGTTCAACAGGGGGACCCTTTAGGTCCCCTCCTTTTCATCCTTGTTTTACACCCTACGGTTCTTCAGGTACAAGAAAACTGTAAACTCCCATTTCATGCGTGGTACTTGGATGATGGGACGATTATTGGTGATGCCACCGAAGTTGCTAAAGCCTTAGACATTATCTGACTAGAAGGACCATCCTTAGGGCTTCAGCTTAATATTAAGAAAACTAAGGTTTTTTGGCCGCCTTTTAATGGGGTGAAACTTAGGGACAGGCTTTTTCCAAGTGGGATGGATAGGTGAGAAAAAGGGGTAAAGCTCCTCGGAGGGGCCGTTAACCGTGACTCTTACTTTATCCGCGAATTGGAAACGCAGAGAGCATCACGCGCGGTTGAACTTATGCAACTCTTGCCCTGCCTTAGGGATCCCAGAGTGAACTTCTCTTACTCAGGTCTTATATGGGGGTTGCTAAGTTGCTTTTTGGGTTACGTACCTGCCAACCCTCTATGACGGATGAAGCAGTGTCATATTTTGATAAAGGCCTAAGGGAAGCCACTGAAGACATAATGGTATGTAGGGGACCGTTCTTTGGTGACCTACAGTGGCGGATGCCTTCTTTGCCGATGTGTTTGGAAGGATTAGGTCTCCTCTCCACGAAGGATGTCGGGATGTATGCGTTTGTGGCGTCGCGAGCTCAGTCTTGGAACCTTCAAGACCACATCCTACGAAATAGCGGGGTTGTCAGCGTGGACTTGGACTACAAGCAGACCCTTGATAGGCTAAATGACTATCTCCCAGGTTTTGATATTGGCGGTTTTTCTAACAAGGACACTCCCCCCCCCCCCCCTAATGCCTCAAAAAAACTTAGGCGAATTCCTTGTTTGGCAAAATCGCTCAGAGCCTGGGTGAAGTTTTTTGTTTGTCCCCCCGCCAGAGGGCAGTTATTGAATGCTTGCAAAGCCCCCACGCCCAAGATTTCCTAACTGTTATCCCGATCGAAGGTCTGGGCCAGAGCATGTCCGCTATTGAATACAAGTCCATTCATAAATATCGTTTGATGATCCACATGTACCAGGAGGATGAAATCTATCCGATTTGCCGTAAGGCCTGCCTAGATGAATACGGGGAACATGCTCTTCATTGCAAGAAGTTACTCGAGTTCAAATATCGGCATGTTTGGGTTCGAGACGTTTTGTGGGACATTTTAAGACGTGCTGGGATCTCAACCAAGAAGGAGGCCCATGTGAACTTTCTCTTGGATCCCGCAGAAGGGAGATCCACCCTTCGTCGAGCAGATCTTCTTGTCTTTGGGTGGGTCGGGGGAAGCATGCTTGTGTTGACCTGACAGGTGTATCTCCTCTAGTTGGATTGAGGGATAGTGGTTTTTAGCAGGGGAAGCGGTGCGGAAAGCAGAGACGAAGAAGGTAGAAAAGCATGCTAAAGCCTACGAGGAGAACCAACATGTTTTCGTACGTGGCTTTTAATACCTTTGGCTCATTGGCACCGGAGGCTACCCGTTTCTTGACCAGGGTCCAGCGAGTTATTCATAGTAGTGTCTTAGCTCCGGGTGGGTCAGGATACGTTTTTAGTAGATTAGGGTTTGTCATTCAAAAAGGGGTGGCGGCGCAGCTTGTTGTCCGCCTTCCCGCTATCTTGATGTAATTTTTCAGTCATGTTATATAAGGAAGAACAGAAGACGATGGTTTATTTAAAAAAATTATTAGAATAAACATAATTAAAATTAATAAAATTATTAAAAAATATTAATATCAAAAGGTAGATTCAAATAAAAAAAAATTATATAGTTTTGGTTCTGCACAATAAAGGTGTTTTTGGCAAGCCGGTCAATACGCACGTCTCCTGAGCTTCGATTCTCCAAACTTGGTTTCTAAAGTGGCAACTTTAATTTTCATTTTTGGGGCTTTATTCCTTATTATCAAAATATAATTTTGTATTTGTTATTTTTTAATTCCGTATTTTTCTTGGTTTCTAAAGTGGCAACTTTTTTTGTATGTTTCTTTTTCTATTTTATGTTTTATTTTAGTGTTTATAAACATTTTGTTTTCCTCCTATTTTTACACCCCTGTTGTGTCAACTTTATCACAAATTACGACTACAACTAAAAAATGTTACGTGCCCAGCGCGTAGCGTGGTGCTTACACAAGCTAAAAATAGTTTTAATTAAAATATATTAGAGTTTTAGTATTAGTTAAAAATTAGTTAAACAACAGTGTAGTTGCATTAATTGTATGTCCCTAACGTAGCGTCATAGTCTATTAGTGGTTTGGATTGTTAGTTTGTGTTATGTAGCCCAAGGGCATTTATGTAATTTTGTTATATAGTAGGGGCGTACGAGACACCCAAGGCGAATGAGGCCTGGCATTGGCTTGAGGGGTGAGGGCGTGTGAGAGGTTGCTTATAAATACCCCTCCTCTCATTCTCATCCAAAGTTAATTGTTGATTTTGTGTAACAAAACTCTGCATGAGTATTGATCGAATCTAAATGAAGCTTTTACGTACTGTGTTTGTGTTCATTTCCTCACTGATTCCTTGTTCTATCATACACATATTCCGTGTTTCCGACTTGGTTTACGTGAAAACCCAAAGAATCATTTCTTGTTTGATAAGAACATCAATCATACAAGTTGTAAATATATAAATATTGCTTGGATTTTCAAATTATGTTGATTAGTACATCATTTTCTCTGATTAATTCAGAGTTGTGTCCCTTATAAAAATGTGGTTTTTCTTTACATGCATCTGTACAAAAATAGGAAAAGACCTCTCCAGTAAATGCTTGAATGTTACATATTACCTGCACAAGAACATGATTCTGAACAGTTGATCAAGCAATAGGAGCGGTTGCAGAAGTTGTAGAAGGCATGCAACTTGGATGAGCAATAGTATGATTTTGAGGCATCTGGTGTCTTCTGCATCACAAGGTTTGATGATAGAAATGAGTTCTAATAGTGACAAATGAACAAGATCCTTCGTTTTTTTATTAGGGTGACTTTCACATCCCAGTCCCATGGAAGAGCATTCAACAGCTTCTTGTTGATTTAACCATTTCCCAAAGTGATATATGCTGACTTTATCTCAGTTATTAGATACGCGAACTTCCGAATATAGTTTTCTAGCATTTCACAATAGGAATGTAATTAAACATATTGAATCTCTAGTGTAACATGTCTCTTTGACTCTGCTTCATGTCATCATTTCCCTCGTAAGCTTCAATCGGTGCATCCCACAATGCATTAGCAGATTTAGTCTCTCCATATATTTCAAAGCGATATCTGGTGCTAATCCAATATTCAGCGTGGCAAGAGCCTTTTCGTCAAGTTTAACTAGGTCAAAATCTTCATCTGTATATTTAAATCCAGGTTTAATTACTATTATACTCTTCTCTTCAAACAACATATGTGATCTGAGTGGGACCTCTGTAAATTGTTGTCAAAATTTTAACATCATTACCTTTAACGTGCTAAATGAACCTGAATTTCCATTCAACGAAAGACTCCCCGAACACTAACATGGGAACCAAAGTGCTTGTTGCGTTCATGAATTGAGTGTTAGAATCTATTTGAACTTAAATATGGGCGTTTTTAGTTAGTAAATCGCTAACTCGTAGCCGATAACCATTTACATTTTTTTTTTTTTTGCTTTTTACTCGTATACTTTTTTTAGAAGCCTCAACAAGTCCGAGAACAGAATCAAGACCGGAGAAAAATTTTAAAAACTGAGAACTATTTTCTTTAATCCGGTGACCTTTGAAAAATTTGAGAACCAGTTTGAGTCCCGAGAAGCACCAAAAATTTTGAGAACTCAATAACCCAAGAATCTTCTAAATCGGAGAACCTTTATTCAAAATCACGAAACCGAAAACCAAAATCCGATTCGAGAATCGACTTCAAAATTCAAGAACCTTAAAGTTAGACGAGAACTAAATGTCAATCGAGAAAAATGTGGAATTCGAAAACCAAAGCAATTCCGAGAACCAACAACTAAAATTTGAGAACTAACTGAATTCGAGAAGCAATGCTGGTCTTTGAGAACTGATGATCTTCAAGAACTTTATAACTTGGAGAAAATTCAACAATCCAAATATGAAACCAAATATCATTTGAATATTAAAAAAGATGTGGATAATCCTTTTGAAAACTAACTTCCCGAGAATCAAGCTATCGCTTTTAGTTCTTTGACAAAGAAGATCAACACAACTTTTAATCTAGTTCTAAACTGTTCTTCGTGAAAACAAAAGCTATCAAAATTGAAAATTGATTAATCAAACCGAAATAGTGACCAAACCGTAAAACCTATACAACACACTTCTTGAACCCATGAAAACAAGATCAATATCCCCTTATTGCATATGTTTTTGTGTTCTTCACAAATCAGCCAATACAAAATAATTATAATAATTCTTCTCTTCTAGCTGTAAACCTTCTTGAATTCTTTGATATCATAGATTGAGCCTTTGAAAAGACTTCTTAGGAGCTGATACCAATTGTAAGTCCCAAATCCACGAGATATCAATTAACCTAACAGATTGACAGAAATAAAACATTATGTGATTAGAGAATAAGAATAAAACACTTTAAACTTGCATATGATTACTCAATTATTTAGGGTCACTGTGTTTCGGCCTACATGGCCTAGCACAATCCCTAACCCATCAAGAACCAATGAGTTCTCGGCCGAAACAGCAAATAATCACCGAGAACCAATGTGTTCTTGGTCCCAGTCATCTTTCCTACATATATACTGATCGTCATGTCCTACATACTAATCTCCTATATGTATGTGATAGCGCCAGTCTGAATTATCTAGACCCTATTTGTTACGCAAAAATTTGAAGCACTGTGGAGATGATTCAGATAAAATTAGGAGTGTTCAGACTGAGGTAGAGCCTAATGAAGAAGTACATCATGAAGAACACTCGAATGGTATTTTTGGAAATAATAATGTTTGTCCCCGTCCAAGTATTCCCAGATATAAAATAAGAAGGCAGATAAGAGTTCCATTGAAGTATATGGATCAAGGGTAAGAAGTCAAAGGTCCAATAGATAAGGCTTGTTTGTTAACAACGTCATTATATAGACTGAAACAGTCTCCTAGGCAATGGTATAGGAGATTTGATGAGTACATGGTTAACAGTGGGTTCAAAAGAAGTGCATATGACAACTATGTTTATCATAAAGACTATGGAAGGGTAAATTTGTATATTTTCTCTTGTATCTTGATGAAATGTTATAGGCTTGTCAAGACTGGGAGGAAATTGAAGCTACAAAGAAGTTACTTACGAAAGGGTTTGACATGAAAGAGCTAGGAGAAGCCAAGAAAATCTTGGGAATGGAGATTTACAAGGATAGAAACGAAAAGGTTTTCACATTTTCTCAATCAACTTATATTAAGAAAGTGTTACTGTTATGGTATGAATGATTGTAAGCTTGTAACTACACCTCTTGCTGGTCATTTCATGTTGCCAAGATAGGACCCATTTGAAAGTGATCAAGACAAATAATACATGAGTAAAGTACTCTATGCAACAAAGTGGGAATTTTGATGTACATCATGGTTTGCACCATGCCTGGAAAAGCTTATGTTGCCAGTGTTGTTGGACTAGGATCGAATATATAAGAGAGTGAATCAATATAAAAACACAACAATGAATTGATGAAATCAAATCTGATTAGATATATCAAAGAAGTTTACGAACAGAAACTGATACAAATGTTTTAGTGGATTGTTTGGGATATAATCTTGATAACTAAACAATGTACACGAGATGTTCAATATATACAAATGAATGGTCATGTCTGAATGACAGTTACATTCAAATAGACATGTTGGTTAACTGCCACCGTTTCAGAATTTTTGGCGCCGTTAACCGAACATAACTAAATTCTAACTGTCAGGGGCATATTTGTCCTTTCAACACTTGCATCCTTTAAATCATGCCTTCTGTCTTCGTTGCTGCAATCTTCTGATCTTGTTTCTTACCCCATTTGCAGCCGAACAGCCTTGATCATCTTCAATATTAAGTTAACATACTACAATCCTAGTTATATACAATCATCTACATATGTATATATATGATATACAACTTTATAAGAATACAATCTGAATAATTACACACAAATATATAAGTTTGCACTTATATATAACACCTGCCCCAAAATCAAATGTGGGTTCATTGAGTTTCTTGACAAGCTTTCCATAGCTTCTTGTAGTGCTTTTTCAACTCGGGAGAAATCAAACTTTCTTTTCTTGATCAAGTGTTTTGCTGAATTCCAATCTCCCTCCATGTATAATGCATAATCTTCCACCATTGAATTTGAATCTTTGTTGAGCATTTTCATAAGACTTGGTATCATTCCTGTCCTCCTTACTTCACTGCAGCCAATGCTTTCCTTTTTTTTTATTGATTTGCAATGTTCATTGCAGCCTTGTAAACTTGATATTGTCATTCTAACACATCCAAGTATTGTGCATACAACACACGCAATATGTCCTTGTCCTCATACTCCAATCCCAACTCTTTTGCTATTATTACCCATATGTTATACTTTGAAACCCGATTGTGTCCCCCTTTTTTCTTAACTAGTATGTAGAGATCATATAATTCTACTTTCTTTCCATTTTCTACCTTAGGTGGAACGGGACGTTTTGGAACTTTAAAGTAGAAATTTAAAAACCATAATACCATTCGTAGAAATGGATCTTTCAACAACTCTCTATGTGCTCATGGATAATCAAGATGATCTATAATGTCTAAGAATTCAATGCAATTTTCAACCGAGTCTATGTTTATTTCTTGAGCCGTTTTTTCAATTTTCCTTAGATTGTTTTCGGCATCAAGAGACAACTCTTCAAAATATTCATTCAAGTATTGACCATTTTTCTTTTCATGTTCATGATCATCTCCAAGTTCCCTTAACATAGATTCTCTATCATCCTTGTTTTCTTTCATCTTTATGAATTGCATACTTTCATTCTTAAACATATTTTGGACACAACAAACATCTCCTTCTATTTTCACAATAAATCCTTGAAGTTTTAATTGAGGAAGACTTAGTATGCTATCATCTATTTTCACAATTATTTTAATGATTCATGCAGATGGTATGGCAAGGATGGTGGATGGTGAGTTTAAACTCGCAACCCGCCTTGCAACCACGTTTTTTGTGAAACTCTGAGTCTCCTTACGTACTTGGTTTTACCCCGACATTTTTTGGTTAGTTGATTTGTTTGGTTCATTAACTATTTTTTCACAAAAAAGTTATTGCAATGACTTTTAAATTGTTTTCACCTGCTGAACTCCACATACCTACTTTTCACCGCCTACCATCTCTTATGGCGGCGCCGTATAGAGAGACACTCACGTCTTCCTCTATCGTTGCTACTTGTGGCTTTTTGGTCATCCATGGTCGCGACGGTTCTGTGTCGGCAGACGAGGCGGTGTGTGGTGGCTAGACGGTTGGGGTTAGGTTTTGCTGGGTATTGTCAACGGCAAAGGCGGGGGGTTGTTTGTTTTTTTGGTGTTTTGAGGCTTTGGATCTGAGGCAGTGTCTGGTCACAGTAGTCCCGACCGCCGTCTAAATCTCCCTTCTGCCGCGTCTATACGCCTCCATATATGGTATGGGTTTTCCGGCGGTGGACGGCGGTGGTTTGAGGCCGTGTCCGGTTGGATATGGTGGTCAAAGGTGACCTCTGGTCACAGTAGTCCCGACCACCGCTTCGAACTCCCTTCTGTCGCCTTTGCCGCTTCTATACGCCTCAATATATGTTAGGGTTTTTTCAGCGGTGGTCGGTAACATCGGCGGTTCGTGGCGGTTGACGCTGCACACAACGATACTACCTCTTTCTTTGTGTTGTTTTGTTCCTTCTTCGGCCCATTGTTAGGTTATGGGTGTTGGATGTTGTTGCATGTGCCTATTCTTGACAAATTACTTGGTAGCTATGATGAGTTGTACAATTATTTTGATGATTCATGAAGACGGTATGACAAGGATGGTGGATGGTGAGTTGAAACTCACAACCCGCCTTGCAACCACGTTTTTGTGAAACTCTGAGCCTCCATACGTACTTGGTTTTACCCCGACATTTGTTGGTTATTTGGTATGTTTGCTTCATTAACTATTTTTTCACAAACAAGTTATTGAAATGACTTTTAATTTGTTGGGCCATGTTATTAGAGGTTTGCGTTTGACTTGGGCTTGTTATTATTATTGTGTTAGTTAGATTTCGGCCCAAGAGATCCATGTAACATAACCGCCCTATATTCATATAAATAGGGGGTTACCTAGTTGTTTTGGGGTTGCTAGTCATTTTGTTCTTTTTGTCCATCTTGTGTTCGGCTAGCATTGGTGTACCAGACGTCTCATAGAAGACGTGTGCACTAGATAATAAAATCATTCTATTCAAAGTCTCTTTCTTGTTCTTCACCATTCAATCTTGTTTTCCGCACTCGATTGTTTGTTTGATACCCGGTAGAGAAGATCTTGGACTTACAATTGGTATCAGAGCCTAAGAAGTCTTTCGAAGGCTCGGTTGTTGGTATCAAAGGAAGAAGATCAAGGAAGTTATTTTCACGAACAAAGGTTGATTTTAGTGTTTCAGTTCATAGTGCTTTCGTTAATTTTTTTTCTTTCTAATTGATTTCGTGGCAGATGAATTTTTGGTGTTTTGATCCATCTTGGAAAGGCTCAATATGTTTGCTACAAACAAGGAGATTTGTTTGAGAAAGTCTATTCTGATAATTTTTTAAAATATTCTCAAAGATATCTATTTCCATATTTTGTGGAAAACTTGTTGCATCTTAGCAGGTTTACTTTTCAGCTGAGTTCAACCAAATATCTGAGTTCGACGTCCTGAGTTCAACCTTGGGGGAGTTCAACAAACTTGGCTGAGTTCAACCTATCTGAGTTCGACGTCTGGAGTTCAACCTATCTGAGTTCGACGTCCGGAGTTCAACCTTGGGGGAGTTCAACAAACTTGGCTGAGTTCAACCTTGAGTTCAACCTTGAGTTCAACCTTGAGTTCAACCTTGAGTTCAACCTTGAGTTCAACCTTGAGTTCAACCTCCTTGTTGGGCTGAACGTTCCAAACTTTTGGGCTGGGCCTTTCAAATATTATTGGACTGGACATCTTTCAATTGCTGGACCGTTTATCTGTTTAAATTAACTCAAACTAATAAAGTTAACTCTTATTTTCAGAAATGGGTCAAATTGTTAATCAGGCTAACTTAAATGGACTAAACACTGACCAGCTACTTGTAGCTGCACAAGTAGACAAAGCCATGGAATCTGTCATTGGCACTCATCAGAAAATCCCTGTTCTTCAACTCGGAATGTCTTATTCTGAGTGGAAGTTCAGGTTCATTCAAGTCATGAAGATAAAGGATGCAAAAGCTCTCAGATCTATTCTAAATGGACCTTGTGTGATTACCTACGTGGTAAATGAAATAACTGGAATCACTGCTATCAAACCAAAGAGTATGTACACTGATGAAGATCATGAAAAGACTAATGTTGATGAAAGGGCAATTGCTTATCTTCATCAAGGACTCTCACCTGAAGTATCTATTGGAGTTCGTGACAATGCCACTGCAAAAGAACTTTGGGAAGCTCTTGAGAATCTGTATGAAGGGAACGAAGAAATGAAGGAGAGCAGGAGGGAGATGCTGAGTCAGAAGTTTAATGCTTTCAATCACATTCCGGGAGAATCACTTGAAAGTCAGATACAACGTTTCGTGGCCTTAGTGAGTGAAATGAAATCAAATGATATGGTAGTAGACAACTCCGTCATGAATAAAAAGCTGCTCAATACTCTTCCAAGAAGTTGGGATTCAAATGTCACCCTCATCAAGAGAACTAAAGATCTAGCAAGACTCACTCTTTCTGAGACCATCTCGTTAATCAAGTCCTATGACCTTGATGACAGACAACGTTACATGACTCAGACTGCTAGTTACAACAATGCCATCATTGCAACTCCCAGCAATGCTTTAATTTCTCAGCAAGAAACTCAACGGCCATCACTGTACTCTTATCCAGCAAGTGGGTCCTCGTATCCACCCATGTTTGCCCCCAGTGCCTCAAAAGGGTCAACTGTGCTCGCTTCTTCTGCAACCACCACTGCTGGATCTTCGTCATCTGCTCCACCTCCAGCTACATCTATGGCAGCAAAAATTCCCAAGGAGCTTGAAAGTAACCTAGGATTATTTGCTGGATTTATGAACTGTTATAATGCATTTCTGACAGGTCAACTTACTTCAAAAGATGTTGGAGCATGTGATTTAAATGACGTTAATCAAGACGATATTGAAGAGATGGATCTGACTTGGCAGATAGCTATGGTTGTGCATAGAGCCAACAAGTTTGTGAAGAAGACTGGTAGAAACGTGTGGGAAAACCCAACAAGGAAACTAGGTTGGGACAAGATGAAGATGCGCTGTTACAACTGTGATGAACTTGGTCATTTTGCTCGTGAGTGCACCAAACCAAAGAAAGAAGGAGAAAATTCTACTCCTGCAGCTGCGTCTTCCAATGCTGCTCAAGGAACTCAATCGGCGCCTGCGCACACTGGATCTGAGTCCTCTAACTCTAGCCAAGCCATGGTTGCTCAATCAGGAGGTGGATGGGATTGGTCTTCTCAGATGGCAGATCTTAAAATTGTTGAAGATACAGTGTACAAGGCTCTCATGGCACAGATGGATGATGACTATGTTCCATCAGCAGCTGAGGTACATTCTGAAATTTTAGCTGAATCATGCTGCACTGAAAGGTGCAAACTCAAAATTAAAGGTTTTAGGGAAGAAACTCTCTCCGCATACAAACAGCTTGAATATGAAAAAATGGCTTCTTGGGACATTAAAAAGAAATTCAACTCTTATAAAGAAATGGTTGAAAAACAAAAACTTGACATCAAGCGTTTGCATCAGGAGGTGAGTGATCATAAATGTCGATACTTGCACTTCAAACGACTTTCTGATACCTTGACCACGGAATTGATCGACTTAAAATCAAAATTTGAAAATGCAGATTTTCACTTTAAAAAATTCGACTGCTCCAGTCCTAAAGTTGAAAAAATGATCAATACCCAGTTAAGGTTCAGACCAAAGGACGTGAGGAATAAGGGAATTGGATTTGTGGAAATACCTCCACCTTTCAATGAAAACTATTCTTCAATTCCTATGTCAGATGAAGAACTATTGGCTCTTCCTTTGAAAGGATATGGTCCACCAATAGAAGAGCCAACTATTCGACCATCAAGGGATCAAATTGAAATTACTAAACCTGCATCGATCCCAATTAGAATCTCTAAACCGAAACAAAAACAATCTAAACCAGAGATGGCTCCATCAAAAACCTTTGTCAAGTCTCAAGATGCTTCAAAGCAGACTGAGACGTTAAATTTTGGGAAAAATAAAGAGGTGGACAGAGTTTTTGAGGTTAGCAAAGATGAGGTTCCATCCTCATCTGAATCAGTTGAATTTGTAGGAGTGTCTAGAGAGTCTAAACATGAAAACTTAAAAGAGAAAGAACAAATTTCTGATTCATTCACTCAACAAAACTCTAGCGTGGACTATGAGTTTGATTTCATGAAGGAAATTAGAGAACTGTGTCTAAAGCAAATAGCAGAAAGTGAAAATCAAATGATTAACTCTGAATCAACGGGACATTCAGCAGAGCCACAACATGTTTCTGACTTAAGTGGCTCATCTGAATCAAATGTTACACTCTTGACTGAGCCAGAATCTGAAGAATCTGTGTGCTCAAGGCCAGTCAAGATTAAACAGGAAGATAAGGATCCATCATATTCAGATGATTCAAAGAAAACTGCACCTGAGTCTGAATCTGATTCAGACTCAGAAAAGACCGACTCATCCAGTCATCAGTCATGTGAGACCAAAGAATCATCTGAAGACATGCTAAAAGACAGTGAATGTATCTCCGTGTTCACTTCATGCTCATTTAATTCAGAACAAACATGCTCAATATTTTCTGAATCTTCCACTTCTTCTGTGGATGAAAATTTTTGCACAGAAAATTGTCTGAATGTTACTAACAATGAGAACATTACTAATTCTGTTAATTCTTGTGCAGAAAATGTGATTGTTGAGGATTGGGTAGATGATGGGGAGGCAGTCGCTGACACTGATTTACTTGCATTAAATAATAAAAATCAGAAAAACAATTTCTCAATTTCTGATAAAGACAACAATATTTGTGTGGGCTCGTTTGTTTTGAGCATAAAACCTTGTGACTTTTCATCTGATTCGTTGTTTCTTCATTCAGATTCTGTTATTTTACCACATGCTTGTGATAAAACGAAAAATCTTTTGGTTAAACAATCAAGTAGGGGCAGGACAGAGAAATATGTCCCACCAAAACAGGTTTTACCAAAGTATAAACAGAACCTTTCAAAACAAAAGCCTCATTGTTTCAAAACTGATTCACACAGGTATAAAAGTGTCTCTAAGCTTTCCGGACCTGGAAAGTATGCAAAATCTCAGGGGGATCCACATGTCAAACGTCAAACATGTTATACATGTGGAATCCCAGGACATATTGCCAGAAATTGTCCAACTGTTCAACAAAATCTTGCAAGCTGGAAACATCAGAAGGCTCCAAACAGGAATCATAATGATACCAAGCCTATGCGGGTTGAAAAATCTAAGGCAATGCGTAATGATAAATCCAAGGTGAAGCCTTCTGATGGTGATTGGAATAGACATAAACTGATCAAACAATCTAATAAAAGATTTCGTTCTCAGACTGTGCCTAGCATGACAGTTTTCAGTTCACGCAAAAGATTATCTTCAAAATTCAAATCATACTGGAAGCCAAAATGTTCTATTCCAATCTCTTCCCCGTCTGTAGGCTCCTCGTGTTCTGTGAATAATAAATCTTATTATTGTGCAAATGTTTCAAACGTTGACATGCAATGGATAAAAGTCCAATATACAGATGCCAATGGTGCACCCAAGATGACCATGGCCTGGGTACCTATGACTAACTAATCCTGCATCATGTGCAGGAACGGCTGTGGAGGACTATCATTCGTCTCTGGTACATTGATAGTGGCTGTTCGAGGCACATGACAGGAGACTTGTCCCAACTAACAGAGGTTGAATTTTTCAATGGCGGATTTGTCTCCTTTGCAGGAGGTGAGAAAGGTCAGATAACTCAAAGAGGAACGGTAAGAAATGGTGCTCTTCAGTTTAATAAGGTAAATTATGTTCCTGAATTAAAGCATAGTTTGCTTAGTGTATCACAAATCTGTGACAATGGCTACTCAACTCATTTCACTGATAAATGATGTTTGATATTGAAACCTGGAGTAGTCATTCCAGATGAATGGGTTTTACTGAAGTCGGATCGTCGAGGTGACGCTTATGTCATTGACATGAACAAACCCCCTTCCGACAATGTCACATGTCTTTTTTCTAAAGTTTCTCAAAATACTGCTATTCTTTGGCATCGTCGTCTTGGACATGCAAATGCTAAAACTCTGAACCGAGTGGCTAAACTGGGATTGGTAAGGGACTTGCCTGTGCGTGATTTTGTAACGATTGAAAAATGTGTTGCTTGCGCGAGAGGAAAGCATCATCGAAAACCACATTATTCCAAGTTAGTAAACTCTATTGATTCATTACTACAGCTACTTCACATGGACCTATTTGGCCCAGTGAATGTACTTAGTATTTCTCGTAAAGCGTACTGTTTGGTAATAACTGATGACTACTCACGCTTTACCTGGGTTTTCTTTTTAGCTAACAAGAGTGAAACTGCAGAAATAGTCAAACATTTTATAATTTTGATGGAGAATCAAACCAACTTGAAGGTGAAAGGTATTAGGTGTGACAACGGGACTGAGTTCAAGAATGCTGAGTTAAACTATTACTGTGCTCAAAAAGGAATTGCCCGTCAATTCAGCTCAGCAAGGACACCGCAGCAAAATGGAGTTGCAGAAAGAAGAAATCGCACTTTAATTGAAGCTGCCCGCACAATGTTGTGTGACTCACAACTTCCAACTTTCTTTTGGGCAGAGGCGGTCAACACAGCTTGTTATGTGCAAAACCGCGTTCAAGTCAACAAAGCTCGGATGAAGACGCCCTACGAAGTGATGTTTGGTACTAAACCCTCTGTCAAGCATTTTCGTGCTTTTGGTTGTCCATGTACACTGCTGCACTTGGACGCTATACCAAAGTTTGATGCGAAAGCTGACGACTGCTATTTTGTCGGTTATGCTGGCAAAACTGCATATAGGGTCTATAACAAACAAACTAGGCAAATCGTAGAGTCGTTTGACGTGCGTTGGCTTGAAGAAAATGCAACAGATGCTAGAGTGGGCCCCGATTGGTTGTTTGACTATGAGTCTCTCTTTCGATCATTTCATATTTTTGATAATGTCTCTAGTAGTGTAAATACAGGTTCTGCAGATTCCACAACTTTCAATGCTGGACCCTCATCCTCCATGACTGATGATGCAACGGATGAGGGGGATGGTGCATCCACATCTCACTTACCACAGCCACTCCCAGCTCCTGTCGATCCATTCATTCACTCAGCAGATTCTATGCCACAGGTCGATGATGAAAATGTGTCTGATGAAACTTCGATTCCCTCATTTCATGACCCTATTCCTACTGACTGCATGGTGGAGCATAATGATGCAGTAGCAAATGATCATGACTCCATGGAAGAGCCTGCAGAAGGCAGTATCACCGTTCTCCCGGGAACCTCCTCAGTTCAAGACATTGTCATTCCCACTAGCATTCAACGAGATCACCCACTGGAGAACATCATTGGTCCGGCAGATGCAGGCGTTCTAACAAGGAGCCAAACTGGTGACATCAACAGATGTCTGTATTCGTGTTTCATCTCTCAAATTGAACCAAAGTCTATTGCTATGGCCATGAAAGAAACAAGTTGGGTGGATGCAATGCAAGATGAACTGAACCAGTTTGAAAAATTGAAAGTTTGGAAGTTAGTTGAATTACCTCCAGGAAAACGACCACTTAGCACAAGATGGGTCTACAGAAACAAAAGAGATGATAGCGGGGTCATTGTGAGAAACAAAGCTAGGTTAGTCGTACAAGGGTTCAGACAAATTGAAGGACTCGACTATGATGAAGTCTATGCACCGGTGGCGAGATTGGAAGCAATCAGAATTTTCCTCGCTTACGCTTCATTTAAAGGGTTTACTGTCTATCAGATGGACGTCAAAACCGCATTTCTGTATGGAACAGTGAAGGAAGAAATTTATGTTGGTCAACCACCGGGTTTCACAAATCCAAAGTACCCAGAGCATGTGTACAAACTTGACAAAGCGTTATATGGTTTACATCAAGCACCTCGTGCTTGGTATGCTACCTTAACTGAACACTTGCTTGTGAATGGATACACTCGTGGTGTCATTGATCAGACTCTATTCGTCAAGACAGTAAATGAAGATCGTATACTGGTGCAAATTTATGTGGATGATATCATCTTTGGCTCTGCTAATGATGCTCTGTGTAAAGAGTTTTAGGAGGTGATGAAAAAGCAATTTGAGATGAGTGCTCTTGGTGAAATGACCTTTTTCTTAGGTCTGCAAGTTCGTCAAAACTCCAAGGGTATCCTGATTCATCAAGGAAAATACGTGGACGACATTCTTGCAAAGTTCAGCTTCAATGATATCAAGCCAGCCGATACACCAATGTCTGAAAGACCAGGTCTCACTCAGGATCTGGAAGGGGAGGCCGTAGAAGAAACACTTTATCGTTCAATGATTGGTTCGCTGATGTATCTGACAGCTAGCAGACCAGACATCATGTTCGCAGTGTGTCAATGCGCACGTTATCAGGCTAATCCTAAAACTTCTCATTTACATGCTGTTAAGAGAATCTTTAGATACCTTAAAGGGAAACCTAGATTCGGTCTTTGGTATCCTAAGGATTCTCCCTTTGATTTACATGCTTTTTCTGACAGCGATTTTGGAGGTTGTGACATTGACAGGAAATCTACTTCTGCGGGGTGTCAATTCTTAGGCGATCGGCTTATTGCGTGGCAATGTAAGAAGCAGCAAACAGTATCCGTTTCAATAGCGGAAGCTGAATATGTGGCTGCCTCCGCATGCTGTTCTCAGGTTATCTGGATACAACACCAACTGGTGGATTACGGTTTGAATTTCTCTCTTACTCCCATTTATTGTGATAATGATGCAGCTATTCAAATTGTTAAAAATCCAGTTCAATTTTCTAAAGTAAAACACATTGCCATCAAAGAACATTTCATCCGCGACTCGTTTAACCAAGGTTTAATTGTGCCCACTCACATTCATACTGATGACAATGTCGCAGATCTTTTTACAAAACCTGTTAATCGAGCGCGTTTTGAAGCTTTGTCTGAACTGCTCAAAATGGTCCATTTCGAGGACTGAACTGGTCTTTAAAAAAAAAAAAAAAAATTATGTTCTTTTCTTGGTCTTTGATTTAAAAAAATTTGTACTTTAAAATTCTAAATTTCAAGCACAAATTTAGGGGGATGTATCCTAAGAAAAGATCAAAACAATCTTGGTCTCAAAACGAGAGATGAAATTAACTTTCACAAGTTGGATTAAGGCTGACACACATAAGACGTGTATCGAAACAGTCTGGCTCTAATGTGATATGTTGGTAGGCTTAGTCCTGAAGGCTTAAATGTTAATGATCTTGTGAAGCACTTAAAGATAAAAACACGACCTCAGTAAGGAACATCACTTAGAATCAGGTACAATTTCTATTTGAATGCTTGCGTGATGTCCTGAAGCATAACACTGTGGTCTAGGTCTGAAACCTTTTCTGAAAAAACTCGTGTATCTCCTTTGTTTTGCGTAAGCAAGGACCTGGAGATGCTAGGCAACGAAAGCTTCTGCTGCATCCAGATATATGCTGACCTAGTTTTTCGTTGTCGTGTTTTAGATCATCCTTCACCTAAAAAGAGACCTCAGTGTCCGAAGATGTCCTGGCTGCTCCTCTGCTGCATCCAGATATATGCTGACCTGGACACAGCCAGGATGTCATAAAAGAGACCCTCAAGAGTCCAAAACCCAAAGGCCTTGTCATTTGAGAAATCATCTGACTTGTACTTTAATCTAAATCCTTTATTGATCTATTCTTTTCTTCTCTCAATCCAGTCCCAGTCAAGGTTTCAGAATTCTAGAACAGATACTGTGAAAAATATGTTGTAGGGAAACTGCTGGCATGATAGAGTGTACCACTAAATATTCTAGGATTTGATTGTGAATTGCTTGAGTGTGTGTATAAACATACCAAAACATGATAAATAATATCACAGATCACTATACGAGAAGGCCTAAGGAAATAAGTTTAAGTGGACAAATATACTGGCAATTGCTATGACCAACTGGAGTAGATTAGAGTTGATGAGTGTAGCTCGGCCTGAAACACAGTGATTTGATCTCGTTTATAAAGTTAATTTTTTTATTTTATTTAGATTTTCCTTTTGGATTAAGTTAGACCAGTTCACGATCTGATTTGGATCCGGTTACAAAATATATCAAATATTGTTTTTGAAATGGGAATTGAGATATGAGAAGGGCCCACCACACGTTTGGTGGGCCACCTAAATCTTGGGTGAACAAAAAGGTGTGGAAGACGGTTCACATCACTTTATCACAAATCAAATTTTTATTTCTCTCAAAACATCACACACACACCCTCACCGTGTTCTTCATCTTTAACCATGTCCTCTTCAATGAAATCAAAGAAATCAGGTAAACAATCTTTATTTTGTGTTTATCTTTAATAATGTTGGTGGTGAGTCACTTGCAGGGATGATCGATGCAGGTTGAATCAAACATTTTGGAGTTCAATGATGACTTGAGAGGAGTTTGAAGGGTTCAGTCGGCGGCGCGTGTACCACACGCGCCTAGAAGTTCGAGTTCGAGGTGGCGCGTGACCGTCACGCGTCTGTGAAAAGGAGATAATTACCAAAACGTCCTTGAACTCTCTTGACAAATGACCTTTTTGTCCTTGAACTCCAACCAGTGTCATGATCTTTTTCAAAAAATTACCAAACTGCCATCGAACTCAGATGGCAAATGACATTGTTGCCCTCGAACTCATTGACTTCACTTGAACTCAGATGGAAAATGACCTCTTTGCCCTCGAACTCATTGATTTCACTTGAACTCAAATGGCAAATGACTATTTTGCCCTCGAACTCATTGATTTCACTTGAACTCAGATGGCAAATGACTACTATGACCTCGAACTCAAATGGAAAAGACCAAAATGCCCTCGAACTCTCTGTCTTCACTTGAACTCATGCAACAATTGACCAAACTGCCCTTGTACTCAAAAAGTCTACTTGAACTCAGATGGGAAAAGACCAAAATGCCCTCGAACTTAACTTTGGTCATTGAACTCAGATGTATTTTTACTTAATTAACCCTGAGATCTAATGAAAATTTACCAAAGTGCCCTTGAACTCTCTCGTGGAGTTCGAACTCATCTTTTTGGGCCCGTCAATCTTCTGAAGCCCATCTGAGTTCCTGTTCCTACATTCATTTGGGCTTGTTGATCCATATGATATTAGTCTATTTGTTCTCTTATTTAATTTGTTTCTTTTTCAGGAAAAACGACTCCTCACGTGCCGACGTTTGAAAATAATCACAATGTGGTGTGTTATCTAGCTGACCCCCCTGAAGAGCACAAGCAGGAGTTCAAGTCACTGATTGTGGGTCTTAACACGTGTAGGACTGCACATGCAATGCGAGAAAATCCAGTAATTTGTTCTGACTGGATTAAAGATTTTTGGGATAATGCAGATGCCAAGAAGGAAGACAAACTGATTCGTTCTAAAGTTAGAGGAACTGATGTGACTATTTCTGAACAAGATATAAGAGATGTGTTGCTTTTTGGTGACTCTCCAAATGATCCAACCAGCTTCACAAAGGAGACACTCAGTCCAGTGTTGAGGAAGATGGGATATGAAGGTGAACTGCTAATACCACCATATTCGAAGAAACTATTTCCAAGTTACTGGAGGCTTCTGGTTCACATGTATCTGGCTAGTCTGGGAGGCAACAGGAGTGGATTAGATCAGATGGGATTAAAACATGCTTCTGGAGTGGTTGCTTTGATTGAAGATTGGGATTTTAATTACTCAAGATGTGTTTTTGAAGATATGATTGTGAATGTGAGAACCATGAACAAGAATTATTTCTACAAATTTCCTAGATTTGTGCAAATGATTCTGGAGTCCAAGTATCCAAATCTTGAGAAGACTGTTGCAACCTATGACAAGAAGTGTATGGCTCATCAAATTTTTGGCTTGATCAGACAGGTTCGTAAAGATTCAAGGCAGATTTTTGAAGGGAGATTTCCACTAGTCAAGTTTGGGAAATTCAGTGAAATAGTTGAAGAAGTACCAGTTCCTTCATCTGCTATAGTTGCTGAGGATCATGATGTTCAGATTATTGATCCTCCACCAGCTGAACAACGATCTCCTCCTGAGAAAGTTGACTTGACTGAGGTGGAAAGTGAAGATGATGTAGAGAGTGAGGATGAGGAGGAAGTGAGAGATGATCAACTGACTACAGGAAATGAAGATGATCAGTTTGAGAACTTTGAGTTTGATGATCTGAATGATGATGAGATAGATGACTTTATTCTTGAAAATGCTGAAATAAAGTCTGTGACTGACACTGAAAAGGAGATGATTGAAAAAGAAACTGTGACTCAAGATGCTGATGTTATCACTTCTGCATCAATTATTCCTCAAGCAGAGGTGTTGTCTAGCATCTTAGAAACTGTTCGAGAAGCTGAACAAAGGATCCCTCCACCCATTGTTGCAGCTGAGACAGTTGTTGGTGATGAAGGTGCTGTAGATCTGGGTTCTGATTTACGGCCAAGAAAGCGAAGTAAGAGAGATCCACGGATGAATGTTATTGTTGAAGAGACTGTTTCTGCTGCTGCTGATGACATTGCTATGACCGATACTGATCCTTCACCTGATATTCCTGCTGGCACTATTAGTTCTTCTATCTCACCAATGATTGCAACAGAGGCTTTCTCTCAGTTCATGAGCAATGTACCTATCACTGGGAGACTTAGTGAGGAAACTGGATCGTCAGGTGCATCTGGCACTGGAAAGGTTTTGTTTGATGAAGAAGCCTTTCAGAAAGCTCAATTGGCTTTTCTTGCAGACAAAGAACAGGGAAAGAAGGTGGATGTGGAATTTCTGACAACTGATGAAAGAGAGAAAAGTCAAGAAGAGGTTGAAAGTGATGAAGATTTGTTTGCAGAAGTGGACGTTCACAGATTACAGTCTAAAGTGCTGAAACTGGAGACTGAAAATGTTTGGTTGACAGCTCAGGTGCAGAGTTTGATGGAGACAGTTACTGAGAAGGAAAAGAAAATTGCTGAATTAGAGACGGGATTGGGAGATGTTTCAGCAAGATTGCTTAATTTGACTCAGAAACTTGAGAACAAGTTTGGAAAGGAATTCTCTGAGACATCTTCTTTTGTTGACAAGGTGTTGACTCCAGCTGAACGTGAGAGATCAGAGAAAGAGCATGAAGAACACATGAAGAAGTATTTTGAAGATCAAGTTCCCAGAGTTAGAGATCGTCGACCTGGAAGTGCATATGTTCTCAAGAATCTAGCTGAACCGTCTATTGATCCAATGGAAGAGCATCCTGAGCGATATGTGACGATTACCAGTGATAGATATGATATGTACGGTAATCGAACTGGGATAGAGTGTTGGAGGTATAATGATGATAAAGGAGTATTTGTGGTTCATAGAAAGAATGGAGCGGTTGAGTATTATGCTTCTACTTCAGCTTTCAACTCCTGGACGAAGATTGACTTGACTGAACTTGCTAGATCTCCTTTCATCAACCAAACAAGGAATCCAAGGAATAAAATAGGTCTCACGTTTCATAAGAGGATTCAGGAGCAGGCAAAAGTAAATTTCAGAGATATGAAGACTGCTAGCTCGATATTGGTGGAATATAAAGGCGTACGAGGTGCTGATGGAAAGCCTTTTAAGACTGTGCAGTGGCCACCAACTGAGAAATTGAAGACTATCCCCTTGTCCAAGCCAATGGATAGAGGTTGCTTAAAGGACATGAGATTTTGGGTATATGATCCTACCTCTTCATCTGCTGTAATTGTGTGTGATACGGATGAGTTCAGGATTTCTGATGCTAGAGATTTAATGAGTTTGCATTCTGAAGATGTTCAAGTTTTGGCTAGACATCAGATTCAATGTGACCCTACTTATGAAGTTTGTGCTAAATCATTCACTAGTGCGGTGGCGCAAGTGGATAGACTGGGATTGGCTTCTGATAAGAGAGGAAGGGTGGAGACAGAATTATTTGGACCATTTGTCGGTAAATCACCTGAAGAATGGAAGAGGGCAATGGAAGCAAAGAAGAAAGAATCAAAGAAGCGCAGCAAAAGCAGCAAGAAGCGTTAAAGTAATCACAAGTCAACACAAACCTAGGGGGATATTGTTGGGCCATGTTATTAGAGGTTTGCGTTTGACTTGGGCTTGTTATTATTATTGTGTTAGTTAGATTTCGGCCCAAGAGATCCATGTAACATAACCGCCCTATATTCATATAAATAGGGGGTTACCTAGTTGTTTTGGGGTTGCTAGTCATTTTGTTCTTTTTGTCCATCTTGTGTTCGGCTAGCATTGGTGTACCAGACGTCTCATAGAAGACGTGTGCACTAGATAATAAAATCATTCTATTCAAAGTCTCTTTCTTGTTCTTCACCATTCAATCTTGTTTTCCGCACTCGATTGTTTGTTTGATACCCGGTAGAGAAGATCTTGGACTTACATAATTGTTGCCACCTGCTGAACTCCACATACCTACTTTTCACCGCCTAACTCTCACCACTCCTTCCTCTCTATACTTTTCACCGCCTACCATCTCTTATAGCGGCGCCGTATAGAGAGACACACACGTTTTCCTCTATCGTTGCTACTTGTGGCTTTTTGGTCATCCATGGCCACGACAGTTCTGTGTCGGCAGACAAGGTGGTGTATGGTGGCTAGACGGTTGGGGTTAGGTTTTGCTGGGTATTGTCAACGGTAAAGGCGGGGGGTTGTTTATTTATTTTTTTGGTGGTTTGAGGCTTTGGATCTGAGGCGGTGTCTGGTCACAGTAGTCCCGACCGTCGTCTGAATCTCCCTTCTGCCATGTCTATATGCCTCCATATATGGTATGGGTTTTCCAGCAGTGGACGACGATGGTTTGAGGCAGTGTCCGGTTGGATATGGTGGTCAAAGGTGACGTCTGGTCACAGTAGTCTCGACCGCTGCTTCGAACTCCCTTCTGCCGCCTTTGCCGCATCTATACGCCTCCATATATGGTAGTGTTTTTTCGGCGGTGGTCGGTAACATCAGCGGTTTGTGGCTGTTGACGCTGCATACAACGATTTCGCCTCTTTCTTTGTGTTTTTTTTCCTCTTCAGCCCATTGTTAGGTTATGGGAGTTGGATGTTGTTGCATGTGCCTATTCTTGACAGATTACTTGGTAGCTATGATGAGTTGTACAATTATTTTGATGATTCATGAAGATGATACAACAAGGATGGTGGATGGTGAATTTAAACTCGCAACCCGCCTTGCAACCACGTTTTTGTGAAACTCTGAGCCTCCTTACGTACTTGGTTTTACTCCGACATTTGTTGGTTATTTGGTATGTTTGCTTCATTAACTATGTTTTCACAAAAAAAAAAAAAAGTAGCGGTTGTATGTGAAAGAAATTATTAACTTTTCCAAGATTTTATTTGTATTCTTGTAGTAAATTGATTGTTATCAAATGTGTTTGAGTGTATTTTTACAAACACAAGGGGAGTTGCGTTTAACTAGATATAGTTCTAGGTGTGTGTTAATTGAAACGACTATTGTTATGGATTGTGTTGTTGGAGGTAAATTTAAGCTTGGGAAGAGATTGGGAGTGTATCGATTGGTGAGCTTCATTTGGGTATTCAATATGGCTCCCGTTTTTTCCCCAGGAAGCTTGGCAGTGTGTTTGGTATTTGATTAATTGCTACATGTCCAATGATACATGTTTTAAGTTATTAAAGAATAGAACTCTTATTAGAAAGTCAGTGCCTTGGAAAACAGTTATGTTCATACTTTTGTGTATCAAATCATCATGGAATTTGTGTTGTTAATTTTTTTCCATTTCTTCTCAGCATGATGAAAGCAGAGTGTATTGTACCTGAAGGCTAAAGTTGCAGATGAAATATTTGCAGTAGATGGCTTACACGCTTTAACCCAGGTTCTATGCAAGTCCTTAAGTGTTGACATTAATAATCTTGGTTTATTGATCATGACTGCTTTTGTTTGTTCCTCTTTTTATAAGGCTCTAACCAAACCTAATTTTGTTTTACAGCTATAAAGTGGCTTACTCATCGACGTTTCATTTTAGTATTGCATGAACACATCATGGTGGAAGGCTTAGCGTGAGCGCTACTGACACGTTGGCGTCGAAAGTTAGTGCGAGGTAGTTGTGTTCTTATCATCCTTGGGATGTACAAACTGTAAACTTAAATAAAACTACCTAACTTAAGAAATGTAATGCTTTATTCAAAGATTGAGTGCAGTGCAGTGGATTGGACCCGCCTCTAAACGGAGGACTGTTGGTTTTTGTAGCCGCTGTCGGGTAATAAGAGGCTGCTTATGTTAAATGGTGTTTATTTTATTTTAATTTAGTAAGGTATTAGCTTTAGGAAGGTGAAGATGTTGCAAGTTTGTGTGTGTGTATGTGTGTGTGTGTGTGCGCGCTTATATGTATAAAGATAGAAATATAGAGATCGGGGCATAAACTAAGTTGTTGATAAAATAATAACAAAATGCAGGCGGCTGAAAATCGACGTGTTTCTATGAGTTAATGAGTATGCATTCATTGTATGCTAAAGATAACATCATTGATCTGGTTACATGTTATTTTTTGTGTATTTTCTTTTAATTAACAGACTAAGCATCTATTTCATATCTGGTACAGGGAGACCATGCTTCAGGCAATGGTGCTGGTCATTTCAGATTAATGACGTTGTTTGATGTTTTGTAAGTTCATTTGATTATTTAGGTTTTGTTGAAATTATAAGAAACTTTTTATAAGGCGCTCATGGTCTGACGGTAGTGTTGCTGTCTGTTAGACTCTACTTCCCAGTTTCGAGTCCTTCACCATGTAGTTTTTTTTCTTACGAAAGGGGATGAATCGTGGCCCCACCTTACCACGCGTCGGTATTCTAACCCACCTTTACATATGCTGATTCATTCTTTGCTTCCCACGTGTCTCCATGAGAAGCTCTCTTCATCCACATTGTCCCTCAAATCATGCCACATATCCCTTCCTATAATCATATGTTTCCAAATTGCTCCCCGTCATTAGCCCTTTGGCTTCCTCCTTACTAGAGTTTACGCCAAATAAACGGATTGATTAATCTCCGACACAATATGCCGACGATTAAGGTGACGTTACTTCTCTTATTTCAATGTGATGTGCTTTTGGCAACTTGGTATTATTATTATTATTATTAATTACAAATTATTGTTTACATAGATATGGATCCAGGTTTTTTTGACGGGGCATATGGTGGTGGGGATGACGCTGGTCGTCTGCGCCGGTGGTTACACCGCCGTAGAGAGGTCGACGGCCTCCGGTGGACCCTTTACCGAGCCAACCTTACCTGGAGTTTAAGGAGGGGTTCACGAACCAGCGGCGTAAGTGCGCCAAGCTGGGTCAAATGCCTGTCGACCCTCACATGTACATCAGCTGGGATCTTCTGGAGAAGGTGGGCGAGCTCGGGAGGGCGAACGACTTTGTGGGGTATAATACCCCATGGCGTCGTCTCTTTAATATAGCCTAGGAGGATTTTTACCGGGAGCTGACGATCGAGTTTATCTCGTCGTTCGAGGTACTAGAGCGGCCCCGAAGGGAGGACCCAGATCGGCCTTTTCGCCCCATCCGATTTCAGTTGGCGAGGCAGGGGGAGGAGATGACTTATGAGGTAAGTTATTTCAATTATCTGTCATTTGATTATTGTGTTACCAAAACTTGTTAATATTTACAATTAATTTTTGCAGGAGTTCGCAGTTTCTTCGGGGTTGTACCTAGCCCCCAAGATTCAAACTCCTTTGTACCTGGACGCTGTCATGAGGGTGGATAGGCCGACCCTGGTCAGTTTTTGGAGGTACATCGCCACTTCCCACTTTGGGAAGAATACGGGGAAAGCGACGAAGATTAGGGACCCCTGTACGCTTACTTGCATCATGCAATCGCCACATCTATCGCAGCACGGGGGAACAGCCAGGAGAATGTCAACCAAAGTGACCTTTTCTTTTTATACTGTATATTTATGTGGCGGTCATGCGACCTAGCCGCGGGCCTGGTGGAGTACTTTCAGCTTGCGCACAAGCGCCAGGCTCGCTCACATCTCTATGGCAGGCCGTTCGTCACCGTCATCCTGTGTCGTCTGCACCTCCAGCCAAAGACTGATCCGCACCTGTCGGCCAAGATCCCATCACTGATGATCGGTGAGGCCAACGTCCAGAGCATGGGGCTCCTGCTGGAGATATCGGAGGGAGTACTTCGGTTTCGATCTCTCAGCAGCAGAACCGCGTTTGAGCCGGCCCTCTTCCTGCACCGATGCTATACCGGTCTACCATGAGCGATCTCAGGGAGTACATCTGCTGCCGAACCAGGCGGGTGACGGCGACGATAACGACGATGATGGCCCCCCACCTCCGCCGGCACCACAGCAGTAGTACCCCTGACATATATATGATGATAGCACTCCTGCTGCGTGTTTCGTGGCTGATGACATTGATCGTCGCATCTGTCAGATACAAGATGTTCAGTTTTGGACGGTCGAGGTGATACATGCGATGCCACAGCAGATGGGGGTACGGGTACGCGATCCACCAGGGCGTGGACCAGCACCGGGGGCCCTACCACCGCCATAGTGATTATCTATATATCTTACTTTGCAGTGGACTTTTTTGTAGTTGTATTTTTTTTATGTACAAACTGATTATTATATATGCAGTTGATCTTTTGTATATATGTTGTCTGTTTTTATTGTTTATAGTGCTTGTTTTGAATGTTTAATTGTCTAATAAATATTAAACCCATAAATAATAAATGAACCAACAACAAATTATAAATGACAAGCCAGTAAAACCAATGAGATCTAAACAGTAAATATCCGATTATAAACATTAAAAAATCACTCAACCCTTTCAATTTCAAACCAAATAAAACTTGCATGTTTTGAACCATAACGACGTCACCTTGACCATCAACCACCATATTCGTATCAAGTTTCGCAACTTAATTCAATCTTTCTTCGACGAGTCTTCTCCGTGAATAATTTATCCACTCACAGTGACAATCGAACAATTTATTAATAGGTTAAAGTTAGGATTACTTGATTAATTATAGTTTCATTAGGGTTATTACATTGTTTTTTAAATTTAAAAAAAATAAAATAATTAAATAAAAAGTTTATAAAAAAACACTTCAAAACAAAAAAACCCAAACCAAAATCCTCCCAACACCCCCCCCCCCCCAAGATGTTCTGGTTCATCCCCCCTGTCCCAAAGCACCTCGCTATGGCCATAACGAGGCGCTTGCCACTTGGAACCTCATTTTTCAAACTTCCATGCAACCTCGTACTAGCCCAAACAATGATGTGACTGAAGCGCCTCGCTTTGGCCAAAGCGAGGTGCTTTAGGGGGAGTTGAAATAGAACCCAAGGGGTGCCAACAGACAGACCCTTTTCAAAATCATAAATAATAATAATAATAATAATAATAACAACAACAACAACAATAATACCCATCATCCTCAAATCAGATACAAAACGATCGTCATCAGCATCCAATATTGAACCAGAAACCACAGCCGTCGCCTTCACCTTCAGTTTCACCCATACCAGATCCAGAAAAGCATCGCCTTCACCCTTCACCCATATCAGATCCAGAATCCACCCCATATCAGATCTAGAAAACCTCCACCACCATCACCTTCACCCCAGACACCCCTCCCCCCGTCACCATGAACTACATCCACCCTCTCCCCCGTCACCAAACACCATCACCATCAAAACCCATCATTTGTTCATCGAAACCACACAATCGAAACCCATCTTCGAACCACCATCATCGAAACCAACCACCCATCAAACCACCACAACCAACTACCAAACCACCTACCTGTTCATCCCACCGCCACTCACCAACACCAGAAATCGAACATCATCGAGGGGGCATGAAAACCACTGTCTCCTCCGCCGCTCACCATCACCATCGCCTCCACCCCTACCTCCACAGCCATGAACCGCTGCCCCAAAACCACCACTATTCAGATCCCAAAACTGGTGTACGAAACTTCAGAGAAAATCGTACAAATTCGTAACCGTTTGGCAGCCGCGCGGGATCGTCAGAAGAGTTATGTTAATCGCTGTCGCAAACCTTTGGAGTTCCAGGTTGGGGACAGGGTACTTCTGAAAGTTTCTCCATAGAAGGGCGTCATACACTTATGAAATCGTGGCAAGCTTAACCCTCATTATGTCGGACCCCTTTGCAATCCTCGAATGGA
The DNA here is from genome assembly GCA_028751855.1 of Ambrosia trifida. Classification (NCBI taxonomy): domain Eukaryota; kingdom Viridiplantae; phylum Streptophyta; class Magnoliopsida; order Asterales; family Asteraceae; genus Ambrosia; species Ambrosia trifida. The sequence goes on from CM054127.1 coordinate 61,712,065, forward strand.
TTGGACCGGTGGCATACAGACTTGATTTACCGGCGGGGCTTAGTAGTGTTCACAACGTCTTCCATGTGTCTAACTTGAAGAAGTATTTGGCTGATGAATCTCTAATTGTTCCTCTGGAAGAGATCAGGGTTGATGATCGTCTTCGTATTGTGGAGGAACTGGTTGAGATTCTTGATTATAAGATTCGTAGCCTTCGCCGGAGTAAAATCTGCATCGTCAAGGTTCGTTGGAACTCGAATCGTGGACCGAAGTTCACATGGGAATGGGAGGATCAGATGAACTCTAAGTTTCCCCGTCCTTTTCCTAAGCGTGCGTTTGAATCTAGACATGCTACCGCTGAAGCTGAGTGAATCTCGAGGCGAGATTCCTTTCAACAAGGGGATGATGTAACGACTGATAAATTTACTTTTCGTTTCTTTCTTTTCATCTCTTTCCTTTTTGGCTTCGTGCAATTTTCGGGACGAAAATTCTTTCAACAAGAGGATGATGTGACACCCGACATGTTCAGCTTAACATTTTGCAAAACATATAAGTCTACCTTAGCGAAAAAAATTATTAACGTAATTAACTGGGTCAGTTGTTGGTGAAATTACATGAATTGAATTAAGTGTTATACATAGATTAATACATACATGTTACATGATGTGCAAATATGTGTTATAACAGTGTAAACATGATGGTACATGGTTCTATATGTTTAACATATGTTAGGATTGCATGTTCATGTGTTAGGATGTGTTAAAACGCGTTTAAACGACAAAACTGGAAAATCTAGAAAACATGTATACTGGTTTGACTTTAAGGCGGGTCAAACAAACGTAATGGTTCTTTGAAACTTCCATTCGACCTGCCTGGAACCCCATTCGACCCTTGCAGGGGTCGAACCAACAGTATGTATAAACACCATACTTTGCAATTTTTCATCATTTCACAAACGCTAGTCGCCTCTAAACACTCTCTCTCGGCCTTAATCACTGAGGAAGGAGTTTTTGACCTTGTTTTTCATATTCTAACCCACAAACATCTTCCATATCACAAACAAGAGAAGATCTAAGGTGTGTTCTTGATCTAAAACCCTTTTTAAGCATTTTTTAACTCGTTTTATTAAACCCCAAAGGTCCAGATATGTTCTAAGGTGGTTTTTATGATTAAAAACCTTTCTAACATCTTTCTAAACAAAACCCTATCATTAAACATGAGTTTTCATACAAATAAACATGTGTTAATGGTGTTTTATGTTGTGTTATGTGTTGTTTAATGATTGAATGTTGTTTAGATGATAGAGTCATGATTTAGGGATGCTATTGGTAATGGTTTATGATTGATTTAGGTTACAATTGGATGGATGATGATGTTTTGTCTATTTTGGGGATTTTTGTTAGATCTAGGGTTTTATGCATGTTGTTAATGTTAATAAAACGATTGGGGGTTTTCATATACACATTAAACTGAGCATTTTAAGATGATTATGAGAAGATTTCAACAAGTTTCCAAATTGGGTAAAGTTTACATGCATGATGTGACATTTCCATAATTTTTCCATTTTGGGAAAGTTGTAAAACGAACTAATTTTGGAGTAAATTTAGTAGAGTTTCGTAGGGATATGTTATTCATGTTGGAGTGTTGTGATTCATGATGTTTTCGGACTGTTTAGATGCGATTTAGTGTGTTTTAGAGTGTTTGCAGCAGAGCGGGTCGAACCAGAACCCCATTCGACCCATCATGGGGTTGAATGAGGACCTCTGGGGTCGAACCAATAGCAAACAGGTTGAATGAACTTTATCTTGTTCGAACGAACATGATTTAGGTCGAACTAACACGTGTAAGGGTCGAATTTACACGTGTTAGGGTCGAATGAACATTTGTTAGGTTGAATGAACTTGTGTATGGGTCGAAGGAACCTTAGGGAGGTCGAACCAAAGTTTATATGGGTCGAATGAACCTCCAAGAATGCTGATTTGACCTTATACCTTCGTATATGGGATTCTTGAATAAAACATTTTGAGGCTACGTTGTCTTTTGGGCACGTAAACATGATTATGCTTCCGCTACTGTTTTGACATATTAAAGTTTTATGTTTTGGGTCTACGTATCTTTCATACAGTTAATGTTTATTGTGATCGTTGACCTGGATCCTGGTTTGTCACACGCCTCGTGGTAAAACCCCGCATGTGGAATTTAAGGGTGTGACAGATTGGTATCAGAGCCAATAGTTATAGTGAACTAGGACTGCATGTAGAGTCTGGTCTATAGTCGAGTTACAGACACTAGACGGTCACATGTTATGAGTCGTATTAGTGGGAAACGTACTAACTTTGTCGGGGTGTCTCTATATCATCATTATACTTATGTGTTACATCATCTATTCTTACTTGGGTTTTGCCTACTCTTATCTTCTTCTTCGGTATTTGGAGATGAAGTGATTGACTTGTGGAACCGTGCACGACGGTGTTGTATATTGGCGCGGTTTTGACATACTCTTGAGATCTGTCCGGGATTCGGACATCTCCCCTCTATGTTCCAATAGACACACTCTCTTACACATGTTTTCCTGCACTTATGCTTGTAGTAGCACGTCGAAAGTATTCAGTGACTTGAGCTTCAAATTAGGAGTACACTTGGAGGGCCATGTAGAGCAGTTTATCATTTCGGGTGCACACGAAATCATAAACTTGAATGCATGAGAATCCCAGTGGACTCTTTGTTTGGATGGATAGTCTTGGATTGGACCTAGGCTTAATTCTTGTGATTCCTAATGGTTTACACTAGTGATGAATCTGAATCTCTCGCTCTTGTTTGTCAGATCATGTCTGGCGCTCGTGATGGTCGTAGGGGTGGTCGTGCTGGTGGCCGTGGTGGTGGCGGTCGTGGTAACGTTAACATAACTCAGGAAGAACTAAACAACCTGTTACAGTAGCAGGTGAATGTGGCCCTGGCTGCATTTCAGGCTGCACATAACGTTCTTGGTGGTAAGTTGAATTTTGTTAACTCTACCTAATCTCTAGGTGTTGTGATCTTTCTTTCTGTTATTTATCTGTGTGTCATTGGTCTAGGTGGTGGTGTCAATCCACCTCCAACTCAGTGCACCTAGAAAATGTTCGGGACTGTAAGCCCCATAACTTTGCTGGGACTAAGGGAGCAGTGGGACTGCTCAGGTGGTTGGAGAAGGTTGAGTCGGTATTCTTGATGTGTAACTGTCCCACTGGGGACCGGGTGAACTATGCTACTGCGACATTTGAGGGTCATGCATTAACTTGGTGGAACTCCACTGCTCAGACCTTGGGCTTGGGCGGATTTTGTGCATCGTTTGAAGGGTGAGTATTGTCCTAGGGAGGAAGTTTAGAAGCTGGAACATGAGGTTTGGGGTTATAAGATGGTGGGGTCAGAGATTGAGGAGTATACAGTGAGGCGTAATGAGTTGGCGGTGTTGTGTCCTGATTTGCACACACCAGAGTATAGGAGGATTAAACACTACATTTTTGGGTTGGTGCCGAAGATAGCAGGATTGTCTAGGAACCTTGCTACACTTGCTGAAGTTGTTCGGTCAGCTCATAGGATGACTAACTTGAAGGTGGCAGAGGGTGTTTTGCCTCCTCGGGGTACTACTGTGAAGGGTTCTGATGGTAACAAGAGGAAGTGGGATAGTGTGGGAAAGAGTTCAGTACCGGTTCCGTCTCAACAGGTGAAGGAGTTTGATACTTATGGGTCATCGTCACGGCAGAAACAGAGCGGGTATGTTGGGAAGCACCCTAAGTGCAACAAGTGTGGGTTCCATCATTCTGGGAATTGTGAGCGGGCTCGTTGTCATCGGTGCCAGCAGTTTGGGCATCATGCTAAGAACCGTAGGGTAACTCTTCAGCCGTCTCAGGTTCGTGCTGCTGTTCCTGCTCTTGCTACTTAGGGGACTCCAGGAAAGCAGGGATGTTATTACTGTGGTGATTCGGGGCATTTCAAGCGTAATTGTCCCGGGCGAGTATGGGAAGGGCGGGAACGGTAACGGGAACAACAGAGGCGGCGGCAGGAATGCACGTGCTTTCGTCATTGGCTTGGTGGAGACCAAAATGTATCCTGACATAGTTACCGGTACGTTTCTTCTTAATCATCGCTATGTTTCTGTTTTGTTTGATCCTGATGACTTGCCTAGTCTACCTCCTTATCATCATGTTGAGTTTGGTATTGATCTTGCACCTGGTGCAACCCCCATTGCTTGAGCCCCTTATCGTCTTGCACCTCCCGAGATACAGGAGTTGTCTAGCCAGTTACAGGAACTCTTGGAAAAGGGTTTCATTCGACCGAGTTCTTCCCTATGAGGAGCCCCTATTCTGTTTGTGAAGAAAAAGGATGGAAGCCTTCGCATGTGTGTCAATTATCGTGAGCTAAACAAAGTGACAATCAAGAATCGTTATCCTCTTCCTCGCATTGATGATCTCTTTGACCAGCTCTAGGATTCTAGCTATTACTCGAAGATTGATTTGAGGTCCGGTTATCACCAGTTGCGTGTGCAGGAAGCTGACGTTCCGACGACTGATTTTCGTACTCGTTATGGCCACTTTGAGTTCTTGGTTATTGTAACATCCCATTTTTGTTATATAAATAAAATGTGTTTGTTCATATTTTTTAATGAATGAAACGGATCATTAACCGTCAAAACGAGACCAATAAACATGTGAGATGGGTTGTAAATTTAAAATTAGTTAACGATTAAGTGACGGATAGCATGATTATTTGAGATATGAGATCTAGGCGAATGGTTGGGATTATAAGAGACCGTTTAATTATAATAATAATATATATTATATTTGAACCATACTCAGTTTTTAATAAAACTTAGGTTGAAACGATGATAAAAATAAGCTCGTTCCAAATTTTTATACAACGTGGTGTCATACTTCTAAAATACGCCTGTTATTTCTCCACGTATTTTTTTATTATCTATTTCGTATATTATTAAACAAACTATTATAACTTTAATTTCTTTCACTTTGGTTAACTTTTATCTTAACTTTATTTTCTTCTAATTTGACCACAAAACTTTTAGCTTTTAAGATTTAAAACTTTAGCTAATAACTTTTAGCTTAACTTTATTTTCTTTCAATTTTACCATCAAACTTTTAGCTTTTAGGATTTCAAACTTTGACCATCAAACTTTTAGCTTTTAGCCGCGAGTATTTTTTTAAAGCTCACGCGAGAATAACAGTCACTTAATAGTATCTTTTATGTCCACGAAACCCTCTATGCAACAAGAGCTTCTACAGCTACGCGTAAACTTTAACGTCCACCAAACCCTCAACGCAACAGGAGCTCCCGCCGCAAAGCGCGGGGTAATAGAATCCTAGTTTATATTAATATAACATAATAATTAAAACAAAAGGATGAGACATATTGTTGTCCCATGTGGACGTGTTGAAGAAAAATATATATACTTCAATTTTGAGAATCCCATATCAAACCACATCGGTTGAAATAATAAAGTCACCGTCCTCTCATATATATATATATATATATATATATATATATATATATATATATATATATATATATATATATATATATATATATATATATAGCAACCACAGTAACGTTTTTATGTTACACTTAATTTTGGGAACACTCTAATATAAGAGGATCCCGAGTCTTCGATATCTCGTTGGGTATTATTATTAGTCATTTTTAGAGCACGAGTAGGAGCATGAGTAGGGGAGACTCTACACCAACTGGTCGTAGATAGTTTTGAGGTATGTTTTCGTTTAAGTTCTGTTAGTTCATTATTATTATTAGTAGTAGTGTAGCGTTATTAGTTTTAGTTGTTAGGATTATTATTGGGGTTGGGTATAGGGTAGCCTAGCCCTAGTTAGGTATGGACTGATCATCCATGCTTAAATAAGGTAGCGTTAACCAATATCCAACTGTAATAATAATTAGTTAGGTGTACTATTACCTAACCTAGGGGTGGTATAATTGTATCAGGACCCTCAAATATTACCCGGTTGTATTAGCGTTGTCAATTGCAAAGGGCTGATAAAGAGGTGAGTTACTTAAACTATTTTCAAAACCTGATACCTGCTCATAAAATTGTTTTTGATGGGGATTGATCATGTATTTGCATCGAACCATAGGTGTGGGCATCCAATGTGTTATATATATTATGATGATCATTATATTTTCCCATGAGGGGACATACAGTTCCTGCTGGGGAATTGGTAGGCTGTATGAATATATCACCGGATTATGATTATGGTGACATGCAAGGAGCTCATACTTGATCAATAAAATGTTTATGTGGTGGTTTTACTGATGAGTCGGTTTATGTGACTCACCAGCTGTGGGCTGACGTATTTTATTACTCGAGCATGTATCACAGGTTGATGGTATAAGGAATGGGAGTTCCTAGCTGAGGGTTGGAACACTTTAGACGGTTCATCTTATTATAGTTAAGGTTTGTTTAACTTGGTGGTACTTGGATCGCACTGGCTTGTAACAAATACTCATTTTATGTAATGAGATTACGTTTCCGCTTTAAGTTTGCGCCGACTGGTCACTGTAAGTGCCCCAGCCTGGGCGGGGTGTGACAGTTATGCCTTTCGGTCTCACTAACGCGCCAGCGGTTTTCATGGATTTGATGAACTGTGTTTCTAAGCCTTACCTTGATAAATTCGTCATCGTGTTTATTGATGACATTCTAGTCTATTCCAAGAGCAAGGCGGACCATGAGGAACACTTGCGACTAGTCTTGGAACTCTTAAGGCGAGAACAACTGTATGCTAAGTTCTTGAAGTGTGACTTTTGGTTGCGTGAAGTTCAATTCCTAGGACATGTGGTTAATGAACTGGGAATTCATGTCGATCCAACTAAGATCGAAGCTATTAAAGACTAGGAAGCACCAAAGACGCCATCTGAGATGCGGCAATTCCTTGGTCTTGCGGGTTACTATCGTCGTTTCATTGAGGGTTTTTCGAAGATCGCTCAACCCCTCACCTCTCTTACCCAGAAAGACTGGAAGTTTGACTGAGGCGATTCGCATGAATTGGTATTTCAGATGCTGAAGCTTAAACTTTGTTCTGCGCCTATCTTATCTTTACCTGAGGGTACTGGTGATTTTGTTGTATACTGTGATGCTTCTATCCGTGGTCTCGGTTGCGTGTTGATGCAACGCGAGAAGGTTATTGCTTACGCTTCTTGTCAACTTAAGGTTCACAAGAAGAACTATACTACCCATGACTTGGAACAGGGTGCGGTGGTTTTGCTTTGAAAATCTGGAGACACTACTTGTACGGTACCAAGTGCACCATTTATATCGATCACAAAAGTCTCCAGCACATTTTCGATCAGAAGGAGTTAAACATGCGGCAACGTCGCTGGGTCGAACTCCTTAACGATTATGACTGTGCTATTAAGTATCATCCTGGCAAGGCGAATGTTATGGCAGACGCCTTGAGCAGGAAGGAATTTGCGAAACCTCGTCGTGTTCGAGCTTTATAGCTCACCACCAATTCTTCTTTACTTGACAGAATTCATTATGCACAACTGGAAGCTTTGAAGGAGGAAAACCTTAAAGCTGAAACTATGCATAGTGCTGATAAGCATCTTGAGCTTAGGTCTGATGGCCTACACTACTTTGCAGAACGCGTTTGGGCTCCTTTGTTTAGGGGATTGCGGGAGCTTGTCTTGGATAAAGCTCATAAATCTCGGTATTCTGTTCACCCTGGCTTCGACAAGATGTATCAGGATTTGAAGATACTCTATTGGTGGCCAAACATGAAGGTGGATATAGCCTCCTACGTGAGCAAATGTTTGACTTGTGCTAAAGTCAAGGTGGAGTACCAGAAGCCATCTGGTCTCCTGCAACAACCTGAGATTCCTGAATGGAAGTGGGAACGGATCACAATGGATTTTGTCAACAAACTACCGAAGTCACCAAGTGGTTGCGATATAATTTGGGTGATTGTCGATAGGTTGACAAATTCAGCACACTTCCTGCCTATTATGAATACTGATGGACTTGAGCAGTTAGCTCGCATTTATCTTAAGGAAGTGGTTTCTCGACACGGGGTGCCTGTTTCTATTATCCCTAATCGTGATTCTTGTTTTGCTTCGCATTTCTGGAAGGCTCCGTATAACGCCTTGGGTACTCAGTTGGATATGAGTACAACTTATCATTCGTAAACTGATGGTCAGAGTGAGGGGGCGATTCAAACTTCGGAGGACATGCTTCGGGCATGTGTTATTGATTTTGGCAAGGGTTAGGAGAGTCACCTACCGTTGGTGGATTTCTTTTACAACAAAAGCTACCATTCTAGCATTAAGGCATCTCCGTTCGAGGCCCTTTACGGACGTAAATGCCGGTCTCCTCTTTGTTGGGCCGAGGTGGGCGAGAGTTAGCTCACTGGTCCGGAACTGGTGTACGAAACTTCGGAGAAAATCGTACAAATTCGTAACCGTTTGGCAGCCGCGTAGGATCGTCATAAGAGTTATGCCAATCGCCATCGCAAACCTTTGGAGTTCCAGGTTGAGGACACGGTACTTCTGAAAGTTTCTCCATGAAAGGGCGTCATATGCTTAGGAAAGCGTGGCAAGCTTAACCCTCATTATGTCGGACCGTTTGCAATCCTGGAACGGATTGGACTGGTGGCATACAGACTTAACTTACCGGCGGAGCTCGGTAGTGTTCACAACGTCTTCCATGTGTCTAACTTGAAGAAGTATTTGGCTGATGAATCTCTAATTGTTCCTCTGGAAGAGATCAGGGTTGATGATCGTCTTCGTATTATGGAGGAACCGGTTGAGATTCTTGATTATAAGATTCGTAGCCTTCGCCGGAATAAAATCCGCATCGTCAAGTTTTGTTGGAACTCGAATCATGGACCGAAGTTCACATGGGAACGGGAGGATTAGATGAAATCTAAGTATCCCCATCTTTTTCCTAAGCGTGCGTTTGAATCTAGACATGCTACCGCTGAAGCTGAGTGAATCTCGGGGCGAGATTCCTTTCAACGGGAGGATGATGTAATGACTTGTAAATTTTCTTTTCATTTCTTTCTTTTCATCTCTTTCCTTTTTGGCTTCGTGCAATTTTCGGGACGAAAATTCTTTCAACAAGGGGATGATGTGACACCCGACATGTTCAGCTTAACATTTTGAAAAACATATAAGTCTACCTTAGCGAAAAAAAATTATTAACGTACTTAACTGGGTCAGTTGAGTCGGGTCACGCTAGGTATTGTCCAGGGTTCAATGATCTAGAAGATCATTGGGGGTTGTTTTGTGTACACACTAGTCTTGAGTCCCGTTGGTGAAATTACATGAATTGAATTAAGTGTTATACATAGATTGATACATACATATTACATGATGTGCAAATACGTGTTTTAACGGTGTAAACATGATGGTACATGATTCTATATGCTTAACATATGTTAGGATTGCATGTTCATGTGTTAGGATTTATTAAAACGCGTTTTAACGACAAAACTGGAAAATCTGGAAAACATGTATACTGGTTCGACCATAAGGGGGATCGAACCAAGTTAACAGTTCTTTGAAAGTTCCATTCGACCTGCCTGGAACCCCATTCGACCCTTGCAGGGGTCGAACTAGCAGTAAGTATAAATACCATACTTTGCAATTTTTCATCATTTCACAAACCCTAGTCACCTCTAAACACTCTCTCTAGACCTTAATCACTGAGGAAGGAGTTTTTGACCTTGTTTTTCATAATCTAACCCACAAACATCTTCCATATCATAAACAAGAGAAGATCTAAGGTGTGTTCTTGATCTAAAACCCTTTTTAAGCATTTTTAACTCGTTTTTATTAAACCCCAAAGGTCCAGATCTGTTCTAAGGTGGTTTTTATGATTAAAAACCTTTCTAACATCTTTCTAAACAAAACCCTATCATTAAACATGTGTTTTCATACAAATAAACATGTGTTAATGGTGTCTTAAGTTGTGTTATGTGTTGTTTAATGATTGAATGCGTTGTTTAATGATTGAATGTTTTTTAGGATGTGTTAAAACGCGTTTAAACGACAAAACTGGAAAATCTGGAAAACATGTATACTGGTTCGACCTTAAGGGGGATCGAACCAAGGTAATGGTTCTTTGAAAGTTCCATTCGACCTGCCTGGAACCCCATTCGACCCTTGCTGGGGTCGAACTAGCAGTAAGTATAAATACCATACTTTGCAATTTTCATCATTTTTCAAACCCTAGTCGCCTCTAAACACTCTCTCTCGACCTTAATCACTGAGGAAGGAGTTTTTGACCTTGTTTTTCATAATCTAATCCACAAACATCTTCCATATCATAAACAAGAGAAGATCTAAGGTGTGTTCTTGATCTAAAACCCTTTTTTAAGCATTTTTAACTCGTTTTTATTAAACTCCAAAGGTCCAGATTTGTTCTAAGGTGGTTTTTATGATTAAAAACCTTTCTAACATCTTTCTAAACAAAACCCTATCATTAAACATGAGTTTTCATACAAATAAACATGTGTTAATGGTGTTTTATGTTGTGTTATGTGTTGTTTAATGATTGAATGTTGTTTAGATGATATAGTCATGATCTAGGGCTGCTATTGGTAATGGTTTATGATTGTTTTATGTTACAATTGGATGGATGATGATGTTTTGTCTATTTTAGGGATTTTTATTATATCTAGGGTTTGATGCATGTTGTTAATGTTAATAAAACGATTCGGGGTTTTCATATACACATTAAACTGAGCATTTTGAGATGATTATGAAAGAATTTCAACAAGTTTCCAAATTGGGTAATGTTTGCATGCATGATGTGACATTTCCATAATTTTGCTATTTTGGGAAAGTTGTAAAACGAACTAATTTTGGAGTAAAATTAGTAGGGTTTCGTAGGGATATGTTATTCATGTTGGACTGCTGTGATTCATGATGTTTCGTGATGTTTTCGGACTGTTTAAATGCGATTTGGTGCGTTTTGGAGTGTTTGCAGCAGAGTGGGTCGAACCAGAACCCCATTTGACCCATCGTGAGGTTGAATGAGGACCTCTGGGTTCGAACCAACAGCAAACAGGTCGAATGAACTTTATCTTGGTCGAACGAACATGATTTAGGTCGAATTAACACGTGTTAGGGTCGAATTAACATGTGTTAGGGTCGAATGAACATATGTTAGGTTGAATGAACTTGTGATAGATTCCCGGTAATAAGAACTATTAGGAACTGTTGGTAATACTTTTATTTGGAAGACGCAATCTAAGGTGAGTTTCACAGTCCCACTTTTACTGGCTTTACTTTTGGGGGAGAAAACATGCGCCGAACTTATGTTTTGGAACTTGTGTCATACTATGGATTACTTTTGGGTTACTATACGATCTTTGGAAGTCCCGGGGAAAACCATGAATGTGCGGGGTTGCACAACCGGGGAAATGTGGATAGATCTCACTACGCCAAAAAAGACCTACGACCACACTTTTCAAAAAACTATCATGCCCCACTTTCGATTATATGTGTGGCTAAAAGTCATTTATGACATTTCAAAACATTCTTGCCTATTTTTTGCCACGCATTTTATGTTTTACTAGGTTTGAGACCCGTGGGGACCCACGGTGCAAACCATAGTAAATAAAAAAAATATATTAAACTAAGAGTTGTATTATTCAAGTTTAGTGGCTACAACGTAAAGTGTTAAGAATAATGGTTAGCCTGATATTTTTTTTCTTATATAAACGTCATGCGTTGATATGAAATGAGTATTAAAATTAAAACTAATATATAACTATGGTTTTCATGTCAAAGTGGATATTTTTTGTAAGCTATAAGTAACGTTAGTAATGAAAACCGATTACCTATTATGATCAGTACTCAACCAAAGTATAAACTTTAACAAAAAATAACAAAAGGTATGAATACATTGTGTTTTTGTAAATGACTTTTTATCATATTTTTATTTTTAATGTAATTGTAATTAGTACATAACTTGTTTTATTGACAAATGGCAACGCACTGTTCAAAGCACACAAAAAAAGTTTGAAATAATCCTTTATTATTGAAGTTGTATATACATAACGTCAATAAAGATAAGTAAAAAATTGCATCAAAATTACTCACATTATTCATAAATCCTGAAAGACTTCTTTGTACACAACGTTTGATGTTTTGTTCGTCAATTCACCATTTTCATCTACTATAACTATCTTCAGTCCATCTCGACTTCTGACTCTTGAAAGCGCAACATACAACTGCCCGTGTGAAAAAACTGGATCCTTCAAATACAATCCAACTCTGGATAAGGATTGTCCTTGACTTTTGTTTATTGTCATTGCGAAAGAAACAGCAAGTGGAAATTGCCTTCTGTTAAATATAAAAGGAATTTTCTTATTTGAGGGGGATAAAGTAATTCTTGGAATAAAAGTTCGCATTCCAATGTTACTTCCTGATATGATTTTCGCTTCAATGACACGTTTTCTCATTTTAACAACTTGTAACCTTGTCCCATTGCACAAACCGCTTTTCTGATCAATGTTTCTGAGTAACATTACGGGAACGCCAACTTTCAAAACCAAACGATGGTTTGGTATTCCAGAAAACTTAAGACCATTCAGGACATCAGGAGAAACTAATCTTTCATCAACCTATTTGTTAACATCTTCAGACTGGCAAACACTATCCGAACTTAGATACTCAACTTCGTCACCGGGAAACATTGAAAGTAATATATCATTAATTTCATGAACAACTTCATTCTTCGGTGCCAATATAGCTCGATCTTGAAAATAAGTAGGAATGTGGATGTTATCCAAAAGTGAAGGATAAACAAAGGCTATCAAATCAGAAACAGGATCCGAAGATTGAGAAATAAGTAAGTCATCAGGTATCAAAATAACATCCTGATCATCGCTTATTGTATCAACCTTTCCTTCTCCTATGTCCAGAAGCCAAGATGCAAACTTTTTAGTTTCCTCAATATCAGAACTGCAGCTTCCAGAAAGCAACCTCATATTTTTTGTTAACTCTAAAACAGTGCATTTGTGCCAAATGTATGATGAACTTAAAGAGGCATTAACAATGTCATGCCTAGTTCCATTTGGTACAACTGGTAGAATTTGCCTAAAGTCACCCCCAAACACAACAACCTTTCCACCAAATAACAAATCAGACGACTCATCAGCATGTACACCAAATACATCTTTTAAACTTCGATCTAGTGCTTCAAAAGCATGTTTATGAGTCATGGGTGCTTCATCCCATATAATCAAGTCAGTTTGTTTAACCAGCTGTGCAACATCACTATTAGGTGGTATGTAGCACATAGAATCTTCAGTTAGGTTTATAGGAATACGAAACCTGGAATGTGCTGTCCTACCACCGGCCAATAGCAAAGAAGCGATACGACTCGAAGCAACATTCAAAACAATCTTTCTTTTACATCTTATGGATGAAGATAGAGTATTCCATAGGAATGTTTTACCCGTACCACCCTAACCATAAACAAAAAAAACCCCTCCTTTTTTTTCCTCAACAGATTTAATTACACAATTATAAATATTTTTTTGTTCATCTGTTAAAGAAGAGAACTGAGAATCAAATTCTTCAACCAAACTGTTTGAGTCATAGCCCAACTCCTCACAAATAAGACGATTGTCTAATAATGATAGAAACTCATTCTCAGGATATGGCATACCTACGAAATGTCGTAGACTGCAACTATTACGCAATAAGAACTTCTCAATATCAAGCAAAGCTAAATTCTTAAGTTTGTCGTCTGAAAGGATCAAATCTGGGAAAAAAATGTGTTAGAATGGAATATATAGAATAAAATTAACATATAAAATGAATAATTAAATATGTGGAACCATTAAAAATAGTATAATTTACATTCCTAATAATTATGAATCATTACAATTTAGTATATGTCCAAAAAATTCTAGAAAATCTATTTTAAAGTAATAATATATTAAAAAAAGTTAAAAACCTGGACAGTTTGAATCTATTCTTCTCTTGCGTAAAATGTCATCAGACAAATAATTCCATGTTTCCTCCCACACAATGTCAGGTCTTGACAAACTGTTGGACGCTAAAAGAGTTGCAAATAAGTTTCTTAGATAAGGGCCAGAACCTGCAAAAGTCGCTTCCTTTATTGCTTCAACATATTCTGTATCATCATCCAGGAGTCCCATTGCGTAGCATGCATCCCTAAAAGATGATTGTACTTTCCCATCAACTTTAAGAATATCTTGAAATGATGTTAGTAAGACACCCACTAAACAAAGACCATTAGTACTGTTGATGAACAACCGACATTTGAACTTATACTATCCAAATATGCATTCATCCGTTTACGTCTTTCAGAGATATTAAGACATTTGAACTTATACTATCCAAATATGCATTCATCTGTTTACGTCTTTCAGAGATATTAAGACTCACTAAACAATAAATTACAATAAAAACTATTATTTCTTAATCAAAAATTAAGAATTAAAGGTATAAGATGAAACATAATAAATTACGTACCATTTGATATGTCGGATAACGGTGTTGCGGTATTGATATCTCCAAACATGTTTATAATATTTGTTAGTGTAAAAAAATAAATAAAAAGCTAACAATGTAACCAAATGTAAAAGAAAAAAACAAAGATTAATCATTACCGTTAGATTTACGCCTCAGGTCACTAACTTTAGATTTCGGTAAACAAAAATCATACTTTGGGGGATCGGACATTGTAAAATATATGTTTTTCTTGAATACAATAAGTATATACCTGAAAAATTAAAGAAAAATATACTAAAAATTATTGAAAAATAAGGAAAATTTCTACTGCCCCTGGTTTATAAAAGAAATGTGCTTTCAATTTGTGATTTGGGGTTTTTTTTTTTAAATTTTAATATAATCAACCGACGGGCTCTTACAGTCATCCGTTTAAATGATGGATGTTAAACTAAAAAAAATGTTACTAACGGAAGATATACTTCGTGTGCAAATGGCCTTTTAACAACTTTTATTTAAACATTAAGAAACTATTGGTTTGTTAGGATTTTGTATGTTTATAATATGTGTTAGAGTTTTGGGCTGTAAGTTTTATAGGGCCTGCATTTTTTCAGTTATTGCATATGGAATTGGGCTGAATGTTGATGGACTTATGGTTTGTATTAACATACACCGATTCTAATTATGGATCCACCTGAAAAACAGATAACAAAGTTGCTTCTTATTTTCTTTTCAGATCTAGGGTTAGTTATATTGAGAAAACCAGCCGCATCAAATTGTAAACATGACAGAGACTGAGAGAGGAACAGAAATAATGACACGAGCATGAAGGATCGGACGACAACGACTCTGTTAGGTAATTATTAAACCGTTCGATTGTTATTATTTCCATTAAATAACAGAAACTTCGATGTTGTGTTTATGTTTAAATCGTGTTGGATTTTATAACTTTGTTAGCGACAAATCCGAATCATTTTGCACAAATACAGACTTTGGTTGCTGTTTTATAAGTATTGAAAATAACTAATTCTGCATTATTCTAAATACCTAAATGTCTAATTGAAATCTATGTTGTCTTGAGTATAATCTCTGTTTTTCTAATTTGTAGATTTAAATTTTGAGATTTGGAAATACTTTTCATGGCACATATGTTGCTTTTTGAGCTGCAAGTTAGCAACATGTTTTAGAAATAGATACATAGCATACAGAGAAGTTAGTGGGCTTGTGTTTTAATGATTCAATTTATAATTCTGAGTTTGAAATATTTAATAATAAGAAAATTTAGAAGTTAGAACTTAATTTATAATGCAAAATATAATGTAGCTATAAATATAAATATAACTATATATATTTATTAACATTATACAACCATTATAAAACTTCAAACGGCCAAACTGCATTATTATTATAAATTCTTTCTCTGTTTGATGAGTTGCAACATATTTAGACATCTCCATGGCATAACTATCCCACAACGTTAAATAGATGCGCAAGCCCCTTCAAAAAAGTACAAATTATTTTAGTAAAAAATAAATACACAATTTATAAAGCTACGTAATTTTTTTTGTATATAAAATGCAAACAAAAAAATAAATAAATAAAGAATACATACTCGATATCTTGAATTTCCATTGTTAACCTCTTTTTATCAGCGACAACCTTTTTATCTTTATCATCATTGCTGAAGAACTTGTTAACATGTCCTATAACATCTAAGATCAAGTATAAAATAAACATTAATGAAACATAACTTATAAAACTATTATTATGGTTTGGTTGTGATGAAAAAAAGACTATTAGAACGAAATATACCTATTGTAACATATTCATCAACCTCCCTATCCAGAATTCTTTGAAAGGGCACAAAAGAGAAACCAAAATCTGGACCTTGGAAACCATCATATTCGGAAACTTGAGTATTCATATTCAAGCAGAGTTTGTTTGGGTTTGGAGCATACTTGTATTTAGAGGAATTGACCCCAACTCCTGGATTTCTTATAATAAGAGAAGAATTTTCAGTCAGAAACCTCTCAAATCTAAAAAACAACCGCTTAAATACATTCGCTTGAATCTTGTCACCCTGTTAATTATAAAAAAAATAAGAAAACACTATAAATATGTATCTACGTAATTGATGTATTTTAACGTACGCAAATAAGAAAATTCATATACATTAAAATTAAAAACATCACAACTAAAAAAAAAGTTATGAAATTTAAAAATAATAGGATATAAAAAAAACGTGTTGTTGAGATTTACATTTTCATCACATAGGATCATTTCAATTGAGTACACATCATTAGGATTGTGACGATTGGGTAGACGCCAAACCCGAATAATCTTTAGCTTTAACGACACACCGTTTCGGTTTACATGAATTTGGTTAACCATTGTAAACTCATTTGCATCTACAGCAGCCATTGATCTTGTTAACTGGAAAAAAATAATGTAAAAACCAATAGATGACTTCAATAACACAACAAATCAAAATTTGACTAAATAATGTTTATGTATTTAAAGATGAGAAACAGAAATTAACCTAATAATATATCTTTGCGATTACTCAAAGTGCATTCAACGTGTCTTATTACAATCGTATGTGAATTGGTTTGACTTGTTTATATAGTTATTCAATCAATTCAATAATAAGAAATTGATGAAATAGTGGAGGTTAATTAGCATTCGAATTAGCATTGTTATTATTGTTATAACATTATGTATTGATTGAATTTAGTCAACGTCAAGCATTCCTTGATTAACTGGCGTATGTCAAGCATTATATAGGTATTCATATATTGATATAGGTATTCATATATTGATATAGGTATTCAATCAATTCAATAATAACAAATGGATGAAAGAGTGGAGGGTAATTAGCATCCGAATTAGCATTGTTATTATTGTTATAACATTATGTATTGATTGAATTTAGTCAAAGTCAAGCATTCAAACCATAACTGCCGCATGTCAAGCATTATAGTTAGTTGTGATTTTTTTGATCTATTCAATGTTATTTAACTAAATGTTCTTTATATGTTATGTCAAGCATTATATAGGTATTCAATCAATTCAATAATAAGAAATGGATGAAATAGTGGAGGTTAATTAGCATTCGAGTTAGCATTGTTATTATTGTTATAACATTATGTATTGATTGAATTTAGTCAACGTCAAGCATTCCTTGATTAACTGGCGTATGTCAAGCATTATATAGGTATTCATATATTCATATAGGTATTCAATCAATTCAATAATAACAAATGGATGAAAGAGTGGAGGGTAATTAGCATCCGAATTAGCATTGTTATTATTGTTATAACATTATGTATTGATTGAATTTAGTCAAAGTCAAACACTCAAACCATAACTGCCGCATGTCAAGCATTATACCTAGTCAAAACTTTGAATAATTTCATTTGGCGACCATTCTTGTTGAAATTTGTAACATTAAACACGCCAATTTCTTTTTTTTCTAAACAAAGTAGTTCACCAACCTGGAGACGAAGATCACTTATGAAATTCAGTACAAAAACAATAATCACGACCAATCCTTTCTATTGCAACGTTCCATTGATGTAAATCATCTACATACATAGTGATTGGAACATTAGGGACACCATCGGGATAATGCTTATTAATAAAGGAGTAAGGTATAACCTGAAAGCAAAATTTGTGATCAAATAATATGGACAAATTAAGATACTAAAAACATGTAATATAAAGTATCGAACTTAATGGCACTTACCATAGGTGTCGTCAATTCATGTTCAATCATTTTGCAGAATGACACATCCAATTGCATGGATGGAGAATGATTGTAATGCTCCATCATGAAAGTATTCGGAGCAATAAAGTCGAATATGACGTAAAACATAGAGAAGCATAAATCATGTACAACTTTTGACCATTCATTTGTTAAGCAGAATTCATCATCTATAAATTCTAACAAAACAAACCAAGATTGACCATGGTATGTCGAAACTTTAATGTTGTTGTTTCGTAAGTTTTTAGATAACAAAAACCTGTTCATGGATTTCGGCAATGTCTGGACAAACACGTAAAAAACAACATTATAATAACGAATAAGCTTTTTTTACTTAAAAAAAAATTAGAAACGTCATACCAAAACTCGTGCGGAAGGGTCATGAATAACCTTGAAGAATTTGTCACCCTTGTGATAAGCCATAATGAAGTTATTTGTCCTAATGAAATCCTGTTCTTCGTCTGCAAAACAAACTTTTGTTAAAGTATCCATAAAGTGACTAATACTCGAAACTGATTTCAATTATCTTTTTTTATGAAATCTTGTATTTTGTTTTTTTTATAATCTTTTTTTATATTCACATACTCGAAACTGATTTCAATTGCAATCTGTTATTAAAACCACAATCATATCATCAATGATTAAACCTGATCAGAATTACTTGTGTGTCGATTTCATCCAAAGCAGAGACTTGATCCTAAACAGATTATCAAATGGTGTTAATAAAAAAAAGATTCTGATCATTACAAATAAATCCGAAATAAAACGATTGTATTTCTGTTTGGTTTAATATGTTAGTAAACCGCTATGTATGGATTTCATACAGTGTCAGAAACATAATCGAAAACAGATTAGATAGTTATTTTAATAAGAAAACGTGTTAATAATTACATATTTTGTAGAAGGTTGATAGTTATACGATTGTGATTTATCTTTGTAGAAAAATAATGATAGAAACCGATTGTGTTTATCTTTTATGTAAGATGATTGCAAACATTATGTATCAATCTAATCAAAATGCAGAAAAATTATCAAAAACATTTCGAGATTCATGTAAGATTGATGAACAACATACCTTGCAAAAAGAACAATGAGAGAGGAATGAGGAATGAGAAAGAAATTATTAGGATAGGAATGAGGAAGATGTTGTAACATACAAATGGATGTTGACAAAACAAAAAAAAAAGAGGTTTATATAATACTTTTTCATGGAGCCCCATTTAGAATTTGGATCCTTGAAGACCCTCTCAAAATCTAGGATTCAACCCTAATGTTTTCATTTATTATATAGATAGAATAGATGTGACCATTGTAAAACTATTTAAGACCGTTAGCCACACTTTAACAAAAAAAAGTGATATTTATTAGCTACACTAAAAAAAGTGTGGCGAAATGTGACCAACGGCTATAGTATTTGTTTGAATTTTTAATTCATGTGACAAAAAACATATCAGTTTGAAATCCTTAGCCACACTTTAAGAAAAAAATGTGGCATTTAGTAGCCTCGCTAGAAAAGTGTGGCCAAAAGCGATATACGGTCATGATATTTTTTTAATGATATGGCCAGAAGCTAATACATATGGCCACTTATAATCATTTGTCTTTTTTTTTTGAACGATCAGCTAAAGTATTGCCGGGTACTCTGTACGCGGCCCCCAATGGCCGAAAGGGGCCCCAGACGGCCTCTAGTCCGTACGGACATAGCCCTTCGGCCCACCCGTCTCCTGTTCTAGGGAAAACCCGGCCCAGAAACCCGCCCGAAGGCACGACGGTAGTGAACCGGTAAAACCTGGAGGGATCAGGAGTCGAACCCATGACCACAAGGGTCAAGGGTCTCTCCATCACTTCCCAACCACCTACCCCACCACAAGGGTGGGGGTATCCATCACATGCCTCCCGTGGAAATCGAACCCGGCTCCCCAAAAGAGAGAACCGGCCCTTTTACCACTAGGCCACATGATCAGGATTATAATCATTTGTCTTACCAAATAGTAATGTTAATTAGCCACTTATAAGTTATGCGGCTAAAAGTTATCAATGGTGACACCAAAACAGAAAAAAATCTATCTATACATCTAATAAAACAAAGTCCATGAGGACACTTGGCACTCCCTCATTTCACCTCAATTCCTCTCTCTTCCCATATTGTGCCACGTGTCCTGCCTCTTGTAATTTATAAATTTTTTCTTTTTTTTAAATTAAAATTAGATTAAAAATACATAAATATGGTCAAAATTGGTGAGTTAATAGTTTCCTAAAATCATTAACCTACCCAATCAATACCCTAATAAAAACACACGCGTTTCTCTTTCTTCCCTCATTCTCTCTGATTCGCTCTCTCTCATTTGAAGAAGAAGATTGCGATCGTTTCTTCTTCATCAAACCAACGCTTCTATCTCCGATCATTGGTAACGATTCTTTCTTTCTTTTTCATAATATTCCTGTTACATATTGTTCTTTGTTATACTTATTATCAGTCTGTTTGTTTTGTGTGTGTTCGTCGGCTCCGATCATTCATCTTCTTCGTGTCACTCATTCAAGGTAACCATTGTTTCAATTTTTTTAATACGATTCCTGTTATATATTGTTTGTTTGTTATAATGATTTTCATATTTAGGCGATTGTTTGTTTCTTATAATGATTTCCATATTTAATGATTTTCAGGGATAATCGATTGTTGATATTAACCTATTTTTTTGTATTGTTGATTGCTTTTAAATAATTTTGCAGATTTGGGGGTTTAGGTTTCATGTTCTTCGTCTCTCTCCTTCAAGGTAACGATTGTTTCTTGCTTTTTCATACGATTCTTGTTATATATTGTTGTTTCGTTATAATTATTTTCAGATTTTTCCGATTGTTTATAACATTTTTCTCTTTCATGATTTCATAATAATCCGTTTAATACTGTGGATTTAATGTTAACAAGGATTCACAAGCTGGTGAGGTGTTCAAAGGCATCCGTCTTGCATACGAGGTTAGATTTTTCTTTCTTCTTTTTTGAATTTTAAAAATAGAATAGTCATTAAATGTTTTTTATTTTAAAAAAAATTAAAAATCGGGATTACAATGTTAGGCAAGTTATTAAACACTTTGACCGAAACATTAATGAATGATTTTCGATTTTTAAAAAATTATTTTTTTTTATAAAAACATTAATGACTATTTTTTGAATTTTAAAAATAGAATAGTCATTAAATGTTTTTTATTTTAAAAAAATAAAAAATCTGGATTATAGTGTTTAGGAAAGTTATTAAACACTTTGACCGAAACATTAATGAATGATTTTCGATTTTAAAAAATATTTATTTTTATAAAAACATTAATGACTCTTTTTTGACTTTTAAAAATAGAATAGTCATTAAATGTTTTTTATTTTAAAAAAAGTAAAAATTTGGATTATAGTGTTTAGGAAAGTTATTAAACACGTTGACCGAAACATTAATGAATGATTTTCGATTTTTAAAAAATAAATTCTTTTATAAAAACATGACTTTTTTTTGAATTTTAAAAATAGAATAGTCATTAAATGTTTTTTATTTTAAAAAAAATTAAAAATCTGGATTATAGTGTTTAGGAAAGTTATTAAACACTTTGACCGAAACATTAATGAATAATTTTCGATTATTAAAAAATAAAAAATTTTATAAAAACATTAATGACTCTTTTTTGAATTTTAAAAATAGAATAGTTATTAAATGTTTTTTATTTTAAGAAAATTAAAAATATGGATTACAGTGTTTAGGAAAGTTATTAAACACGTTGACCCAAACATTAATGAATGATTTCGATTTTTAAAAAATAATTTTTTTTATAAAAACATTAATAACTCTTTTTTGAATTTTAAAAATAGAATAGTTATTAAATGTTTTTTATTTTAAAAAAACAAAGAATGTGGATTATATTTTTATAAAAACATTAATGACTCTTTTTTGACTTTTAAAAATAGAATAGTCATTAAATGTTTTTTATTTTAAAAAAAAGTAAAAATTTGGATTATAGTGTTTAGGAAAGTTATTAAACACGTTGACCGAAACATTAATGAATGATTTTCGATTTTTAAAAAATAAATTCTTTTATAAAAACATGACTCATTTTTGAATTTTAAAAATAGAATAGTCATTAAATATTTTTTATTTTAAAAAAAATTAAAAATCTGGATTATAGTGTTTAGGAAAGTTATTAAACACTTTGACCGAAACATTAATGAATAATTTTCGATTATTAAAAAATAAAAAATTTTATAAAAACATTAATGACTCTTTTTTGAATTTTAAAAATAAAATAGTCATTAAATGTTTTTTATTTTAAGAAAATTAAAAATATGGATTACAGTGTTTAGGAAAGTTATTAAACACGTTGACCCAAACATTAATGAATGATTTCGATTTTTAAAAAATAAATTTTTTTATAAAGACATTAATAACTCTTTTTTGAATTTTAAAAATAGAATAGTTATTAAATGTTTTTTATTTTAAAAAAACAAAAAATGTGGATTATATTTTTATAAAAACATTAATGACTCTTTTTTGACTTTTAAAAATAGAATAGTCAGTAAATGTTTTTTATTTTAAAAAAAAGTAAAAATTTGGATTATAGTGTTTAGGAAAGTTATTAAACACGTTAACCGAAACATTAATGAATGATTTTCGATTTTTAAAAAATAAATTCTTTTATAAAAACATTACTCTTTTTTGAATTTTAAAAATAGAATAGTCATTAAATGTTTTTTATTTTAAAAAAAATTAAAAATCTGGATTATAGTGTTTAGGAAAGTTATTAAACACTTTGACCGAAACATTAATGAATAATTTTCGATTATTAAAAAATAAAAAAATTTATAAAAACATTAATGACTCTTTTTTGAATTTTAAAAATAGAATAGTCATTAAATGTTTTTTATTTTAAGAAAATTAAAAATATGGATTACAGTGTTTAGGAAAGTTATTAAACACGTTGACCCAAACATTAATGAATGATTTCGATTTTTAAAAAAATAATTTTTTTTATAAAAACATTAATAACTCTTTTTTTAATTTTAAAAATAGAATAGTTATTAAATGTGTTTTATTTTAAAAAAACAAAAAATGTGGATTATATTGTTTAGGAAAGTTATTAAACACGTTGACCGAAACATTAATTAATGATTTTCGATTGTTAAAAAATAAATTCTTTTATAAAAACATGACTCTTTTTTGAATTTTAAAAATAGAATAGTCATTAAATGTTTTTTATTTAAAAAAAATTAAAAATCTGGATTATAGTATTTAGGAAAGTTATTAAACACTTTGACCGAAACATTAATGAATAATTTTCGTTGATGTAAAATAAAAATTTTTATAAAAACATTAATGACTCTTTTTTGAATTTTAATAATAGAATAGTCATTAAATGTTTTTTATTTTAAGAAAATTAAAAATATGGATTACAGTGTTTAGGAAAGTTATTAAACACGTTGACCCAAACATTAATGAATGATTTCGATTTTTAAAAAAATAATTTTTTTATAAAAACATTAATAACTCTTTTTTTAATTTTAAAAATAGAATAGTTATTAAATGTTTTTTATTTTAAAAAAACAAAAAATGTGGATTATATTGTTTAGGAAAGTTATTAAACACGTTGACCGAAAATTAATTAATGATTTTCGATTTTTAAAAAATAAATTCTTTTATAAAAACATGACTCTTTTTTGAATTTTAAAAATAGAATAGTCATTAAATGTTTTTTATTTAAAAAAAAAATAAAAATCTGGATTATAGTGTTTAGGAAAGTTATTAAACACTTTGACCGAAACATTAATGAATAATTTTCGTTGATGTAAAATAAAAATTTTTATAAAAACATTAATGACTCTTTTTTGAATTTTAAAAATAGAATAGTCATTAAATTTTTTTTATTTTAAGAAAATTAAAAATCTAGATTACAGTGTTTAGGAAAGTTATTAAACACGTTGACCCAAACATTAATGAATGATTTCGATTTTTAAAAAATAAAAAACATTTATAAAAACATTAATGACTTTTTTTTGAATTTTAAAAATAGAATAGTTATTAAATGTTTTTATTTTAAAAAAATTAAAAATTATGGATTATAGTGTTTAGGAAAGTTATTAAACACCCGGCTGTGGAGTAGTCCGGGAAGCAAAAGGTGGAAGAAGATTTACACAATGTGGGGTTAGCAACGATTTCGCAAATATGGAGCGCGAGAAATTTAAAGACTTTTGAGGACAGGTTTGTCTCTGAAAATACTATTTGTGGGCGTCATCCTATCGGTGTTTTTCTACATGTAAGTAATGTTATATACGTAATTACCTCTCGCTGAAGTTCATTGATTATTTATTTGAAAACTGAATTTCCATTTGGTATTTGACTTTTGACTTATATGTGGATTTTTGAGGTATCACAGCTAATTCTATGATTTTGATCGCTTAAAGCTCATATAATCAGTTTTAAAACGCACATCCAAGCACACTGTTTTTTGTATTGTTAGTTTACTTGATCTTAGTACTTAAATATTTGTAGGCAACACTCTGAAATGAGTAAGCATATCGATGTTGATGCAAAGTTAAGGAAGTTCTAAGTTGTTTACTCAGAGACCTTGAACGGTAGCTTTTTTATCAAATGCAAGCATATGGGTTATGTGAATTAGTTGATTAGTTAAAAGAGGGTTATAAAATGTTGTTTTAGTGGTGTAGGTTCATGTTTGTTTACTTATAAATCGGTCAATTTAGGTAATGTTCAACTTTTCCAATGGGTCAAATAGGGTAAAAGTCGCCAACAGTGTGTTTATGGTGTTTTGATTAGATTGATGTTCCTTTTACTTATACATAGGCCATAGGTGAATTGGGGCAATCTTCCCTTTTCTTAACGGGTCGATTTGGGTAATGTTTGCCTTTTCAAATGTGTCAAATAGAATAAAATATGCTCGAAGCTTTTTTCAGCGGGTCGATATGGGTAATGCTCATCTTCTCAGACGTGTCAAATTAAATTGTGAAATTTAGGTGGTAGTTAGTTTCTTATTTTCATTTTTATTACTTTCTTATTGTTGAATATGCCATAAGTCTATTTTTAACACATACCATTTAAGTCGCCTTATTCAGGTTGGATTGTATTTAAGAAACCCTGTATTCTCACATGGCCAGCTTTATGTCGCATTGTCAAGAGTTAAAAGTAGGGCAGGCGTGAAGTTACTTATACTTGATGCTGGTGGGAAAGTGATGACTAAAACAAAAAATGTGGTTTATAAGGAAATTTTCAGCGATATTTGAATAAATGTGTATTCGTTGCTTTTAAATTTTAATAAAATGTTTCTACTTTATTTTTCTTATACGTTATACTACTCCAAATAATCGTACGTTGTTGAACTGCGTGTCAACGCGGGCAAATATCTAGTATATAACTATTGGTAGTCTATGGTCACACTTTAATTGCTTTAACCATGTTTAGTTGCCCGTAAAATATCCTCTGCAAGTCATCCCTCCATCTGCTCCATCCTTTTCACTCTCGAGTCTACAACATGAAAAATCAAACTTTCCCACTCCCTTCCAACCCGAACCCTAGAGTCCCCAACGAAGCTTCCCAATTGACATCTGCACTTTCACTCATTCGACATGAACACCTTGATCAATAAACCCCAAATCAACACAATCACACTGATAAATAACAAATTCCTAAATAAAATCATCAGTTGCAGGTGGAAGACGCTTATTAAAAACAAAAATCATCTTGATAACAATAGTGAAGGGGTTTCTGTTGTGTTTGCTTCTACTACGGCCGTTATGGTTACCGTTGCTGCTAATATGGCGCTCGATTCTCACATTTCTCTTGTTTCGGTAACCTATATGTTAATTTGTTGAGTTTTTGTTGTTGATGGTTTGATGTAAAAAGTATGTTTTTGCTGGATGCATGTATAGGTGATATTTTGAAACTATGCGATTTTTTTATATGAATAATTATTATTGATAAAAAGGATCTTGCAGTATGTAGGTTACTTTTTTTACCTGAGAGTGGTTACTGAGGGATTTTTGAACTTCTAGTTTGTTTGTTATAAGGATGGTGGAAACTGAGAATTAGTCACTGCTAATACTTCTGTTATAGATGAATTTTTTTATGAATTTAATGTTTTTGCAGGTGTCTATGTTGAAGATCTAGCAGTCGCTCTACCTGGCAGCATAAAAGAAGACCAAACTGCTGGTGATGAACGTTGGGGAGGCTTGATGTGGAGGCTTCCGGTGGTGTATTCAAACAAATGTGGTAAACCCAAACCTGTTCTAAATCGTATCCGATTTGATTTGAGTTCTAGTGGCTTTATGATGTATATTTGTCATGAATCGTAAGATCTTTGGTTATAAACTTAAAGTTCTACATTATGTCTGCTACTTGTCTGTTTTGTTTTGAATATGATTCCAGTTTTGAGTAGGTTTTCATCGTTATAATCATCTGATTTGTTTTGACTTATTATTTTTGATGGATCTTAAGGTTTTGGATGTTATGACTGTTGTAGGAGTAGGGGAGTTCGTAGTGTTAGTATATAATCAACTTTATGCTTGGTAACAAATGTAAGTTGAGATGGGTTAAGTGGGAAAAGATCGTCAAGCCCAAAGATTTAGGTGGTTTGGGGGTGGGAAGTATTGCGGATTTTAATCTTGCAATGCTTGCTAAATGGTGGTGGCGTTTTAAAAACGAGGCGTCACACCTTTGGACCGAAGTGATAAAGGCGATTCATGCTTCTAGGTGAAGTTGAAGGTAAAGTTTTGCAAAAAGGGATACCGGTGAAGGAGAGACTCAAAGTTAAAATTGGAGATGGGTCAAAGTGCGGATTTCGGATGGATTCGTGGGCTTTTTCCAAGTGTTTTGCAGTCTTATTTCCAGAATTATTTCAGGCGACGGTTGATAAAAATATCTCAGTTGCGGGCTGCTATGTGGGGCTCACTCAAGGCGGAAATTGGAAGTTTGATATTAATGGTATAAGCCCACAGGTCTCGTCCCAAATTGCGGATTTAACTAACATTTTGCAGGTTATTAATTTGAATGGGTCGAAGGACTCTTGGAGCTGGAAAAACAAAGATGGTGTTCTTTTCTCTCTACCAGATGCATCAGATCCGAGCTCGCTGCTGTCCAACATGGTTTCGGACCTGCTACTAGTGCGGGTCACGACGCTGCTACGCCTAGTGGTCTTGGTACAGCTGCTACGACTGGTCAAGGCTCTATTTGCAGGTTTATATGGAATAATTGGGCCCCTTTAAAGTGCAATTTTTTTTGCTATGGAGAGCCATTGATGGTAGGATCGCTGCAAAGTATGAGCTTTCGGCCCGTGCAATTCCCATGCCTAGTGTTTCGTGTGACAGGTGCGGTCTCCACATTGAAGATACCAATCATATTTTTGCTAGTTGTTTGTGGGCGCGGGCCATCTGATGACTTAAACTTGTGAACATTTCTTTAATGCTTAGTTATTTTTCACAAAAAATGAATCACGTTTCATTTTAAAAAATCACATACTTAATTGAAATTAGGCTTACAATTAATCATGAAGCTGCCAGAACAGAACATGTGCGGATTCCATGATTAATTAGCTATTCTTTTAACAAAAACAGGACCACTTTACAATGAAAAATGACGAACTTGATTGAAATTTGGTTTACAATTATATATATACATTTACTAAATCCTTTATATATATACATTTACTAAATCCTTTGCAATAGTCTTTTCCGTTAAACTCGACGTCTCGCCGTTTACAGTCCGTCAACATTGTCTGCGTCATCTTTGAATCGCTCTTCCTGCATGCCACGTTGCAAACGCCTTTACAGCTGATAAAGGTCCTTTGAAATCTCCAACGACATCTTAGGCCTTCTCTCCGCCCGACGTATCCAGGTCTGCTACCCCTGTTACTCCTCTCCGACCATCACTGTTACCCACGACCGTATGGCGCTGGTGTTTTTGTCGGCTTCTGATAAGGTAAGCAAAAACCCTAACTTAAAGCTTTACATCTCTGTGTTCCTCTCTGTTTTCTAGCTTCCTTTTTCGGTGGCCATGGTTACGGCCACCGGTTACAGCTACTGATAATCGGCCAGGAGAGACACGAGGGAGATGGGAGATGGAGTCAAAAACGAAGGAGGTGTTGTGTATACGGTTGTCGATGTCGCTGGGGCTTCCGTCAGACTCCAAGATATAAGGCTATGGCCGTCGATCATGTTGAAAACGAGTATCGTTGTCGCTGGAGGAACAACAACTTGGAGAGTGGTATTGTCGTTTGCTGTCTATATGCTAATTTCATGGTTATCTGCAGTTAGTTGTCACTACATACAACACGTGTTTCCCTGCCTCTGAAAGATATAGAAGGGGTTAGTTATTAGTGCTGCTCGGTATTTTGTTCTCTTTGTGAAGCTTATGTTGAACTATTTAAAACTATCTTGGATCTTAAATTGCAATGTTCATTTTATAATTTCCGTTAAATTTTAACGGCGCAGGTAACGGTTCTCTTACGCTGTGGTGCTGACCCAAGTTTTATATTACAGTGTAATTACTTTGGTTTCTAAGCTACGGCTGCAACGACATGCTCCCTTCGACAAATCGTTGTTACCTGGAAATTTTATCGGGGAACGCCTGACCAGTTTGTTGCAATACTTGATCGTAGGGTGTATTTCTTTACTCGCTCTGGGCCTAATATTTTCGCGAGTTTTCGGAGACGGCCCTGGAAGTCAAAAAGGCCGCTGCTCGACAACGTCCCGGAGCTAGCGCGGGTAAGAATCTAGTTTATAATAAAGATGCACATCTGTCTTCAACCCAAGATGAAGATTGGCTAACCAATCCTACTTTAAATAAAGAGAGGTTCTTTGAGTTTTTTTTTTTTTGGTCAGGTTTCAGAACTGTTGGCTTCGAGTCCCCATATTACGTATCCAAAGTGGTGCAGGGTCCGCGGTTTCTTTGTGTTTGGGATTCAAGACATTCTGGCTTTTCATTCAACGGTACACCATTCTAGAAAGAGGAGGAAAGCATTTCATGCTATTATTCTTGCCACAATTTAGAGTATTTGGAAGTCGTATAATGATTTAATGTTTAATGAAGTTCCGATTTCGATTTCCAGGATCACTAATGAGTCAAATCTCTGGCATACTTATGAGTTAGGAGTAGGTCAAAAGCTTTTTCTATCAATTAGAGTATGTGGAGCAGGTCAAAAGATTTTTGTGTCTGTCTATTCCCATTGGTATTGGGTTTGGCTATTTTGTTGTTTGGTGGAGTTTTTAGTTTTGGAGTCTGTATATTCTGCAACTGCTTGCTGTATTGGGTGATATAATAAATATTGAGCTGGTCTTTCTAAAAAAAGTTAATATTGTCTTGTTATATAAAATTTGAGATAATTTAGGTTGGGTTTGTACTTGCAGGCTTGAATCGTTGAGTGAATACAAATGAAACTTGGGAACAAAGTGTTAATGTTATTTATATTTGATTTAGCAACATAAAAACTGATGCCATAGTTCGAAATGCATTTTCCTTGTGTTTGTAGGAGAAAGATGCCCAATGTATGTATGGATTGGTTTTGTATGCCTTAGTCTTTACAGAGCAATGGAGCGGCACAAAAAAGGCCACTGGGTCGGCCATTAGTATTTTCTCAACAAAATGTAGATGCACAATATGTAAGATGAAAATATATAGAAATTAAGTAAAACCATTCATTCAAATGTGCCAACGTTACAATTCAACCATTGGTAAATCTTCAGACATAGGTTTTAATATTGCCATTCAGACATTACAATTTACCATTACATATTCTTCACTACATAAAAACAAAAGAAATAACCAACGTAACGATAATCATGATAAGGTTCAATCGGAATTACGTAAAACTATACCCTTACAGTCGGTTCTAAAGTAATCGTCGCGTGATTCATTACCCAGATCAAGTGGATCTACACGTGGTAATATGTTATCATTATGGGGAAGAATTACAGTACTAAATTCCTCATCAACGTCATCATACGAATCTCTATAGTTTTTGGGAGGTGTCATAAAAACAATAGACATTTTTTATCCAGCTGATCTTTAACGTAAAACACCTGCCGTGCTTGTGAGGCCAATATGAACGGATCATCCTTGTGGCCTAATCTGTTAAGTTCGACCAACGTGTAACCAAGACTATCTTGTTTGACCCCATTTCTATTTTCAACCCAGTCGCACATGAAAAGAGGAATTTTTTAATGTGATAATCTAGTACTCATATATCTCGTAAAACCCCGTAATAAAAGTTTTTTCCATAGGTTACCACTTCTTTTGAAATGTGCATGTCAGTCGCCTCTACACCAACCCCACTGTTTTGGTAAACCCTACCGTCACGAGATTTTGTACGAAATTTATACCCGTTTATTTCATATACATCGTATTTCAATACGTTGCTGTGTGCTCCATGTGAAATCCACTTTACGGTTTCTTATACACTTTCTTTGGAGATTGCCAACTCTCTTTCAACCTGGATATCATGACAATGATGCGATTCACCTTGTAAAAATTACAACAAACAAAAAACTAAAATTATGTTGAAGTTTAATTTACCTTGTTGCGTAACCAGTGACCAAACGTTGTGCTATGCGCTTTCTCCAGCCATGCTTGTCGTTTACCACCATGGTGGTTTTTTAGAAAGGTCATATGTTGCCTGCAAGTACATAAATGAGTATCAAATTTGATAGATTGTTATATAATTAAAAAAAAAAAAGGAAACATGTTAGTAATACATACTCAATATACGACATAAGTTCAGACGTATTTTGCAATACATAGAAATGCGCTTTTAGGAAGAGTTCAGGGGAAACTTGAACTGGTATACCGGCTGACAAAGGATTCCCCTCCCCGTTATCATTTTCAAATCTGTTATGCTTATCTGGTGGAATACCAATAGTCTTAATGTTTTTTTGGTATTCGCTAAGAAACTCAATTGTTTCTTCTGCAATATACTCCTCAGCAATACATCCTTCTGGACAAGTTTTGTTTCGAACATGCCCTTTAATAACCTTCATACACCTTTCAAACGAATACATCCAACGAAAGCACATTGGCCCACATAATTTTACCTCCCTAGTAAGGTGTACGGTTAAATGGACCATAACATCAAAAAAAGATGGGGGAAAGTATTTCTCGAGCAGGCACAACGGTACACAAAGCTCTTCTTGCAACTTATCGAGTTCGTGTACCTTGATTTCTTTGCTACATATCAATTATAAAAAAAAACAAAGCCTGATAATAGCATATCTTGTGGGTTCAGGCATGATAGACCGTATCGCAATTGGCAAAAACTGTTGCATAAACATATGATAATCATGTGATTTAAGTCACACAAGCTTCCTATCCTTTAGACTCACCAAACTAGAAAAGTTAGAACAATACCCTTGAGGAACCCTTAAGTTGTATAATGTTTCACAAAACTTGTCTTTTTCCTCTTTTGTTAATGTGTAACATGCTGTAGGAAGTATAGTTTTGTTGCCTTATGTTTTAGGTTGCAACTCTTGTCTTAACCCAAAATGCTCCAAATCCAATCGAGCTGGCAATCCATCTTTCATCTTTCCCGGAACGTTTAGCAATGTTCCAACAATACTCTCAGCCACATTCTTTTCAATATGCATGAAATCAATACAATGTTAAAAGCTACCATCCTACTTTATTCACTTTCAAACTTCGCCAAATATCCCAATCCAATCCTATTTGCTTAGACCGTGCCTTAATCCACAGATAACTTAGCGCTTTAACATCGCCGAATGTCTTGGAAATGTTTGGCTGCACCTGGTTAAACACTATTTCGTTCCTTGACTTCCATATGCACCATAAGACAGTAAAACATATCGTGTGCACCGCTTTCCGCTTCTTTGTCCTCCGATGAACCTTGATAAGTCCAGAATATCACGCACAGAGAACGCAAATACCGGCTGCATTTTGCACCATATAGCGACCATGTTCCATAATGTCGGTGTGAAACTACAACCATGAAAAACATGATTTGAAGACTCCACAACATCACTGTAGAACGGGCATAAAACAGTCCCGAAGTGAACGTTTCTGTGCTGCAGTGCTTGTAATGTCGGCAAACGATCTAGTTCGGCCCTCCAGGCTAGAAATTCAACCTTTTTTGGTACCCATGAGTTGCGCCTGACAATGTATGAAGGAGGTGTGTATCGCCGCTCCCCAAGACCTTGTTTTAAACTCGCAATCGAGTAAGACCCAACCCCATTTAATGCCCATGCCCGTCTTCCTTGTTGTGGATTTTAAAGCTAAAAAAAACCATTGGTAATTTTGTTACTTTTACAGGTGGATATCCAAAGTTTAAATGACTTAATACGTTCAGTGGCGGATGTGATGCAGGAGATAGCATCCTTAATATGCTCTTTGACAACAAAGATTTGTTGATATTCTTTGAACTCCTTTCTTCTTTGTTGCAGTTGTGCGAAACTTTGGATACCTTTTCATTGATACTTAAGTGTTATAGCAACAGTTTTAAATTAAGGCCCAAAATTTATTGATGCTAGATGTCTTGTTAATACATGACCTGTCACTTGAAGGTTCTGAAGTATGGCCTCACCTTATATGGTACGCTTAACGTCTGCAAATTATGAAGAAATAATCTAGAATAATTAGTTTCAACTCATTTATATAAAAACAAAAAGTTGGATTGCATTGTATTGATAACAGATCAAGCAGGTGACTTTAAAAAATTAGGTATAGACAAAGGATATGAACTTATCCCAATGGGTTATTTTTCATTGATAACCTACACTTTGAATTGTTTCGGGTCGGGCAAGTGATGTGGTCTATTGATGTTGTATTTTATGTTTGTTTATATGTCAATTATTACAAGTTTACAACATTTTGCCAAACTCGTTTTCTAGCCTCATGGATGTTGAACAAGAAAGCGGTAGCTCGGATGTGGATTTGATAGACGAATATGAAAGCGATTTCTCTAGTATGGATTTGACAGAGAACAGAGTACATAAAACGAAAACAAAAAAGAGGGGGTTGACTAGGTTACCAAAGTTGCATACAACATTTACAAACTCTGGTGGAAAGAAACACGAAGTTACTTTTGATGAGCTGGATAGGTTTTCTGGGGCATACATATCAGAATTTCCAAGTTTTTTGGGAGACCTGGTAAGGGAAAAGGTCGGATTTAGGTATTTGTCGTGGAAGGCAGTGACAAAAGAAGTAAAAGATAAGTTGTGGGAAGAAATAACGGTTATCATCTACTTCTTATAATCATAAATGCATTATTACTGTTTTTACAATTCCATTTAATTTGACTAACAAACTAACATGTAATATATATTGCAGTGTTTTTATGACATTGATGCATGTAGAAGGGGTTTTGTAATGAATCGACTTGGTCATCTTCTTCGGAATTTTATAAGAAAATTGTACGTGAGATGCATAGTACCTAATATAGGTAAACCAAATAAACTTGCAAAAATTCCCAAGAAGTATCTTACAACGGTGGAGCAAACAGACTGGGACAACTTTGTTACATATACACAATCCGACAAGTTCAAGGTTTGAATTATTATTCTAGTGCTTAATTGTTCGATCATATTTTATTTTTAGTATTTTCTTTTTAAATCTAATGGAATAATTACAATTTTGTTATAAGTATGTGTCAAGAAAAACAAAAGAAGCACGATCAAAGTACGTTTATGATCATCACTTGGGACGAGGAGGATATACTTATTTAAGAGATAAACTGGTAACTTCTTTAGTTTCAGTTGGTTTTTTGTGTCTATAACAATTTTTTGGTTTTATATATTATAAGGTACAAAATAATGAACTTGCAATTGACGAATTCCCCTCTCGTGCTTTAATGTGGAGGAAAGCAAGGGAAAATAAAAACGAAGAATACAAGAATGATAATGTCAAAGTTATGGCAGATAAATTAGTAAGTTTAACTTAAAAATATTTTTTGTTTCTTCTTATTTATTTAGTACATGTTTATTTGTTAAAAATATATAACTACGTTCTTTTGACATTTCTTTACAGATCGATAGTGAAACACAAATCAGGGATGGAGCCATGAACCTTGACCCGGACACGGATGCCGTCACAGTAGTATTTAGCAAGGAAAAAGGTGGTTTTTTAAAAGGTGTTGGCTATGGAGTGACTTCCAGCAAATATTGACAGGGACCCCGAACAAAAGGTTCATCAAAAGAACGGATTGCACAACTTGAGCTTGAACTACATAAGGAGAGACTTGAGCATGGGAAAAAGGATGAGCAAATTAAGACCCTCTCTATACAGATGGCAGATACAAATGACAAACTTAATCAAGTTTTATCTTTACTGGCTGCACAGGGACAAGTGTTACCAGGCTGTGCATCTTCTTTAAATAAAGCTTCACCAACACAAGTAAGTGAATTATTTTATTAACAAACTAATGCTTTAACTTTTATCAAATGTTACTTACTATTAGTTAGAATTTCAAAAATTGTCCATGTAAGCGAAATGGTAATATTTGTACTTCCCTCTTTGTTGTTACATTTTGTAGGTAAATTCTGTAGATAAAAATGTTGGATCTAAGCTTATTAATAATGCTACCCCATCACACATGGTGCAAAAAGAAACGGTAAAACATTAACTATTTAATAATTTTCTTTTTATTTTTTTATTTTTCCATGTGTTGTAAATCTAACATAACCTAATCAATTGAATTCTAGGTCAATTGTATGGACAACAATCCGAAATCTAAGGACAATGCTAAGGGTACCACATCTAATGCATCATGTAAAGTTGTGCAAAAAAAAAGTTAATTCTCAGAGTAACATATCAAAAATGGTGCAACAAGAAAAGCTAACAAGGGTATGTATTTGACAATTTTCTTTTCTTAATTTTTCACATGGTTAATTTTTCTTATGTCTTTAATTGAATTTTTTTAGGGAAGTGTGAAAACTAGAAAAAAAAAAGTATTTCATCAATGCCCGAGACTCCACTTCTTGAAACGCCAACACATTTGGAATCTAAAGAAAATGTTCCACAGGTATGTATTGCGCAAAATGCAAATACATATTGAATTTAACTTTATCATGTTAATATGCCATATTTTTTTGTAGACATTTAAGTGTGTTCTGTATTCTTGTCATGTGACCAACCGCGTGGCATTTGGTACAATTTACTACTCAATGGAAAATCAAACCATTCATGGAGTTCCATTACAAGATAATTGCTATAAAGTTTCTGTTGATGAAGCTATAAAGGAGGCAGCATATTTACCAATTCATACAGGGGAGTTAGAAACAGTTGGCGAAGCATTAGGTTCTTTTGTTCCTTGGCCAAAATCCCTTGTCAAATTTGACGAAAAGGTTTGTTTTTTAATTAATCTTGAATTAAGTATAACTAAATTAGGAATTTTTATATATGTTTTCTTGTTTTTGTTTCTCCAGCTACCAGATTCACCATCCAATCAAACACAAAACACCACAACTAAGTTTGCCAAGAAGCAAAAGAAGAGTTTTACTACTCTAGATGGATTAAAAAAAATTGCAGCAAAAGAACAAGAAGATGAAAACTGGCTGAGAATTAGATTTTTAGTATTTGAGTTTGAAACTTATGTATGGAATTTGGTTTATTTTTTTTATAATATCATTTGGTTTTCTCATTGTAATGGTCACATAGAATCACATAAAATATGTGTCACCAAAGGTTAGAAAATAGCTACACAGAAAGTTATAATATTTCATGTGGCTTTATATAACAATTATGTGTGACCAAAGGTTTAACAATAGTCATACTAAAAATTATAAATTTCATGTGGCTTTACATAACCATTAGCCACACAATCTTAATTTTGTTTATTTTTGTGTGACGGAATGATAACAATTGACATGGGTAAAATGAAATATGTGTGATCAAATGTTGGACAATAGCCATAGAAAAAATTACAATATTTCAAGTGGCTTTATATAATCATTAGTCACACTGTCCTCCATTTGTTTTTTTGTTTTTTTTTTGTGACGGAATGATACCAAATGCCATGTACAAAACGGATTATGTGTCACCAAAGTTAGGCAATAGCCACACCATTGTCAGTTTTTTTTTATGTGACAGAATAATAGCAAATGCCATAGGAAAAAAAATGTGTGTGACCAAAAGTTAGAATATAGTCACACATATAATTACAAAATTGTTTCGTGTGTCTATAAATAGTTTTTCACCACACTTACGGTAAATTCATGTGACTAAATAATAGAAACGGCCACACTTACAGTGAATTCATGTTGCCATTCCTACCCTTTAGCCACACTTAATAGATGGAAAGCTTATTAAAACAATCATGTTTGCCACATATTTTTTTAATTGATGTGGCTAAAATAAAACTTTTAGTGACTATATAACTAAAATGGCCACACTTAGAGTAATTTCATGTGGCCGTTACTACCCTTTAGTCACATTTAATAGACAAAATGTTTGTTTTCAAAAAGAAATATTGGTATCCTTTAGCCACGCTTTTTAAGTGCTACGGCCACTAAATGTGAATGTGGCCGTATGATACCTACGATGACTCGACCTATGGTCACACTTGAGCTGGAAAAAAAAAGTGTGGCGAAAGGCATATGGTCACACTTTTTTGTGTGGCCGTAGGCATATTTTGGCGTAGTTTATTGTGCGTGACCAGCCCCACTCGTCGGCTGGAGGTCGGACGGATGCATGTTGTCTCAACTCATGCTAAACTTGCTAAACATTATTCGGGCGGCTTAAACATATGTTAGACTTGCTAAACGTGTCCAATAATGATTTTCCAATCGTAGTAGTAGCAAAACTTATGCCTAGCTAGCGTACTCTTGGCTTACACTTGACATAGTATTGACAAGTTTGAACTTGGTACACTTGGTAACATTTTATGAAAACCTGTGAACTCACCAGCATTATATGTTGACATCTTTTTTTGGCATGTTTTCTCAGGTCGCTAAGGTAGCATCACACGGACTAGGCGCACGGGTCTTGCATGGCGTCTAGGGCTTTTAGTACATGTTTTTGAATAAATCATTTTGAGACTACGTTGTCTTTTGGGCATGTAGACTTGATTATGCTTCCGCTACTGTTTTGAGTTATTAAAGTTTTATGTTTTGGGTCTACGTATCTTTCATATAGTTAATGTTTATTGTGATCGTTGACTTGGATCCTAGTTTGTCACGCGCCTCGCGGTAAAACTTCGCATGTGGAATTTGAGGGCGTGATAGGTGGGCTGGGTAGGGGATGTGATAATTTACTTTGTTGCCCTTTAATATTATAATGATAGGTTGCATACGTGTCACCTTGTTATTGGCCTAGAGGAGTTCTCAAGTTCTCGTAATTCAAGTGGATTCTCAAATGAACAATATCCTATATATATATATAGGTAAAGGATATATTGGAAACCCTTGTTATAGTGAAAACTCTGGAAACTCTAACTTCCCGAGCTTTTTTTTATATGAAAATTTTAGGGAATGTAATATACATGATTTTAAGCATTTTGAGCCAAAAAAATTCAAAAAAGCACCGAGCACTTTTTTTAAAAAAAAATAAATAAGTTTTCGGGTAACACATTGTTAACACATTTTAATTTCGCTGAACATGTGTTACCCGAAATTTTTTTTTTTTTTAAAAAAAATGCTCGGCGCTTTTTTGTTTTTTTTTGGCTCAAAATGCTTAAAATCATGTATATTACATGCCCTAAAATTTTCAGGCCCTAAAAAGCTCGGGAAGTCAGAGTTTCCAGAGTTTTTTAGATAAGGAGGGTTTTCTATGGATCCCTAC
This sequence comes from Ambrosia trifida, assembly GCA_028751855.1. NCBI lineage: Eukaryota > Viridiplantae > Streptophyta > Magnoliopsida > Asterales > Asteraceae > Ambrosia > Ambrosia trifida. The sequence continues at coordinate 61,750,048 of CM054127.1, forward strand.
CCTATATATATATATATATATATATATATATATATATATATATATATATATATATATATATATATATAGTATAAGGTTATATTGGAAACCCTTGTTATAGTGAAAACCTTGGAAACTCTAACTTCCCGACTTTTTTTTTATGAAAATTTTAGGGTATATAACATACATGATTTTAAGCATTTTGGGCAAAAAAAAATCGAAAAACTGTCTTCGGGTAACAAATGGTTAACACGTGTTAGTTTCGCTTAACATGTGTTAGTCGAATTTTTTTTTTAAAGTGCTCGGCACTTTTTTGATTTTTTTGGATCAAAATGCTTAAAATCATGTATATTACATGCCCTATTTGTTTTTTCTTTTTAAAAAGGATGTCAGAGTTTCCAGAGTTTTAACTCAAAGAGAGGGTTTCCACATTATCCTTACCCTATATACATATATATATATATATATATATATAGGAGGGTTATCTTGAGAAGGCTAAATATCGTGAGAACCGTGAGAACAAGTAAAAATATCAATCAAAATAAAAAAAAATTTAATACAAACGGACACTTATAATCAAAATACAACATTAATAAATGAATTTTCTTTCCAAATAATTCATTTTTTCTTGCAAAAACACTTTAAAACTAACTTTTTACACATGTGTAAAAACAATTTATTTCCGTATACGTTTGAATTTTTACACGTAAATTGTGTTTTTGAGATTGTTTTTTATTAATAAAGATAAGTGTAAAAAGATTTTTTTTTTAATTTGAATGGTTTTAGATGACGTTCTCGTGGTTCGCACGAAATATAGGTGTTCTCAAATTAACTTTCCCCTATATATATTGGGGAAGGATAAAAATGAAAACCCTCCCCAGTTAAAGAAACTATGAAAAGTTCATCATAGCCCTTTATTGATCATCATCAAGGGCTAGTGTTTTATGTATCTTTACTCTTTTTCTTTTAAATTTAAATTCTGGCCATAAGGTACCAAAAGGGTAATTAGGTCAAAAATATTACAAAATTTGGTCTTGAAAGATGCAACCTGACAACCTTTTCACGTTTTAACATGTTCTTTTTCTCTCCCATCTTGTTTTTAAAAATTCTAAATTAAAGTCAACACCAACCATTCTCTATCATCTTTCTCTCTCATCGTAACTATTCTCATCAAGATTCCAAGTTTATTTATGCTGTAAATCAGAATGTTATGTAACTATTAAAAAAAATCTTGTTTATAGGCCGCATCTAAAACCCTAGCGCTCCGACTATGTCGGGCGATCAAAGACGGCAGGATCCTGAAGACTGGGAACGACCTCGTAATCGGAAGAACAAGAAGAATGATCGTCAGGTTGAGGGCAATAACAAGGTAATATCGAAATTCTTTGTGTCGAATCTCCCCCTTAAGTGTTCATCTCAAGATTTGAAGGAAGTATTGGGTAGGTATGGTCGTTATGAAGGTTCATACATCGCTAGGAAGGTGGATAAATGGGGAAAAAGGTTTGCTTTCGTCTCGTTTTCAGGAGTTCATGACATTATACGGCTGGAGGAAGAACTTTCGGATGTATGGATGGGTTCGTATAAGTTGTTTATATCGATCGCTCGTTTCGTGGATGGTGAGAAGGTGTCCAGGCCGGCTTATAATAATCGGGAGAAGAACGTTGGAATGAATGAAAATCCTCATGCAAACCCTATTAATGCAAACCCTAATAATGGAGCCGAAGATGGGACTGGTACGTGTAATGCGAGAGTTGGTAATGGTCGCTCGTTTGTGGATTCGTTGTTGAACAGAAATAAGGTGGATGTGGTTAAAGTAGATGACTCGGTGGAACGTTTTTCCCACTGGAACGGGTGTGCTCTTGTTGGAAGGGTGGTGAACTTCAATACTCTTACTTCTTTGAAACAGTTGGTTCGTAAGCAGGGTTGGAGTGCGTTGGATATCAAGTACATTGGAGGGTTCTCTGTTGTCTTAGTTTTCTATGATCAAGGGGATGCAGATTCTTTTTTCAATAACAAGAGTTTGTGGGCTGAGTGGTTTGAGTTCTTAGACCGGTGGACAGGTAAGTATTGTGTCGATGAGGGTCGCATAGCATGGTTACAAGTGCATGGAATACCGGCGCAATTGACTCTTGATCAAGTTTTCGATTTGATCGGCTGTCGACATGGTAAGGTGATTCAATTGGAATCTTTGTCAGGAGATGATAACAACTTGGCTTATGCTCTTGTTGGTGTGCTAAGTAAGGAGTGTAACAGAATTGTGGATCGAGTTGATGTTACGTGGAGAGGTATAACCTTTAACGTGTGGGTAGATGAAGACGTAGGTGAATGGAGTCCGGAGTGTGTAGTGGAGATCGATGATGAGGAAGGGTCTTTCTTACCACAGGATGATATCATTGATGAGTGTATGATTCCAAGTGAGGATGACCACGTTGATGTTGAGGAGGGAGAAGTTATTAGGGATGAGGTGTTGGGGAGCGTTGATGTTGGTGTAGAAAGGAATGGGCAGGGTGGTGGCGTCTCGAATGGGGACGGTGGTGTGGTTGGTTCGGAGGTGTCTCATGATGTTCATGCGGCGGCATCTACGGCTAGAAAGAAGTTTCGACGTAAATCGTTGTTCAATAATAGGAGTGGGGGTAGTGGGTCTCTTGAACGTCCGAAGAAAAGACCGAGGGAGAACAATGACATGTTTGGGTTGGATAGGTTGATTGGCATTTTATCCGAGCCTTCAGAAACGGATGGCAACATTGCGCAGGGTGGGGAGGATCCTTTATTAACTCCGGATCTTAATCAGAGAGAATCGAATGGTGATACAGTAAGCGTTGATAATCTGTTGGATCATTCTGATGAGGTTCAATCTCATACGGTTGTTCAGCAACCTATAGAGGTAGAAGCGGCGAAGACGGTGGAGTTTAGTAGAGTGTTGGGGGTGGAAAATCTGGATGCTTTTGTTCCGAAGGTTAAAGAGGTATTACGTAGTGAAGGTTATTAAGACGTTGATCAATGAATTGCATCTCTCTGAACATACGTGGTATAGGGAACTGTGGCAAAGCGGAATGGGTTCGTAGACTTCGATCAACAAACGAGGTTAGTTTTATTATGCTCCAAGAGACTCAATTTGGGTTGCTGGATACGGTGGAGTTAGGCCGTTTTTGGGGGTTTGGAGAATTTAATCATGATTGGGTTCCTTCTACGGGTAGATCGGGAGGTCTTTTGTCGTTTTGGGATCCTAAAGTGTTCGTTATGGATAGGGTGGTCAAAAATTCCAATTGGCTTTGTGTTTCTGGGGTGATTAAAGGGAGTGGTTGTCCGATGAACATTCTTAATGTGTATGCACCTCAAATATTAGTAGATAAACGTCGTTTGTGGGATGAGATTAAATGTATGATTGGGGAGGGGGTGGTAGGTGGATTGTGGCTGGAGATTTCAACTCGGTTAGATATGCGGAAGAAAGGCGTAATTCTAATTTCAATACGGTTGAGGCTAACGAGTTCAATGACTTTATTGATGAGACTAACTTACATGAGTACTCCTTGAAAGGGAGACAATTTACTTTTGTTACAGGTGACAAATGTAGCCGCATTGACAGGATTTTCGTGAGCTGGGAGGTGTTCATGGAATGGCCGTGTGCAGATTATATAGCCCTTGAGAGGTATAAATCCGATCATAGTCCTTTGGTGCTTAAGACAGAATCGAGGAATTTCGGGCCTAAACCTTTCAAGTTTTATAATTCTTGGCTTGGTCGGGAGGATTTTGATGCAGTGGTTAAAAGCACGTTAGAAGGTGGCCAATTTTCTGGGAATCCGGATTCGGCTCTATTAACGAAGTTCAAGGCTTTACGTAAAAACATTACTGATTGGGCGGTGGGGGTTAAGTCGCGTGAACTGGAGGAGCGCCGTGTATTGGAAAATGAATTTAATGATCTTGATCAAGTCATGGAGTCAAGAGCGCTCAATGAGGAGGAGGTTTGGTCTTTGACAGAAATTAAGCGAAGAATTGCCGAGTTAGACGACTTTAAGCAAAGTGATTTAAAGCAAAGAGCGAGGTGCAATTGGGCGACTCATGGGGATGACAATTCACGGTATTTTCATGGCTTCATTAACAAACGTAAGGCATCTAATTTTATCCCTGGGTTGGAGGTTAATGGGAGATGGGAAACGAACTCGGTTACAATTAAAAGGGAGGTCATGGTCTTTTTTCGTAACAAATTTAAGGAGGATATGAGTATTAGGCCGAAGTTGGTGTGTTACGGCTTGTCTTTGTTGTCTAGTGAGGTCATGGTCTTTTTATTATAAATGTAACATGTAACTATAAATATCCAATTAGATTTTAAGTTAAAAAAATGTTACGTTTATAACTCATATGTTACAAATTAACACATGACCCGAAAAAAAAAAACTATAGTTTCATTCTTACATTGTCATGTTTACAAAGAATTTTGATCAAAACACTATAACATACGACACACAAAGTCAATAATGATTCAGAACACATAAAAAACACATGACTATTACATTAGTTGTCTATATAACAAATTATAAATGAATGTTACAATAATATCGTAATATTAGAAATAACAAGGCCCACTCCCAATCAACAATTTCAATACCACAATAATGTTACATGTCTAACTAGAAAAGTTCATAAATATAACTAGGACTTATATAATTCTAACTATGACCATTACATATTTGTAACAAGAAATGTTACATAAGTTTTACAATGTTAATATTTAACCAAGCAACAATAAATAACTAGTGATTACATAGCAAATATGCTTGAAAAAAATATATAAATGAAAAATATTAAAATTATTAGCTGGAGACCACCATTATACATCTTTGAAATTTAAAAAACAAAAACAAAAAATGAGTACTGTTTGAAAAAATAAATAAATAAACATACTTACTACCAAGATCATCTTCATCTTGCCATCCATAAAACCATTATCCATATGAATGAGGCAACACATATTTTTCTTCCTTTAACATGAGGCTTTATATATATAACCTGTGACCTAAGAAACTCTCGTACCTCAAGAAACTCCTCTTCCCAATCCTAACAGGTGGGTTTAGATGGTGGATCTGAACCGCCACCGAATATGAAACCACTAGCCTTCAACCGTCCTTCACCTAGTCAAATTTGACATGGGAGTGCTTTATATTTTCTTGGATGAACACAATAGAGATTGAGGTGGATTTGTGAATAGAAACAGAGACAGGGGGAAGATGAATCTTGTGAAGAGAAGAGGGTGAGAAAAAATGTGAGAGATATATGAGAGAGAAATAGGGTGGATAGACTTTGCAAAGATAGAAAGATAAAAAAAACACAAGTTACCTAAACTACCCTTTACAACATTTTTAATAAGGAGGACGTGGACACACAAGAACCATGGAATGAGTTTCTAAAGTTTTTTTAACTGGAGGAGGTTTTCTATTTATACTTCTCCTATATATATAGTGTACGTATATAGAGAAAACACATTTTAAAGTGAAAACTGTGGAAACTCTAACTTCCCGAGGGTTTTTTTTTATGAAAATTTTAGGGCATGTAATATACATGATTCTAAGCATTTTGAGCCAAAAAAACCAAAAAAAGTGCCGAGCGGTTTTTTTACATGTTACAGAAATAACACGTGTAATTTTTGTGTAACATGTGTTACCCGAAAACTTTATTTAAAAAAAAAAAAAAACCGTTCGGCGCTTTTTTGATTTTTTTGGCTCAAAATGCTTAGAATTATGTATATTACATGCCCTAAAATTTTCAGGCCCTAAAAAGTTCGGGAAGTTAGAGTTTCCACGGTTTTCACTCTAAGAGTGGGTTTTCATAATATCCATCCCCTATATATATATATATATGGGAAAGTTAATTTGAGAACACCTATATTTCGTGCGAACCGCGAGAACGCCATCTAAAACCATTCAAATCAAAATTTTCTTTTAACACTTATCTTTATTACTAAAATACAATTCCAAAAACACAATTTACGCGTAAAAATTTTAACGTATACGGAAATAAATTGTTTTTACACATGTGTAAATTTACTGTTTGTACATGTGTAAACTGTTTCATTTACACATGTGTAAAAAGTTAATTTGAAAGTGTTTTTGCAAGAAAAGATGAATTATTTGGAAAGAAAATTCGTTTTTTTAATGTTGTATTTTGATTATAATTTTGTTTGTATTGAAAAAAAATGATTTTGATTGGTTTTCTCATTTGTTCTCACGGTTCTCGCGATATTTAGCGTTCTCAAGATAACCCTCCCCTATATATATATATATAGGATTTGGTTCAAATGAGAACCTTTTCCCAAATTGAGAACTGAGAGAACCATTCTGAACCACAAATTTTCTCTAAGGCAAAAAAAAAAAGAAGATTTTTTTTTTTTTTTTGCTTTAATCGCTGCTTTATATGTAGGAAAAATTTTTTTTATTTTTTTTTTGTATTTTTTCAATATAAACATGTGTATAATTGCATTATACACATATGTATAATGCAATATACACATATGTATAACTGAAATATACACATATGTATAGCTTAAAAATGCTATATACACATATGTATAATTGTTATATACACATATGTATAACTGCTATATACATATATGTATAAATGAAAAAAAAATCAAAAAAAAAAAAAATAAAACAAAAATTTCCTTGCATAAAAATGTGCGATTAATGCAAAAAAAAATTTTTTTTTTTTGCCTTTATATGAAATGTGTGGCCCAGAATGGTTCTCTCAGTTCTCAAATAGGGGTTGATTCTCTTAGGATCCCTACCCTATATATATATATGGGAAAGATCCGGTACAAATAGCTTTTTTGGTAAGAACTGTGAGAATCAAAGGAAGGTATTTTTTTTTATTTTTTTTTCCAAATTTTTTTTTCCCATATTGTTAAACATGTATTATAGTATTGAAAACTAAAAAAAAAAATTGGTGCAGAGTAATTACGTGTAGAGTAATTACATAATTACTATAGTGTAAACAAATGTATTTACGTTAATGACGTAATTACACTAAAAAAAATATTTTTTTTTTTAATTTTTTTGTATTATTCATCTAGAAAGAATGTTTAAGCACATGGGAAAAAAAATTCTAAAAAAATACATTTTTTTTACCCCCTTTATTTTCACCGTTCTTACAAAAAAAAAACTATATGTATTTGATCTTACTCTCTCTCTCTCTCTCTCTCTATATATATATATATATATATATATATATATATATATATATAGGGGAGGGTTATCTTGAGAACGCTAAATATTGTGAGAACCGTGAGAACAAGTAAAAAAATCAATCAAAATCAAAAAAATTTTTAATACAAACCCCATTATAATTAAAATACAACATTAATAAATGAATTTTCTTTCCAAATAATTCATCTTTTCTTGCAAAAACACTTTTAAATTAACTTTTTACACATGTGTAAATGAAACAATTTACACATGTATAAACAGCAAATTTACACATGTGTAAAAACAAATTATTTCCGTATACGTTTGAATTTTTACGCGTAAATTGTGTTTTTGAAATTGTATTTTAGTAATAAAGACAAGTGTAAAAAGAAATTTTGAATTTGAATGGTTTTAGATGCCGTTCTCACGGTTCGCACGAAATATAGGTGTTCTCAAATTAACTTTCCCCTATATATATATATATATATATAGGGTGGTTAAAATAAAAACCCACTAAAAATGAAGAAACCTTGTAAACCTTATGAGAGCCATTGATCTAAAGTGATCAATGACTTAAATTAATTCTATATTATTTTAATAGATTTAATAAGGTAGAGGACAAAATAAGGGCACAATGGTCAAGTGTCATTTTTTTGAAAAGCACATATGACAAGTGGACCCCACACATGTCACATCATCTCTCTCATACTTTTGTGACCATGGTCCTAAATCTGTCAGCACGTCGTGTTACATATGTAACATATGTAACATACGCAGTGTTGCGTACGTAAGAATAAGATTTATAGCAATTGTTCCAGCACCAGTTCAGAATCAGATTTATTACCACATTTTTTTTTGGGTTTTATTGTACCAACACCAGGGTTGTTGCGTCCGTAACGAAAAGGCAAAAATGGTTTCTCTTTTTAATATTCACTACTTTTTAAAACAACAAACATAATATATAACTTTAAGATTAAACTCACAACATGAGACAACATAATATGTTAAGATGCATCAGACAACAACATTTGTTCCATACTAATAAAAAAAAAGCTACACAAACATATTGTTCATACTGTATCAACAACAAAAACATACTATTAAAAGATTCATACACCACCCCTTGGCTTCCAATAACCATTCTTCTCATAAAAAGCCAATTCTTCATATGTAATGTGCAAACCCAGACATCCTGCATTGCAACCAACAGTAGCAGACGGCATCCAATAACCATATTTGACATAAAAAGCCCACTGTTCCTCGGTATAACTTATACCCTCCCATTCTGCCCTAATACGCCCACCTTCCTGAGACGTAACCGATAGCCCATGTTTGTTAAATTTAGGTTCATATGGTTCTTCATATTCAGCCTCTGGGTCTGTTTCGTAACCAACAGCCCACTTAGGTGTGTGAGCTACATCATGCGCATCATCCTCCGGTGTCATATAGTCTTCTGGTGGCGGATATTCTTCGGGGAAAACGTAATCAAATGCCGCATTCCAATCGAAATCATCGTCGCTTACAAACCCATCGTCCGCCTGCTGTATGGGTATAACCGGTTCTACGGGCGGGATGACCGGGGCAACAGGGGAGAGGGGTTCATGTTCAGCTTCAACAGGGGGTACATCTAATTCAACATGTGGGGGTAATTAAGGTCCAAATGGCATGACCGGTTCAATTTGAGGTGGCTCGGGTGCGATAGGGATGAGCTGCTGACGGGCCTCAAAAACCTCCCAAGGGGGAGTGCTGGGGTTAGAATTCATGATTTGACTATTAACAAAACAAATCTGGTTAAAAAAAATCGAGTGTTACGTGTGTAAACATGAATTTTTTTCTGCAAACACCTAAAAAACTTTGTAGTCTGCAAAACATCAAAACATTCTGACTGCACACAAACACACATTTACTGCAAAAAAAGGATACGCTACACACGTAACACATTAACTAAACACAGATATGGTATAACTAAACACAGATAAAACACCTTAAGAAAAATGAGTCTTTGTAAAAAAAATTGATTCTTTATAAAAAAAAAATACATAATACACAATAGGGGGCATACAAAAAAAAACGTTTTCTGTAAAAAAAAGACATAGGTAACATAAAAAATATCCCATACATTAGAACACCAAAAAAAAAACTAGAAAGACATGGTGCAAAAACACACAAATGTTACATGTGTAACTGGAAAACATAGGCAAAACTTTTGTAGTCCGCAGTAAACATATAGCAGATTTGATATTCTAGAAAACATAGAGCAGAATCTGACATTAACTAAACACATATATGATACACACGTAAAAGGCCTAACATAACAAAAAGACGATAAAAACACACTAACTAAACAACAAGATACTACAAACATAAAACACAAAACAAAAAATCATTTTCGATGATTAACATAATAAGTCACCCAAAAAAAACAAATGCTAGTAACACACAAAAAATCAACAATTATTTACAGCTTAAAAAAATGAAAATACAGACAACACTTATGTAACAACAATTATTTTCAAAAAAACAACAATTATTTACATGTGTAACAGGAAAAAACACAGACAACACTTATGTATTCTATGTTAAACATAGAACAGAATTTGATATGCTAGAAAACAGAAAACATAATTTGATTGCAAATAATAGATATGCTACACACGTAACAGGCTAACTAAACACAAAGATTATACGAAAATATAGACGATAAAAACAGCCTAACTAAACACAAAAATACTCCGAACATAAAACACAAAAACGAAAAATCATTTTCGATGTTTAACATAATAAAATAACCCAAAAAAAAGAGATGCTAGTAACACACAAAAAAACAACAATTATTTTCAACTTAAAAAAAATAAAATATTAAACCACCTAAAAACCCAAACCACGGCCCACCCCCCACCCCAAAAAAAAAAAAATAAATAAAAATAGAAACACAAAAGAAATATATATATTAAACCACCTCCAAGCCCATCATCCTCTGATTCGTAAAGCCTATATAAGAAACACAAAAACATACATTTTCTGTAAAAAAAAAAAAAAGACATACGTAACATAAAAAAACTCATACATCAGAAAACGAAAAAAAAAGACAGACATAGTGCAAGAATAGACGAGTATTATATGTGTAACATAAAAAACACAGACAACTCTTATGTATTCTGCAGTAAACATATAACAGAATTTGATATGGTATTAAACATAAAACTTAATTTTTCTGCAAAACAACAGATGGGCTACACATGTAACAACCTAACTAAACACAAAGATCATACAAAAATGTAGAGGATAAAAACAGCCTAAAATAAAACACAAAGATACTACGAACATAAAAACACAAAACGAAAAATCTTTTTCGATGTTTAACATAATCAATCACCCAAAAAAAAAGAGATGCTAGTAACACGCAAAAAAACAACAATTATTTCCAACTTGAAAAAAATAAAATGTTAAACCACCAACTTGAAAAAAAAACAAATTTTTACAAACTAAAAAAAAAAAAAAACAAAACACATAGATGCCACAAAAAAAAAAGGGCTGGAACATATAACTGATAAAAAAAAAAGTTTTTTGCCTCTAAAAATCTGATAAAAAAAAGGGCTGGAACATATAACTGGAGCAATCTGATCAAAATCTGATAAAAAAATTTTTTTTTGCCTCTAAAAAATCCTTATGAAAAAAACAAGGTTTTCAGTTGAATCTATAAATGCTTTTTTAACAAACATCCAGGAAAACATTGACAAAGAAAATAGGGCTCGAACATATAACAAGCTCGAAAAAACTTATACCCCCTAATATTAATCTATTAAAAATATAACTAGAGAAATAAAAAATAAAAAAGGCATAACCGGTAAGAGTAGGTGCGACGATGATGAATCTTAGGTGGTCGGCTTCGATGATGATGGCACTGTTCTGATGAACAAAAACAACGGTCCGTGGTGGTGGAGGTGGTTCAGTGGTACGGTGGTGGTTGGGTGGTTCAGTGGTACGGTGGTGGTTGGGTGGTGCGGTGGTGAATAGGGTGGTTCGTGGTGGTGGAGATGCTTTACTAGAGAAAAGAGGGGGAGCCAAAAAAGAAAGAGGAGTGAATGAATTATTTGAAAAATGGAGAGAGAAAGGTGGGTTTTATAGTGTGATTAATGTGAGTGGTGGGTAAAATTACAAAAATAACCTTGATTGAATAAAATAACATATAATAGGATGGACCATGTGGATTAATCTTGGCCACTCATTGAGTTTTTGAGAGTTTCTTCATTTTGAAGGGTTTCTAGAATCTTTTTCCCTTATATATATATATATATATATATATATATATATATATATATATATATATATATATATATATATATATATATAGGGGAAAGTTAATTTGAGAACACCTATATTTCGTGCGAACCGTGAGAACGGCATCTAAAACCATTCAAATTCAAAATTTCTTTTTACACTTATCTTTATTTCTAAAATACAATCCCAAAAACACAATTTACGCGTAAAAATTCAAACGTATACGAAAATAAATTGTTTTTACACATGTGTAAATTTACTGTTTATACATGTGTAAACTGTTTCATTTACACATGTGTAAAAAGTTAATTTGAAAGTGTTTTTGCAAGAAAATATGTATTATTTGGAAAGAAAATTCATTTATTAATGTTGTATTTTGATTATAATGAGGTTTGTGTTAAAAAAAATTGACCTTGATTGATTTTTTTACTTGTTCTCACAGTTCTCACAATATTTAGCGTTCTCAAGATAACCCCTATATATATAGGGGATGGTTCAATAGAGAACTCATTTTATTGAGAGAACTCGAGAACTCCTAATTAAATACAAAAAAATATAATAAAAAAATCACAACTCAAAATTTAAGTAAAAAAATAGAAAACTAGTTCGGAGCTTCTCTTTCCCACGTCATACCGTTCGGAAAAAAAATAAAAAAAAATAAATAAAACACACTTAAAAAACGCTACTGCACATGTGTAGTATAACCCAAAAACCTAATTCCACCTCACCCACCCCCACCCTCACTAAAAAACCTAAATCGCTTACCCAAAAACCTAAACCACCCATCCACCCCCCACCCAAAAACCTAAACCCACCCCACCCACCGCCTACCAAAAACCTAAGCCCCACCCGTCACAACCAAAAACCTAACCCCCACCAAAATACCTAACCCCCTACCCAAAAACCTAAACCCACCCTACCCACCCCACCCCACCCCCAAAAACCTAAACCTTACAAACTAAACTAAAAAAAAACTAACCCTAAAAGCTAAACTAAACCCAAAAACTAAACCCTAAAGCTAACCGGACATTTACTACACAGGTGCATTAGAAGTCGCCTATTTTTTATTTATTTATTTTTATTTTTTTTCTGAACCGGGATGACGTGGGAAAGAGAAGCTCCGAACCAGATTTTTGGTTTTTGACTTAAATTTTGAGTTATGATTTTTTTTTAATTTAAGTAGGAGTTCTCGAGTTCTCTCCCTAACTATGAGTTCTCAATTGAAACCTTCCCATATATATATATATATATATATATATATATATATATATATATATATATATTGAAAGTTAAGAAATGACATGTCAACCGTCGTGACACTGGGCGTTGTGGTCAAGGTCGACTACTTGACCGTCGTCAGGCCCTTTGCTCTCCAAGATGCGTGGGAACACGACCTCCACCCACCCAGAAACACGCCAGTGAAATAATCGGTAAAACCTCGCCTTCCATCCAAGTCAAATCGACGCTACTCATATTTGCTTTTCACCTGGATGTCATTCCACCACACGTTAGTTAGCCTGGACTTAAAAAAAAAGAAAGAAAGAAAACATAGCACACTAATACAAGTCAAAACAACACCGTCGATTCCAGGTAAGCGTTGACACCTTGGCCCGAATTATCAGCCAAATCGTTGTAAATGTACACATACTAATGATGTAATTTGAAAATTCCACTAGACGACTAGAATATGGAGAAAGAATTTGAATATTTAATGGGATTTTGTTTCTCTTCCAAATTTTCGCGTGTTTCAAAAACTGATCATTGCGGAAAGAAATAGATTTAAAAAATCGTGATATAATTACTAAGTGGTTAGGTAGCTGAACAAGGCCAAATCGTAATATCAATAATCTAATAGAATATAATTGATGAGATATCCGTGATCTTTCCACATGTGATATGCATGGAGATCCTAAAAACTGAAATTAATTAGTGTATCTTATCAATAGTTTACTTGGTTTTTCTCTTATTATTGTTTTTAAAATTTTTAAAGTGATTAACTCACTCCTCTTGAAAGCCACTTTTAAATTCTACACAACTTAGAACATCTACAATGGTTGGATCCGGACGGTCCAATAAAATCGGACGGACCAAGCAAAGGCAAGTTCAAGCATTGGAGGGGTTTGGGATAGTTAAGTCCATCCGCTATAGCGGATTGGTTTTGGGTGGGTCCCTCATGTACTTTATACTAGTTAAATAAAAAAATGTTTTTTTTTTTTTTTATGTATGGGGTATAAATTAAATAAATTAAAGGAAAAATAGGTGATATTGAAATTGTTTGAGGTTGGAGAAAAAAAAGTGGGGTTTAGTTTGCAATGGTTTGGAATTGCTTGCATTGTGAATGCTCTTAATGCTTGTAAACTAGAAGCTCTTATTCAAATATGTTATTAGTTAAACCAGATTGAATTAAACAAGAAATGAATAGTTTAAAGGGTAGACTGTCCATTAGAGATGTTAGACTTCAAAAGGTAAACTTTCATAATGAAATGTGCAATGTTTCTTAGACTAAACGATGTGGTTGACGGACCGACCATCACCACCACGTGACACGTAAGCCAACACATAAGATGCCGGGCCGGGTTGTCACCGCGTTGACGGGCCTAGAGTGTGGTTGACGGAAAAACTAGCGGCGAGGAGGAAGAAGAAGAAGCTAGCCCCACCAATCAACAAGCCCGGCTTGAAAGTCCAATTTTGGATGGATGAGGCACGGCAGGGGGTGTTGGACGTGCTGAGACGGTGACGACGGGCTTGAGCCGCATCCCACAGCAAGCAAACTAGAGCTAGCTATATATTAATCATATTTTTTACCAAGATGAGTTTCATTAACGGATCTATCCGATAGATCCTAGTATTATGTGACCTTTATTAACAATTTCCACAAGGAAACTATGCTTTTAGCTTCTAATTTTTTTTTAAATATAATAATTTTTTTATTTCGACAAAAGGGGCAAATTACATAAGGATAGCAGGTAGTCGGGCAACAAGTTGCGCCGCCACCCCCTTTTGAATAGAGAACCCTAATCTAGAGAATACAAATCCTTGCCCTTGGGGAGTCGAGAAGTTGCTGTCGACCACCCTTTGGACTCTCATCAGAAACCTGATTGCTTCCGGTGCCAATGAGCCAAAAGTGTCAAAAGCCAGAGGGACAAAAGCATGTTGGTTATCCTCGCATGCTTTAGCGTGCTTTGCCACCTTGTTCGACTCTGCTCTAAGTACCGCTTGCCCCGCCACGAACCCACTCTCCCTGAATCCCGCTAAAAGCGACACACCCGTAAGGTCCACGCATGCGTGTTTCCCACCTTCCAAACCAAACACAAGCAGGTCAGCCGGACGTAAAGTGGACCTCCCTTCTGCCGGGTCTGTAAGAAAGTTATCCGGGGCCTCTTTCTTTGCCGAGATCCCTGCTCGTCTAAGAATATCCATTAAAACGTCCCGAACGAAATCGTGCCTGTACTTAAACCCCGGTAACTCTCTACAATGGAGGGCATGCTCCCCATATTTATCCAAACACGCTTTACGGCAAACCGGACATGTTTTGTCATCTGGGAAAATGAGAATCATCAAACGGTATTTAAGGATTGCTCTATATTCCACCGCTGACATTCGTTGCCCCAGTCCTTCGATAGGGATAACTGTTAGGAAATCTTGGGCGTGGGGCCTCTGTAAGCATTCCATGACGGCTTTCTGGCGTGGGGTCAAGCAAAAATCTTCCCCCAGACTTTGTGCAATTCGACAATAAAGAGCATTCGCCAAGGTTTTCTGTGGCTTTTTGGGGGCGGTGTCTTTATTGGAGAAACCGCCAAGATCAAATATGCTAAAAATAGTACAAATCCAAATACCAAGTGAGATAACATTAGCATAATACATCATTTAAGAGTACATAATTAATTACTCGTGTTGAGCATGCGATTGGAAGCTAAAAACACACTACTCAAAGTTGCTCCAATATAAAAAAAATATGTTTTTTGTTCTAAAAGTATTTTATGGTCTTTGTTATCCAATATTTTATCGTAATGCTATTAACTAAACAATAGTCATATTAATGCTCTTAACGTTGATTGCTGACTATTTTATTCTATATACGTAAAGATTGTATGAATGCCAATGATGTCCAGCCCAGCTGGTCGGAGGTGGGAGGGTTTACTCCTTAGGACGTTTCCGCCCAGGCTTGGTCTCAGGTTCGAGTTCCCTCACTCGCACTAAGGGGTGAGAAATTCAACACCCGCGTTTGGCCTGGATTTGAACTAAGTTTGAGGGGTTGTGCGTCGTTTGGATTCTCCGCTGAAACACACTTTCCAAAAAAAAGATTTTATGAATTGTCTACGGTACTATAAATAAATATATCATTAATAAAAGATATTATTGACGCTCCGTCTTTAACATGTTCTATGGAGATTATATTATATGAATCGGCATGCAAGGATTGAATCTCTGTGAATAAAAAATATTCATATGGATCACGTTGAACCAACTAATATAATTGATAAATATAAACTATACGAAGTGGACAAGTGGGGCATGTTACTTGGCTTCCTCACATAATATTTTTAAATCACGTTTCACATATGAATTCATAATAAATAGGAGCACAAAGTCGAACATTTACACACACCAATCCTTCTTTTCTAAGTTAACTATGTCTTCTTCACTACTTCCACTTACTTCCCCACTCACTTCGACCAACACAAAACTAGCTTTCAAGGCTCGAACCAATCAAACCCAAGGGTTCAGAGTCTCATGCAACAGTGCACCAGATGACCAAGCTGACAAGAAACTCATTCTCCCCGAGTCCAAGAAGCTTGTGGTTCCTAACGTTGACCGTAGGAACCTGCTTGTGGGGCTTGGCGGCCTGTACACGGCCGCCAACCTCCCAGGGGCAATAGCTGCCCCTATAACATCTCCTGACATCACGTCCATATGCAAGGACTCGAAGGACGGTATTAGAAACATCGACACCGCTCTAAGGACAACAAAATGTTGCCCGCCGAGCCTTGGAAAAACGATCAAACCATTCAAGTTCCCAACCGATAGGACAGTGAAGATGAGATGGCCAGCACATGCTGGGACAAAAGAGCAAGTGGAGAAGTATAGGGCAGCTATCCAAGCCATGAGAGATCTCGATGATGAACACCCGCACAGCTTCGCTAGCCAAGCTAAAATCCATTGTGCTTATTGCAATGGAGGTTACACTCAAGTCGATAGCGGTACTGGTTTCCCTGATATCAACATTCAGATTCATAACTCGTGGCTTTTCTTCCCGTTCCATCGTTGGTACGTATATTTCTACGAAAGAATACTCGGAAAGTTGATTAACGATCCGACTTTCGCGTTACCATACTGGAAATGGGACGAACCAGCCGGAATGCCGATTGCTGAAATGTTTCTACCCGAAACTATTAATGGTAAGCCGAACTCGTTGTATGATGTTTACAGAGATGGCCCTCATATGGAAAAGAAGCTAGTCGATCTGGACTACGCTGGTACGGATAAGGACATTCCAGATCAGCAACAGATAGAGTGCAATCTTGCAACAGTGTACCGAGACTTGGTCAGGAATGGTGGTGATACACTAAGCTTCTTTGGTGGCGAATACGTTGCTGGTGATACTGGCGTTGATCCGTCAATCGGATCCGTAGAATCTGGGTCTCACACGGCTGTGCACAGATGGGTAGGTCAGCGAGGAAATCCTAACAATGAGGACATGGGTAACTTCTACTCTGCGGGGTATGACCCCTCGTTCTATATCCACCATTCAAATGTGGACCGTATGTGGAAACTATGGAAGGACTTACGCCTTCCGGGACACGTGGACCCCACGGATCCCGACTGGCTAAACGCGTCATATGTGTTTTATGACGAGAATGAGGATCTTGTCCGTGTGTATAACAAAGACTGTGTCGACATACGAAAACTCAAGTACAATTTCATCGAGAACTCCAAGGACCCCTTCCCATGGCGCAAGAGTCGCCCACCGCAACGTAGAAAGAGCGCGCAAGTTGCAAAGACCCCGGATGTGAAGACAGTGGCGCAAACTAAGTTCCCGGTGCGTTTAACCGAGATCGTGAAATTTAAAGTGAAGAGACCTGCGGTGAACAGGAGTGAAGAGGATAAGGAGAAGGAGAACGAGGTGTTGTTGGTCAAGGGGATTAAATACGATAGCGGAAAGTTTGTCAAGTTTGATGTGTTTGTGAATGACAAACTTAAGGAAGGCGAGATTACTACGCCGTGTGATCCTGAGTACGCGGGTGGCTTTGCACAGATTCCACATAACGCAATGAAAAGCATGTTTATGATTAGTTCCGCTAGGTTTGGGCTAAACGAGTTGTTGGAGGACACAAATACGGAAGGCGAAGAGTATGCAACGGTCACATTTGTCCCAAGGACCGGGTGTGAAGATCTCATCATCGGCGAAGTCAAGATCGAGTTGGTTCCAGTTCCAAAAGCCTAAACCTTCATGAGTTTTTTCGGTTCGGAGCCTAGATGGCATGTTCTGATAACATTTGCTTGGTTTGGTTTTGGTGTTTTTACCTTTGTATAACCTGAAATGCCGCATTGCATGCGTAGAGTTTCATGGCTTTACTAAGATTATGTGATCAAATAAAGTTGGATGTGTTTTTCTTTTTAATGTTCATGAAATCTAAAATCATGATTCTAAATCTTTGTTATGAATAAGAGTAAGGGGCTGTTTGGTAGCCTCTTAATCAGTCTCTTAACCATTCAGGTCCGAATAATTCATTATTCAGACTGTTTGTTTCAGCATTTGAATGGAATGATTAAGTGCTGAACCATTAAGCTAATAAGGGATGCTGAATGATTCAACTCTTAACCATTCAGACCATCTTAGTGATTCAGTACTTAATCAACCAAACAGCCTAAAATCACTGGACTCTTAAAACGATGGAGACCGACATAATACGTATAAAATTTTAGGATGAGAACACTTAAATTTACTCGTACTGTGCAAAAAAAAAAAAAAAAAAAATTAACGAAGGAGGCCAGGTGACAGATAATATTCCAATCACAATATTCAAGCCTAGAATATCTCTCATCATTATGTTTTAGTCAATGTAGTTAATTTGTATTTGCATTTCAAAAAAAAAGTTAATTTGTATTTATTACCTTTCCTTTTCTTTGTAATGTATCTATACATCTAATAAAACAAAGTCCATGAGGACACTTGGCACTCCCACATTCATCCTCAATTGTGTAGCCAATCATATTGTGCCAAGTGTCTCATTGTGAGAATTTATAAAAATTTTCATTTAAAAAAAAAAACCCGAAAATATATATACTAACACAAAACACACGGACATAACAATCCTCATTATACTCGCCTCCAACCATACAAACCTGCGAAACCCTAATCAGAGAAATCAAGGGCGATTCAACCAATCATTCATCTCCAATCTAAGGTAATCTCTATTTCATTCTTATTTCATTGAATCCATCTTCATCTCTCATTTTCACTGTGTTTTTTTTCGTTTTTTTCTCATATCTTTGTCGATTGAAGGTTTCTTTTTCCCGGTTTTCATTGTATTTGATTATATTTATCTTTCGATTTGTGTGTTATGTTACGACAAAGAAAACCTTGGTTTGCCCTTAATTAGGGTTCTTGATTGTTTGATTAGGTTTCTTGATTGTTTGATTAGGGTTCTTGAATGGATATGGATGGACTCGGACAGTGTTTTTTTTGATTTGGCATTGATGATGTTAGGTCAAACTTAGGTTTTCAGAAGATTAGATTGATGTTGTTTTGATGCAAGTTTGTATGAACATTGTGAATATGACTCGATTATATAAAGATTTCAATATGGGATTTTCAATTTAAGTTTTTCACTAATTATACTTTCAGTGACATTAATCTGTTTTCAAAAATTAATAGGTTTTAAGATTTTTCAGATTTGTCATTTATGTATTCATCTAATGATGCAATTTTAGTTATATGAATTCATGTTTTAATTTGTTTTTACTGATAATACAGGTGGTTTAAAGGTCGTCTCAGAATGGTGTCCGGATTTTGGGTGAAATCAGAGGGCAAAGAACGTGTATGTATGGTAAGCGACCTTTCTTATGCGTTAAAAATCCGTTGGTTGTTAATATATGTTCATTGATCACTGCACAGTATTCGGATGGAGAATCTTTATTAACTGAAAATCCAATACATTAATTTATAATCAACTGTTTTTGGTATTGATTTGTAGGCCTTGCCTGGCGAATATAAGGAATGGATTACTAAGTATGGATTCCCTACTGGCATGACCAGAATTCATACTTTAGATGAGAGATCATTTGAAGTTAAAGTGATGAATATAGCTGGGAAATGGTTTTTTTACAACGGCTGGAAGCATATGATAACCACGCTAAATTACCCAAGTGGTTGTCACTTTGTTTTTGAGTTCGAAGAAATGCTCAACTGTTTTAATATGTATACTTTTCATCAGGATGCCATAGCTGCACCAGGCAAGTATTTCTACTGCAAACTTGATGACCCACTCAGTGATGTGAATCGCCTGGTATGTTTTTTAAATGATGTGTAGAACCATGACATAACGCCTTAAATACATTAATATGTAGTAATGTTTCAACATTGTTTTTCAACTTTCCAACATATAAGTTGCTTCGTTCATCATGGTTTGTACAATCGAAACCCTCCAATGGAACCGATTATGGTTAGCTCATTTCCAGGTAATCTCATGTATATAATTATTTGTTAGATAATGAAACTTTTTTAAATCTTGATGTTCATAATGATAACAGTGGTTAGATATTCATCTCCCTTGCAGGGCATGTTTTCCAGATCCAACTTGAATACGATGGTGATGAGATTTTCATTACCCAAGGATGGCCGTACATGAAACAGAGGTTTAAGATAACAACAGATCATCTGATGGTCTTTGAAATTTACAACGAGGTTTGTTTGTCGATTCTAAATTTCAATAAATATCATTAATTTTGTTTGAAATTTACATCATTAATTTGTACACGTTTCATGTTTTTCATTGTAAAATTAACAGAAAACATTGGAGTTGTCCATTTTTTTTTGACAAAAACGACACATTTCATCGGTTCTCTTGCCCGTACACTGCCCCACAGAATGATCGTGCCAAACGAAAGCATCGCCATATAGTGGAAACGGGTCTCACCATGTTATTTCATGCCCACGTTCCGGTCACTCATTGGGTTGATGCTTTTAGTACGGCTACATATATTATCAATCGATTACCAACAAAAGTACTAAATGATAAATCTCCCTTTGAAATGCTCTTTTCCACCAAACCCGCTTATCACAATCTTCGTGTCTTTGGGTGTTGTGTTTACCTATACCTATGAGATTATGCCCCTCATAAACTCGCACCGCGTAGTATCCCTTGTATTTTCATGGGTTACTCTCCACAATACAAAGGCTACAAATGTTTTGACCCGGAATCATCTCGTATGTATATAACTCGTCATGCTCGCTTTGTCGAAACCTTTTTTCCTTACACAAATAATTCTCCTCCTACAAATTTAGCCAACCTATTTTTGTCCACCTTTCATGAGCCAAACACCTTTGCTCCCACTACATCAGTCACCACCAAACCGGTTAATCCCCAACCTCTTTCCACGTCACCCATCCCACCATGCACTCCATGCACTCTATGCAAAACAACTTCTTCCTCACATTCCTCAACTCATACTCCTACCACTTCTACAGCCCCTACACCCTCATCTCCACCTACTGTACCATCTCCATCCCATTCATCAATACCCAATGATCCACCTTCGCATTCTTCTTCTCCTTCTGTGCCCCACCCAACAACTTCACCATCTTCTACTTCCGCTCATCCTATGATCACACGGTCTAAGGTTGGAACATTCAAACCAAATCCCAAGCATACCTCCTATCTTGCTCAAGCTTTGCACTCATGTCTTCATTCGGCTTTACTATCCTCTGTTGATCCTAAAGGGTTCAAAAGTGCATCCAAACATGTTCATTGGATGGATGCTATGACCGCGAAGTTGCAAGCTCTTCATCGAAACCACACATGGTCTCTTGTACCACGACCCACCTCCACAAATGTGGTTGGTTCGAATTGGGTATATCGAACCAAGTACCATTCCGACGGTTCCTTAGACCGTTACAAGGCCTCGACTTTACTCACACCTTCAGCCCCGTTGTTAAAGCCTATACCATTCGCGTTGTTCTTTCTTTAGCCATTATTCATGGTTGGTCTTTACATCAACTCGATGTCAACAACGCTTTTCTAAATGGTTCGCTATCTGAAACCGTCTACATGGAGCAACCTCCGGGGTTCGTTGATCCTAAATATCCAACTCATGTGTGTAAACTCAACAAAGCTCTCTACGGTCTCAAACAAGCTCCTAGGGCTTGGTTTCAACGCCTAAGTTCTTTTCTTGTGTCATACGGTTTTTCTTGTAGCCGAGCCGATCCTTCACTCTTCGTTTTCCATCATGGTGACTCTATAATGTATCTTCTTGTATACGTCGATGATCTAATTCTTACGGGTAACAAATCATCCATTCTTACCACTTTTACAAGTCGATTGCATCAAGAGTTTGCCATTAAGGATCTCGGCTCCTTGAACTACTTCCTTGGTCTCGAAGTTGTTCAATCGGATTCCACCCTCTTCCTTACTCAAACTAAATACGCCAACGACATTATCACTCGCGCCGGTTTAACTCATGCCAAACCGGTTCCCACTCCCTTGTCGACTAGTGATTCTTTCACTTCTGATGGTCCGTCCTACTCTGATCCTACCCATTACCGTTCTTTAGTCGGCATTCTCCAATACCTCACCATCACTAGACCGGACCTGGCTTATGCTGTGAACCAAGCTTGTCAACATCTTCATGCACCTACCGAACATCACTTTAAATTAGTTAAACGGATTCTTCATGTAACACCCCAACCGATGGCGGAAACATCGAGGTGTCACGTAATGATGATTGTTCAATAGCTCATGGTACTAAATGAAAGTTGAATAATTTTAAATAATTTACAATTCATCTTACATGTAGAGATTACAAAATTTGATTATTATAAACTAGGTCCAAAGCTCCTATGTGTTCCAAGACTTGCACAACTTCCAATAGCAAATAAACCTGAAACATGTTAAGTTGGAAAGATGGGGGGGGGTCAACTATAAATAGTTGGTGAGAATACATAGGTTTTGCATATAGTTGAAAACAATATGTTGTATAGCAATCATAGTTGTAATATAATAATGAGAAATGATAGAATATGAGTCCGAGATGTAACAATGCGTCTTATGTACAATCAAACCTTGTGTCGACTGAGACCTAACTCGCAAGTTAGTAAAAGTGTAACTGTTATCGATCATCCTTGAATTTATGCGGGGGATGGGTTTGTCAGACCTATGGCGCTATAATCTAAACAGGCGGCTTGATCAATGTTAATGATTGTACTGTGTCTTTTTGTTACAATCAAATGATAGAATGAGTAAATGATAGTGTAATTGAATCACAAGTTTCAATAATGTAAGAATGAGTAAATGATAGTGTATAAAATGTTTAAACATGTTTCACCCCAAAATGTAAAACAGAAAAAGGGGCTATGTAAACTCACTTTAGGTGCATAATGAGTTCGTGCGCTTTATTGAGCGTGCAAACACTTAGTAATAATGCCTTGGAAAACTCGAAACTAGCTAGAGGAGATAATGACGGATGAAAACTTTAGTATATGGGAGATTGGATAATAATGTTTTTTTTTTGAATGGTACAAAGAGTTGAATGGTAGGCTAGTGTATTTATAGTGTAAAATTTGGAGTTGTAATTAGGGGCTACTTTGACTAGGCTAGAATTTAGGAACAATTTTGACTTGACTAGAAGACCATATTTACTAACACTTTGACTTGACTTGACTAGGAAACTACGTTTGACTTTTCAGGTTTGACTAAGGGACCTTGAAAGGGTTTAAGTTTAATTGGTTTTAATTAACATCACAAAACACCAAATGGTGTAGTGGTTTGTGTGGTGTGGTTAAGGTTTAGCCCGCCAGGGACTCGGGTTCGAATCCTGGTACAGGCAAACATTTTTTTAACGTTTTTAAATCAGTATTTAATATAATCCAATTTAATATTGATTATACGTCATTATTTAAACAAAAAAATTAACAAAATGGATGGTAAAGATATTGTAAACATGAATCGGATGAATAAACGAGGGAGTTCTGTATATATATATATATATATAAAGAAAATTTGTGTGATGTTACAGTCTCCCCTACTTTTAGGAACTTCGTCCCAAAGTTTATTTTAAGAAGAAACATTTGAATAGTGTTGAGGATAGTTAGGGTGACTATGGTTCAGAGTAGGGTAAGAGTTTAAGGAATGTATAAGATAACCATAAATGCTAGATGGATGTGAAATCCGTCACTTTTTTTTGTATTTTTAACATATTTTATGTACGTTAAACTACAATTAATAAGACGTTACATTTTCATCATTCTTGAACATTTAAAAAATATTCCGTGATACATTTGGGTTTGTTTAATCATAATATATGTTTATAATAATAATATAATAGTTAAAACTTTGTCAAAAAAATAAATGCTTGGGACGGGGTTCGAACCCGCGTCCCAAGCCGTTTCAATACATACACATCACACACCAACCAACTAGGCTACACCATATTATCTGTTTTGAAAACCACCTTAATAATTATATCACATAACTGAATTCGAACAGTTGACTACAAAAGTCAACTGCGAAGATCGTGCATCATCAATCCATCCATCATTACGCGTTAATTGAATCTGGAAAGGAAGGGTATTGATTGCCATTGACCATACGCGTCAATTACAGCAATAAATCGTTGATTAACATTCCTAAAATTCCAATTATCCGTGTCAATGTATTCAAGCCATAGTCAACCTTACCAAATCTTTAATCCGACCCTCACACTATAAATTGAACACCCCTAGACCATCACTACTCGCCGAAAATCCTTCCTTCACCTCCAATTTCTGCTAACAACTTGTTATTGAAGCCTTCTGATCGTCTTTTTTGACGTTTTCTTTGACGAGCTCGCATACCCGATTACGGTTTGGTATGTTCAATTTTTTTAGTGGGTTATGCTCATCGGCACTTAGTGAACAATAGCCCCAAGGATTCAGGGGCTATTGATCGCTAATTGAAACGATTGCAAAGCTAGGGCTCGTTTGATAGGAATTGGGGAAGAACACCATTTTCAAACAGTGTATAAGTTTTTTTGAAAACAAAAACATAACAACCCACTGATGCTACTCAGTTGGTTACACGCTTCGATTAGGGACTCGAACCGGCCTTTGGCCAGGGTTCGATCCCCACATACCACTTTTATTTTTTCTTCATTTAATCATTTATCACATTCAACCTATATAATCAATTACAATCCAATATAATTCGTTCTCAGGGTGTGGCTCAGTTTGTGGCCACGCTTGTGATAAAACCCGAACCGGCCAGAGGCCCGGGTTCGATTCCCATAACCAACAACTATATTTTTTTTGTTCCTTATATATATATATATATATATATATATATATATATGTAATATATTAAATTTTTTAAAATAGTTTTTAAATACTAAACGTGATTTATAAATTCTATAAAAATTATTATATGATGTCCAAATGATAAAGTTCATCATCCAATTTTTAGTTTTTCAAAAATAAATTATTTAATATATATTATTAATAATACAAGTTTATTCATTTATATTTATAAAATTCAATAAAAATATCTAAACAATTTTATTAAATCTCACAAAAATTATTCTAAACTTGTATATCCTTAAACATTTCAGAAATTATTTTTATTCCAGCAAAACCGGTTATTTTATATTTTTAATTAATTTTTGTTAGTTTTAATCATAAATAAATCATAATAAAATCATTTTTCAATATTTTTGCACCAAAATTTTATATACATTATTTCTAACTATCTAGAACTGAAATACAATTTTTAATTCAGAAATTACTTAATTTTAATATTTTTTAGATATTAAAGTTATATTTAGACAATTTGAAATAAATAGATTATATATTCTATTTTCAAGAAAATAATTTTATAAAAATTATTTTCATACTTAAAACCTTATGATATGACTATATTCAACTTAAAAATTTACAAAAAGACTTTTATTTATTTATTTATTAAATTTCTTATATTTAATAAACAATTTGTTTATTAATCAAATAAATACTTATCCCCAATTCGAAACCCTAGAAATACATGTATCCTAGAGTTATTTCCCTTACACGTTATCAAATTATTTAGGTTGATCATTTGGGGTAATATCAATTCAAATCTCGTTGTCCAGTTAAATCCCAAGCTATTACGTGAATAGTGAGTATTTCCTATCCCCTTTTTGCTTTTATTCATTTTTGGGGTGTTACATGTACACTTATACAAATTACAAATACAAGTTCACATTTTTGCAATACAATTCTAATACTATGTGCATTTGCTTACAAACGTGCTTTATGCTTAGACATTACATGTAGAATACATTTGTACTTAGTGAAATCATTAACATTGTACAAGCTGACTTTAACATTGGATAGCGCTATGTGGATTGACAACCCGCC
Organism: Ambrosia trifida; assembly: GCA_028751855.1. NCBI lineage: Eukaryota > Viridiplantae > Streptophyta > Magnoliopsida > Asterales > Asteraceae > Ambrosia > Ambrosia trifida. The sequence goes on from CM054127.1 coordinate 61,776,067, forward strand.
TAGATTGATTCTCCCCCTTTTTCATCGGAGAATCCGTGGCCATTGTTAAGTTATCACCCATTTATTGGATGAGTACACCGCCGTTCATACAGTACATTATACAGTCATAGGATTGATTTCGCTCATTTGTATGATACATAGTTTACATATTTGCACTGTAGCTTGCACTTGAATTGTATATCTTTTTTTTAACTTACTATATATATCAAAACTAGGAATGCTCACCAACATTTCATATGTTGACCAAACCTATTTTTGTACATGTTTCAGGTGCAGTTTGATCTAGTGCTTTAGCAAGAGACATTTAGTACTTTATTTTAATTCAGTTATTTCAATATTTACATTTCATTTAGACAATGTATTTTCCATTTCCATGTAAGAAAATTTTGGTTTATTCAATAATATTTACATTTTAGTACCATGTGCTTTTGAACAATCGTCACTACGTGACACCTCGATGATTCCGCCATCGGTTGGGGTGTTACAGATTGGTATCAGAGCCATGGTTATAGGGAATTAGGTTATTAGAATGCCTTTTAGCCTAGACTATAACCGAATTTCAACTTTCAGGTACAACATTTCCTAATTTATCATTCCCCTCATTTCCCTCCACTTTCCTCTCTCAATCTTTCCCCTTCTTCTCCATTTCTCCTCATCTTTCATCATGGTGTATAGAGATGGTGTCCTACAAGGAGTGGAAAGATTACTTCATCATGGAGCGGGAGCAGTACCTTTCATGAAGACACTCTTAGGCATAATGCCTACTCTTATTTTTGCTCCTTCAAAGTTGTTGAGCTTTAATGAGTGTGATAAGGACACGTGCAATCTGGAAGGGTGGATGCCTGTACACTGGGTTTTCTGGCATAGGCAAGCATAGCGCATAAATCCATTTACGGACCTGTTATGCTTACCTGGGGATTCCTGGAGTGAGTGTCCACTTATAGGCTAAAGCATGTCTTCTTTGATCACCATTGGGCTCAATTCCTTTGAAAAGTCAACGTTCTTGTTGGGCTTTACAGCTAGACAAGGGCAATCCAAGCATTTTATGCAAATATTTCAATGATACACTCTTATTTCATAAACAATATCTTGTATTCAATATCATTTGTAAAATTATACACTTACATTTATTAATCTCATAATTTTTCATTGACTGCCTTGTAGATGTCTGCTCGCCGTATGCTTCGTGATGCTAGCCAACGCACTGTTTGTGCTTCTGGACAACGTTCTGATCGTCGCCTTGCTTCTCTAGTTGCTGAGCAAATTGCTGCAGTAATCCCAAATCTTGTTAGTGAGTTAACCCAGAACAGCAACAGTGCCAACACAGAGGGTGCAACTCAATTCCGGTGCACATTCAAACACTTCAACTCATGCAACCCCACGAAGTTTACTGGTGAGGAGGGTGCTACTGGCCTCCTCCAATGGTTTGAAAGTATGGAAAGTACCTCCGTGAACAGCGAGTGTCCTGATGACCTCCGCGTTCGCTATGCTACCAGTGTCCTTCAAAAGGGGGCATTGACCTGGTGGAATGGTGAAAAGCGTAATCGGGGCGCTGATGTTGCTCTATCCTTGTCTTGGGCTGAGGTCAAGGAACTCATGATCGCCAAATTCTGCCCTAGGAACGAAATCAGGAAACTAGAGGAAGAGTTCCATGGGTTGAAACAAGACAGTGGTGAAAATCTTGCATACACTACTCGATATCATGAACTCAGCATATTGGTTCCACATATGGTTACCCCGGTCTCTCGAGCAATCGAGAAATATATCGAGGGATTACCTGATCTAATTCAAGATGTAGTGACTGGAAGCAGACCCACTACGGTGGAAGAAGCCATCCAGCTTGCAGCCTCCTTGACTGACAAGCACGTGAAAAAGGGAAATCTGGTTAGGAAAGGAACCAAGAAACCAGCTGAGAAGACCCCCACCCCTATTACTGAATCATCAAGAGTTGCTGCAGACAATACCGGTTCCAACACTAGGAAGCGGAAGTCCAGAGGTAGAAACTACGCTGTTGTAGCCCCAGTAACTCAGGCTCCAATAGCCCAGGCTCCAATGGCTCAGGCTCCTCCTGTTAAGAAGGTTTATAGTGGAAACTTACCCAAGTGTGCCACCTGTCAGTACCATCACCCCTCAAATTTTCCTTGTCGCCACTGTACCACCTGTGGTAGGTACGATCATGTAGCTGCCACATGTCGATCAGTGATTCGACCTCAACCAGTTAACCCTCAACCAGTCAACCCTCAACCAGCTCGTCAAAACCCACAACCTATAGCATATGGTCGAGCTTGCTTCAATTGTGGTGATCCAAACCACCTTAGAAATCAGTGTCCAGCACTTGTCCCAGCAAACCGTGCAACAAACCCAGTGGCTCGTGGTAGGGCTTTCAACATCAATGTAGCAGAAGCCCAGGAAGCAAATGATGTGGTGAATGGTACGTTTTTACTTGATGGTCATTATGCTTCGATTTTATTTGATACTGGTGCGGATAAAAGTTTTGTGTCGTTAGCATTCGAACCTTTATTATCTCACACTCGCTCTAGATTAGGAGCGCCTTTCACTGTCGAGGTCGCGGATGGTAAACCCATCTCAATTGATTCCATCATCCAGGGTTGTACTCTTAGCCTTAACGAACATGACTTCACCATTGATCTCATACCCATGAAATTAGGGAGCTTTGATGTTATCGTGGGTATGGATTGGCTTTCTAAACATCATGCTGAAGTTGTCTGCTTTGAGAAATTTATTCGGCTTCCTCTCGCATCGGGTGACTTTTTACGGGTTTATGGTGAGAAACCATCCAGTGGTCTTAAACTCATGTCCTGCACTCAAGCGCAAGTATATCTACGTAAGAAATACGTAGCTTTCTTGGCCCATATCGTGGAAAAGAAAGGTAAAGACAAGAGTATCCAAGATGTTCCTGTTGTTCGTGAGTTTCAAGAAGTCTTTCCTGATGACTTACCAGGACTCCCACCGGTGTGTCCTGTTGAATTTCGTATTGATCTTGTACCTGGTGCTACGCCCGTTGCAAAATCTCCGTACCGCCTTGCACCACCCGAGATGCAAGAACTTGCAAGTCAACTTCAAGAGTTGGCAGACAAGGGTTTCATTCGCCCCCATTCATCACCTTGGGGAGCTCCAGTCTTATTTGTAAAGAAGAAGGATGGATCTTTCCGAATGTGTATTGATTATCGGGAGCTGAATAAACTCACCATTAAAAACCGGTACCCTTTACCCCACATTGATGACCTTTTTGATCAACTTCAAGGTTCAACTTGCTTCTCAAAGATCGATCTTCGTTCGGGATATCATCAACTTCGAGTTCATGAAGACGATATTCCAAAGACAGCTTTTCGTACACGCTATGGTCATTACGAGTTCATGGTTATGCCTTTTGGACTAACGAATGCACCCGCTGTCTTCATGGATCTCATGAATCGCGTGTGCAAACCCTTCTTGGATAAATTCGTAATCGTTTTCATTGATGACATTCTCATTTACTTCAAAACTAAATCAGCCCACGAACAACACCTTAGACAAATTTTGAGTCTTTTGAAGAATGAACAACTGTATGCCAAATTCTCCAAGTGTGAATTTTGGCTTAAGGAAGTTCAATTTTTGGGACACATTATCAGTGATAAGGGTATACACGTGGATCCAGCTAAGATTGAGGCTGTTAAGAATTGGATTACACCCAAGTCTCCCACGGAAGTTCGCTCTTTTCTTGGCTTAGCGGGTTACTATCGTCGTTTTATTCTCAACTTCTCCAAGATTGCCTTACCTCTCACTTCCTTGACCCATAAAGATAAACCATATGTATGGGGACCCAGTCAGGAAGAAGCATTCCAGACATTGAAGCAGAAACTGTGTGATGCTCCAATCCTCACTTTACCTGACGGGAATGAGGATTTCATGGTTTATTGTGATGCCTCTAACCAAGGTCTTGGTTGTGTTCTCATGCAACGAGGCAAGGTTATAGCATATGCATCACGACAACTGAAAAACCATGAGAAAAATTACACTACCCATGATCTTGAACTCGGAGCGGTCGTTTTTGCACTTAAGATTTGGCGGCACTATTTATATGGTACAAAATGTGTAATCTTCACTGACCACAAGAGTCTTCAACACATTTTTAACCAGAAAGATCTGAATATACGACAACGACGTTGGGTCGAGTTGTTGAACGACTACGACTGCGAGATTCGCTACCATCCTGGCAAGGCGAATGTTGTAGCCGATGCCCTTAGTCGTAAAGGTCATGCCCAGCTTTATTGTGCTCAGGTCCAGTCTGATATCAAACTCCGCATCATAGAAGCCCTACATGTCTCTGTTACTGAAGGCAACATGTACGAAGAAATGTCGTGTGGAGCCGAAAATCAGTTGGAAACCAAAAATGGTTTACTTTATTTCATGAACCATCTTTGGATCCCTGATCGTGACAACCTGCGTACCTTCCTCATGGACGAGTCTCATTAATCTCGCTACTCCATTCACCCTGGTGCAGATAAGATGTATTAGGATCTGCGTACTTTGTATTGGTGGCCCGGTATGAAGAAGGACATAGCTCTTTATGTGGCTAAATGCCTTACTTGTTCCAAGGTCAAAGCTGAGCACCAACGTCCATCTGGTTTACTTGTGCAACCAGAAATCCCAGTGTGGAAGTGGGAGAACATTGCTATGGACTTCATCACGAAGCTTCCACGCACCACTCGTGGGCATGACAGTATCTGGGTTATCGTCGATCATTTGACCAAATCTGCTCACTTTTTACCCATTCGTGAGACCTACACAGCTGAGAAACTGGCTAAGATCTACATCAGTGAGATTGTCAGCCGTCATGGTATTCCTCTAGACATTATTTCCGATCGTGATAGCTGGTTTACTTCCCGCTTTTGGCAGACATTTCAGTCCCCACTTGGTACACAACTAAATCTTAGCACGGCTTATCACCTACAGACGGATGGTCAAACTGAACGAACCATCCAAACATTGGAGGATATGCTTCGAGCGTGCATCATCGACTTTGGTGGTAATTGGGACACGCACTTACCCTTGGTTGAGTTCTTGTATAATAACAGCTACCATTCCAGTATTAACATGGCACCGTTTGAGGCACTTTATAGTCGCAAATGTCGTTCCCCTGTGTGTTGGAGCGAGGTTGGTGAAACACAAATCACCGGTCCCGAACTAATACAGGAAACGACAGACAAAATTCTTTGCATTCGTGAGAACTTGCAAGTTGCTCGAAGCAGACAGAAGAGTTATGCCGATCAAAGGCGTAAGCCTCTAGAATTTCAAGTCGGAGACATGGTACTTCTCAAGGTTTCACCTTGGAAGGGTATATTTCGGTTTGGAAAGAAAGGGAAACTTGCACCACGGTTTGTAGGCCCTTTTAAGATCCTTGAGCAAGTTGGGAAGGTGGCTTACAAGCTCGATTTACCACCAGAGCTCAATAATGTTCGTCCAACGTTTCATATTTCTAATCTTAAGAAGTGTTTGGCTGAAGATAACCTCCATGTCCCTTTAGAGGATATCCAGATTGACGAGTTGAAGCGCTTCATAGAAAGTAGGGGATGCTGTGACATCCGTCACTTTTTTTTTGTATTTTTTGTAACATATTCTATGTACGTTAAACTACAATTAATAAGACGTTACATTTTCATCATTCTCGAACGTTTAAAAAATATTCTGTGATACATTTGGGTTTGTTTAATCATAATATATGTTTATAATAATAATATAATAGTTAAAACTTTGTCAAAAAAATAAATGATTGGGACGGGGTTCGAACCCACGTCCCAAGCCGGTTCAATACATACACATCACACACCAACCAACTAGGCTACACCATATTATCTGTTTTGAAAACCACCTTAATAATTATATCACATAACTGAATTCGAACAGTTGACTACAAAAGTCAACTGCGAAGATCGTGCATCATCAATCCATCCATCATTACGCGTTAATTGAATCTGGAAAGGAAGGGTATTGATTGCCATTGACCATACGCGTCAATTACAGCAATAAATCGTTGATTAACATTCCTAAAATTCCAATTATCCGCGTCAATGTATTCAAGCCATAGTCAACCTTACCAAATCTTTAATCCGACCCTCACACTATAAATTGAACACCCCTAGACCATCACTACTCGCCGAAAATCCTTCCTTCACCTCCAATTTCTGCTAACAACTTGTTATTGAAGCCTTTTGATCGTCTTTTTTGACGTTTTCTTTGACGAGCTCGCATACCCGATTACGGTTTGGTATGTTCAATTTTTTTAGTGGGTTATGCTCATCGGCACTTAGTGAACAATAGCCCCAAGGATTCAGGGGCTATTGATCGCTAATTGAAACGATTGCAAAGCTAGGGCTCGTTTGATAGGAATTGGGGAAGAACACCATTTTCAAACAGTGTATAAGTTTTTTTGAAAACAAAAACATAACAACCCACTGATGCAGCTCAGTTGGTTACACACTTGGATTAGGGACTCGAACCGGCCTTTGGCCAGGGTTCGATCCCCACATACCACTTTTATTTTTTCTTATTTTAATCATTTATCACATTCAACCTATATAATCAATTACAATCCAATATAATTCGTTCTCAGGGTGTGGCTCAGTTGGTGGCCATGCTTGTGATAAAATCCAAACCGGCCAGAGGCCCGGGTTCGATTCCCATAACCAACAACTATATTTTTTTTGTTCCTTTTATATATATATATATGTAATATATTAAATCTTTTAAAATAGTTTTTAAATACTAAACGTGATTTATAAATTCTATAAAAATTATTATATGATCTCCAAATGATAAAGTTCATCATCCAATTTTTAGTTTTTCAAAAATAAATTATTTAATATATATTATTAATAATACAAGTTTATTCATTTATATTTATAAAATTCAATAAAAATATCTAAACAATTTTATTAAATCTCACAAAAATTATTCTAAACTTGTATATCCTTAAACATTTCAGAAATTATTTTTATTCTAGAAAAACCGGTCATTTTATATTTTTAATTAATTTTTGTTAGTTTTAATCATAAATAAATCATAATAAATTCATTTTTCAATATTTTTGCACCAAAATTTTATATAAATTATTTCTAACTATCTAGAACTGAAATACAATTTTTAATTAAGAAATTCTTTAATTTTAATATTTTTTAGATATTAAATTTATATTTAGACAATTTGAAATAAATAGATTATATATTCTATTTTCAAGAAAATAATTTTATAAAAATTATTTTCATACTTAAAACCTTATGATGTGACTATATTCAACTTAAAAATTTACAAAAAGACTTTTATTTATTTATTTATTAAATTTCTTATATTTAATAAACAATTTGTTTATTAATCAAATAAATACTTATCCCCAATTCGAAACCCTAGAAATACATGTATCCTAGAGTTATTTCCCTTACATGTTATCAAATTCTTTAGGTTGATCATTTGGGGTAATATCAATTCAAATCTCGTTGTCCAGTTAAATCCCAAGCTATTACGTGAACAGTGAGTATTTCCTATCCCCTTTTTGCTTTTATTCATTTTTGGGGTGTTACATGTACACTTAAACAAATTACAAATACAAGTTCACATTTTTACAATACAATTCTAGTACTATGTGCATTTGCTTACAAACGTGCTTTATGCTTAGACATTACATGTAGAATACATTTGTACTTAGTGAAATCATTAACATTGTACAAGCCGACCTTAACATTGGATAGCGCTATTTGGATTGACAACCCGCCTAGATTGATTCTCCCCCTTTTTCATCGGAGAATCCGTGGCCATTGTTAAGTATCACCCATTTATTGGATGAGTACACCGCCGTTCATACAGTACATTATACAGTCACAGGATTGATTTCGCTCATTTGTATGATACATAGTTTACATATTTGCACTGTAGCTTGCACTTGAATTGTATATCTTTTTTTTAACTTACTATATATATCAAAACTAGGAATGCTCACCAACATTTCATATGTTGACCAAACCTATTTTTGTACATGTTTCAGGTGCAGTTTGATCTAGTGCTTTAGCAAGAGACATTTAGTGCTTTATTTTAATTCAGTTATTTCAATATTTACATTTCATTTAGACAATGTATTTTCCATTTCCATGTAAGAAAATTTTGGTTTATTCAATAATATTTACATTTTAGTACCATGTGCTTTTGAACAATCGTCACTACGTGACACCTCGATGATTCCGCCATCGGTTGGGGTGTTACAATGGACTACCAAATAACTAGGGTTTGTTATTGGTCTGACCGTACAGTTTCCCTTTCCACGTATCATTAGTGTTTATATATAGGGTGTACCGCAGCTAACCCATCACACCTCTGATACTTCGAAAACATACGGGGTATCTCCCAAAACCTTAATAGAATTTCACACTACCTTAATGTACCTGTAAATTCATGATTACGTTCCGGACCGCAATCACCAATTTACCTTACATTAGGGTTTTGTGTCCTTCTATGACTCTAAACACACATGTAAGTAATGCAAAATAGCCTTGTGATTAAATCGTATACAATGTATCCAAAAATAAGTCCAACTGTTGAGCAGGAAAAAGACCTCTACCAGTTAGTGAGTAAGAACCTCTACCGATTGTTGAGCAGGCGCGATAGCCTCTACCAGTCATTGAGCAGGTTGTAGGGCATCTACCGACTGTTGAGCAGGCATGATGACCTCTACCAATCGTTGAGTAGGTTATTTGGTACTCTACTAACTGTTGAGCAAGTACTTCATCCTCTATCAGTTGTTTGATTAAGTGTACCAATTATTACACACATGAATTGCAAATTGATAATATGTACATGTAAGCAATCAAGTATCAAGTATAGCATACGAGTTGTAATAGAGTTGCCCTAGACAAGGTTAATGACTCTAGGTGTGTCTATAGCAAATAGTTTATATTCCATGAATTCTAGTTTCAAATGTTCAAATACGGTAGATAGTCGAATCCTCATGTATAACTAAGGATTATGTTTGATGCAACACACAATCAAGTTTCAATAGTTTAGTTATCATGGCTAACTAGCTCATGTGTGAGAAGGTGAAGGATATGAATTTAGTTCTTGAGAGGATGATAAAAATCTTGAAGCAGAATCAAGGTTGTGAGAGATAGTGAATGTGAAGATAGTTGATAAAGAGTTTATTTTATAGTAAGGAGATTATGTAGCAGTGTAAATTTTAGGGTTTGGATCAAAGGTTATAATCAAGTGTATAAGAAAACATGATTGTGGTATATGCCAAATATTGTAAAAATTTGAACAAGTTGAAAATGAGTGAGTGTCGATGGAGAATTTAGAGACTAGATATTATTCCTATGGATAAAAAAAATCTTATTTTCAAAATTGGTTTTATACATAAAGCAAAAGTTGTTAAACAGTATAAGCTAAGTGGGCTTTGATTAAAATATTCCCGTTAGTTGGAGATTTCAAACATGACATTAGGTTTTGAAGATTAAGGTTCTATTAAGTGATTTTTAATAGTTTAAAGCATTATATAGAAAATTGTTTGTTACGTCAATAAATAAACAATTGAATTTAAGTTCGAGGAAATCTTTTGACAAAAATATGTACTTTGTAAAGTTACTAGGTAATGAAAATACAACAGGATTTAGAAATCTTTAGTTTGTGCTAAGGTATGAGGTTATAGTTTTTAAAAATAAGTAACATGTGGAGAAATGAAATAATATGATTTGGGTAGGGTGTTGAATATTTAAAAAGTAGCTAAGATGGTAAGGTTAAGTGTGATTATGAAATCCATAGATGGTTATGAAATGAGATTGATTTAAGCTGTAAAATTTTGAGATTTTAGAGCTTAGTTTAAGGAAAGTGAGTGTAATCATTTATTCATTAGTTAAAACGAATAAACAAAAACGTTGACTTATCAAAACTTCTAGATTCTAATAACATAGTGAAGACATGCTTTAGCCTATAAGTGAACACTCATCCCGAGAATTCCCAGGTAGGCATCTGGGTCCCTCGTCTGATTGGGATTTATGCGCAATGCCAGTCCTAGACAGAAAACTCAGAATACAGGCGTTCACCCTTCCAGATTGCACGTGTTCGTTATTAAAATCTAGAACTTCGACGAGATCTTCAAGGTGGTTCAGGCTAAACCTGAGGATTTGTCCTATTAGTCTAAGAGTAGATCTTGTGATGGAGAACAATCTTCTTGTAGGGACTAAAGTAGGGATAAGAAGTAGGAGGGAGATAGAGAATAGAAACAAGTAGGGTGTCAAGTAAAAGGAGCAAGTACTGATTATAATCCTATGGTTATAGACTAGATTATTTTTCTAATAACCTAATTCCCTATAACCATGGCTCTGATACCAATCTGTAACACCCCAACCGATGGCGGAAACATATGGTGTCACGTAATGATGATTGTTCAATAGCTCATGGTACTAAATGAAAGTTGAATAATTTTAAATAATTTACAATTCATCTTACATGTAGAGATTACAAAAGTTAATTATTATAAACTAGGTCCAAAGCTCCTATGTGTTCCAAGACTTACACAACTTACAATAGAAAATAAATTGAAACATGTTAAGTTGGAAAGATGGGGGGGGGGGGTCAACTATAAATAGTTGGTGAGAATACATAGGTTTTGCATATAGTTGAAAACAATATGTTGTATAGCAATCATAGTTGTAGTATAATAATGAGAAATGATAGAATATGAGTCCGACATGTAACAATGCGTCTTTTGTACAATAAAACCTTGTGTCGACTGAGACCTAACTCGCAAGTTAGTAAAAGTGTAACTGTTATAGATCATCCCTGAATTTATGCGGGGGGATGGGTTTGTCAGACCTATAGCACTATAATCTAAATAGGCGGCTTGATCAATGTTAATGATTGTACTATGTCTTTTGTTACAATCAAATGATAGAATGAGTAAATGATAGTGTATAAAATGTTTAAACATGTTTCACCCCAAAATGTAAAACAGAAAAAGGGGCTATGTAAACTCACTTTAGGTGCATAATGAGTTCGTGCACTTTATTGAGCGTGCAAACACTTAGTAATAATGCCTTGGAAAACTCGAAACTAGCTAGAGGAGATAATGACGGATGAAAACTTTAGTATATGGGAGATGGGATAATAATGTTTTTTTTTTTGAATGGTACAAAGAGTTGAATGGTAGGCTAGTGTATTTATAGTGTAAAATTTGGAGTTGTAATTAGGGGCTACTTTGACTAGGCTAGAATTTAGGAACAACTTTGACTTGACTAGAAGACCATATTTACTAACACTTTGACTTGACTAGGAGACCATATTTACTAACACTTTGACTTGACTTGACTAGGAGACTACGTTTGACTTTTCAGGTTTGACTAAGGGACCTTGAAAGGGTTTAAGTTTAATTGGTTTTAATTAACATCACAAAACACCAAATGGTGTAGTGGTTTGTGTGGTGTGGTTAAGGTTTAGCCCGCCAGGGACTCGGGTTCGAATCCTTGCACAGGCAAACATTTTTTTTTAACGTTTTTAAATCAGAATTTAATACAATCCAATTTAATATTGATTATACGTCATTATTTAAACAAAAAAATTAACAAAATGGATGGTAAAGATACTGTAAACATGAATCGGATGAATAAACGAAGGAGTTCTATATATATATATATATATATATATATATAAAGAAAATTTGTGTGATGTTACACTTCATTACGTAAAGGGCACTATTTCTCATGGTTTAATGTTCACTCGTCCGAAGTCTTCAACTATTATGTGGTACTCTGATGCGGATTGGGCACGCTGCATTGAAACTCGGAGGTAAACATATGGGTATTCTATTTTTTTTGGGTGGCAATCTTGTCTCTTGGAGTGCAAAGAAACAACCAACCGTCCCTCGCTCGAGTTGTGAGTCCAAATATCGTGCAATGGCTAATGCAGCGGCTGAAATCGTCTGGATAACTCATCTTTTGAAGGAACTTCATGCTCTCCCATCCTCACGGACAACTTTGTTATGCGACAATCGAAGTGCTTTGTTCATGTCTCAAAATCCGGTGTCTCATAAAAGGGCCAAGCATATTGACTTAGACTACCACTTTGTTCGAGAGCTAGTTTTGTCAGGGAAGTTACACACTAAGTTCGTTCCTACTAAGCTTCAAGTCGCGGACATTTTTACAAAAAAGCCTACCACGTCCACAGTTTGAACATTTTCGAGATTTACTTCGTGTATGTCTGCCGCCTGTACGCTTGAGGGGGGATGACAGATAATATTCCAATCACAATATTCAAGCCTAGAATATCTCTTATCATTATGTTTTAGTCAAGGTAGTTAATTTGTATTTATTACCTTTCCTTTTCTTTGTAATGTATTTTTGTATATAATAAACTCATTAGTCTCTCCAATATTCAAGGAGAGTTGACAGTATTACACCAGGGCATCCAGGCCCTAAAGAAGCTTGGCACCTGACTATTATTAACCTTTATTCAAACAAAAAACCCCAACCCTAAATGTTTTAACCCTTACAAGAATGAACAATACACTAAACTCTCTCACAACTCACATGGAACAAATACAAAAGAGATTAAGTATAAATAATCTCTACAAAATCTTACAGGAGACACTAGCAACAGATTCAGAATGAATCTGTTGAAACTCAAGAATAGAAACCCTAAAATCAGACGAATGCAGATAGAGAGAGAGAGAGAGAGAGAGAGAGTGAAAAATATTTTGATCGTAGTTGTTGTCTCGAAAATTGTGACACCCGGCAAACTCAGGTTAGTAACAGTGACTAAACTAGTAAGTCTACCTTAGCGAGTCGTGCATATTACGTACTTAACGGGGTCAGTCGAGTCGGTACGATGATTCTGGGAATCATCGGGAGTCGTTAGGATGATCCGCGGGATCATCGGGAGTCGGTCCATAACCATGTGTACAAGGATTGGTGATTCGTGGAATCGCCGGGTTTAACGCACACACAAGTCTCGAGTCCCGGGAATTGGTGAACGGATGTAAACGTGTTAGTTATAGTGCATTATATGTTTGAAATCATTATGTGACTTGTCAGTATGTGAATACGTGTTTATATGTGTTAAAATAGTGTTTAACGCGCCAAAAACCCGTTCCAGCACCCTATAGGCGATTAGGAGCCTGGGGAGCTCCTAATCGCCCCTCCTTGATGCGAGTAGAGGGAGTTTGGGGCGAGTAGGAGCCCTACTCGCATGAATAGAGGCGAGTAGGATCCCTACTCACCTGAACTGGTCTGCTACTCGCGTATACGGTTGTGCACGAGTCAAAACACCTATAAATAGAACCCTTGACTCCCTAAACACCATTTGTGCAACCCTAACTGATCCTAAGCCTCCCACACACCTTGAAACACCTATGGAACTTGTTTTGCCTCAAAACACACCATCTCCAAGCTTATACAACTTTCTTTGATAAAATCCAAGGTGTGTTCTTCATCCTACACCTTTGTAATGTTATTGTCTTGGTTCCCCAAAGTCCAGACCTTATTTTGATAATAATGAGTCTTTAAAAACCTTGGAAAGGAGTTCTAAAACAAGTCTACACCATAATACTTGCTATATGTGAAGTATTTATGCATATGATGATTTTTGGTGATTATAACATGAATGTTTCCGTGAATTTGTTGTACTTCTGATGTGTAGGTGTTGTTAGGATGATTATCTATGAGTTTAAGCTCTTGTTATGGTGTTTAGGTGCAAGTATGCATTTTGACCCATTTGGGTAATTCTTGAAGAAATAGGATGTTATGATATGATATGATTCATTGCTTGTTTATGGTTAGAAATCATGCTAGGATGATGATATAACATAGAGATGATGAATTGCAAGTTGTATGAGGTGTAATCTGATCTTTACTACTTAAGGAAAGATTTCATAGTTAATGAAACCTAGTATTTTGCCATTTTTGGAAATAATCGCACCGACCCGTTAGAGCAGAGATAAATTGGGGGTTTTTTGCTTGGAAAGGGTTGGTTAATAGTTTAGTTTTGATATTGGGTGCTTTTACATGTTTCAGATATGATTTGGAGGGTTTAACGCGCAAAAACGCGCAACAGTAGTGCAGAGGCGAATAGGGCTCTACTCGCCTGAAGCTTCATGCGAGTAGGGGCCTACTCGCCTGATGCTTCATGCGAATAGGCCCTACTCGCCTATTGACCCCCTCCTACTCACTAAATGACTTTTCCTAATCGCATGAAAGTTTCCTAATCGCGTGTACTGCTGTCATAAACGCATTTTGACATCCCGGAACATGATTTGACACCTAGGAACATGATAGGAACCCCGGGACACACCCAATAACTTGGTAACACGTGTCCGGACCTGTTTATGCGTTAATTGGACATTATGCTAGACTAGATGAACTATCGCGCATATTGAATGTTTAATTGCATGTGATGCATGATGTCTTGTATTTACCTAACACGTGGGATGTCGGGTCACCAATGGGATGTCGGGTCTTGTCTGGTACGGTCGGTTTAACAGTCAAAGATGTTTTCAAACGTTTATGGTCACGGTCTGGACATTCAGGGACTAGTTAACCCACGGGTTATTAGTCCGGATACTTATACACATCTTATGATAGGTCGCCGCTATTTGGGGCTATCATAGCATAATTACTTAACTGTTTTCAAGTAACGCAAACCGAGGTGAGTTTCACAGCCCCACTTTTACTGTTTTGCTTTCGGGGGAGAAACATGCTACATAGAAACTATTTAAAGATCATGTTATACTATGGGCACTTTATGTTACTATACGGATTTTATGGAAAGTCCCAGGGGGAAACCATGAATGTGCTGGAACGCACAACGAGGGAAATGTGGATAGATCTATTGGGCCTCACAAACCCCACTCGACGGCGGGGCCGGGCGGGTGCATATTGTCTCTAACTATCGGGTTACCGAGGCATCGGTAACCCAGTCATCTGGGCTGGTTTCATCATTTGGTACATGTTCAGTAATGGGTTCCCAACCGTAGTAGTAAAAACACTTAACGTCTAGCTAACGTTCTTATGACATAGTATTAACGGGAATGATCTTTGTGAACTTGTGACAACACTTTTATAAAAGAAAACCTGTGAACTCACCAGCATTATATGTTGACATTTTGGCATGTTTTCTCAGGTCGCTAAGGTAGCAGTCAATAGGCTAGGCGCACGGAGTCATGCACAGCGTCTAATATTTTGAAGCATATTAAACAATGTTTTGTAAACAATGATATGTCTTTTGGTTGTAAACAAGAAATGCTTCCGCTGCTGGTTTACGGCTCAAAGCATGATATTTTGGTTTTAAAAATATATATGAATGCATGTTTGTTGTATGTTTATTGTGATCGTTGACTGAGATCCTGGTGTGTCACGCGCCTCGCGGTAAAACCCCGCACGTGGAATTTGAGGGTGTGATAGATTGGTATCAGAGCCAACGGTTATAGTGAACTAGGACTGCATGTAGAGTCTAGTCTATAACTGAGTCGCACACACACTAGACGGTCACAGATAGTCGAGTCTTAACATGTGGGTAACAACATGACTTGTCGGGGGTGTCGGTGTCATCATCTTCTACGCTACATCATCTGTTTACTCTTTACCATTCTATCTCTTGACACATCCTTACTATGATTCGATGGCGAACGATATACTATTGAACCTTCTTGACGGCGGTGTACATTGGGGTAGCTCCGGCGCACTCTTGAGATCTGTCCAGGGATTTGGACATCTCCCTTCTATGCCCTAATGGACACGCTCGTTCTTATACATACTATCTTGTACTTATACTTATGATAATACCACGATTGGGCGCTAGTGTTCGGTGACTTGAACTTCAAACTTAAAGCACGCTTGGAGGAACATGTAGAACAGTTTATCATGTCCGGTGCACACGAGATTATAAACTGTGATGCATGGGATCCCTAGCGGACTTTGTGCTTGAACGGATGGACCCGAATTGGGCTCGGTCTAGTTCCTTAAAACTCCTAATGGGTTATACCACGGGCAAGCCTAAATCTTTTGTTTCATGTTGTGACAGAAGATGTCGGGAGCTCGTGGAGGTCGCAGAGGCGGCCGTGCTGGCGGTCGTGCTGGCGGCCGTGCTGGCGGCGGTGGCCGTGGGAACGTTAATATGACCCAAGCGGAGTTGGATAACCTGATGCAGCAGCACGTGAACATTGCTTTGGCTGCATTCCAAGCCGCTCATAATGCTATGGGTGGTACGTCAATTCTCACCTATCCTATCTTGTTCTTGGGTACTGTACCTTTTCTTGATTTTCACCTGTGTGTCTGTTCCAGGTGGTGCTGTCAATCCCCCTCCACCCCAGTGCTCTTACAAAAAGTTTATGGATTGCAAGCCCCATAACTTTAGTGGAACTGAAGGGGCAGTGGGACTGCTCTGCTGGTTGGAGAAAATTGAGTCAGTTTTCTCGATGTGCAGCTGCTCGGAAGGCGACCGGGTGAAATATGCTTCTGCGACCCTGGAGAGTCAAGCTCTGACTTGGTGGAACTCCACCACCCAGACCATGGGTATTGGGGAAGCTCACGCTATGCCCTGGACAGAGTTCGTTCAGTTGTTGAAAAACAAGTACTGTCCGAGGGATGAGATCCAGAAACTTGAGCACGAAGTCTGGAATCATAAGATGGTGGGGGTCTGAGATTGAAGCTTACACTGCTAAGCACAATGAGTTGGCGGTGTTGTGCCCTGATTTGCACGCACCAGAATACCGGAGGATTGAACACTATGTTGCTGGGTTGGTGCCGGAGATTGTGGGGTTGGTAGCTGCGGGTAATCTCACTGTTTATTCTGAAGTGGTTAGGTCGGCTCACAGGCTGACCAATATGAAGGTGGCTGAAGGGGTCTTGCCTCCTCGAGGCGCTACTGTGAAGGCTCCTGAGAGTAACAAACGGAAGTGGGAAGTTGTGGGTAAAGGCTCGAGTTCAGCTCAGCCTCAGCAGGTGAAGAGGCCTGATGTTGGGGGATCGTCGTCTGAATGACAACCGGGGGTTTATGCTGGGAAATTGCCGAAATGTGACCGGTGTGGGTTTCACCACAGCGGTCGTTGTGAGGACCGGAACCGCTGCCACAGGTGCCAAAGGCATGGGCACCAGGCAAAGGATTGCAGGGCTAATCTCCAGGGTAACCGGAACCCACCTGCTACACCTACTCCGGCTCCTCAGGTTGCTGCTCCCCAGGGAAACCAGGGTAAACAGGGGTGCTTTAATTGTGGTGAGCTTGGTCACTACAAGCGTGAATGCCCCAAGTTGAAACAGGGTGAAGCCGGGAAAAACGGACCAGGTAATGGAAACAACGGGGGCGGAGGCAGGAATGCTCGCGCCTTTGTGATTGGTTCGAGCGGGGCTCGACATGATCCTGACACTGTTACTGGTACGTTTCTTCTCGATAATCGCTATGCAACGGTTTTATTCGATTCCGGTGCTGATAAGAGTTTTATATCTCTTGGGTTTAGCCAATTGCTTGATAGGGTACCTGCACCTTTAGAGGCTAAGTACTTGATAGAATTGGCTGATGGTAAGAAAGTCGAAGTGACGCACGTCCTTAGGGAGTGTCACCTTGAGTTGTCGGGTTATTCCTTTCCTATTGACCTTATGCCGGTGTCCTTGGGTAGTTTCGATGTTGTCGTGGGTATGGATTGGTTGTCTTTGTATCATGCTGAGAACGTTTGTTTTGATAAAGTCATTCGACTTCCTCTCCCTGATGGAGAAATTCTGTTGGTGCACGGTGAGAAGAGCGGGGTCCCTTTGAGTATCATTTCGTGTATGAAAGCTTATAAGTATCTTCGGAAGGGGTATTCTGCCATTCTGGCACTTGTTTCGGTTTCGTCAGAGGAAGAGAAGAAGATTGAAGATATTCCTGTCGTCCGTGATTTTCCCGATGTATTTCCTGAGGATTTACCTGGCCTCCCGCCTTATCGTCAGGTCGAATTCGGTATTGAGCTTGCTCCAGGTGCAGCCCCCATTGCCCGAGCCCCATATCGTCTTGCACCTCCCGAGATGCAGGAGTTGTCTAACCAGTTGCAGGAGCTGCTAGAGAAGGGTTTCATCCGACCTAGTTCGTCCCCGTGGGGAGCCCCTATTTTGTTTGTCAAGAAGAAGGACGGAAGCCTACGAATGTGTATCGACTACCGGGAATTGAACAAGGTTACCATCAAGAATCGTTATCATCTTCCTCGCATCGATGACTTATTCAACCAACTTCAGGGTTCTAGTTTCTATTCGAAGATCGATTTGAGATCGAGGTACCATCAGTTGAGGGTCCAAGAAGCTGACATTCCGAAGACCGCCTTTCGAACTCGCTATGGCCATTTCGAATTCTTGGTCATGCCTTTTGGTCTCACCAATGCACCCGCCATTTTTATGGATTTGATGAACCGTGTTTGCAAGCCTTATCTTGGTAAGTTCGTGATTGTCTTCATTGATGATATTCTAGTCTATTCCAAGAACGAAGTGGACCACCAGGAACACTTGCGTCTTGTTTTGGAACTCCTGAGGCGGGAACAGTTGTACACCAAGTTTTCTAAGTGTAGCTTCTGGTTGCGTGAAGTCCAGTTCCTTGGTCATGTAGTTAATGAGAAAGGAATTCACGTTGACCCAGCTAAGATTGAAGCCATCAAAGACTGGGAAGCACCAAAGACGCCATCTGAGGTGCGGCAATTCCTGGGTCTTGCAGGTTATTATCGTCATTTTATCGAGGGATTTTTGAAGATCGCTCAACCCCTCACCTCGCTTACCCAGAAGGACAAGAAGTTCGACTGGGGTGATTCGCAAGAGTCAGCCTTCCAGATGTTAAAGGCTAAACTCTGTTCTGCTCCTATCTTGTCTTTTCCTGAAGGCACGGACGATTTTGTGGTTTATTGTGACGCTTCTATCCGGGGTCTCGGTTGTGTACTGATGCAGCGCGAGAAGGTCATCGCCTATGCTTCTCGTCAGCTCAAAGTTCATGAGAAAAACTACCCTACCCATGATCTGGAATTGGGTGCTGTAGTCTTTGCTTTAAAGATTTGGAGGCATTACTTGTGCGGTACCAAGTGCACTATCTACACCGATCACAAGATCCTCCAGCATATTTTTGATCAGAAGGTGTTGAATATAAGACAGCGTCGCTGGGTCGAGCTTCTTAATGATTACGAGTGCGCTATTAAATACCATCCTGGCAAGGCGAATGTGGTCGCAGACGCCTTGAGCAGGAAGGAAACGGCTAAACCTCGTCGCGTTCGAGCTCTTCAGCTCACCATCCATTCCGGCTTACCTGATCGAATCCGTTCGGCGCAGCAAGAAGCTTTGAAGGAGGAAAACCTTAAAGCTGAAACCATGCACGGTGCTGATAGCCACCTTGAGCTCAGGTCCGATGGCCTACACTATTTCGCTGAACGTATTTGGGTTCCTTTATTTGGGGGCTTGCGGGAGCTCGTTCTTGATGAAGCTCACAAGTCCCGGTACTCTATTCACCCTGGCTCCGATAAGATGTATCAAGACCTAAAGATACTTTATTGGTGGCCGAACATGAAGGCGGACGTGGCTTCATACGTGAGCAAGTGCTTGACCTATGCCAAGGTCAAGGTTGAATATTAAAAGCCGTCCGGCCTTCTGCAACAGCCTGAAATTCCCGAGTGGAAGTGGGAGCGGATTACGATGGACTTTGTGACCAAACTCCCGAAATCGCCCAGTGGTTGTGACATGATCTGGGTGATTGTTGATAGGTTGACAAAGTCTGCGCACTTCCTCGCTATCAAAGAAACCGATGGCCTCGAGCGTCTGGCACGTTTATATCTTAAGGAAGTGGTTTCTCGGCACGGGGTGCCTGTCTCTATTATTTCTGATCGTGATTCTCGGTTCGCCTCTAACTTCTGGAAGTCCTTGCATAAGGCTCTGGGTACTCAGTTAGACATGAGCACAGCTTACCATCCGCAAACTGACGGTCAAAGTGAGCGGACAATCCAAACATTAGAAGACATGCTCCGGGCATGTGTGATCGATTTCGGCAAGGGGTGGGAGAGTCATCTACCGTTGGTGGAATTCTCCTACAACAATAGTTATCATTCTAGCATCAAGGCAGCTCCGTTCGAGGCTCTTTACGGGCGGAAATGCCGGTCTCCTCTTTGTTGGGCCGAGGTGGGTGAGAGTCAACTCACCGGCCCGGAACTTGTGTATGAGACTTCCGAGAAGATCGTACAAATCCGTAGTCGTCGCAAGCCTTTAGAGTTTGAGGTTGGGCGGATTGGACCGGTAGCATACAGGCTTGATCTGCCAGCCGAACTCAGTAATGTTCATAATGTCTTCCACGTTTCTAATCTCAAGAAGTGTCTGGCGGACGAATCTTTGGTTGTTCCTCTCGAAGAGATCAAGGTGGATGATCGTCTGCGTATTGTGGAGGAACCGGTTGAAATTCTTGACTATAAGATCCGTAGCCTTCGTCGGAGTAAAATCCGCAACGTTAAAGTTCGTTGGAACTCAAATCGTGGACCGGAGTTCACGTGGGAACGGGAAGATCAGATGAAGGCTAAGTATCCCCGTTTATTTCCTAAACGCGCGTTCGAATCAAGGCATGTCTCTGCTGAAGCTGAATGAATCTCGGGTCGAGATTCCTTTCAACAGGGGGATGATGTGGCAACCGGAAAATTTTTCTTCTCTTTCGTCTCTTCCTTTTTGGCCTTGGGCAATTTTCGGGATGAAAATTCTTTCAACAGGGGGATGATGTGACACCTGGCAAACTCAGGTTAGTAACAGTGACAAAACTAGTAAGTCTACCTTAGCGAGTCGTGCATATTACGTACTTAACGGGGTCAGTCGAGTCGGTACGATGATTCTGGGAATCATCGGGAGTCGTTACGATGATCCGCGGGATCATCGGGAGTCGGTCCATAACCATGTGTACAAGGATTGGTGATTCGTGGAATCGCCGGGTTTAACGCACACACAAGTCTCGAGTCCCGGGAATTGGTGAACGGATGTAAACGTGTTAGTTATAGTGCATTATATGTTTGAAATCATTATGTGACTTGTCGGTATGTGAATACATGTTTATATGTGTTAAAATAGTGTTTAACGCGCCAAAAACCCGTTCCATCACCCTATAGGCGATTAGGAGCCTGGGGAGCTCCTAATCGCCCCTCCTTGATGCGAGTAGAGGGAGTTTGGGGCGAGTAGGAGCCCTACTCGCATGAATAGAGGCGAGTAGGATCCCTACTCGCCTGAACTGGTCTGCTACTTGCGTATACGGTTGTGCACGAGTCAAAACACCTATAAATAGAACCCTTGACTCCCCAAACACCATTTGTGCAACCCTAACTGATCCTAAGCCTCCCACACACCTTGAAACACCTCTGGAACTTGTTTTGCCTCAAAAGACACCATCTCCAAGCTTATACACCTTTCTTTGATAAAATCCAAGGTGTGTTCTTCATCCTACACCTTTGTAATGTTATTGTCTTGGTTCCCCAAAGTCCAGACCTTATTTTGATAATAATGAGTCTTTAAAAACCTTGGAAAGGAGTTCTAAAACAAGTCTACACCATAATACTTGCTATATGTGAAGTATTTATGCATATGATGATTTTTGGTGATTATAACATGAATATTTAAATGAATTTGTTGTACTTCTGATGTGTAGGTGTTGTTAGGATGATTATCTATGAGTTTAAGCTCTTGTTATGGTGTTTAGGTACACGTATGCATTTTGACCCATTTGGGTAATTCTTGAAGAAATAGGATGTTATGATATGATTCATTGCTTGTTTATGGTTAGAAATCATGCTAGGATGATGATATAACATAGAGATGATGAATTGCAAGTTGTAGGAGGTGTAATCTGATCTTTACTACTTAAGGAAAGATTTCATAGTTAATGAAACCTAGTATTTTGCCATTTTTGGAAATAATCGCACCGAGCCCGTTAGAGCAGAGATAAATTGGGGGTTTTTGCTTGGAAAGGGTTGGTTAATAGTTTAGTTTTGATATTGGGTGCTTTTACATGTTTCGGATCTGATTTGGAGGGTTTAACGCGCGAAAACGCGCAACAGCTGTGCAGAGGCGAATAGGGCTCTACTCGCCTGAAGCTTCATGCGAGTAGGGGCCTACTCGCCTGATGCTTCATGCGAGTAGGGGCCTACTCGCCTGATGCTTCATGCGAATAGGCCCTACTCGCCTATTGACCCCCTCCTACTCACTAGTTGACTTTTCCTAATCGCATGAAAGTTTCCTAATCGCGTGTACTGCTGTCATAAACGCATTTTGACATCCCGGAACATGATTTGACACCTAGGAACATGATAGGAACCCCGGGATACACCCAATGACTTGGTAACACGTGTCCGAACCTGTTTATGCGTTAATTGGACATTATGCTAGACTAGATGAACTATTGCGCGTATTGAATGTTTAATTGCTTGTGATGCATGATGTCTTGTATTTACCAAACACGTGGGATGTCGGGTCACCAACGGGATGTCGGGTCTTGTCTGGTACGGTCGGTTTAACAGTCAAAGATGTTTTCAAACGTTTATGGTGACGGTCTGGACATTCGGGGACTAGTTAACCCATGGGTTATTAGTCCGGATACTTATACACATCTTATGATAGATCGCCGCTATTTGGGGCTATCATAGCATAATTACTTAACTGTTTTCAAGTAACGCAAACCGAGGTGAGTTTCACAACCCCACTTTTACTGTTTTGCTTTCGGGGGAGAAACATGCTACATACAAACTATTTAAAGATCATGTTATACTATGGGCACTTTATGTTACTATACGGCTTTTATGGAAAGTCCCAGGGGTAAACCATGAATGTGCTGGAACGCACAACGAGGGAAATGTGGATAGATCTATTGGGCCTCACAAACCCCACTCGACGGCGGGGCCGGGCGGGTGCATATTGTCTCTAACTATCGGGTTACCGAGGCATCGGTAACCCAGTCATCTGGGCTGGTTTCATCATTTGGTACATGTTCAGTAATGGGTTCCCAACCGTATAAGTAAAAACACTTAACGTCTAGCTAACGTTCTTATGACATAGTATTAACGGGAATGATCTTTGTGAACTTGTGGCAACACTTTTATAAAAGAAAACCTGTGAACTCACCAGCATTATATGTTGACATTTTGGCATGTTTTCTCAGGTCGCTAAGGTAGCAGTCAATGGGCTAGGCGCACGGAGTCAACCACAGCGTCTAATATTTTGAAGCATATTAAACAATGTTTTGTAAACAATGATATGTCTTTTGGTTGTAAACAAGAAATGCTTCCGCTGCTGGTTTACGGCTAAAAGCATGATATTTTGGTTTTAAAAATATATATGAATGCATGTTTGTTGTATGTTTATTGTGATCGTTGACTGAGATCCTGGTGTGTCACGCGCCTCGCGGTAAAACCCCGCACATGGAATTTGAGGGTGTGATAAAAATGAAGAAACACAAGCTTTTAAAGCTGGTATGCTGATCACAACTCTTGAGATGATCCAACGGTATACAAAGAAACACACTTTAATGATCAACAGTGTACAATCCGTGTATTATATGCACACGGATTGCCACATCATCAAAGCTTCAAGAGACTGGGCCACCATCATTGGCTTGGACTTCTATCAGCATTGGACCGGCCCATCAACACAAACAATCTCTGGACTTGGACTTGGACTCTTTGAACTTCTGGACTGGACCTCAATCATAATCAGCAACAAGTCTCCATTCCATTGAGCCCACTCTAAGCCTGCAATTATACTTATGCAACATGATGAATTATATGAAATAAAATGAAATTAAAAATATAACACTTATGATTTTATATTTTTAACACCCCCATCATTTTATTTCCCAAAGCAATTATGCATGTTAATTTTATTACTCAAATCATTATGTTGAGATGGTAACAATCCCTTTGTAAATAGATCAGCAAGCTGATCAGTTGAGTCAACTTTTATTGTTTTGATCACCCCTGAGAAATCAGATCTCTTAAGAAAAAAAGATCAAGACCAAAATGTTTGGTCTTATCATGGAAGACTGGGTTTGAGGCTATTGACATTGCTGCTGAACTGTCACAATGCAACTGCACTGGAAGTTTTACAGCAATACCCAACTCAGACAACAAGTTTTTCAACCAAATTACCTCACAAGCTGCTGCACACATGGCCCTATACTCTGCTTCAGCAGAGGACCTAGAAACTGTTGCTTGTTTTTTACTTTTCCAAACAACTAAGCAACTTCCAAGGAACACACAAAAACCAGTCACAGATTTTCTAGTTTCTGTACACTTTGCCAGTCTGAATCAGCAAAGGCAGATAGACTAAGACAATCACCCTTTTTTAAACATCAGCCCTTTACCAGGAGCATTTTTAAGGTATCTTAACAGTCTAAAGGCTATTTTAAGATGACCATGAGTAGGTCTATGCATATACTGACTCAAATAATGCACACTATAAGAGATATCAGGTCTTGTATGTGACAGGTAAATCAGTTTACCTATCAATTGTTGATAACCAGTGATACTATCTGATGGTTTATTCCCATGTTTGACTATATTGGTCAAAACATGATTTTGTTCCAAAGGACAACTCACTGGTTTACAACCAAGCATTCCATATTCACTTAACAAATCTGTGCAATATTTTCTTTGTGATAAACAAATACTATCTTCACCTTTTAATACTTCTATTCCTAAAAAATATTTGAGTTCCCCCAAATCTTTAATTAGAAATTTAGTTTTAAATAAAGAATTAATGTGTTCAATTTCTTTTTCAGAGTTACCAGTTATTATTATATCATCTACATAAACTAATAACATAAGAAACACACCATTTTCATTTTTCACAAACATAGAATAGTCACATTTGCTTTGTAAAAAACCAAACTCAATCAAAGCCTTAACTAACTTTTCATTCCACATTCTAGGGGCTTGTTTAAGCCCATATAATGACTTTTTTAGTTTACAAACTTTAGTTTTAGACATATTTTCATGACCCTCAGGTAAGGACATAAACACAACCTTATACAAGTCACCATACAAGAAAGCATTGTTCACATCTAGTTGGAAAATTTTCCAACTATTCTGAACAGCTAAGGTAATCAAACATCTCACAGTAACCATTTTTACCACAGGTGAGAAGGTTTCATCATAATCTAACCCTTCCTTTTGACTATAACCCTTAGCTACTAATCTAGCTTTATATCTATCTATTTCTCCTGTAGACTTGTATTTAATTTTAAAAATCCATTTACATCCTATTTTATGTCTACCCTTAGGCAAATCAACAACTTCCCAAGTGTTGTTTCTATACAAAGCCTCTAGTTCCTCATTCATGGCATTTACCCAATTTGGGTCATTAACAGCCTCTGAATAGGACCTAGGCTCAACACTTTTGTCAAGTTTAGAAGCAAAGCATTTATTTTCATTAGTTAAATTTGCAAAATTAACTACATGTTCTAAACCATACTTAACTTTCCCTTCTACCACATAGTCACTATACTTTCTAGGAAACTGGACACTTCTAGTTTACTTTCTTGACTGACTAAGCTCAACAGATGTGTCACCCTCAGATTCAATATTTGAATCATCTTTAGTATTCACATGTGGTGCATCTTCAGCTCCTAAACTGTCAATACCAGGCTGCTGAAAGTCAGCCAAGCCACTTGTCTGACTAGGAGCTGGTTGCTCCTTTTCATGTGTTCCTAAATCTTCCTTACCTTTACCCCTCTTATCATCATAGGGATCATTCACATTGAGAATCTGTTGATCTTCTGTGTTTTTAAAAACATCAAAAAAATTTAAAGAAGTTACTTGTATATCAGAAAAAGTTTCATATTTTTCAAAAATAGTTTTTTCTTTAAAAGGAAAACATGACTCAAAAAACTTAACATCTCTGGAATATAGTATAGATTTATTATCTAAACTATATGCCTTGTAACCCTTTTTTTCATATGAATAACCAATAAAAACACACTTTTCTGCCCTACTTTCTAGTTTATTAGACTCATTTAAAATAGTGCAGAAACACAGACACCCAAAGATTCTCAAATGATCTAAGAAGGGTTTAAAACCATGAACTACTTCATAAGGAGATTTTCCACTAAGCACAGAAAAGGGTACCCTATTTATCAAATAAGATGCAGTTAAAATACATTCAGACCATAACCTTATAGGTAAATTACTTTGAAACAAGAGAGACCTAGCCACATTTAGTAAATGTCTATGCTTCCTTTCTACCACCCCATTCTGCTGTGGGGTATAAGCACAAGTTGTTTGATGAATTATACCTTTACTTCTACAAAAGTTTTTCATTTGAGAGTTAACAAACTCTAACCCATTATCACTTCTTATAATTTTTACATTTTGTTTGAACTGAGTTAACACAATTTGCACAAAATCTTTAACATGTTCAAAAACTTCAGTTTTTTGTTTCATCAAACAAACCCATACTTCCCTAGAGAAGTCATCTACTATAGTTAAAAAATACTTATGACCCTCTCTATCAGCAACCCTATAAGGTCCCCATACATCTAAATGCACCAACTGTCCTATATGAGAAGTTTTATGATCACTAAGTGGAAAAGGCTCCCTGTGTTGTTTTGCCCTTTGACACACATCACAGGGACCATGATTTACTAATGCTTTAATTTTAAACTCAGGTTTTAAAATTTGTAAAACCTGATCAGCATGATGTCCTAACCTAGCATGCCAAACATCAAACAAATTGACACTGTTATAACACACCTTAGAGAACACACTAGCACTGCCACACATGTACAACCCATCAACTTGTTTACCAGTCACCAGGGTTTTCCTGGTTGATAAGTCCTGTACATAACATTGATTTTCATCAAACCCTACAAACAATTTATTATCCCTGGCCAACTTGTGAACAGAAAACAAGTTGACATTATATTCAGGAACTACAAGAACATCTTGTAAAACAATGTTTTCAGCAAGTTTAAGTTTGCCAATTTTAGTTACTAAAGAAGATGTTCATTAGGATGTTTTACTTTGATATTTAAATCTGAAACATCAACATAATCAAATAGACCTTTATCATTTTTAACCATATGTTCATTAGTTCCTGAATCTACTATCCACCCAATCCCAATAATCTTCCCCTCAGAACTAGTAAAACAATATATTCCACGTCCTAACACAGAAGCACAAAACAACCTACTAGACAGATTGCAACTTTGGGTAGATTCGGGACTCTTTTCATTTATCAAACTTAACAGTTTAGCAACCTGTTCACTTGTTAAAGTAGTAAGAGATGAATTAGTTTTCTCTAAGCAAGTGTTATTACTACTAGCAGTTGCCTTCTTTCCTTGATACCCCCTGGGCTTTGCCCAATTGGGATACCCTATAATTTCAAAACACTTATCTATTGTATGCCCTACTTTGTTACAATGAGTGCATTTTAAAGATTGATTAGTGTTTTTTGAAACCTTTTTGTTACTAAAACTGTCACTTCCTTGACTAACTTTAGAAACAAACCCTACTGTTGTAGAGGTTGTTTTGGAAGCACTGCTGGATTGTCTATGAGATTCCTCTCTAGACACTATAGCAAAAGCTTCCTTGACAGAAGGAAGTTCAGCTTTAATTAACAGAGTAGTCCTAGCATGTTGGTAACAACTGTCTAACCCCATTAGAAACTGCTTAAGTTTTATCATATGATTGTAGTTGTTAAAGTCTCTAGAGGCATCACATGTATAGGAAGGCAACTGAAGTATCTGATCAAGTTGTTTCCACATTACATTAAGTCTATGATAGTATTCTGAAACAGTCATACCATTTTGACTGAATGAGTTTATTTTCTGATAAAGATCAAACACTACTGACCCATCCACCTTATTATATGTTTCATTTAAGTCTTTCCCAACCTCTGATGCAAGGTTGGAATAGACCTGACCCATATACAATTCATCACACACTGAATTTAAAATCCATGTAAGTACCACAGAATTACTTCTATCCCACTGTCTAGCTAATACAGGGTCATTAGTGGGTTTGACACAACTGCCATTAACAAACCCTAATTTGTTTTTAACCTGTAACCCTAGGATCATGGCATTAGCCCACATAGTGTAGTTCTCAGTTCCTTTTAATTTGATATTTGTTATAGTTATATTTGTTGAATCACTAGCATGCAGATATAATGGGTCACTAGCATCAAGTTTACTTACAAGTGTCACATTATTCTCACCATGATTAACTATTGGACCATTGCCACCACCACGAGCTACTGCCTGGGCTGCAGCCGCAGCCTCAGCTGCAGCAGCAGCAGCCTCATCAGGATCAGGGTCTATAGTACAAATAAGTAATTAACAAATACACACAGAATCTCAACCAAAGAACAACACACAAACAACCAAATCAAACAAGAAGACACACACAATCGGCGAAGCCAATCCGGTGATCCAGATCGTTGGTTCGTCACTCAAGGGTGCCAACGCAGGTCCTGGAAAGGGAGCCTCCTAGACCTAAACAATCCTTAAAGCTAAACAGGGACGCAAGCCCTGGCAATCAACAACTTAGATAGGACTCTATAAACCAAAAACAGAAGAATCAGAACAATCTCACCAGTAAGGCCCAAGTTAGGGTTCGCCAAAAAATAAACTCGTAATACTATAACCTTCACTTAGGGTTATAGTATCAGAGAGCAAGAAAATATGCTTCCAACGTACAGCCAACAGATTCAGCCTTCTTGAAGATCAAGAAACCCTAGATCTGATCAGCTACTTCCAAATTCAACGTATGGACTAGATCAAGATAGATCTATTCCAATCAATCACCAGATCGATCAATCTCAGACCTACAGATCCGAATGGTAAACAGAAGGCACAATCAAGAACAGATTACAGCGGAAGATCCAGGAATAAGAGCCAAAAGCTCTGATACCATGTCAAAAACATGATATCATAACTATTAACCTTTTTTCAAACAAAAAACCCCAACCCTAAATGTTTTAACCCTTACAAGAATGAACAGTACACTGAACTCTCTCACAACTCACAGGGAACAAATACAAAAGAGATTAAGTACAGATAATCTCTACAAAATCTTATAGGAGTCACTAGCAACAGATTCAGAATGAATCTGTTGAAACTCAAGATTAGAAACCCTAAAATCAGACGAATGCATAGAGAGAGAGAGAGAGTGAAAAATATTTTGATCGTAGTTGTTGTCTCGAAAATGAAGAAACACAAGCTTTTATAGCTGGTATGCTGATCACAACTCTCGAGATGATCCAACGGCATACAAAGAAACACACTTTAATGATCAACGGTGTACAATCCGTGTATTATATGCACACGGATTGCCACATCATCACAACTTCAAGAGACTGGGCCACAATCATGGGCTTGGACTTCTATCAACATTGGACCGACCCATCAACACAAACAATCTCTGGACTTGGACTTGGACTCTTTGAACTTCTAGACTGGACCTCAATCATAATCAGTAACAAGTCTCCATTCCATTGAGCCCACTCTAAGCCTGCAATTATACTTATGCAACATGATGAATTATATGAAATAAAATGAAATTAAAAATATAACACTTATGATTTTATATTTTTAACAAGTATATTTTAATTTCCTTAATTTGAACTCGTGGATTACCGGTTGGCTGAAAGAAATGAACGGGACGAGCTGGTTAGATCGTATTTCAATCTTTTATTATTTTTTTCAAAATCCCTTTTAATAATTTATTCAGTACTTTAGACTCCATTATTTTTCCATTCAAGAATTAATATTTTATTAGCAATAGTTTAATACGTTAAGACTTCAACAATAATGACTTCAAAAGTGTTTTGGCGGATATTCGCTGCGGTTCTATTTGAAATTGAAAACCATTGATAATCACTTTATTAGAAGAGTAAATAATATACACACATGATTTCTGCACTTTTGTGTTCAAATTGTGGATTTCGTTTATGTGGTTAAAAAAAAAATTTAACGAGGTTAGCTTAGTAAACTAGTTTCAAGGCGATTTGATCATTTTATAGTTTAAAAAGGTTAAGCAATATATCTTAAAATTATTATAATACTAAATGAGTTCCAAGTATGTTGTTTATTTAAAATAAAATTATTATAATTAGAAAGAACATATTAATACTCGCCTAATTAACCTAAAGCCGCAACACCACCGGTCACTAGTACAAATTTACACATTAGAGGCGAAACTGAGTTGTTTTAGGCAAAACTAAACTACCGTTTATCACATAAAAATAAAAAAGTTGCCTTAAAACTTGATCATTTTTCGCAAATTTCATCAATAACCATATTCACGAAGTAGTAGAGAAAACACATTTTTTGAAGAGTAATGCGTGGCACATGACGGTCCTATGACACAAAAAAGTCTCGTTGATGGCTATGTCATAAAATTAATATGACACGCATTTGTATATCATCTATTTATGACACGCGCTTATTACTATCTTTTAGGACACGCGTTTATGACCTTCTTTTTTACACGCTTTTACGACATACCTTTATGACTCAAATTTATGACGTTTATTTAGTATGTTATAATTTATTTATTTAAGAAAAAATTCTGCTAAATAGAGAGCTAGAAGAAAGCATATGCTACATTTATTTAAGAAAAATTCTGCAGATCTGCTATCTCTTGCATCAGTTTAAACAGTGCCGAACTTCAAAGACTTTGTGGGATGCTTTAAAGGAAATATTTGTTTTAATGAGCAGTTGAGGAATAGAAGAGGTTTTCATGTGCTACAGGAATGAAACATTGGACCAGATAATATCTAGATTCTGTCACATGTTAAGCACAATGGACGATTATGAAATACTTCCTGAATTAGAAGAAATGAAAGAGAAGCTTTTTGATTTGTTACCACCTGCTTGGGAAAATTACATAACGGGTGTTTTGTTTAATTATTGTAATTGGGCTTTTGATTATGTCATGATTTGTACTTATTGGAGAGCTTTGAGAGAAAGGTTTTAGGATTAAGCCCAAGGTATTTAAGTGCTTACTCCCTAGCCAACTTTTACAATAATTCAGATCTCTAAATTGTGCTCTCTCTCTAGGCGTAGGAAAGCCTATACTCTTTGATTGTCATTTGTGATAAGAGAATTCTTAGGCCGTCTGTTTTGTGAAGCGAGCGAGGTTTCAGCCCGGTGCTCACCCCCGCCACAACAGTCCCACGCGAACAGTCGCGGCGCGAGCACAGACAATGGTGGTCGCGTACGTTAACGGGAGAAAGTGAGTTTTGGTCGCGCCGGTGCTCACCTCCGGTCACAACGAGGTCAAGTGACCGGGTTACTTGAGAGTGAAGTCTGTGGCTCGCGGCTGCTCGCTCGCGGAGCCGACAACGGATAGTCTTAGTATAATTTCGTATTTGTTTTTTGTTGTTATCATGTTTATTGATCAGGTCTGATTGTTTGTGGTTTATTGATTGTGTGTGCGTTTGGATTTCACATTTCACACACATTGTAGGTTTTGAGATTTGAAGAAACGCTTATCCAAATAATACCCAATAATATAAGGAGAGCAAAGAGACGTTTATTGATTATAACTGTGACGATTACAAAGATTAATACTGATTACAAGATGCACTATGAATCGACCAAATCTTTCTACAACAATGTAGAGTAGGTATTTAGTATTTTTCCTTAGGAGAACGACCGACCCTTGTCCATAATGGAAAGGTGTATTTATAGTAAGAACGATGTATGTCTATTGGCTCATTGTGATTGACAAGTTATTTGCGTGTGCCCTACTTGTCTCTCTCTAATTGGTCGACTGTTCTTGCTGCACTCAGCTGATTGGTAGATGTGACACCAGTCAACGATCCAGGTCAACAACCGTACACATTTTACTTAATATTGTCACTTCATGCGCATAAAAGACATTTTTCACACATGACTATAACCCCCCACCCCCCAGTCTAGTAAAGCCAAAACTATTGTAGAAATTTAATAGATTATCCGTTTACGCATACAAAACCCGAAAAATCCAAGACAATTGGTGTTGACCAACCAAGCCAATCACATGCTCAACAGAGAGCAACCGGATACCCGATTATTACGTATGGACAAAACAACAATACACGTGACAAGTGGATAACCACACAATTCCACACAAAACCGAATAATTCACAATATGTTTCATGAGATACACACATAAAGTCATGAAACCTTGTCAAGAGAGCAAACATATGTTAACATGAGGTAATAAAATCCAATAACACATGTTCAACCTCAAATAACATATGTATCCATTGCATGGACAATAATATTATTACAAATACACATGTTATCAACACAGTGAATCAAACACACATGTATGTTACATTTGAGAATCCATTCTTATGGATTGCTACTAGACGACCATGACACCTTATGTATTTCCACACACCTTTGGACAATCGATTATGTACACACACACACACACACACACACATATATATATATAATGAATATAAATGGACATAATGTGACACCCGGCAAACTCAGGTTAGTAACGTTGACTAAACTAGTAAGTCTACCTTAACGAGTCATGCATATTACATACTTAACGGGGTCAGTCGAGTCGGTACGATGATTCTAGGAATCATCGGGAGTCGTTACGATGATCCACGGGATCATCGGGAGTCGGTCCATAACCACGTGTATAAGGATTGGTGATTCGTGGAATCGCCGGGTTTAACGCACACACAAGTCTCGAGTCCCGGGAATTGGTGAACGGATGTAAACGTGTTAGTTATCATGCATTATATGTTTGAAATCATTATGTGACTTGTCGGTATGTGAATACGTGTTTATATGTGTTAAAATAGTGTTTAACGCGCCAAAAACCCATTCCAGCACCCTATAGGCGATTAGGAGTCTGGGGAGCTCCTAATCGCCACTTCTGAGGCGAGTAGAGGGGGGCCTGGGGCGAGTAGGAGCCCTACTCGCATGAATAGAGGCGAGTAGGATCCCTACTCGCCTAATCTGGTCTGCTACTCGCATGAAGGGTTGTGCACGAGTCAAAACACCTATAAATAGAACCCTTGACTCCCCAAACACCCATAGAGCAACCCTAACTGATCCTAAGCCACCCACACACCCTAGAACATCTCTGGAACTTGTTTTGCTACAAAAATCACCATTTCCAAGCTTACACACCTTTCTTTGATAAAATCCAAGGTGTGTTCTTCATCTCTAGCCTTTGTAAAGTTGTTGTTTTGGTTCCCCAAAAGTCCAGACCTTGTTTTGCTAAGTTTGTGTCTTTAAAACCCTTTGAAAAGAGTTCTAAAACAAGTCTACACCATAATACTTGCTATATGTGAAGTATTTGTGCATATGATGATTGTTGGTGATTATAACATGAATGTTTCCATGAATTTGTTGTACTTCTGATGTGTAGGTGTTGTTAGGATGCTTATCTATGAGTTTAAGCTCTTGTTATGGTGCTTAGGTGCAAGTATACATTTTGACCAATTTGGGTAATTCTTGAAGAATAGGATGTTATGATATGATTCATTGCTTGTTTATGGTTAGAAATCATGCTAGGATGTTGATATAGCATAGAGATGATGAATTGCAACTTGTTGGAGATGAAATCTGATTGTTTCCATTTAAGGAAAGATAAGGTTAGTTAATGAAACCTAGTATTTTGCCATTTTTGGAAATAATCGCACCGAGCCCGTTAGAGCAGAGATAAATTGGGGGGTTTTTGCTTGGAAAGGGTTGGTTAATAGTTTAGTTTTGATATTGGGTGTTTTTACATGTTTCGGATCTGATTTGGAGGGTTTAACGCGCGAAAACGCGCATCAGCAGGCTTGGGGCGAATAGGAGCCTACTCGCCTGAAGCTTGGGGCGAATAGGAGCCTACTCGCCTGAAGCTTGGGGCGAATAGGCCCTACTCGCCTATATACTCCCTCCTACTCACTAGTTGACTTTTCCTAATTGTATGAAGGTTTCCTAATCGCGTGTACTGCTGTCGTAAACACATTTTGACATCCCGGAACATGATTTGACACCTAGGAACATGATAGGAACCCCGGGATACACCCAATGACTTAGTAACACGTGTTCGGACCTGTTTATGCGTTAATCGGACATTATGCTAGACTAGGTTAACTATTGCGCGTATTGAATGTTTAATTGCATGTGATGCATGATGTCTTGTATTTACCTAACACGTGGGATGTCGGGTCACCAATGGGATGTCGGGTCTTGTCTGGTACGGTCAGTTTAACAGTTAAAGATGTTTTCAAACGTTTATGGTCACAGTCTGGACATTCGGGGACTAGTTAACCTGCGGGTTATTAGTCTGATACTTATACACATCTTATGATAGGTCGCCGCTATTTGGGGCTATCATAACATAATTACTTAACTGTTTTCAAGTAACGCAATCCGAGGTGAGTTTCACATCCCCACTTTTACCATTTTACTTTCGGGGGAGAAACATGCTACTTACTTACTTATTAAAGATCATGTTATACTATGGTTACTTTACAAATACTATGCGGCTTTTATGGAAAGTCCCGGGGGGAAACCATGAATGTGCGGGGATGCACAACGGGGGAAATGTGGATAGATCTATTGGGCCTCACAAACCCCACTCGACGGCTGGGCCGGGCGGGTGCATATTGTCTCTTATTACTGGCTCGCAGAGGCATCGGTTATAGCCAAAACTGCTGGGCAAGCTTCAACAACTTATAAACGTATAGTAATGGGTTCCCAACCGCAGTAGTAAACAAACACTTAACGTCTAGCTAACGTTCTTATAACCTAGTAGTAACGGATATGATCTTCACAACTTATAACAACATTTTATAAAAGAAAACCTGTGAACTCACCAGCATTATATGTTGACATTTTTGGCATGTTTTCTCAGGTCGCTAAGGTAGCAGTCAATGGGCTAGGCGCACGGAGTCATGCACAGCGTCTAATATTTTGAAGCATATTAAACAATGTTTTGTAAACAATGATATGTCTTTTGGTTGTAAACAAGAAATGCTTCCACTGCTGGTTTACGGCTCAAAGCATGATATTTTGGTTTTAAATATATATATGAATGCATGTTTGTTGTATGTTTATTGTGATCGTTGACTTAGATCCTGGTGTGTCACGCGCCTCGTAGTAAAACCCCGCACGTGGAAATTGAGGGTGTGACAGATTGGTATCAGAGCCAACGGTTATAGTGAACTAGGACTGCATGTAGAGTCTAGTCTATAACTGAGTCGCACACACTAGACGGTCACAATTAGTCGAGTTTTAACATGTGGGGTAACAATATGACTTGTCGGGGGTGTCAGTGTCATCATCTTCTACGCTACATCATCTGTTTACTCTTTATCATTCTATCTCTTGACTCATCTTTACTATAACTCGATGGCGAACGATATACTATTGAACCTTCTTGACGGCGGTGTAAATTGGGGTAGCTTCGGCGTACTCTTGAGATCTGTCCAGGGATTCGGACATCTCCCTTCTATGCCCTAATGGACACGCTTGTTCTTATGCATACTATCTTATACTTATACTTATGATAATACCATGATTAGGCGCTAGTGTTCGGTGACTTGAACTTCAAACTTAAAGCACGCTTGGAGGACCATGTAGAACAGTTTATCATGTCGGGTGCACACGAGATTATAAACTGAGATGCATGGGATCCCTAGCGGACTTTGTGTTTGAACGGATGGACCCGGACTGGGCTCGGTCTAGTTCCTTAAAATTCCTAATGGGTTATACCACGGGCAAGCCTAAATCTTTTGTTTCATGTTGTGACAGAAGATGTCGGGAGCTCGTGGAGGTCGCAGAGGCGGCCGTGCTGGCGGTCGTGCTGGCGGCCGTGGTGGCGGCGGTGGCCGTGGGAACATTAATATGACCCAAGCGGAGTTGGATAACCTGATGCAGCACCATGTGAATATCGCTTTGGCTGCATTCCAAGCCGCTCATAATGCTATGGGTGGTACGTCAATCCTCACCTATCCTATCTTGTTCTTGGGTACTGTACCTTTTCTTGGTTTTCACATGTGTGTCTGTTCCAGGTGGTGCTGTCAATCCCCCTCCACCCCAGTGCTCTTACAAAAAGTTTATGGATTGCAAGCCCCATAACTTTAGTGGAACCGAAGGGGCAGTGGGACTGCTTCGCTGGTTGGAGAAAATTGAATCGGTTTTCTCAATGTGCAGCTGCCCGGAAGGCGACCGGGTGAAATATGCTTCTGCGACCCTGGAGGGTCAAGCTCTGACTTGGTGGAACTCCACCACCCAGACCATGGGTATTGGGGAAGCCCACGCTATGCCCTGGACAGAGTTCGTTCAGTTGTTGAAAAATGAGTACTGTCCGAGGGATGAGATCCAGAAACTTGAGCACGAAGTCTGGAATCATAAGATGGTAGGGTCTGAGATTGAAGCTTACACTGCTAGGCACAATGAGTTGGCGGTGTTGTGCCCTGATTTGCACGCACCAGAATACCGAAGGATTGAACACTATGTTGCTGGGTTGGTACCGGAGATTGCGGGATTGGTAGCTGCGGGTAATCTCACTGTTTATTCTGAGGTGGTTCGGTCGGCTCACAGGCTGACCAACATGAAGGTGGCTGAAGGGGTCTTGCCTCCTCGAGGCGCTACTGTGAAGGCTCCTGAGAGTAACAAGCGAAAGTGGGAAGCTGTGGGGAAACGCTCGAGTTCGGCTCAGCCTCAGCAGGTGAGGAAGTCTGATGTTGGGGGATCGTCGTCTGAGCAGAAAACGGGGGGTTATCAGGGGAAGTTGCTGAAGTGTGAACGATGCTGGTTTCATCATACTGGTTGTTGCGACAAGAACCAGTGTCGCCGGTGCAACAAGGCCGGGCATGTGGCTCAAGACTACAGGGTTAATCTTCAGGGTAACCGGAACCCTCCTGCTACACCTACTCCGGCTCCTCATGTTGCTGCTCCCCAGGGAAACCAGGGTAAACAGGGGTGCTACAATTGTGGTGAACTTGGTCACTACAAGCGTGAATGCCCCAAGTTGAAACAGGGTGAAGCCGGGAAGAACGGATCGGGTAATGGAAACAACGGGGGCAGAAGCAGGAATGCTCGCGCCTTCGTGATTGGTTCGTGTAAGTCCAAGATCTTCTCTACCGGGTATCAAACAAACAATCGAGTGCGGAAAACAAGATTGAATGTGAAGAACAAATGATTAAAATGATGAAAATAATTATATTGCTGCTTCACCTTGCACACAATCTCTAGGATTGTCTGGTACAAGGTGGTGGCTCTTATGTTACTAATGAGAAGATTATGAATGTCTAATGAATGTCTAACCCTAACAATTAATCAAACAAAACATTATATAGGGTCCACTAAAGCCTTGGCCCACATGGCCTAACCCAAGTCCATTAACTAAACTAAGCCTAACTAACACAAATAGGCTTAATAAAGACAAGCGTAAACCTACTTAAATATAGCCCAACAATATCCCCCTAGGTTTATGCTGTCTTTATTATGGCTTAGTAGGAAGAATCTTCAAATCTTGATCTTCCAATCTTGGGTTCTTTCTTGTTCTCATGGAGGTAACTTCACAACTTTAATCATCATCAGCTTTTGCTTGAACATATTGCTAAAAGAGAACGTGAGAGGAGGATTCTCAGAAGCTCTTTTCTTTGTCAATTTTCTTTCAAACAACTTTTCAGGTACTTCTTCACTTGTACTTTTATTGTCAAAGGATGATTCACTTCAGGTTCTTCTAACTCAGGTACATCTTCTCATTGAGGTGATTCATGCTTGTCAGCAACTAGAACTCTTTCATTCTTCATCAACCCCTGTTTCTTGATTTGTATAAACTCTGGAAATTCTCAGAATTTTGTAAGCAAATAATAAATATAACAGAGGGTCCAATATACACATGAACACCAAGTACATCAGTGTACTACAATTTAAAATCTCAAAAACCTAAATTTTGTTCGAGAATCGGTCAAATCCTCAAGAATGGTCAATTTTTCATATCAGATAAACAAATTAACATAAAAATTCAAACTAATTACAATGCATCTTTTTGTTGAGAATCATGTGCAAGAAGATCATATCAGCTTTGTCAAAATGCAACACACCGTTAGTATATTTGTTTTGGTATACTTATTAAAGTGCCAGAAAACAGTCCAAGATGATTACCAGCATCGTTTATCCACTTAAACAAACATACACACACGTCTTCAAGTCCTTTGTTGTTCTTATTTTATTAACGTGTGTTAGACCGAAATAACTGTGTGTCCCACATCATGACATACCCCCGCGATCAAGGTATGCACAAAACTTCTTCATAACAGGTGAGTAAATTGCTGACATCTGTATGTTTTACAAGGTCAAGATCATCGGTGATCAGGTCTGCATATATCTGGATGCAACAAAGAGACCGATGGATTCCCGACCAGGGTTAGGGCAAATACCAAATGTTTCGGTATGATCATTGCTTTAGGCTTTTAATTTGTGCCTTTAGCTTGAATTCTCTTTGAGAATATGGGTTTTGGCATTTCCTTATTGCTCTTTTAAGACGTCCTAACTGTGCCTAGGTCAGCATATATCTGGATGCAGCAGAAGGGCAGCCAGGACATCCCCAGATGTATCAACAATTTAAAGACCTGAAATCTCAGATTTTGGCAATCTATCAACACAAGATTTAAGACCATAAGATCATACGCCAATGATGTGTTCCCCACAAGCTACACAGTCCTTTATCTTTAGTATGCAATTTTGGACTGAGTTCGTTGTGCAGCTTGCCTGCCAGTACATCATATAATGGAGCTGCAATCACACTTGATTTAATTTTCTTTTCGATTTTAAAGTGTGACAACTCAACAGCTGATGTACTATCATTTCTTCTTTTTCACACCATGAAATTCTCATTTTCGAAAATTTTCTATTGTTTTTGTATTTTTCTGAGGATATATATCCCCCTAAATTTGTGCTTAAAATTGAGAATTTAAAGAACAAATTTACAACCTAAAACTAAGAAAAATCTTTTTGTGTTTTTCTAAAACCATTCTCGAATTAAAGACCAATTACATTCAAAATTTTAATGCATCAGGTTTTGAGCGTACCTCTCTAGCTGATTTTACCTCCATTTTCTCCTTCAAAGGAAACATACTCACTGTTTAAGAAATTTAAATAAATATATAACAGAGAAATGTCACCTATCACGTGCGTGGAACAACCATTATCAACATACCAGTGGTCGGCAACAATCCTCCTTGGATGTCCCTGCACTAAGAAAGAAGATTAGTTAAACATTGGTACCCAGGCCATCGCGGTCCTGGGCACTCCTGAAGCGTCAACGTAGGACACTTCCCTCAAGCACATGTCCTTTTTCTCATTTAGATCTGGTACTGCTGCCGCCTTTGCTTTCCAGACTTGTTTAGGCTTAGCACACGGTTTTGCTACTTTCGGAGTAGCAGCTTTCTGTTTCTTAGGTTGTTTTGATTTCTGTGGAGGAACAACCTTTCGCTTGTTCTTGGCAGCATTCCAGTCTCCATCAGAAGGTTTGACTTTGGGATTAGCATTCTTCCTTGCCTTAGATTTTTCAACCTTCATTGGCTTGGAGTAGTATTTATCCCTTGGTGTAACCCTCTGATTCTGTCTATAATAGGGCACGTAAGGACGACTTGTGCAATTCCTTGCAATGTGACCGGGTCTTCCACAGTTGTAGCATGTCTGCTTCTTTGCATAAGGAACAGATCCCGGTCTGTTCGATCCCACTGATGAATGTGAGTGATGGGATCTGTTGGATGATTTGTTTGCAGGCTTCTTAAAGGTTATGCTCTGCTTAGAATATCTTGAACACCCGTGTGAACAAGATTGTGCTTGTGATGATGACTGTCCTTGAGCTTTCTGTTTAACTTCAGGAACCTGTTCAGAAGAGTTAGCACAGGTAGTTTTTCTATGTGGTGGCACATATTTATCGGTCGTGCCATTAACAGATAGCTCAGAAACAGTCCTTTTCTCATATGGTGCAGCATCTGCAGACAAATTAGACTGTTTCATATAACCACCTGCATTTTTAGTGCAAACAATATCATCCCCCTCAATCTTAACCTCTACTTTTACTAAATCTGCACATGAAGTAGAAGCATCAGTAATATTCACACATTTAAAATCAAGGATTGTTGGCTTTATCACACCTGTGCCAACAGTCATGGATGAGGGATCCGCACATTCTTGTTTAGTCTCGACTGACCATGAGCACACAGATTCTTCAGATTCTGGCACAGTCGAGGGTGTGTCATTTGATTCAGTTAAGCCACTTAATTCAGAAACTTGTGGTGGCTCTACTGAATCCCCCGTTGACTTAGCTGCTCTAGAGGACTCACAGCTGGATTCACGTGATTCAACTGATACTAATTTCTCAGATTCAGTTGTTTTAGGTGATTCACATTTGGAGTCACTTTCAGAAGTTGGTGGGGCAACTGGTTCAACGGTCTTTTCTGAGTCTAGATCAGATTCAGACTCAGGTGCAGTCATTTTTGAATCATCTGAATGAGGCTTAGAGTTGGTCAGATGATTTTCACAGTCTGCCATTTGCTTTAGACAAAGTTCTCTAATTTGCTTCATGAAATCAAACTCATAGTTCGCACTAGAGTTTTGCTGAGTGGTTGAATCAGAAATTTGTTCATTTCCTTTTAAATCTTCATGTTTAGATTCTCTAGACACTCCTACGAATTCATCGGATTCAGATGAGGATGGAACCTCATCTTTGCTAACCTCAAAAACTCTGTCCACCTCTTTATTTTTCTCAAAATTTAATGTCTCAGTCTGCTTTGAAGCATCTTGAGACTTAACAAAAGTTTTTGATGGGGCCTGCTCTTGCTTATGTTGTTTGTTCTTTGGTTTAGAGATTTTTACAGGGACCGATTCAGGTTTGGAAATTTTAACTTGATCCCTCGATGGTCGACTGGTTGGCTCTTCTATTGGAGGACCGTATCCTTTAACAGGCAGAGCCAACAATTCTTCATCCGACATGGGAATTGAGGAATAGTGTAACACCCCAACCGATGGCGGAAACATCGAGGTGTCACGTAGTGACGATTGTTCAATAGCTCATGGACTAAAGTGTAAATTTGAATACATTGATTAAATAATTTATTACATTGAAATGAAATACAACGATACTAACTGTCAACTAAATTGAAAAATACAATGAATCAAAATCTAAATATAAATCCGAAAGCTTAAAGGATGCATCTCAAAACAACCTGAAACATGTACAAAATAATTTGGTCAATACAAAAATTGTATTGGTGAGCATACCCTGTTTAAATAAATATAGTAGAAAAGTGTTTAGCAATTCATGTGTCGTATACTGTTTGCAATTATGTAATAAGTGGTATCCGGGTCAAATCAACCCTAAGAAAAGAAAGCAGATATATATAGTATGCGCTAGTAGTAATGTAATACATAGCAATGACGAGGACTCTCAACAGAGTCACAAGGGTATATACCATAGTACTATTCATTGAAATGCCAGGCCGCAACGGTTAATGATTTGACAGGTCATAGATACACAAAATGACACAAGCAAACACACATAATAATTGCTATTTTAGTAAGATGAAATAGAAAATTGATAGTAGGTACATGAGTCACCCCAAAATAGTAAAACAGTAAAAAGGGGAAAGATATACTCACAGTTTGCGAAAGCGAGCAAAATCCAACTTAAGCGGTCGTGAGCTAAGTAATGGGAATTCCGAGGAATTCAACCTATAATGTGTAAGAATACTAATAAGGAAGTGTCTAAAGAGTCTAAGGTAACTAGGGTCTAAGGCATTAGGGTTTGCTAAGTCGATTTGGGGAATTAGAGTTTTATGATAAGTCGTGTTAATGTAAAAGTTGTATCTCACAATTAATATATGAAAGGTTGTAAATGTGGTTTAAATAATATAACTATTACCAATTGAGTATTTAGTTAAAAATATGTTTAAATAATTAAAACAAAATAATTTAGTTAATTACTTTAACTAATTATTGTAAATAAATACAATAATCATAAATATTGAAATAAATAGTTATGAGTTACTCAAAGATCCATCAATGATAACAAAGACTTTTAATCATAAGACATTTTTATTTTATAAGAAAAATATTTGTAAAATAGATGTTGTAATAGTATAAATAAATAAACGTGTAATTATACCGTAATTGATAAATAAGACTAATAATACAAGACATGATCCAAAAATGCTATTTTTGTAGGAATTGGACACTTTCTGATGTAAACTAACAACAATAATTTTCCCATAATTCTTATAAACTTATTTATAATTAAAACTGATTTAATGCGATTAAATCATGTTTTAATGATTAAAAATAGGAAAATCAATAAAAATAAAAGTTTATAGAACCAATAATTTTTAATTAAGTTCATGATGATTAGAAATAATTTATCAAAAATTTTGAGATAAAAATCATTAAAAATGAATTTTTAATCAATTAAATACGATTAAAACAATTTAATTCAATAAAAATATAGAAATAAAACATTTTTCTGAAAATAAAAGTGGGTTAATTTTCTATGAGGTGTCAAGATGCGACACCTAAATTTTTATAATTTTTGCATCACAAATGAATTTATTATGAATATTATAAGTTTATATAAGTAATTGATTATTTTATAAAAAAAAAATATACTCATAATAATAAGGACAACTAACAAAAAAAAAGGAAAAAAAACAATGGTAGGCGCCTGGAATCGAACCCAGGTGGCCTTGTTTCACAAACTTCACCCAAACCACTAAGGCACTAGTATATTATGTTGATTTCTTTAAAACAAAATAATATTTAACAAGTTACTAGAGTTCATCATCTTCCCCATTTAACACTTCAAACCCTAACCCTAACCTAAATCTCAATCATCATCAATTCGACGAGATTAATAGTAGATTATAGAGGGGTTTTTTTCGGAATCAACTATAAAATGAAACGCCATAGCAACCTAAGACTTACAATAACGAATTTGACCCGGAAACGATGCTTTCACAACCGCACACATGGGGCCGAACCACCAAGCTTCTGGATGCATTTGGAGGTGTTTAGGTGTGGGTTTAGGACGTGTGTAGGTGCAGTAACGTAAGACGATGTTTAATTTATAGATTAAAAGATTGAAACGCGTTTGGTTAATGTGACCGGAATAACTTCGACGGTTACACAAAGTTTTCATCAATATTGATGATTGGCACGCGACTGAAACGTATTTAGATGTCCCAACAGTTCGCAATAATGGAGAAGCTCGACGTTTGCATTAAATTCGGAGTTCAACGTTCAAAAGTGGCCGTTTTGTGGTTGGCCGGAAAACAACACCGGTGACCGGACTTGTCACCGGATTTACGTGAGTGGTGAGGGGAGGGAAAACAACTTTTTTTTTTAAAGTTTTGGGTTATGGCAGAAATAGTCCCTCCATTTAAACTTAGTTAGTTTTATTAAATTTCAGTTAAATTTTCCTTTATAATACTTAACCAAAGTTAACTTATTTAACTTAAATATTTTTAAAACTTTATGAAACTTGCATTTATAAAATCCCTTTACGAATACGTTTCAACATACGCATTTGATTAAAACTTTACTCGATCCAAATTAAATATAAATGATAAATTTTTTTTTAGTTCGCTCAATAATTAAATTTGAAAACGGCGAAACTTACAAAGACTATAATGGAAATATTTGATGGGCTATTATTGTCAATTAGGTGAAAGACGAGGGTGACGGATGTCACATTTTCATTAAAAGGTGGTGGAATTTCCACAAACCCAATTCCCTTATTCCTCACGTCCTTTGGTCTGTACCTTAACTGGGTATTGATCATTTTTTCAACTTTGGGACTGGAACAATCGAATTTTTTAAAATGAAAATCGGCATTTTCAAATTTAGATTTTAAGTCGATCAATTCCGCGGTTAAAGTATCAGACAGTCGTTTGAAGTGTAAATATCGACACTTGTGATCACTCACCTCCTGATGCAAGCGCTTGATATCGAGTTTTTGTTGTTCGACCATTTCTTTATAGGAATGAAATTTCTTTTTCATATCCCAAGTGGCCATTTTCTCGTATTCAAGCTGCTTGAATGCGGAGAGAGTTTCTTCTCTAAAACCTATAATTTTTAACCTGCATCGTTCAGTACAACATGATTCAGCTAAAATGTCAGTGTGTACCTCAGATGCGGATGGCACATGGTCATTTTGTTGTGCCATGAAAGCTTGAGCAGCGTGAGCGGCAGGAGCAGCAGATGTGACAGAAGCAGCAGGAGCGGAATATATGACAGGAGCAGCAGGAACGGCAGGAGCAGTAGAAACAACATGAGCATCAGGAGCGGATGAGCAGCATGAATCGAAATTTGAAGATGTAGTATCAGAAGCGGACGAACTCACTGCAACAGAGGTGTCACTTTGGGTCTTCAATGTGTGACGCTTATCTAACTCCTTGATGAATGAGATTAACTCATCCGGTATCATTTTGGACCAGTTTGTTTCTGTAATGATCCGATTGACGTTCATAAACCAGCTACATGTTGGCTGATCTGGAATTCTTTTCAAGGCGTCCAGAAGACTCTTGTTGATCCAACGATTTGCCATCACAATCTCTGCATTCTTCATTTCTAACAGCAGTTCGGTAAATCTGTCAAGCAGTGCATATACGGTTACCAGGAGTGTAACCGAAACTCTCAAGTCTCTGCTCAAACACCTCACTTTGAAAAGACATTTTAAGCTTTAATAGTGATCCCCCAAAATCTAGACGTTCCACGAAAAATTTTA
The DNA here is from genome assembly GCA_028751855.1 of Ambrosia trifida. Classification (NCBI taxonomy): domain Eukaryota; kingdom Viridiplantae; phylum Streptophyta; class Magnoliopsida; order Asterales; family Asteraceae; genus Ambrosia; species Ambrosia trifida. Next base: position 61,820,798 of record CM054127.1, read on the forward strand.
GACCGAGCACAGGACGTCCAAAAGTAGTCAACCGTCAAAGATAGTACACAGTTTAGTCCACCGTAGTCAACCGAATCCAACCGTATGCCGTAAGGTCGATCCCCCCAAATTGAGCTTGTACACTCCAAATGATACACTATTATTATTATTATTATTATTATTATTATTATTATTATTATTAAAATTATTATAATTTGGTCAAAATGTTAGTCCACGTGATGATGAGTGGTGTGTCAAAATGTGACAGTCCCTTTTTACCTTTTTGATGTCACTCCCCTTTTCTTTTGCCTCACAACTCTCAAGACAAACAAAGCAACAACCAAACTAAGTTCACTACTATCTCTCTCACTACAAAAATCCACAACTTTCACTATCTTTCTTAACTCTCACCTTTCTCTTAAATCAAACAACAACCTGAACCTCCTCTGTCTTTACCTTTAGAACAAAACTCAAACACAAACACACATAGCAGACAACAACCAACTTTGTCCGAGGTGGATCTGGGTTTTCTGGGTTTGGCGGTGGTTGTTGGTTACAGGTTGGTTTCCGGGTGGGGTGTCCGAGTAGGATTGGGTTGTAGGTACGGGTGATGTCTAGTGTGTAGTGACGGTAGTGGCTGAGATGGGTGGAGGTACGGGTTTGGTGGGGGTGGGTGTTGGGTTGATCGGACGGTGGGTTTGAGACAGGTGGTTCAAGGCGTTGGGTTGAGGCTCGGGTTGCAGAATGGTGATGGAGAAGGGTGTCAGGTGATGGTGATGCGGCGGTGGGTTAAGATTGGGGTTTGGTTTCTGGTTTGATTCAGGTTGCAGTCTGGATCGGATGGTGGTGGGTTTTCCGGCTCAAGTGTGTCCGAGCACAAGGAGGGAAGTGTCCGAGTAAGGGAGTTGGGTGTCCGATGAAGGGTTGAACTGTGTCCGAGGTCTGATAGAGTGTCCGAGTGGCTTGGCTTGTGTCCGATGTGAGATGTGTGTCCAAGGTGAAGTCCTGTGTCCGAGGTGGTTGGGTGTCCGAGCTCTCTGCTGTGTCCGAGTGACAGGTGTATCCGAGCTCGAGTGAGTGTCCGAGTTCGAAAAGAATGTCCGACCGATGAAAGCAGTGTCTGAGCAGAAAGGATGTGTCCGAGGACCAAACTTGTGTATGAGCTCAGGTGTGTCCAAGGTGTGGCTTGTGTCCGAGCTGGGTTCTGTGTCTGAGGTGCTCTGCTGTGTCCGAGTGACGTGGCGGGAGTCCGAGTAGAGTGTTGTGTTCTCGAGGTGATGGAGGGGTACTCGAGTGATAGAGCTTTCCGGTTGACAGAAGTGTTTCCGACGAAGATGGATGTCCAATGAGCTCTGCTTTTCGGGCAGTTTGATGTGTTTTGCTGTTTCCAAAAAAAATTTCACTGTTTCCAAAAAAATACTTTTATATGTATTACCAACTCACATCTGTTTAAAACTTTGGGAACCACCGAAAATTCATCTTTTTGTAAAGTTGACCACTTTTTGACTACACCTTTTATTTTTGATAATATTCGTCTGGTAACAAAAACCTCTAGAATAATGGAAACAAGTTGACCATCATCAAAATAGATCCGTAATACTTGGAAACACTTTATGAATAATTAAAATAAATCAAACACCCATCTTCATCACCTGTTCTTCATATTCTTAAAAATAAATCTGCAAAAATTCTAAAAAAAATCACCCAAAATGATTAGAAAAATAAAATCTAAAAACGAGATACGAATAAACCTGTTTCAAATCACGAGCACAGCAGCAACGATTCTTCTTTCGATTGTTCTTCGAATGATACCAAACCGAGCCTTCGAAAGACTTCTTAGGCTCTGATACCAATTGTAAGTCCAAGATCTTCTCTACCGGGTATCAAACAAACAATCGAGTGCGGAAAACAAGATTGAATGTGAAGAACAAAAGATTAAAATGATGAAAATAATTATATTGTTGCTTCACCTTGCACACAATCTCTAGGATTGTCTGGTACAAGGTGGTGGCTCTTATGTTACTAATGAGAGGATTATGAATGTCTAATGAATGTCTAACCCTAACAATTAATCAAACAAAACATTATATAGGGTCCACTAAAGCCTTGGCCCACATGGCCTAACCCAAGTCCATTAACTAAACTAAGCCCAACTAACACAAATAGGCTTAATAATGACAAGCGTAAACCTACTTAAATATAGCCCAACAGTTCGAGCGGGGCTCGACAGGATCCTGACACTGTTACTGGTACGTTTCTTCTCGATAATCGCTATGCTACGGTTTTATTCGATTCCAGTGCCGATAAGAGTTTTATATCCCTTGGGTTTAGCCAATTGCTTGATAGGGTACCTACACCTTTAGAGACTAAGTACTTGATAGAATTGGCTGATGGTAAGAAAGTCGAAGCGACGCACGTCCTTAGGGAGTGTCGCCTTGAGTTGTCGGGTTATTCCTTTCCTATTGATCTTATGCCGTTGTCCTTGGGTAGTTTCGATGTTGTCGTGGGTATGGATTGGGTGTCTTTGTATCATGCTGAGATCGTTTGTTTTGATAAAGTCATTCGACTTCCTCTCCCTGATGGAGAAATTCTGTTGGTGCACGGTGAGAAGAGCGGGGTCCCGTTGAGTATCATTTCGTGTATGAAAGCCTATAAGTATCTTCGGAAGGGGTATTCTGCCATTCTGGCACTTGTTTCGGTTTCGTCTGAGGAAGAGAAGAAGATCGAAGATATTCCTGTTGTCCGTGATTTTCCCGATGTATTTCCTGAAGACCTACCTGGTCTTCCGCCTTATCGTCAGGTCGAATTCGGTATTGAACTTGCTCCAGGTGCAGCCCCTATTGCCCGAGCCCCATATCGTCTTGCACCTCCCGAGATGCAGGAGTTGTCTAACCAGTTGCAGGAGCTGTTAGAGAAGGGTTTCATCCGACCTAGTTCGTCCCCGTGGGGAGCCCCTATTTTGTTTGTCAAGAAGAAGGACGGAAGCCTACGGATGTGTATCGACTACCGGGAATTGAACAAGGTTACCATCAAGAATCGTTATCCTCTTCCTCGCATCGATGACTTATTCGACCAACTTCAGGGTTCTAGTTTCTATTCGAAGATCGATTTGAGATCGGGGTACCATCAGTTGAGGGTTCAAGAAGCTGACATTCCGAAGACCGCCTTTCGAACTCGCTATGGCCATTTCGAATTCTTGGTCATGCCTTTTGGCCTCACCAATGCACCCGCCATTTTTATGGATTTGATGAACCGTGTTTGTAAGCCTTATCTTGATAAGTTCGTGATTGTCTTCATTGATGATATTCTAGTCTATTCCAAGAACGAAGTGGACCACCAGGAACACTTGTGCCTTGTTTTGGAACTCCTGAGGCGGGAACAGTTGTACGCCAAGTTTTCTAAGTGTAGCTTCTGGTTGCGTGAAGTCCAGTTCCTTGGTCATGTAGTTAATGAGAAAGGAATTCACGTTGACCCAGCTAAGATTGAAGCCATCAAAGACTGGGAAGCACCAAAGACGCCATCTGAGGTGCGGCAATTCCTGGGTCTTGCAGGTTATTATCGTCGTTTTATCGAGGGATTTTCGAAGATCGCTCAACCCCTCACCTCGCTTACCCAGAAGGACAAGAAGTTCGACTGGGGTGATTCGCAAGAGTCAGCCTTCCAGATGTTAAAGGCTAAACTCTGTTGTGCTCCTATCTTGTCCTTGCCTGAAGGCACGGACGATTTTGTGGTTTATTGTGACGCTTCTATCCGGGGTCTCGGTTGTGTACTGATGCAGCGCGAGAAGGTCATCGCCTATGCTTCTCGTCAGCTCAAAGTTCATGAGAAAAACTACCCCACCCATGATCTGGAATTGGGTGCTGTAGTCTTTGCTTTAAAGATTTGGAGGCATTACTTGTACGGTACCAAGTGCACCATCTACACCGATCACAAGAGCCTCCAGCATATCTTTGATCAGAAGGTGTTGAATATAAGACAGCGTCGCTGGGTCGAGCTTCTTAATGATTACGAGTGCGCTAATAAATACGATCCTGGCAAGGCGAATGTGGTCGCAGACGCCTTGAGCAGGAAGGAAACGGCTAAACCTCGTCGTGTTCGAGCTCTTCAGCTCACCATCCATTCCGGCTTACCTGATCGAATCCTTTCGGCGCAGCAAGAAGCTTTGAAGGAGGAAAACCTTAAAGCTGAAACCATGCACGGTGCTGATAGCCACCTTGAGCTCAGGTCCGATGGCCTACACTATTTCGCTGAACGTATTTGGGTTCCTTTATTTGGGGGCTTGCGGGAGCTCGTTCTTGATGAGGCTCACAAGTCCCGGTACTCTATTCACCCTGGCTCCGATAAGATGTATCAAGACCTGAAGATACTTTATTGGTGGCCGAACATGAAGGCGGATGTAGCTTCGTACGTGAGCAAGTGCTTGACCTGTGCCAAGGTCAAGATTGAATATCAAAAGTCGTCCGGCCTTCTGCAACAGCCTGAAATTCCCGAGTGGAAATGGGAGCGGATTACGATGGACTTTGTGACCAAACTCCTGAAATCGCCCAGTAGTTGTGACATGATCTGGGTGATTGTTGATAGGTTGACAAAGTCTGCGCACTTCCTCGCTATCAAAGAAACCGATGGCCTCGAGCGTCTGGCACGGTTATATCTCAAGGAAGTGGTCTCTCGGCACGGGGTGCCTGTCTCTATTATTTCTGATCGTGATTCTCGGTTCGCCTCTAACTTCTGGAAGTCCTTACATAAGGCTCTGGGTACTCAGTTAGACATGAGCACAGCGTATCATCCGCAAACTGACGGTCAAAGTGAGTGGACAATCCAAACGCTAGAAGACATGCTCCGGGCATGTGTGATCGATTTTGGCAAGGGGTGGGAGAATCATCTACCGTTGGTGGAATTCTCCTACAACAATAGTTACCATTCTAGCATCAAGGCAGCTCCGTTCGAGGCTCTTTACGGGCAGAAATGCCGGTCTCCTCTTTGTTGGGCCGAGGTGGGTGAGAGTCAACTCACCGGCCCGGAACTTGTGTACGAGACTTCCGAGAAGATCGTACAAATCCGTAACCGCATGGCAGCAGCTCGGGACCGTCAAAAGAGCTTTGCCGATCGTCGTCGCAAGCATATGGAGTTTGAGGTTGGCGACAGGGTTTTGTTGAAGGTATCTCCGTGGAAGGGCGTTATACGTTTTGGGAAGCGGGGCAAATTGAATCCTCGGTATGTGGGACCGTTCACAATTCTGGAACGGATTGGACCGGTAGCATACATGCTTGATCTGCCAGCTGAACTCGGTAATGTTCATAATGTCTTCCATGTCTCTAATCTCAAGAAGTGTCTGGCGGACGAATCTTTGGTTGTTCCTCTCGAAGAGATCAAGGTGGATGATCGTCTGCGTATTGTGGAGGAACCGGTTGAAATTCTTGACTATAAAATCCGTAGCCTTCGCCGGAGTAAAATCCGCATTGTTAAAGTCCGTTGGAACTCAAATCGTGGACCGGAGTTCACGTGGGAACGGGAAGATCAGATGAAGGCTAAGTATCCCCATTTATTTCCTAAACGCGCGTTCGAATCAAGGCATGTCTCTTCTGAAGCTGAATGAATCTCGGGTCGAGATTCCTTTCAACAGGGGGATGATGTGGCAACCGGAAAATTTTTCTTCTCTTTCATCTCTTCCTTTTCGGCCTTGAGCAATTTTTGGGACGAAAATTCTTTCAACAGGGGGATGATGTGACACCCGGCAAACTCAGGTTAGTAACGTTGACTAAACTAGTAAGTCTACCTTAACGAGTCATGCATATTACATACTTAACGGGGTCAGTCGAGTCGGTACGATGATTCTGGGAATCATCGGGAGTCGTTACGATGATCCACGGGATCATCGGGAGTCAGTCCATAACCACATGTACAAGGATTGGTGATTCGTGGAATCGCCGGGTTTAACGCACACACAAGTCTCGAGTCCCGGGAATTGGTGAACGGATGTAAACGTGTTAGTTATCATGCATTATATGTTTGAAATCATTATGTGACTTGTCGGTATGTGAATACGTGTTTATATGTGTTAAAATAGTGTTTAACGCGCCAAAAACCCATTCCAGCACCCTATAGGCGATTAGGAGTCTGGGGAGCTCCTAATCGCCACTTCTGAGGCGAGTAGAGGGGGGCCTGGGGCGAGTAGGAGCCCTACTCGCATGAATAGAGGTGAGTAGGATCCCTACTCGCCTAATCTGGTCTGCTACTCGCATGAAGGGTTGTGCATGAGTCAAAACACCTATAAATAGAACCCTTGACTCCCCAAACACCCTTAGAGCAACCCTAATTGATCCTAAGCCACCCACACACCCTAGAACATCTCTGGAACTTGTTTTGCTACAATAATCACCATTTCCAATCTTACACACCTTTCTTTGATAAAATCCAAGGTGTGTTCTTCATCTATAGCCTTTGTAAAGTTGTTGTTTTGGTTCCCCAAAAGTCCAGACCTTGTTTTGCTAAGTTTGTGTCTTTAAAACCCTTTGAAAAGAGTTCTAAAACAAGTCTACACCATAATACTTGCTATATGTGAAGTATTTGTGCATATGATGATTGTTGGTGATTATAACATGAATGTTTCCATGAATTTGTTGTACTTCTGATGTGTAGGTGTTGTTAGGATGCTTATCTATGAGTTTAAGCTCTTGTTATGGTGTTTAGGTGCAAGTATGCATTTTGACCCATTTGGGTAATTCTTGAAGAATAGGATGTTATGATATGATTCATTGCTTGTTTATGGTTAGAAATCATGCTAGGATGTTGATATAGCATAGAGATGATGAATTGCAACTTGTAGGAGATGAAATCTGATTGTTTCCATTTAAGGAAAGATAAGGTTAGTTAATGAAACCTAGTATTTTGCCATTTTTGGAAATAATCGCACCGAGCCCGTTAGAGCAGAGATAAATTGGGGGTATTTTGCTTGGAAAGGGTTGGTTAATAGTTTAGTTTTGATATTGGGTGTTTTTACATGTTTCGGATCTGATTTGGAGGGTTTAACGCGCGAAAACGCGCATCAGCAGGCTTGGGGCGAATAGGAGCCTACTCGCCTGAAGCTTGGGGCGAATAGGAGCCTACTCGCCTGAAGCTTGGGGCGAATAGGCCCTACTCGCCTATATACTCCCTCCTACTCACTAGTTGACTTTTCCTAATTGCATGAAGGTTTCCTAATCGCGTGTACTGCTGTCGTAAACACATTTTGACATCCCGGAACATGATTTGACACCTAGGAACATGATAGGAACCCCGGGATACACCCAATGACTTAGTAACACGTGTTCGGACCTGTTTATGCGTTAATCGGACATTATGCTAGACTAGGTGAACTATTGCGCGTATTGAATGTTTAATTGCATGTGATGCATGATGTCTTGTATTTACCTAACACGTGGGATGTCGGGTCACCAATGGGATGTCGGGTCTTGTCTGGTACGGTCGGTTTAACAGTTAAAGATGTTTTCACACGTTTATGGTCACGGTCTGGACATTCGAGGACTAGTTAACCTGCGGATTATTAGTCCGATACTTATACGCATCTTATGATAGGTCGCCGCTATTTGGGGCTATCATAACATAATTACTTAACTGTTTTCAAGTAACGCAATCCGAGGTGAGTTTCACAGCCTCACTTTTACCATTTTACTTTCGGGGGAGAAACATGCTACTTACTTACTTATTAAAGATCATGTTATACTATGGTTACTTTACAAATACTATGCGGCTTTTATGGAAAGTCCCAGGGGGGAAACCATGAATGTGTGGGGATGCACAACGGGGGAAATGTGGATAGATCTATTGGGCCTCACAAACCCCACTCGACGGCTGGGCTGGGCGGGTGCATATTGTCTCTTATTACTGGCTCGCCGAGGCATCGGTTATAGCCAAAACTACTGGGCAAGCTTCAACAACTTATAAACGTATAGTAATGGGTTCCCAACCGCAGTAGTAAACAAACACTTAACGTCTAGCTAACGTTCTTATAACCTAGTAGTAACGGATATGATCTTCACAACTTATAACAACATTTTATAAAAGAAAACCTGTGAACTCTCCAGCATTATATGTTGGCATTTTTGGCATGTTTTCTCAGGTCGCTAAGGTAGCAGTCAATGGGCTAGGCGCACGGAGTCATGCACAGCGTCTAATATTTTGAAGCATATTAAACAATGTTTTGTAAACAATGATATGTCTTTTGGTTGTAAACAAGAAATGCTTCCGCTGCTGGTTTACGGCTCAAAGCATGATATTTTGGTTTTAAATATATATATGAATGCATGTTTGTTGTATGTTTATTGTGATCGTTGACTGAGATCCTGGTGTGTCACGCGCCTCGCGGTAAAACCCCGCACGTGGAATTTGAGGGTGTGACACATAACATGGTATCTATGCACACAAGCATCTACGCCTACCAAGCTACACGTCCTTTTCTTTCCTTTACCATACGGCCGAAGCATCACCATCATCACCTCATCATTTTGTGTTGCCTTTAACATACACCAAAGTGGAATCAATGTCAATTATCACCACACTTTCCCATACAAGACCCAATACCCTTGCACCATAACTCACCTAGTCGGCCTATAATTAGCCCACGACTTCTTATGAGATTTGCCACCCAAATCCTAGTTCATGAAGTGTCATTATCCTAGATCACTATCTATCCAATGATGAGTTTATCTCCTTCCATTTAGCCGATTATATACAAACAAGTTTCCTCAATTGTAACTTTCAAGGAATGTCCAATATATACACTAATATAGCATGAAGACACCATGTACACACGTTCTTTGATTAATGATCTCAACCCCAAAATAGATGGATCCTCTCTTTTGTCTTGTTCTCGGCCGAACATCATTCCAAACCCACCTCATGTCACTTTTAACAAATTATCACAATCTTACATCTACATAGACAAAGAACCTTCCTTGAATGTTGGGCACCAATCGAAAACTAGAAGACCAAGGGAACTATCAACATCAACAAGTGAAGACAAATCTATGTTCCAAGGAATTGTCACTATCATCTCTACCCATCTACAACCATTCGGCCGATCCATATCCACCTTCGTATGACAAGATTTGCTTTCCAATTACACTTGGATACATGAGGTAATCGGCAAAGATGATGATGATGTAATAACTTATATTAATTAAGGCATGCAGCCAAGAATGATCCATTTTCCCATCTAAGTCAACACCCCTTCTTCTTGATTGATTCTCCCAATTCATTGTCTTGCACCAACTTGTGAATCCAACCTTTAAACATTACTTCAATCAAGAGTATTAGACTTACCATAATTGTTTTGTCACCACATCAATCGATCACCTATATAAATAGCCTCATGATCATTCTAAATTCACCAAAAAACTCACTCTCTCTCTCTCCCCCCCCCCCCCTCTCTCTCTCTCTCTCTCTCTCTTGATCATTCTCGGCCGATCACCACAACACAAAAACCATACCCATTTTCCATTCCAAGCTCCAAGACTCAAAGTTAGGAAGCTCAACTAGAGGCTCGAAGGTCCAATCACTCGAACACACACTTGCATCAACTAGGTACATTTTCAACAAACCGACACTTCTAGTTTATTATAAATCAATCGACCCTCTTGATTACTCGACCCCGACCCTATAACACACCTAATTTAGTGATTTTTTAAAGGCATTGTCTTGTTTATTATTGATTGATATCGATTACAAACATACACATATATACATATATATATATATATATGATCGCATATATGCATACCACACACATATGTGACACAAATCAACTTGGAGGACGCGCACACACCATGTTTAAGGTTTTATAACAACATACGGCTTGATAGTTTGTCAAGGGATCGATTTGGTATCAAAACATACATATATGTTTATACTCGAAACTATGCTACATTATGTGTGTGATTATACACGATTTCATTGAAAACACACTAGCACACACTTGTAATCATTCAATTATATATTGATGAACACGAGTAAGTCGTTTTGGATACATTAAACAATCTGATTTGAAGTCATTATCATTGAAAAGTTTCAGCTATAACATACCAGCATATGTTTACCTAGCCATAACATGTGTTAGTACTATCTTTTGACATTAAAAGACATAAACATGTGTTAAAACATTCGTTTTTCTATAAAACAACCACACATGTTGAGATTGGGAATATTCTACACCCATGATGACATGTGGGGCCCATTTTTTCAAGAATAGATACGTTTTCATAATAAAACACTCGAGATTCACGAAACCGTACACTTTACAAGTATACATAAAACAAGTAATAATTGTCACGTGCAAGAACAATGGCCCATATATAACAAACATAAGGTTCCACAAGTCGGGTGAACAACTTGTATGGTAAACGACAAGAACGTACAACTTACTATGCCCTTGATAATCATAGGGCAATCATTGTCAGGACGATAGTTACCCCACTTCTCTGCTTTACCAGACCACACACCAGGTGAGTTTCACGGCCCCATTTTACCACTTTTACATTTTTGGGAGATAAACATGCTACATTTCTAGTACATTACATTTTGTGTGATATTCTATCATGACTTCCATGTGGAACATGAGATATTAGATTCATGAGCTCCACAGTTCTCGTACTTACATTTTCATCGTAACCATTAACTAACAAAATCCATGGAACACTTAAATAGATCTATTAGGTTGACACCCCCACTCTTGGTTAGTCACTCTAACCGGTTACATACAAGAGAGTGTTAGTATTCTATTATACATGCGTTGTCTTTAGAGTACAATGCGCGAGGCACAACAATCAAGAGGTTTGGTTATGGGACTCATGGTTTGCACAGTGATCATTCGTTTAGTTAGCATTTGATTGGTCATACACGAATTTCACAAGCACCTTACATAGTACAATTAAACCTGTGAACTCATCGACATTATGTTGACAAATCTTTTATGCATGTTTTTCAGGTAATTGACCATGAGGAGCAGGGGCTTGGGAGAGAGGTTCGAGTGTGCACATCATGGTACCATCACCGGTTGAATTTCAATAATGTTGGTCATGTCATGTTTCGGTATTTGATACAATAATTTTCAAAAGATGTTATGTTTCCCTAATTATGTATAACAATATTTATCGTCTAATGGTATCGTTTTAAGTTACATCTTATGTGTTGCTCGAACCTTGTGCCTGAAAACTTTTCGAATCACATCCCCGTGTTTCCACATTGGCGGGGTGTGACAGTAGAAGATCATCGAGCAAGAAATTATTTCCTTTGATTGGCTGAATGTCCCTTTCAATCTCCTCTCCTCAGCTATCATGTCTCAGGTGTCGCGTGGGGCCCACAGAAGTTTCTTATGCATTTGTGCTAAGGCTGACATATGTGGTTATGCTTGCGTACACACATCTTGGTATATGTCTCTTCAAGATCTGATCCGGACCTTCACTAGTTATGAAAAAGAACCACACTTGAATCTATGTTGAATGTTGCTGAGAAACAATCACAATATTAGCTAGGTTCAGGATCCGTATCTCCTTTTGTGTCTGAATGTCTCTAATACCCTTTTTATGTTATCTATATCTATACTACATTATAAAGAGACAAATGTGACTATAATAGTAATTTTCAATGATTTTTATGATGGCATATGAAGAGTTCTTTGCTTCACACCAAAGATGTCATGAAAATTCTTCAAATACTACCCCTATTTGCAAAAGCAACTTGTACATTATTGTGATATTGAATGAAATTGTTGAATGCTGTATAATTAGTGTGTAAAATAATGATATATAACTTTTCTTTTATCGTCAAATATTTAAATATGTATATGCGCACATAAATTGTTTTGACCCGCTTCCTAACCCAATCGATCAGACTTATTTGGGAATTAAGTAAATAATTTTTCGGTCATTTCTTAATTCAATGATAGTTAAAAACTTTTGTGAATATTTATTGCAAACTGATAAGAAGTTATAACATTTTTTTTGTGTGTGTTTTCAAGTTGGTTGATGTCTTTGTGATTATTTTAGCAGAGTTGTCGTCACCCGTACACAAAAAAAAAAAAGATACGATGGTGGAATTTTAAACATAGGCATCATGTGTGTCTTATTTGATTGATATAATTTGTAGTTTCATGAATTGATTTATTTACTTTTATTCATAAACTTTAAAGCAAAGAAATTATTATCATCATGTAGAACACTGTTTCTTGGTTCATTAAAGGTGATTAGGATGGTTTTAAATTGTTTTATGTAAATCAGCATGGTCATGGCATTATATAATAGTTCTATGGACGTTGATGGGTATTTTGGTTTTAAATGTTAACTACAATTTTGGGTTGCAATAAACTAAACCAGCTATGTTGGGTGGGCAGCTCGGTTGTGGCGACACCTTTTAGCAATTTGACGCTATTCAATAACTTTGTTTTAACTCTACATGTGGCGATTCTAAAATAAAAGGTTGGATCTAGATCGTTTAAAATATGTGATTGGTTAAAATTTGTCATGCATACAATATTAAGTAGTTTATAATTTTAATAGTAATTTTTTATTTAAGTGAGACAAGTAAGACTTATGACATAGACTAGAGTGATGTAACTAATTAATTTTATGCCTGCTAATTTTCAATATGCAATGAATGTGTTGCAAATGACGATAGTAAGGTTTGGATATTGTGAGGTTTAAGCATAAGGAACAAAACATTGTGAGTGTCTTGCATCATCGTCTTCTTTCAGTTGTGTTCCTTGTTTCCATGTCGAGTCTGATTGGCTCTTTTGGCTAGGTTGGTGTACTTTTCAAAAATGTTGATATTCAGATGGGTGAATATTGAAGATTAATCTTGAATGTATAGTAAAGTTGAAGGTGCTAAAGTGGAAAGTTTAATTAGTCAATATTTAATTAGTTATTTGAATGTTTAGAATTATCTAGTTTGGTTAATTAGTATACATAATGATGTTTGGTTTTAGATTATTATTATTGCTAGAAGTATTTGAGTAGGAATAGTATGGTTGGTCCCTTGTTTGTTTGCTCGTTTGGTTGAAAAGAAAGAGTCGCGGGTTCGTCTCCCCAAATATCTCGTGTTCGTGTTTGATCTAATTAGTTGGGCCAACAATTGGTATCAAAGCTTTGGCTCGTTGAACACATGGTTGATATTGCATTGAGTTAATTCGTAAAGGATCATTTCTCCGTTCGTTTGTCAGAAGGTTTGAGAAATAAAATCATGCGGTCACCGTTTTGCCTTCTGGCTTATTTGGGTTCTGGTTAGCAAAAGAGAGGTGAAAGAAAAGAAAATAAAAACAAATATATTTTTTGTCGTGATCTACTTGAAAAAAGAGTTGTGTTCCTATTTGTTTTGTTGTGATTTGCAAGAAAACAAAGGAGTAGATTTTGTTGGACTTGCTATTAAAGTTCACTGTTAAAAGAAAAAAATCTTACTGTTTCATTTAAAAAAATAATCAAATTCTTTTGTTGCTTGGTGTTGGTTATGAACTAGTTTGATCAAGATTAGATCTGGTTCAGTTTTGTTAGTACGCAGAAAAGAACTTAGAGGCTTATCATGCCTAGTGACAAAGAAGAAAGTTCAGGGAGTTTAGTAATGGTGAAAGAATCGAAAGGTGGTTTTTTTTGCCGGCACCAAAGTTAACCTCGACTAACTATGCGGCATGGTCGGTTATGGTGAAAACGGTGTTAGGCGCGAACGGTTTGCATGATGCAATTGATAAGGAAAAAGGGACAAGGATGAAAAAAAGAAAGAAATTTATGGCATTGGGTGTCATCTTTCAAAGTCTACCCGAAGATGTGTTGCTTCATATGGCTAAGTATTCAGAACCGAAAGATGTTTGGGAAGAACTAAGAGTTCGTTATCTTGGTGCAGAAAGAACGCAGAAAGCTCGTCTTCAAATGCTGAGAAACGAGTTAGATGGATTGAAGATGAGTGAGATCGAAAGTATTGATGAATATGCAGCAAAGTTGGGTGGAGTACAGTCGAAGTATAAGAGCTTGGGAGAAAGACTCGAAGAGAAGTTTGTGGTGAGAAAATTCTTGAACTCTATGCCTAATAAATATTTACCTATTGTTTCTTCAATAAAGCAATTTGGAGAAATTGAAACCATGACGTTTTAAGATGTAGTCGGACGTTTGAAGGCATACGAAGAAAGAAATAAGTTCTAGAATGTAAGTGAAAGTTCATCCCAAAGTCAACTTATGTTCAACCAGACTGAAAAGAAAGTTGAAAACTACCAAGGACGTGGAAGATACAACAAACGAGGAAGATGGAATCAAAGATGGAGTAATGAATGTAAGAATGGTGAACATGTTTAAGAAACGAGAAAGGATCTCGAAGAATGGCATGAAAGAAAGAAGTATGTGAGGTGCTACAACTCTGATAAGATTGGGCACTATTCGTATGAATGTAAAGCTCCTAGTAAAGGGAAAGAAGAAGCCAATTTGACAAAGACAGAAGATGTAGGTGATATTGATCCATCTTTGTTTATGGCAGTTTGTTCAATAAAGAAAGTAAGTTTGAATGAAGAAAGGATTATCCCTAGTGTGTTTGAAAATGATGAAAAGAATGTAGGAACATGGTCCTTAGATAATGGTGCAAATCATCATATATCGGGAAAGAAAGAGTATTTCACTACCTTGGATGAACGAGTTTCAGGTAAAGTAAAGTTTGGTGATGGGTCCGAGATCGAAATCAAAGGTCAAGGTAATATGACTGTGGTAGGTAAGAATGAAGAAAAGAAAACGTTTTTTAATGTTTTCTATATGCCTAAGAGCATTCACATCCCCTCCACCATTTTATATCTTATAATATAATAAAAAAATCATACTTTTCAAAATCTATGTCTCATTTTAAAAAAACCTTCCACATCCCTTCCACCATATTTACATTTATCTTACCCACAAACACTTATTTTATTATATTCCTCGTTAAAATACACTTACAATAATTTGATGGGGATGAATAGTAGCTTTTTATATATAAAAAGCTAGAAGATGGATTTTTCAAAATATAAAGATGGGGTATAAAATGATGGATTGGATGTAGGGTGTTTTTAGTAAGTTTTTTTAAAATATTAGAGATGGGGGGATGTTTGATGGGTGGGATGTGAATGCTCTAAGTTGAAGACAAATCTTCTTAACTTGGGACAGTTAGATGAAGAAGGATGTAAGATTGAGATAGCCAATGGGATATTGAGGCTACATGATCATAAAGGAAGATTGTTGATAAAGGTTCAGAGAAACCAAAATAGAATGTACAACATCAAGTTCCAAGTATGTTGTAATACTAATAATCTTAAAGATGAAAGGAAAGAAAGTCCTGATGTGAAACCAATAATGAAAGTGAGAGAAATTCGGGTTGGAACGATCGCAAAGGATTTGTTTGATGTTCGTGAAAGTATTGGTCAAGAACGAGTTGATGAGAAGTTGTAATGCAACTTCAAAGTTAAGTACGGAAGAGACGGATGCTAAGTTTGAAAACCCAGTGAAGCAAGTATGTTATAAACAGTTGAAAAGGAAGAACAAAGGCAAGAAGAAATATAATTCAAGATTAAGGGGGTGAATGAAGATTAATCGTGAATGCGTAGTAAAGTTGAAGGTGCTAAAGTGGAAAGTTTAATTAGTTAATATTTAATTAATTATTTGAATGTTTAGAATTATCTAGTTTTTTTAATTAGTATAGATAATGATGTTTGGTTTTAGATTATTATTATTGTTAGAAGTATTTGAGTAGGATTAGTATAGTTGGTTTAGTATAAATAGGGATCTAGTTTATTGGTTTTATTTGTCCCTTGTTTGTTTGTTCATTTGGTTGAATAGAAAGAGTCGCATGTTCGTCTCCCCAAATATCTCGTATGCGTGTTTGATCTAATTGTATGGGCCAACAAATATGTTGAGAATGTTAGTTATGAATAAATATTAATGGAATTCATAAGATAGTTGGGGTTATTTTGCATATACTTACACTTAACTCTGTTTATTCTTATGCATGTGCTCATATAAGATAGATAAAATAAAAACAAGTGTATATGACTATTATAAGTTTCTTTAACATCAACTGGCATCAAAATTAATACATATAGTATATATGTATAATCCATTAAATTGATTTGATTCTAAAGACACTGGTTTAGTTTTGGATATATATTTTGTACTAGGTTAGAGCCCCGTGGGGACCCACGGTGCAAACCAAAGTAAATTAAAAATAATATTAAACTAAGAGTTGTATTATTCAAGTTGAGTGCCCGTAAAACCAATCAATATATCCAACCTAATATTAACATGCAATTCCAAAACAAACAATCAACTACCATGAAAAAAAAATCAAAATAATGTTAATGTAGTAAATTAAATATTAAAACAAAAGTATTCAAATAAAACTTGTATTATTGAAGTTGTACGTACATAAGTTCAAAGATGATAAGTAAAAAATGCATCAAAATTTTTTACCTTATTCATAAAGCTTGAAATACTTCTTTGTACACGACGTTGGATGTTTTGTTCGTCGGTTCACCATCTTCATCCAGTATAACTATCTTCAGTCCATCTCGACTTCTGACCCTTGATAGTGCAACATACAACTGGCCGTGCGAAAAAACTGGATCCTTCAAATACAACCCAACTCTCGATAACGATTGTCCTTGACTTTTGTTTATTGTCATTGCGAAAGAAACAGCAAGTGGAAACTGTCTTCTGTTAAATTTAAAAGGAATTTTCTTATCTGAAGGGGATAAAGTAATTCTTGGAACAAACGTTCGCATTCCAATGTTGCTTCCTGAAATGATTTTGGCTTCAATTACACGTTTTCTCATTTTCACAACTTGTAACCTTGTCCCATTACACAGACCGCTTTTCTGATCAATGTTTCTTAGTAACATTACAGGAACACCAACTTTCAAAACCAGACGATGGTTTGGTATTCCAGAAAACTTAAGACCATTCAGCACATCGGGAGAAACTAATCTTTCATCAACATGTTCATTTACATCTTCGGACTGACAAACACTGTCTGAACTAAGATACTCAACTTCGTCACCTAGAAACATAGAAAGTAATCGATCATTAATTTCTTGGACAACTTCATTCAACGGTGCCAATATAGCTCGATCTTGAAAATAATCCGGGATGTTGATGTTATCCACAAGTGACGAATACACAAAGGATATCAAATCAGAGACAGGATCCGAAGATTGAGAAATAAGTAAGTCATCAGGTATCTCAATAACATCCTGATCATCACTTATTGTATCCACCTTTCCTTATCCTATATCCAGAAGCCAAGATGCAAAGTTTTTAGTTTCCTCGATATCAGACTTGGAGGTTCCGGAAAGCAAGCTCATATTTTTCGTTAACTCTAAAACAACGCATCTGTGCCAAATGTATGATGAACTTAAAGAGGCATTAACAATGTCATGCCTAGTTCCATTTGGTACAACTGGTAGAATTTGTCTAAACAAATCAGATAACAAATCAGACGAGTCATCAGGATGAACAGCAAATACATCTTTTAAGCTTCGATCTAGTGCTTCAAAGGCATGTTTATGAGTCATGGGTGCTTCATCCCAGATAATCAAATCAGTTTTTTTAAGCAGTTGTGCAACATCACCGTTAGGTGGTATGTAACACATAGAATCTTCAGTTAGGTTTATAGGAATACGAAACCTGGAATGTGCTGTCCTACCACCTGCCAATAGCAAAGATGCAATACCACTCGAAGCAACATTCAAAACAATCTTTCGTTTACATCTTATGGATGAAGCTAGTGTCTTCCACAGGAACGTTTTACCAGTACCACCGTAACCATAAACAAAAAAAAACTCCTCCTTTCTTCTCATCGACAGCTTTCATTACACAGTTATAAATATTTTTCTGTTCATCTGTTAAAGAAGCGAACTGAGTATCAAATTCTTCAACCAAACTGTTTGTGTCATATCCTAACTCCTCACAAATAAGACGATTGTCTAATGACGATAGAAACTCATTCTCGGGATATGGCATGCCTACGAAATGTCGTATACTGGAACTATTACGCAATAAGAACTTCTCGATATCAAGTAAAGTTAAATTCTTAATTTCGTCGTCTGAAAGGATCAAATCTGGGAAAAAAATGTGTTAGAATGAAATATATAGAATAAAATTAACATATAAAATGAATTATTGAATATGTGGAACTGCAAAAAAATAGTATAATTTACATTCCTAATAATTATGAATCATTACAATTTAGTATATGTCCACAAAATTGTAGAAAATCTATGTTAAAGTAATAATATATTAAAAAAAGTTAAAAACCTGGACAGTTTGAATCTATTCTTGTCTTGCGTAAAATGTCATCAGACAAATAATTCCATGTTTCCTCCCACACAATGTCAGGTCTTGACAAACTGTTGGACGCTAAAAGAGTTGCAAATAAGTTCCTTAACTAAGGGCCAGAACCTGCAAAAGCCGCTTCCTTTATTACTTCAACATATTCTGTATCATCATCCAAGAGTCCCATAGCGTAGCATGCATCCCTAAAAGAGGATTGGACTTTCCCATCAACTTTAAGAATTTCTTGAAATGATGTTGGTCCTTTAACCTTATTCAAAAGAATTCTCAAAAAATAAGCTTCACCAACAGAAGCAGGAACTGAATGAATCCGACCAATTGACTTTATTCTTTGCCTAGGCTCCCATTTTCTTTCTTGTGCTTTCCAAACATATTGTGAAGGGAATTGGATGTAAGTTAGTTTCCTTGCATTGGCATCATTTTTGTTGCGTTCCATCCAATCCAAAAACATAGATGTAGCACAAGAGGGTTTATTGAGAACGTCGTCAATGTCCTGCGTAGCATCAAAAACAATTCTTTGTTCACCGGGTAGATGAAAAGGTAATCTCATTACAGGAGGTGTCCTGTAATGAATATCACATGAGAATATTCTCCATGAAGCCTCACACGCAGAAATATAACGACAATCATAAAATCCTTTGACTTCATCAACCACTATGTCTTCGCCCGGTACTTTCTTGCTTTCCACAAAATTAACAGTAACTCTATCTGGACCCTTGTTACTGTATTTAAATAAATACTTAATGGATCCAGCTTGGTTACACCATTCAATGTTGATATGTGCCTGGTATCTTTTAAGAAGAGTCTTGTTATACGGAACGACATATCTGTTATCTAACTGCTCACCCGACTTTTCTACAAATGAACCATTATCTCTTCGTCTATACAATGCATAACCATCATTATCGATAGAGGTTTCATGCTGAAAATTCTTTGGGAAGTTTTTTGAACATTTGTCATTGACCATACACGGACAACGCATGTTCAAAGGTCCACAAGGACCGTGAATCATAAACTCACGTACAAGTTCATACAATTCTGGCTCCTCATCTTTATTTGGTATCTCAGCTGAAATGAAGTTGTCAATATGGTCAACTGTTGGAAGCTTATAACCAGCGGCCATGAACAAACAGATGTGTGCATGCGGTAATCCACGTTTTTGAAACTCAACCGTGTATACAACTACAAAGTATTGGTAGCAAACAAAATAAAATAAGTTATAGAGGTTAAAAAAATAAATAAATAATGTTCTAATAAAATAAACTTCATGTATTCGTACCAGCTTCAACAGTTCCAAATAAGTGTTTATCTTTCAGGTCTTTAATTATCGAATCAAGTTTTATTTTAAACAACCTGCATAAAATGTCTGGCCTATCTTCTGGTCTAAGAGTGGTATCTTGAAGATATCTTCTCATCTCTGGCCATTTAGGATTACAAGTAATTGTAATAAAATAGTCAGGGTATCCGTACCACTTGCATATTGCCATTGCGTCTAGATAATTTTGCATCATATATCTAGCGCCACTTGTAAAAGAAGATGGAATAATAACTCGTTGACCCATGCTTGATGTCTCTGTTGGTCCTTCTTCTCTTTGTTTGCTTAGGACATTACACTTCTCACTCCTAATAAGGGTTTGCTTACCCTTAATGAAATTTAATCTTTCCATTTCAATCATTGTATATGAATCAACTAAAAATTGTTGTAAAAGTCTCCTTGCATTAAGAATTAGGGAGAATTCATTACTCCTATCTTGAATCCTATAAGCAAAAAACTCCCTCATTGTTGTACTTTCATGTTTTTTGTTTTTTGTATTTGAAGATGAGCTCCCATCTGGTAAGATAACATTTTTTGACGGTCATTTTTTTTGTTTTTTGAATTTGAAGATGAGCTTTCATTTGGTAAGGGAACATTGCTGTGAAGGATGTCAATTCTATATCCATCGTCACCATAAGGAAGCAACAATGGATACTGAAGAGCAAGATACGACGGATGTAACTCACTAACTCTTTTTAGCTTTCCGTCAATGGTCTGCACGATAATATCACGTTTATGAGTTTCTTCATTGAGGTCACCAATTATCAATGCAGCAACTTCAGAAACTGTGGGCAGGTTGTATGTTCTACCATCTTCTTTCCTCATTCCGTTTAATCGAAGCTTGACTTGTGCATCAGGATTCTTCTGAAAGCAATCTCTCGCCATTCTATAAGATTTCACCAAGGAGTTTTTGTCATCCAACATTTTTTTCAATTCTTTTACAATTTGAAACTCAAGCGCCTTTTCTGATGAGTGATCCTCATCTGCATCACTATAAATAAGATGAATGTATTAGATTGAAAAGCATTTGGGTATGTATAACGTTCGAAACAAAAGACATTAAGAAAAAAAAACATACCCAATGACATTGATTCTATTCGAAACTTCATTTTCAGTATCATAGATGTATAGCTAAGAGAATACTGGATTTTGTCCATGCGATGGTAAAAGATTTCCCAAAGCATGGTAGTTCTCACCACTTATACGATAGATGAAAGGAGCATTACCATGATTTATAGACTTATCAATTTTTCCACCCATGGAAGTAAATGCAAACATAGAGTTGAACCGTCTTATGTTCTTTAAAAAGAATTTGCTTTTAGAATCAACACCATTAAAATACTCTTTATAACTGTCTGGTGCCTCCTTAAAAGGAGGAAGCAAAACTTTTCCATAACCACAACATAGAGAGAAATTTTTTTTAGCACCACTTCTTTTATGCCCTCTTGTAGATTCACAGCTCCACAATCTTGCATTGCAATCCTCACAAGTCACATTTTGATCCCCATGGTCCAAGTAATCTAAAAATAGATATTGAAAATTTATATATATAATATAATTTTAATGTAATTTAGAATTACAATTGAATATATTTTATAGTAATTACCGAATAAAGAGTACCTGGAGATATGCCTTTTATTACAATGTTTGAAGTTACTCCATGCAGATTTTCTAAGCATTCTTCCAAGTCGGCCATCGGTATGGGAGTAATACTCGGGCGTTTTCGTTTTAAATTAGATGTTGACCGCGTATTGCGTACATTGGTATTTCGATTTGCTTGGTGTTGGGTAACATTAGAAAGCGGAGACCTAACACCTGAAGATCCTGACAAAGTAAAATAATATAAGTTTGATAACTGTTCATGTATTATAATATACTTTGTAAAAGTAAGTAATCTCTACACATACCAACAATGTCAACTGGGTGTGATTGAGTGTTAGGTGTTATAGTTAGTTTTCCTTTATTACTTCGCTTAGAATCCAAGATATGTTTTCTTTCTTTTCGCCTTTGTTTATAAAATTCTGATAAATTGCTATGTTGAGATTCGTGACAGACTGTTTAAAAATGAAATAAATAAATGTCATGCTTTGAAAATAACATAACTACAAAACGGGATAATACAATACGATTATACTAACAGAAATACATAAGCGAACAAATGATGACATAAAAAAAGATAAATAATACCATTAGAGATGTTTGACAAAGGCGTTGTCTGCGTGTTAACTATAAAATAAAAAGAAATAATTACAAAAAAAAATTGAAATGAGTAAGCAAAAACACATTTGGGCAATGTATAAAAGAAAATTTACCTTCAATTGTTACACGATTATTTGTTTTTGTGGATGCAAAATTTGTTTTTTTTCGCTTTGTGCAATCGGCACGGTCATTAGAGATGTTTGACAAAGGCGTTCTCTGCGTGTTAACTACAAAAATAAAGACAACTAAGTAAAAAAACAACGGATTGTAGTAAGCAATAAGACATATGTGAAATGTAGAAGAAAATTTTACCTTGAATTGTTACTAACGAAGGTGTGAAAGCGTTTGGAGAGCCTTCTACATTTTCAACATTAGAAGCTGAAGAACCGACATTGGAACTTATGCTATCCAAATATGCATTCATCCGTTTACGTCTCTCAGAGACATTAAGACTCACTGAACAATAGAGTATACTTATACGTATTATTTTGTAATTGAAATTTAAGAATTAAATTTATAAGATCAAACATAACAAATTACGTACCATTTGATATATCGGACAACGGTGTTGCAGTATTGATATCTCCATACATGTTTATAATATTTCTTAGTATAATAAAATATAAACATATATCAATGTAAACAAATGTAACAAAAAAAAAACCGTAATGATTACCGTTAGATTTACGTCTCAGGTTACCAACTTTAGATTTCGGTAAACTAAAAATCTCTTTTGGGGGTTTTGACATTGTAAAAGTTATTTTTTTTCTTCAATAAAATAAGTATGCTCCCTGAAAATTAAAAAAAAAAACATAGTATTGATGATTGAAAAATATTTGACAAACTCACGTATTTTACGCTTTAAGAAATTGTAGAATATAAAATATACAATGCAAAACACAAAAATATAGTGTTACAATGTTTAATACATTTTTCTTAAAACGGATTTTTAGATGATTTATTACGGTTATTATGAGTTCATCTTTTTTAATATTATACCAAATGTGATATACATCTATCTATATAAAATTAAATAAAATGAAGATGGTTCACCTACCATCATCAGCAATGTGTGTAACCTACATTTTATTATTATATTACCATTCAATAAAGCAATTTTGAATACAAAGACAGAGAGACGCGAGCAAAAGAATTCAGATCTGATGGCTTCACTTGTTCAATTGCAGAGCTTAAATGGCTGCACAGATGCGCGACCAAAAGCTACCGGTGGATAGATACGGCTGCGCAACCATTAATCCGGCCAAAAAAATGCGAGAATTATCATTGGGGTAATTGTATTATTATTCAGATTCGAATTAAGTGTTTGATAATAATATTTTTCAGATATGCCATCCTATTCTTCTTCACAGACCATTCAATACTTGAGGATTATGTTTACTTGCAGATTCTATCTAAAGATTGAACAAATCAATAACTATGATTTGGACTATGGTCTTTTGGAATCGACGAAGTCATTTGTCATGGCTTACGGTAAGTAATCAATAACCTCAAACTTGATGAAACACCTTAACTAATTTCATCTATCTGTATATCCTTTGAAACATATGTTTGTAATGAATGTTTTTCGATGTAGAATTCGCAACAAAAAACGCCCTCACAGAAGAACGGATTTGTCCTGAATTCCAGACTCTATCTGAAACTAAGGTAATCGAATTATAAACTTTATAAATTGAAATAATATGTTCAAGTTTTTTTTTTTTTGGTTATTGTTTAGGAATTATATAATCACTTATTTATGTCGTTGTTGTCTAAATAAAGCTAAGAAACTTAATGCTGAGAGTTATCTACAACACCCAAGTAACACAAACAACATTCAATAGTAAACTATCTATACAAAAAAAAATATAACACAATGAATAGAATCAGAGCTCTGTCCTACGAAAAATTAAAACTATAATGGCCAAGTATGTAGTGCACGTATAACATACACACAGGAAATGTAACATCCATGCTTATGAATGTGCAGTAACAGCAGTAAATGCAGGACCATAATAAACATAATTGTATATTAAATACAATGATAAAGAACTATGTTTGTTAAGAAAACAAAATAAATCAGGTATGGTAAAAATGGACTTACAAAAGTCTTTGCTTCCACAGTCTGGAACAAAACTGAATGTGAAAAAGGAGTGTATTCGAAACACATAAACCGTAATTGAGTGATGAAAGTGGGATAATGTTGATAGAATAAGTATAAAAGACTTGTATTGGTCTAATTATATAGTTGAAGTATAATTATGGAATGATTGAATTTTTTAGCTTGATTAGTAAAATATACTTAAAATAAGCAAAATTAGTACATGAAATGCTGCCATTCGTGTTGACTGGTCTTTTAATACATTTTTCTTAATGCATTCAAAATTAATTTGTGTTGACCGAATTAAAAATAAGCAAAATTAGTGCATGAAATGCTGCCATTCGTGTTGACTGGTCTTTTAATGAGGGTGATTTTCAATATATCAACTACTCAAAAAAGGAAATATTGGTATTTGATTTAGATTGATGACAAAGATTTATAATTAGCATACACAGCTACCTATAATTTGAGTATATATAATTGATATTATCAATTAATGTATATATAATCATGCTAATGAGACTAAGCTAATTGAGATATGATTGATTTAGTTTTTTTTTTATTTTGAACGGCCAACAAAAAGCCACTTTTATTAATCACCAACCGTAAGCGAGACGCTCACAAGATCGACCAAATACAATAAGAAAACAGAAAACTAAACATACACAGTTACACCAACAGCAGCATACATACTTTACCAACCAACTTTTTGCAGGTCAAACTTCCTCCAAATGTCCAAAGTAAAGTCTGTCTTCTTCTCTCTCGCTTTGAACCATAGCAAACTCATCTGCTTGATTTCGCCAATGGTTATATGCACGACGCTTCTTTGTTTTCGAAAGACGCTTCATTTCTGGATTTCCAAATCTACCAAACCGTTGTAAGCGAAATCACATACATATCCTTACTCCATTTTACCGACCCATTAAGATAGTTGTGCATATCAATAATATCTTTCAAACTGAATGAAAATATACGCTGAATTCTGCAGCATTGAGCCACCAAGGTCCAGATTATCCGCGCAAATTTAAATGTCCACCGTCTCATCGTGTATGATTGATTTAGTTAACCTTTGTTACAAATATACCAACAACAGCATACATACATACCATATTTTACATATAGCAACATGTAATTAATTATTAATTATAGTTCATATTCTTATGAAGATAGTACTAAATTTTGTTACGAATGAGTATTTAACAAATTAAAGAGGGTAAATTCATAAGTCATATTTGTATAATGTAGGGAAAATATCACAATTATGGCATGATTGGTCATTTATTAAATTGATTATTGATTGATTGAGTAATTATATGGTACTATGATTGTGTGTCAACAAAGTTAAGTTATAAATGGCGAGATTGAAATCAAATGTAATGTGACTATAGGGACTCAAAAAGTGTTGACATAAAAATTATAACTCATTAACATATGTTGGGTAAACTAATCATAAGTGCTAATAATAAAAAATCAAATGAACTTCGACACACAATACATTAATAATTTCATTTTAATTTTTCATATTAAAATTCGAGCCATAATGAATCGATTATGAGAGGAAATCAAGCTTCGGCATGTATAAGTAAAAGTCAATTCACATTAATGTTTTTTTTTTTAGTAAAATCATCCTCAAACATAATCAATTCATAACAAAAGTACGGTGAAACAATTAACCATAAATCCCAAAACATACCAAACAAAATCCTCAAACATAACATATTAAAACAAAAAAAAACAGCCATCGATCTCTTGAAGAGAAGCACCAGCAGCAACATCATCAACGCTAAACTTCCCCTTACTCTTATCAGCAGCACGTCCCTTCGCCTTCCTCTCAAGCAACGACTTCCTATCCATATCCAGATTCAGCTTAGTAACCACAACCTTTGATGGGTTAATCCCAACATTAACGGTCTGACCGTTAACCTTCTCACGAGTAATCCTCTCGATATGTATAGCTCACTTACGACGGTACACCTGAACCACCTTACCGTCACGGCCCTTGTAGGTCCCACGAACAACCTGCACCTCGTCGTCTTTACGGACAGGGACGGAACGGACGTTGTACTTGGTTCGGAGCTCGGCTGATAAGGGCGCGCTCATCAGCACACGGCGGACGCTTGATGGTGCGGTGAAATGGGCCTTACGGCACTTGCGGCGAGAGCTGGTGACTCGTGGGTTGTACTTGATGGCTGAAGATGGGTTAGGGTTTTGGAGTGAAGGATTGAAGGACGGCGGTACATATATAATTCACATTAATGTTTTGGTTCTTGTATTATGGTACATATAAACAAATGTATCTGTTAAACAATAATGTTACTAAATGTGAGTATAAAACTTGGATATCGAATTACCTTGATCAAACTCGAATGCTTGATAACAGACAGAATAACAATGGTGGATTTATTGTGTTTAGAGCTATTTGTCTTTTAAAGACATTCTGTCTGATATCATATCTATAAATAGGTTAGAAATATCAATTCTATTTATTCAAAATGTCTTTAATGTCATTAATTAGGCAAATAAATATAATTAAGATGGCTTAAGCAATAGAATTGATGCATTAGTAATGTACTGACATATTTTAAGGAGTTGAATGTTTATAATTAGTCAATATTAATAATTAATAATAATAATTATAATGGCATAATCAATGGTAATTGAAGGCATGAGTAAATGTCAACTATAATTAGTCAATATTAATAATTAATAATAATAATTATATCTGTTTGCCCAGGCCAATAAAACATGTGTTTCCTCAAACTTATCCAATATTATACAGTTCAATGTAAAACAAAAAAAGTAGAAATGACCGCAAGACCAAAACCAAACCTTGCTGCCTGGCACAAGTTGCCAATTAGTTACGTTTAGTTAGGAAATCCAAATTTTATGAATCAAAACTTGTTATCCATGTAATACATGACCAAAACACATACATGATGACTAATGTGTGCCTACAAATCAAACATATTCTATTTAATGTGCAAATCATACAAGAGCAAACCCACCTGCAAGCCTTGAGGAAATGTCATGAAACGTTCATACAATTATGTAAGCATGAGTAAATATTAATAATTAATAATAATAATAATAATTATAATGGCATAATCAATGGTAATTGAAGGCATGAGTAAATGTTATTGAAGAAATGTCATGAATGTTTATAATTAGTCAATATTAATAATTAATAATAATAATTATAATGGCATAATCAATGGTAATTGAAGGCATGAGTAAATGTCAACTATAATTAGTCAATATTAATAATTAATAATAATAATTATAATGGCATAATCAATGGTAATTAAAGGCATGAGTAGATGTCAACAATGTAAGGTCTGAAACATTCATACAATTATGTAGATATGAATCCGTTATTGTTAATACTTCGTAAGATTTTTAGTTGACATTTACTATTGGACTACATAAGTGTTATTGAAGAAATGTCATGAATGTTTATAATTAGTCAATATTAATAATTAATAATAATAATTATAATGGCATAATCAATGGTAATTGAAGGCATGAGTAAATGTCAACTATAATTAGTCAATATTAATAATTAATAATAATAATAATTATAATGGCATAATCAATGGTAATTGAAGGCATGAGTAAATGTCAACAATGTAAGGTCTGAAACATTCATACAATTATGTAGATATGAATCCGTTATTGTTAATACTTCGCAAGGTTTTTAGTTGACATTTACTATTGGACTACATAAGTGTTATTGAAGAAATGTCATGAATGTTAATGTTTAGTCAATATTAATAATTAATAATAATAATTATAATGGCATAATCAATGGTAATTGAAGGCATGAGTAAATATCAACTATAATTAGTCAATATTAATAATTAATAATAATAATTATAATGGCATAATAAATGGTAATTGAAGGCATAAGTAATGTAGCGACATATTTGAAGGATTTGATAAATGAAAATTACGAATATGCTGTAAGTTTCTATTAATAATTACAATGACTTAAAATCAAATATTAATTTGATAAAATTAGATTACAGATTTTTCGTTTATTTATTAAGGAATTACAATTATTATTTGAATGTAATTAATGTCATTAATTTTACAAATGATTTGAAAAATGGAATTCAATAATTCAAATGAAAATGATATTAAATAAGGTATAAACCTCATGAAGAATTCAAATAATAAATTACATTAAAAACAAATAAAATAACCAAGGTTTTAAATTTCTACGTCAATGACTTCTTGTGGTGCAACCCTAGTAACAAACAGATTGTGGTTTTCTGAACACCATTTGAAGACGCAATAGTCACCAACGATAATATCTTCTGATGTTAGCAAATCAGCCCATCCGATTACAGTAAACCTTAATGAAACAATAAAGTTGTGTAAATATATATGAAAATGGGTACGTTTTTATAATTTAAGAAACAGAGCTGGAACGTAAATGTTGAAATTGGAAAGAACGAACCTAGCGACTTCAGAAACAATCTCTACACGCACTTGTGCAGACCACGAATACCCATTTGTAAATTTAATCTTGATTTTCAATGATTGATTTAAATTGGCCAATTCAACAATCGTATTAGGAAGTATCTGCATAACATAAACAAATTAAATAATGTAACAATAAATAATATCTAGATGAATAAAAGACCAACCATTGGTAAAACAAAATACATCATCTATCAATTCTAATAAAACCAACCAAGATTGTCCTTTGTATGTGGCCAGTTTAACGACATTGTTGTGGACGTTTTTAGAGACCAAAAATGTGTTCATAACTGTCGGCACTGTCTGGATTAAACATTAAGAAAAATGTTAACACAATTAATAATCAGTTTCTTCAAGTTAACAAAGATAATTATGAACAGGAAAATTAGAATCATACCAAAACTCTTGAGGAAGGGTCATGCATGACTTTGAAGAATTGCCCTCCTTTGTGATAAGCCATTACGTTATACTTATCTTTGGATGATACTCCTCCATCAAATGAGATATGAATCCGTTATGGTGTAAAGCAAGAAAGTAACAAATTAATATTTCTGCCTTCTCTGTTATAAGCCGATTTATACAATAAAATCATCCACTTGAATTGTTCGATATATAAAGGAAGATTAAAGAATGAATAAAAAAATTATCATGTGTGAACAGAATCAAGAATGCATAAAATCACTCACTTGATTCGGCCAGTACACACTAACCATTTATATATCGAACATCTATATATATATATATATATATATATATATATTGCAAAGCTAATAGTCCTACATGTCATAATATTATGCAATCTCTCCTTTAAGAGATGCCACATAGGATGTGATGTGGCAACCTTAGACCAATTAAACAAAAGGAATAAATATGGTTTAAATATAGTTTAAACTAATCTATTAAATACCTAATCTACAAAATTTAAATATTAAACATTTATTATTTTATCTCTCATGTTTCCTCCCATAACTTTTAAACGTTAATATCTTTTATATACAAGATTTTTTAAAGAAAAAAATTACACCAAATTAACGAGCGTTTTATTATCTTTCCAACGAGTACCATAGTGCTATATAAAAAACGGAGAAAAAAAACGACTATTTTTTGTAACCCGACAGGTATTGTGTCAAGTTTGGGATTAGTTTAAAAAAAAATGGGTTTGGGTCGGGCCTTGGATTAGGTGATACCCGACCCAATTACCCGAAACCACATACCCAAATACCCGAACTATACACCCGATCATGTACCCATGAATTTTTTAACGCATCACATAACCCCTAGACTAATGAGTTCGATATTTCAATAAATAACATTTTTTCCTTATTTCAAGTTAGTTCTTTTTAGATAGTCGATTACAAACTTCTGAATTCATTTGACATTATATAATATTTTGTAATGACACTAGATTTATACCCTGGCGCAGAGATTCGTTTTTTTTTTTATATTAGAATATGATAACTTATGGCAGAGATTTGTTTAAAATAATAATAATAATAATAATAATAATATATTTTATTATGTTAAATTAGATATTTCAACCCGGAACGCTTCCGGGATAAAAACTAGTAATCAATAATGCAAAAAAATTATGGATGTGCGATGGTATGTTTCAATAGAATACATGACCTAGAATCAAGAATGCAAAAGAAGAAGAAGGGTGAATGTTGGTTGGAAGATTTGTTAGAGAGTATGATAGAAGAATGTAGTGTAGATTTATGTTTAGAAAAGAGTATTTATAGTGAGTTAGTTGGAGCTCCATATATAATACTGATACCTCAAACACTCTCTAAGGGCTTCATTCAACCCTAGTGACCTCAATTATTATATAGATAGAATAGATGTTGTTAAAGCAATTTGAATCAAAGATCACTTGAACTAATTATATATAAAATCACATGCGTTCAATTCAGCTTTCTATTCATAAATGATTTCAGTCATTCATACTTTAATTCTACGTAACCCAAGCAACATTCCTACTAGTCAAAAAATAAAACTATAACTTTTAAAAGCGGGAATGAGAAAATATATTTACACTACTGATTGCTTTAAGCAAGTAGTGTTAGCTATTACAAGATAAGTATATGTATGGCAAAATGCTTAACGAAAAAAAAATTAATCTTGAAACATCGCCTATTAAAACGTCACGGATATTTATTCTTCGAACTTACGTAAGACACCATCATGTAGCTATACGATTTCAAGGGTGTTTTATGATATGTTTTTACTTCTCACTTTCTAAACGATGGCATTCTTAAGATGGTTAACGCATTGTATAATTAGAGCATTCTCAATAGCTTCTTCATCCCCCATTCACTCACAACCAATCACAACTACATATTACATTAAAAATCATTAAAAAATAAAAAATAAATGTCGTTTTCCTGTTTTCCCTAAAATATTCATAAAGAACCCAAAATTTACCGATAACAGTAGATTCCTCATTTTCTTCACTCACAACCACTTCCAACCCTATAAAAAATTATAGGGTTTTATCTCACAATAAAATGGGGATACTACTGTGAATGCTCTTATATGACATTTTTTAGGGGCGTAAATGATGCGCAACGACTCGAGAGCTACTCGGAATCGGATCAATAAAAAACTTAAACGAACCGAGCCTTAACGAGCTCGAGCTTGAAACATGACTCGTTTAGTTATTGAGTTTTTCATACAAATACCGTTTAAGCTCGCGAGCCTAAACGAGCCCAAACAAATTTTATATTCTTATTAATTTATATATATAGTACATCTACTATTTAACATTAGCGAGTCAAGCTCGAGCCGAGTTTTGCCTCGTTTAAGCTATCAAAGAGAGCTTGAGCCGTGTGTTTAGCTCCTTTTAAATTGTTCTATAATTATTTCGAGCTGAGCTCGAACCCTTGGATTTTACTTTCGAGCTCAAAGTATTAGGCTCAAACCAAACCAAGCTCGAGATTCATATAAGAATGACGAGCCGAGTTTGAAAGCCCAGTCGGGCTCGGGCTCGGGCCCGGCACGATTCGTTTACACCTCTACTTTTTTTTTAAATTTCTATATGTATTTTTTCTTGCAAACCAACTTATTTTAAGTTTTGTTTATTAGAAATTCATTTTAGATATTAGACATGTGTTAGACATGTATAAATATACACTCATTAAAACAAATGAGAAATTGTTATTTTGAGGGATCCTTCCGAAAAATTGAATTGTAGTAGGTAGAGTTTGTCCGCAAATAATACACTTACATCGTTATGTGTTGCTAAAGTTGTTTTGTAAGTTTGCAAAAACAAGAAAACGTACGATAAATAATTAAAAACGACAGATATAGTACCCAGTACTCCTTTTCGTCAGGTTAATATTATATGAATTTAAAAAGAGAGATTATAAAAAAAAAAAAAAATCCCCTAACTCTCTCATATCCAGAGGCAACTATTTTCCTCTTCAATTTGCGCCATCCGTGGTGTTGCTTGTTTTATGTTCTTTTTTCTAAAAAGCATCATGCAATCTCAACCTATGACGGCAATTTCCGACGGATTCACCGTTGAAGATGTTACAGCAGTTGAAACTAACGATGAGGTGATCACTACCACATTGTTAGGGGCAGTTGTTGCACCCACAGAAGTTTCGGTAGAAGGACGCTAGATCTCTAACTCACAGCCTCTATCTGATGCTTCAACGTCCAAACAAGTAGATATGTCGAAAGAATTTGATGACACTTTCCTCTATATAAAAAATAGGGAGTTGTTGCTCAGATTGAAGGAACAACCGGATTGGGAAGCAAGGCTACAGAGTGTGAAAACAACATTGTTCCCTACTGAAGGGATGACTGCCACTTTACTCCGCAATTACTTACCATCTGTAACACCCCGACCGATAGCAGAATCATCGAAGTGTCACGTAGTGACGATTGTTCAATAGCTCATGGTACTAAATTGTAAATATTGATACATTGAATAAATAGTTTATTACATTGAAATAAAATACAAAGATACAATGATTCTAAAGTGTCAAACTAACAATCTAAACTGAAATACAAAGAATCCAAAATCTAAGTAAAAAAATTCCAAAAGCTAAAAAGTCGTCTCATAAATAACCTGAAACATATACAAAAATAATTTTGTCAACACATATAATGTATTGGTGAGCATACCCTGTTTCGTTCAAAAAGTATTTCGCAATTTATGTGCTATGATATTTGCAATATGTGAAAGGGTCAAAATCAAGCCTAAAAGCGTTCCACAAACGTTCAAATATCGATCATAAAAAAACCATAACAATAACCATGGACTCAATACATTCACATAAGTCAATCAAGGGATATAAATCGTAGTAATAGTACTCATTGTTATGTTCGTCGCACAATGGTTAATGATTTGACAAGCGTTCATACAATTCACATAAGCATTTCTTAAAGCACATTACGTTATAAAGAATATACATAAGTTTAATAATAATGGTACATGATTCACCCCAAAAGAGTAAAACAGTAAAAGGGGGTTACATATACTCACCTTGATTATCATGATGAACATGCAAGGCAAACAACAAGAATTCACGAAGATCGATATAAATCCTAAGGCTTGAATCATCGACAAACCCTTGAATGGATCAAGCGATATCCATCAAAATTTCTAGAATCCAAAAGATAATGGTAGGAACGAGCGATAGCTTTGAGGTTTAACTACAACGACGAAGATATCACATAGGAAAACACACGAACCGAGAAGGAAGGTAGTTGTATGGTAGTTGTTTATGTGGTAAAATGCGATGCTAATAACTTTGATTCGACGCCGCGGTGGTACATCGGTGGTGCCGTTTAGGTGGTCGCATCACAAGAGCGCTGGAAAACGGTTCCACTGATGGTTGTATGACGTGACGGAACCCGAAACGAACTAGTGATGATCCAATTCATGATGCGACAAGTGATAGTTAAAATAGAGTTGATGATCTCCTTGATTGTAGCCGAAACATCAGTTGAGTAAATGGCCATTGAATTCAGTCCATAATTAATGCTTGAAGATTTGAAGTTGACGAGTTATTTGGTTTATCAATGAGTTTGTTAGTCAAATGATTTAATTTTTCTAACGCGTTTATAAATATATACACATACATTTTATTAACTCCAATTCCATGTAAAACTCACAATTAATTGTCAGAATTTTAAATGCGCTCAAAAGATATTTTAATTTCTTATTATTTAGTTATTTTGACTATTTAATTACTAAAATTCATAATACATATTAAAAAAAATGATAGCATGCTCGGTATACGTAGGTAATAATTGATTGGTAACACGATACATTAAATTTGTTTATGATCTAACAAAGTAACGATGATTTATTGTTCTAGTGGTTTGGATATTTTTAAAGTATCCCAATTCATATCGTTATTAATTTTCTATTGATATTTCAAATTTTGGATTATTGTCACTTTAAGTCCCCAAAACTGTAATTACTTTATTGGCAAAAATTGTGAGTGTTACAGTTTTCCATACTTTAGAAAATTTCGTCCCAAAATTCCTTTCAAGTGGAGGTTCCTATGAGACAAAAGGCATGGAAAAAGCCAAATATCAGTCATGATTTGACAAAATTTTAAAATAGTTGTCTAATATCCAAAGCAAAAGTTTCAAAATTCTTGACGTTTGACCCGGGGTTAGAAGGTTGAGAGTCTATAATGAGAAAGGTTTAGGAAAGTATAAACTGGTGAGGGCAGGAGCATTGTGGTAGTAGTCTCCCCTACTTTGAAAGTTTCTGATTAGAACTTTATTTGGGGTAGGCAACAAGATAAATAGAGAGTGAGAGAGTACAGGAACTGGCATTTTGTGGGTGTGGTCAAAAGATTCCAGGAAGACGAATTGAAGCTTCTTAACGAAAATGATCGTTGTTGGTAAACGACCTATTAAAGAGGTCGGACCCAACGCTATTAAATAGCCCAAAATGTGAAAATGTAAAAATTAATAGGTATTCTTAATCAGACTCCTAGTCCACTCCCGCAGTATCGTTAGTGCTTATATATAGGGTGTACCGCAGCTAACCCACCACACTACCGATATTTTGGACTCGTACTGATTGTCTACCAATAGCCTAAATGAAATCACACACCACCTCCATGTACCTATAAACCCATGATTACATTTCAGACTGTAATCACTGGTTTACCTTACAGTAGAGTGTTATGCTTTTCCACGACCCTAACATAAATGATACAAGATACAATGCGTGCAACTAAAATATGTTAAGTAATAGGTACTGCTCAAGTATAAGGTGCGGTTAGAGGTCCTTCCTTTTTCGGGTTCACCCAAATAACCGTAATGAGAATAAGGTGTAAGTATCAAGCACGGTTAGCGGTCCTCCCCCTTTCGGGTTCACCCGCACAAATAACCTATCAATTTCTATTCAAATCGTTTGGCTCTAAACACCCATATTGATAAACTCTAAGGATTACACCGTTCCCCTCGGGTTAGATGAGTACTCCGACCCGACTCGTACGTGGGCACTGGCTTAGACCTCATGCGAGTTATCAATTAGTATGTTCATTGACCATGATGATGAAGAAAATAATGAAAAAGTATAACATGGTTTTGCTCAAAATAGGAAAGTATGCGTACAAAATATGCGTTCAAAATATGTCGTTCAAAATATATATTCAAAGTATGCGTTCATGAAAAGTATATAAGTGTAGCATGAAATTTCGATTCGAAAAAGCATAAATTGAGTAAATCGCACCACAAACGGGAGTAAACGAGTTGAACCAATGCTCAAAATCAGTGATGCGAAAATAACTGCTAATAGGTAGTGTGCATCTAACGTGTGAGAGTAACCACAAATAATGCGAGAATAACCACAAATAAGATAACGCACGAGAATAATTGCAAATAAAGTGGTGCAAGAATAAAATAATGAAATTTACTGCAAATGAGGGTGCGCAGAACATGCGTATAGTCTACTGTCATGCGAGTTAAAGTTTAGTAGTTTTTCATATATACACTAAATGCTAGAAACATACTCGATGGAAAGATGCCCAGCTATTTTGTTAAACCAAAAGTTTTGCGATTGAGAGATTACAAGTGTAAAACAATAAATTTTCGTTTATAAAACATAGGTTACCCGAACTTTGCGATATAGTTGGAAGAATAGTAGTAATGCAGTATGAGGATAACTATTTAAAGATAGAAGAATGTTTTAGATTAAAAAAACAAGTTCGCATAAAAAGATTTCGCAAGTACACACTTTCATTTGTTTACGAGAAGTCGATTTGAAAATCGTTATAAGGCATACTATTAGTCGGGAGTTTCTTCATTTTCTTTTCCCAAAAACATGCATCGGATTTGTTATATGAAAATAAGATGGTTTACACTTGACTTGTAAATATGCAAAAAAAAGTTATAAAATGCAATAGGAAACAATTTCATGAAGTATATGTATAAACCAAGTGTGCTTTCGAAAGACCACTATTTTTTTTAAATGACATGGATAATCAACGTCTATGACACGAATAGATTCCCAAATATTTATAAAAAAGTTCAAGGCTTCGAAATAACGTGAATGTGAAAAGCTTATAAATATAACATTTCCTAAAATATACTTTAGGTTTTAAAAAGGATGATCGAGTCACAACAAGGGAAATGATAAGGGTTGTGAATAACGTGTAGGGTTCGCGCTTCAATTATCAGCTCGTAACCTAGCTTCAAAAACCCACATCAACGTTGAAAGTTCACAACGCACAAAATTTTCGTGATGCGTTGATTGAGTAAATCGGCTCGGTATTTTTTTTATAATATGGTAGAAGTTTATGAGTTGAATACAAATGGATAAACTGGTTTGGTTTGGGTTGATTCTCTTTGATAATATTTGGAAAGTGTGGATTGGATACGTATAAGGTTGAGTATAATCTCGGATGCCTCAACAAATTTTGTAAAATAGGATTTTCTGTATTTAAAATTTCTTTAACTTGTTAGTTAAAATTTCATTAAAGTTGAAAATTTTCGAATTTTATGAAATGCTTGAGAAAGTCAAATGTTACCCGTTAGGATTGGGTAACCTTGAAACCTTGTAAAAATTTTACAGAATTTATTCATTGAAAGACCGTTTTTTGTAAAGATCGTTAAGGCATCTCTTTGGGGCTCATAGTGTGCTACTTGCTTCAAGGTACAAGGTGTATACCAGGTGTACTAATCTGGTGAATAGGCTCCTCCAAAAACTAGGTACTTTGTGCTCTTGTGAAAAGTCAACAAAGGAAAAAGTTGCTAAGTCAAACGTTTTAGAAAGTAGTGTACCGGTGTGTATCGTGTAGATAGGCATTTATGTATGAATTTAGTCTGGCCAAAAGGAGCTAACTAGTGATAGTTGGCTATGGCTTAGGAGACTGGGCATGGTTATGATAGTGAATCAGTATAGGATAAATGATGATATATTGTGTTAGGAGTATTGTAGACACGCAAGAGGATACAAAGGTCATAGTTTAGGAGTATACTGTAACGTCGATCAATTGAGTTTTGTAAACTTGATGATATAAAACAAATTGATTAATAAGTTTGAAACCACGTTTTCTTTGAATTGTGTGTTGACGCAACATTCCAAAAATCAGAATGTGGTCTAAGTTAAACACAAGGTTAAAAATTTAAGTCGTGGGTAAAAATGTTTTAACGCAAGAGAAGTGATGCTTTAAAAAGTCACAAGGCATAAGCGTAGGTTTTAATGCGATAATATAGTGGACAAAAAGTTTTAATAATGATGATAAAGAATCCAAAAGCGAATGATCAATGAATAATATCATTTGAAACAAGTAGTGATGAAATTGAGTCTTCAAATAATAAACAAACATAAATACGAACAACATAAGACATTGGGATTGCTTCCATAGGAAACTTTGACTAACCTAAGTATTTGAAATTTCCCAGTGACTTGTGGGGGCATGCTTTAGCCTATAAATGAATGCTCATCGCAAGAGCTCCCAGGTAGGTATACGGGTCCCTCGTTTGATTGGGATTTATACGAAATACCAGGCCTAGACAGAAAACTTAGGATACAAGCGATCACCCTTCCAGATTGCACGTTTCCCATTACTAGTGAATTCCAAAACTTTAGTGAGATTAAAAACGAGGTATTGAAATAAACCTTTGAGGTACGGATATCACTCCTAACTCAAAGATGTATTTTAAACAAGCAATACGAAGGAGTGAAACTAGTCACTAAGTTAAAGGATATCACTCCTAGCTTAGTGGTGAAATTTCTTTTTGGAGGAAATATTCCTTGAGGTGTGGATGTCACTCCTATCACAAAGATATATTCCAATAATATATAAAATATAGAGAAGTGAAACTAATCCCAATGTATGGATACCACTCCTAACTTGGTGATATTGTTTCGTTTGTGAAATACGAGTGTCTTCTTCTCCAAGTATGATGCCAAAAAGAATGATGAAAAAGGGGAGGAGGTGAAAATGAAATCAAAAACAATTAAATATAAGGATAAAGAGAAATAAATATGTATATGAGGCAACTTAGATATAAACTAGGCTAAAGACATTCTAATAACCTGATTCCCTATAACCACGGCTCTGATACCAACCTGTAACACCCCGACCGATGGTGGAATCATCGATGTGTCACGTAGTGCCAATTGTTCAAAAGCTCATGGTACTTAAATGTAAATATTGATACATTGAATAAATAGTTTGTTACATTGAAATGAAATACAAAGATACAATGATTCTAAAGTGTCAAACTAACAATCTAAACTGAATACAAAGAATCCAAAATCTAAGTAAAGAATTCCAAAAGCAAAAGAGTCATCTCATAAATAACCTAAAACATGAAAAAAAATTGTCAACACATATAATGTATTGGTGAGCATACACTGTTTCGTTCAAAAAGTAATTCACAATATATGTGCTATGATATTTGCAATATGTAAAAGGGTCAATATCAAGCCTAAAAGCGTTCCACAAACGTTCAAATATCGATCATAAAAAAACCATAACAATGACCAAGGACTCAATACGTTCACATAAGTCAATCAAGGGATATAAATCGTAGTACTACTCATTGTTATGTCCGGCGCACAACGGTTAATGCTTTGACAAACGTTCATACAATTCACATAAGCATTTCATATAGCACATCACGTTATAAAGAATATACATAAGTTTAATAATAATAGTACATGATTCACCCCAAAAGAGTAAAACTATAAAAGGGGGTTAGATGTACTCACCTTGATTATAATGATGAACATGTAAGGAAAACAACAAGAATTCACGAAGATCAATATAAATCCTAAGGCTTGAATCATCAACAAACCCTTTGAATGGATAAAGCGATATCCATCAAAACTTCTAGAATCCAAAAGATATTGGTAGCAACGAGCGATAGCTTCGAGGTTTAACAACAGCGACGAAGATATCATGTAGGAAAACACACGAGCCGAGAAGTAAGGTAGTTGTTTATGTGGTAGAATGCGATGCTAATAACTTTGATTCAGTGCAACGGTGGTACATCGGTGGTGCCGTTTAGGTGGTCGCATCACAAGAGCACTGGAAAATGGTTCCACTGATGGTTGTATGACGCGACGGAACCAGAAACGAACTAGTGATGATCCAATTCATGATGCGACAGGTGATAGTTAAAATAGAGTTGATGATCTCCTTGATTGTAGCCGAAACATCAGTCGAGTATATGGCCATTGAATTCAGTCCATAATTAACCGTTGAAGATTTGAAGTTGACGACTTGTATGGTTTATCAATGAGTTTGTTAGTCAAATGATTTAAATTTTCTTATGCGTTTATAAATATATACACATACATTTTATTAACTCAAATGAAAGATTATGGTATGGAGAGCCGTCAGGGATCGTCTTCCTACGCGTTTGGAGCTTTCTAAAAGGGGAATGCACCTGCAGAGCTTGGATTGTGTTCTGTGCCATTCGGATAACGAATCGGCTCTTCATCTATTTACAGGTTGTACGTTCTCCGTGGAGGTTTGGAGCAGGGTGTCTATATGGTGCAAATTAAGTCCGTTTTATGCTTTTGACGTGCAGGATGTTATTCGGTACGTTGAAAGCCAAGGGTTGTCAAAGCATAAGTCGCGCATTATAAAAGGGATTTTTTTTCACGACTTTTTGGCTGATTTGGTTGGAACGAAACAATCGTATTTTCAATAACAAAAATAGAAGACCTGTTGAGCTCCTGGAAAACATTAAGGCGACTTCGTTTTTTTGGTTTCGACATAGAAGTAGAATTAAATGTATTGACTGGAATTTATGGTGTAATAATCCGTCGGATATGATGTAATCGTTTTTTTGTTGCCCGTGAGTCCTTGTTTTGAGGACTCCCGTGGCCTCTTTTGAATGAAGTTTCCTTTTCAAAAAAAAAAAAAAAAAAAAAAACTCCAATTCCATGTAAAAGTCACAATTAATTGTCAGAATTTAATATGAGCTCAAAAGATATTTTAATTTCTTATTATTTAGTTATTTTGATTATTTAATTACTAAAATTCATAATACATATTAAAAAAATGATAGCTTGCTCGGTATACGTAGATAATAATTGATTGGTAACATGATACAAAAAATTTGTTTATGATCTAACAAAGTAACTTGATGTTTTATTGTTCTAGTGGTTTAGATATATTTCAAGTATCATAATTCATATCATTATTAATTTTCTATTGATATTTCAAATTTTGGATTATTGTCACTTTAAGTCCCCAAAGCTGTAATTACTTTATTGGCAAAAATTGTGAGTGTTAGACCACCCCATTGCAAACTCCATATGGTTACCTTATCCCCTTCGGTTATTCCGTACCAATGCCCACCGGATTTTTCTCTTCGGAGAAAGCAATGGGAGGTTTGGCCCAGGGTGAAGATGAACTCACCGCACCGTACAGACCTGCCTATATGGCAGCACTGTAACATCGCAAAATTTTCCCCAAAATTTTAATACATAAAAAACCCTTATATATATATATATATATATATATATATATTATTACACCTTTATCATTAATATTATACAAATGTGTCTAAGTCTTTATTTATCCTAACTCACAACTTATATACATACATAAATGTATATAAATAGTAATAATAATAATAATATGATTCTAAATTCTTTTTTTTTTCACATACAAGATTTTTTTTTTTAAATAAAGTCTTGAGTCAAATAGTCAAAGTCTTAGTCAAACAGTCAAAGTCTTAGTCAAATAGTCAATTCATCATAAAACCTTATTTTATG
The DNA here is from genome assembly GCA_028751855.1 of Ambrosia trifida. Classification (NCBI taxonomy): domain Eukaryota; kingdom Viridiplantae; phylum Streptophyta; class Magnoliopsida; order Asterales; family Asteraceae; genus Ambrosia; species Ambrosia trifida. The sequence goes on from CM054127.1 coordinate 61,861,423, forward strand.
GTGTTGACCAATTTTAATGGCTAATTGAATCCAAAACTAGTATAAAAACCCACCTATGACCCATTATACTTTGCACCTCTAATTGTTTCAATTCGATTAAACTTTCCCTCATACCTTTCTTCTATAGTCTATTACTTCTACACTTGAAGCTTTGATTATAAGCTCTTGTAATTGGCAACTTTGGGGCTACACATATTCTATTTCTCGAGACTTAATACTTTGCTAAGGTGAGTTTTACATAACCCCTGTTCTATTTATCACCATTTTTGGGGTGAAACATGTTACAACATTATTTATGCAATTCAATCATCAATGTGTCTATGTGTATTTCTATGTTGCATTATGTCTTGAACATGACTAGGGTAAGCACAATTCTAGCATAAACATTCATCAGCCAAACGGTATACATTGATAGATCTATTGGACTGACAATCCCACCCGGATACGTGCCTCCTACAAAGGTTGTGTGGGTGTTTGTTACTGCAATTTAAACGAGTGAACCATGAGCGTATGGGATGTACCACAATACAACAGTCACAATGGTTGATTATGCACACGATTTACTTCTAGTATGTTTTCACATATGGACTAGATTGCCATGACACATGAATTACACAACAATTTTATTCGATTATCAAAACCTATGTAATTCTCACCAACTTTTGTTGACCCAAAATATTTTCAACTTAACATGTTTCAGGTTCTACTTGCTTGAAGATTTGAATTAATGCTTGAAGATGTGTGCATAGTTTTATTCAATTTGATGTACGAATTCTTGTAGAACAATTGTATGTAATTTATTTAAATCATATAATGAAATTTATTATTTATCATGAGCTGCTGAACAATCATCAATACGTGACATCCCGATGTTTCCGCCATCGGTTGGGGTGTTACAAGCACACTCCAAGTTCTCCTAACGGATAGCTAGTGCCCGATTGCCCACAAAGTTGAAGATGCCGAAAACGATTAAGAAGTATGATGGCACCGAAATACACAACATCCGGAGGAAGGAAGGTGAGTCACTTTAAAATTTCATCGACAGATTTAGTAAGGAAAGTATGCAAATCAACGGAGCACTTTGTCAGATTCTGGTATTTGGGTTTTGCCACGGGGTTCGGAACAATCAACTTGTTGAAAAACTGCATGAAGATCTGCCGAAGACAATGGATGTCTTGATGGAAAGGGCTAGAGCTTTTCCCCAAGGGTCCCTAGAGGTTTAGCGGGATGACTGAGTTGGTTAAAACTCCAAGGGATATCCTTTTAACTGAAAATTTGCATCTCCCTACTCCGGCCAAGCAACGACCTTCGGCAGACAAAAATTCAAAGAAGTATTGTGAGTATCACTTAGCCAAGGGACACAAAACTGATGACTGTTGGTCCCTCCAGAAAGAAATTGAAGAAACAGTTCGGTCCGACAAGTTGTCTCATTTGGTGTAAGAAGTCAAAGATGGAAATTTCGGTCTGACAAATGGAAGAAATGGTTCAGTCTGAAAAATTGAAGAAATGCTTTGGTCCGACTGTTGGTCCCTCCAGAAAGAAATTGATGACTGTTGGTCCCTCCAATCCAGAACGTAAATAACCAGGCCAGAAGAAACATGATCCGGCCCCTTGTACCGCATCGTCTTAAACGCCAAGGCTCCAATCATTCTCCTTTTATGAGTCAGGAAATTTCATTTCCACTAATCACTCCGGAGGAAGCTATGGACGGACCAATAGTCATATCGGCCGTCATAGCCGGACATAGAGTACAAAGAGTGTACGTTGATAATGGTAGTGCGTCGGAGATCATGTAACATCTTTGTTTCAAACAATTAGCTCCAGGAACCCTGAAGAGGATGGTCCAGGTTTCAATGTCGTTGATGAGTTTTTTGGGGGAAGTGCTTCAGTCAATAGGGCAGATTATGCTCCCAGTTACCTAGAACGTCGGAGATCTGAGCCGAACAGTTATGTTGACATTTTTAGGTGTTGGAGCACATTCGTTGCATAATGTAATTTTGGGGCGACTAGGGATGTGTGTCTTCGGAATGGTGGCTTCCTCGATACATGGAGCAATAAAATTCCCAACGGAGAACGGAATAACCACCATGATTTCCGAACAGAGGCAATGTGTCGCCGAGGTCCGTCAAGCATCTAGCTCACAAGCTGCCCCGATCACACAAACATTGTTTGAAAATAGTCAATAAACCCCAGTTTCCCCGAGGAAAAAGTCACCATTGGTGCTCAACTTTCGGTAGAGCAAAAAACCACACAATGGAACCTCCTATCGGGCTCTTTGGACGTGTTTGCATGGAAACACTCCGACATGAATGGGTCCCAAGAAGCTTGGCCGAACACAAAAAGAACACTTATCCCTCTGTTCGGCCGGTGCAACAGAAGATAAGAAGTATGGGAAGCGACCAGAACAAAGCAATAACCGATGATGTCAAAAAGTTGCTTGATGCCAACATTATCCGAGAAGTTTAATACCAAACCTGGGTTTCTAACCCAATTATGGTAAAAAAAAAAAAAAAAAGAAGTAGGATAGAGGTTGGAGAATGTGTGTTGATTTTAAGGAGCTAAACAATTCTTGTCCAAAGACTGTTATCCTCTCCCAGAAATGGATGTCAAGATCGATTCGTTGGCAGACTTCCAGCTGAAGTATTTTTTAGATTCCTATTAGGCCATGGGGTATACCTTCACACCAAGAGTGTTAACGGTGACATGACATGTTAACTTTTATTGTGTACCACTCCCTTCCCATGTTAAGGAGCATTAAATTGTCACTAAGTTAACATGTTAACATGACTTAAAAGAGAGAAAGTTAAGGGATGAGGTAGAGTTAAGGGGCGTTAAACCATTTCCTTGAAGTGAGCTAGTGTGAAAAGAGACAAAATGAAGGATGTGGAATCTAGGTGGAGTTAAAGATGGTTAGAGTATACCCCATGGCCTTAGGGTTACCATCAGATACAAATGGCAGCTGACGATGAAGATAAAACTGTCTTAATAACCACTAAAGGGCTCTATTTCTACACTAAGATGCCATTTGGACTCAAGAACATCAGAGCTACTTATCAAAGGTTAATGGAAAAAGCATTCAAGAATCAGATCGGAAAGAATCTCGAAATTTACTTAGACGATGTAGTGATAAAAAGAGAGGAAGAGGAGGATATGCTTGTGGATATTCGAGAAAGTTGTACATGCCTCCGAAAGATAAACATGAAGCTGAATTCGGCTAAATGTTCCTTTGGCATGGATGAGGGAAAGTTTCTAGGTGTCATGGTTGCCCGGAACGGGATCTAAGCTAACCCCGAAAAGGTTAAAGCCGTGCTGAATCTAAAGTCTCCAAGTTTGGTGAAAGAGATTCAATCCTTGAATGGAAGGTTGATAACATTACACCGATTCCTCTCTAAACCAGTCGAATGACTATTCCTTTCATTACCGTTTTGAAACAAAGCTTTGGCAAATATGATTTCAAATGGACCGAAGAAGCTGAAAAATCCTTCACGGAGTTGAAGCAATGCCTTAACATGCTACCAACCTTGACACCCCCCAAACCATGAGAGGTCCTTACTATCTATCTGGCAGCGTCCCAAGGTGCTATTAGTTTTGTCCTTGTGGTGCATTGGCACCTGGCTCAGGTCCCAATCTATTATGTGAGTCAAGCTCTAAGAGATTATGAGACCAAATATCCTCTGTTTGAAAAATTAGCATTAGCCTTAGTGAATGCTTCAAGGAGATTGAGAAGGTATTTTTAGGCTTTTGACATTGAAGTTCAAACCGAATAGAATATCCAAAATGTACTCCGGAAGTTAGAGGTCTCAGGTCGATTAGCTAAATGGGCGATTGAACTTGGGGCCTTCGACTTAACTTATAAGACCAGGGGATCCATGAAAGGCCAAGCCGTCGCTGATTTCTTGGAAGAACTACCAGGCGAAGAAGACACCCTTGAGGCTGTCGAGATGTTGGAGGTATGGACCTTGTTCAACGATGGTGCATCTAATGTAGAAGGATCCGGAGCCGACCTCATCCTGATTAGTCCGGAGGGTGCAGAATTCACTTAAGTGACATCCTTAAAAAAATGGCGTGTTTCCGTACATAACTAGTGTATGTAATTAATGATAAATAAGTGCAATTTTAAATTAATTATATTCATTTGGCCTTTAGAGTATAGCACATTCCCCATAGGATGCATTTGTTTAATTTGAAGCACAGCACAATCGCGTGCAAATAAACTTGTTCGGTACGGACGTTGGTGATTACTCGGTAACAATTAAATAACCGAAAATGATACTGGACACCTTGGATATAAAACAAAGGGTATTTTCATGAAATATAATATATTTTAGAACTCCAAAACCATGAATTAAAACTCCAAATACAGATCTCCCGGTAATGAATAAAGTTCGCGTATCGCACTTGATGCGTGTAAAATATATAATTTCACTAGATAGGAACCTAAATAACTTACCAATACTTAAACTAGTCAATGTTTAAGGGTAATTGGAAGTTAATTATATCCCCGGATAACTCGAAATTAAAGCTCAATAAAAACCTGACAAAACCCTAAACAAATTAGTTGAGATTTAACTAGTAATTGGAAGAATTTTTTGCACATGAAGTGGGTCTCACATGGCCTTTTAGGCTAGCCCAAGGAAAGGAGGCTAAGCCACCCTAGTTTGCTTCCTTTGTTGAACATAATGATTGTGTTCAAGCATTCTTTAGCATATGATTATGTTCATGCATGCTTTAGCCACCCTAGTGTTTCCTAGATTAAGCATGTTATGGTTATGTTCATTCTTGCTTTAACATATGATTATGTTCATACATTCTTGAGCCACCCTAGGAGACAAGGAGCCACCCTAGTGTTGTTTCTTTATCTGGCAAAGATCATGAGATTACAAGCATGCTTAGGATATGTTTAATCCTAATTACACACATGCTTGTTTTATAAACCACCATGCTTAATCAATTATGCACCATAATAAACAAACACACTCTCCTTCCTCCTTAAGATCATTCACGGCCGAAGCCTCCTCACCCCACCCCTCATTGTTTTTCAAACCAATCACACGCGTAAACACTACAATTCCATCCCTTAATCAAGTGTGTTATCAAGCTAGGAACATAACCCTTGGAAGAACACACATAACCTCATCCAAATCAAGAGTTTTGTCTTCCCTAACCTTGTGCTAGTAGTAAGCTTCTTGATCTTGCTTTTTAATCTTGAATGTTCATATTTTCATGTTTTAAAAGAAAGTTGTACATGGGGTTAGGGTCATGGTTTCAAACATAAGTTTTTACATGTTGTTTCAACTATAATGGAAAGCAAAAAAGGGGGGAACATTCGCCGTAGGTAGTGGTTAATGTTGTAGTGGCTTTTGTAAGTTATAATAATACACATACACTTTCAAAATATAAAGATCTAAGCATAGTTTGTAATATGACCTTTAAACATAAATGTTGTATGTTCATAAGACTAAAATGAATGTTTAAAACCATGTATATGGATCGTAGGGTGTTGGTGATGTTGTAGTTGTTTATGTAAGTTGAAAATACACACATACTTTAATAAAATGATGATCTAAACATACCTTGTTAATATGACTTGAATAAGCTTAAAAGTGGTTTTGATCATCTTAAAAAAATCTGAAACATAATATAAGGATAATGTTGTAAAGAGATGAGAAATAAAAAAGCTACATGATCAAATTTTACTAACTCTGAAATACAAATATGGACTATACGGACTCCTTACACAAAAAAAAAACACTTACTAGTAACCCTAATATTGACAATACGGTCTATACATAATGTTGGAACATGGTATACATCTATAATGAAAAAGTATACAATATATAGTTTGCTAGTGTTAGTAGAACTTGAACTTTTGAAAGTTTAAGGTTAAGAATGCACCTTTTAAAAGGTAAAGTGATGATTTGGTAGCTTTTAAGATCTAAATGGTGTAAAATGCCATTTTGAAAACTTGAGGCTAAAAATATGATTTTTGTAAAGTTAGTGTTGAACATGGAAAACTGTAACTTTTCAAGGTTTGTTATGGAAATATCCATAAGGCTTACAAAAGTATATTTTGTATGAAATGTATTTTTATAAAATAGGATTTTATAAAAACATAAATTACCAAAGATGTTGAGAAAAATAAAAACTAAGTTTTATTACAAAATTGGTAATTTAAAGAGTTAGTGGAATTTTATTGTTGGGCTAGATTTTAGAGGTTTGCATTGTCTTGGGTTATTTTGTTATTGGGTTCGGCCTATGTGGCCCATGTAAGGGTGACCGCCTATATTGTGTATAAATAGGGGTCTCATAGTTTGTTTTGGGGTTGCTAGTCTTTTGTTTTGTTGAATGCGCGTGTACTACATGACTCTTTGAAGTCGTGTGCACTTAATCAATACAATCGAGTATTTGGTGTTTCTTCTTTGTTCTTTCTACACATTCATTGTTTCCGCCTTAGATTGTGTACGTGTTTGATACCCGGTAGAGAGGATTCTGGACTAACAATTGGTATCAGAGCCTAAGAAGTCTTTCGAAGGCTCGGTTTGGTATCAAAGGGAGAAGATCAAAGAAGTTCTTGCTAGCGAAAAGGTTGATTTTATTGATTTGATTTATATTAATTTTGAAGAAACAATAAGTATCACGGTGTTTATCACTAATCACCGTGGGGGTTAATACTTATGTTCGTCAGGATTAATCCTTTACCCAAACCTCGTGGTTAAACCCGGGTGAGAATATGGAGTGTGAGTGCGTGCGAGAGTTACGTGAATAAGAACACAAGATGTAAGTGGTTCGGTCGAGGAATGACCTACGTCCACTGTAACTAGCCGGAATATTTGAAGAAGTAAAGAGAGTTACAAGAATAATGCTAGGTTGTAATGAGTAATTTCGGATCCTTTTGCAAGGAGATGTCTTTCCTTATTTATAGGAGAACTCATGGGCCTTACCGAGGGGCCCATGAGAAGTTATCTTTATTTGGGTCTGGCCCAAATCCGGGTCCAAGCCTTCCATGAAAATGGCGGGAAAAGCAGATCACTGGGGATGACGTCATATCGCAGCATGGTTGTTGGTTGATGTGGACACGTGGCGAGCCCTGATTGGCAGGTGGCGCCCCTGTCCTTGCTACAGTCGTTGACCATGCTCCTGACGCCGGCAAGGGATGTCTGCTGTCACTGTTGATGACAGTGGAGGCATGGGAACAGTCACGTCGCCATCCTCTTCTGTGGTAGTTGGACCACTCTTGCCACCTGTCGTCTTTTCCTTGGTGCGTACTCTGTCAGAGATCCTTGTGAATCTTCCCTTCATTATCTTCCGTACCTCGTACTAAAAGGTGATTAGGGAAGATGCCGCGCGTGGCCGCACGCGCTTATCAGGTGTTGACCTCTGCTTATTAGTATGTGAGGTCGCGCGCTGCATCACACTTTATGTTAGTCGCGCGCTGATGCCAGAGTCTGGCGCTAGTTGCTGTGTTTATGGGGATAGGGATGCCTTTTCCCCTTGGATTAGGCTCCCTATCCCTTCAAGTCCCCCTAGTCTAGGGCTTTTCCTGCTTTTTGATGGAGAGCAGGTGGAGCGCTAGACTCAAAATATCGAGTCGCGGATGACAGCTCATCTGCTTCTGGTCACTCTTGGTCTGCTTGTGTGGATCTGTCCCGCCCTAGTTTGTGTGGGGATTGGACGGGGAAAGTCTTATCTGATTTTACGTCAAATTGCACAGAGGAAGATGTGTTCCGCTTTGACCTGTGAAGGAGTTGAGCGAGGAACGTCTTTTCTGATTTTACGTCAAATTTACACTGAGGATGACGTGTTCCGCTTTGACCTGTGAAGGAGCTAAGCGGGGAACGTCTTTTCTGATTTTACGTCAAATTTGCGCTGAGGATGACGTGTTCTGCTTTGACCTATGAAGGAGCTAAGTGGAGAACGTCTTTTCTGATTTTACGTCAAATTTGTGCCATGGAATTGAATGCGGATCTGGAGTTGTAATAAATTTGAAATCATTGGCATTCAATTTGTCCTTCATAAATTTGAGTTAATGCGCCTAGAAGTCGAATGATCAGTTGCTTCTGATGGAAGCTTTAATGGTTTCTGACGTGCCAGGTCCTCGTCTGTTGTGCTGACTGTTGGTTGTCACATCATTATGGTGCTGTGATCAATTTTCGTCTGGTGTCAGGCGCGTGTGCCGCCACGCGCCTCTCTTGTTGTGTTGGTGGATAAGGTTGTGCCACGTGTCGCCTTGCACGTGCCTTTTTTCAGACGCGTGAGTGGTCACGCGTTTGACAGCTTTCATAATGGTGACATCTGCCGACACGTGGCATTCATCTGGCTAGTGGTGTGCTGGATCGTTTCCTTGTGTTGATCCTGGCCGTTTGATGGCGCGTATGACACGTGTCGTTATCTTAGCCTTCGAATTTGAAAAGTTTATGACGGTTGCTTTTCTCATGTGGGTCCCACTGCCATAAATGCAGTGAGTATATAAGGATCATGCATGTATCCTTGAACGGTTACACGTTCATTTGCTTCTCATATTATCTTGTTCTCTCTCTACTCTCCGGCGAGTTCTTGTCGAAGTTTCCGTTTAATCTTCAAAGATCTCCCTGATCTTAAAGATTCATTGTTGAAACTTCAAAGTTTGGACTTCTTTCTCGTCTGATTCCTCCTTTTTTCTTCTCTTTTTCGTCAGTGTTTTTTCTGATCGTAGATTTTCTTGAAGATTCCGGCTGATCTTCAAGTTTTCCGGTCGATCTTCAAGTTTTCCGGTCGTTTTCCCAGATTTCGATAAGTTTTCACTTTCTTTTTGACCGATGTCTGAGTTATCAGAGGGTCATTCTCCCTCCAGCGAGGGTCCTAGGATAGAACCGGTGGTGGAGGAAATGGAGGAGGAAGTGATTGTTGAGCAGGGGAAAATAAAAGAGAGGAAACTGATGACCAACACATACTGTGCTTGGAGTCAGGAATCCTTCGATCAGTTTTGCAAGATGTATGACATCTTGCCAGAGTGAGAGCCTGTCTTGCCATCTCCGGCGGACACTGTCCTTACCGCCGGTAGTGATCGGCTGGCCTTGTATGAAGCCCACTTCACCAAGTGTGGGTTTCGCCTGCCGTGCACCCGCTTCCAAATTGACACGTTGGTGGAGTATGGCGTTGGGCCTACTCAACTAACCGCCTTCGGGATGCTGAGGTTAGTGCATTTCGAAGCGTCCTGCCGTGCCCTTGACGTTGAGCCAACTCTAGAGAAGTTCAACGTCTTTTACTTTTTGGCGCGTGATGAGATGTGGTTCTCATTCAAGCCACGCCCTAGGGTGCCGCCGATGGCCACCCACAACCCCAAGTCTCTGCATTGGGCGAAGGAGAAGTTCTTCTTCGTGAAGAGGGGCATAATCCCCATTCGTCTGCCCTGGAAACTGATCGCAGATGGGCAACGTGTGGCGGACATGGCTGTGCCCAAGGATTATAAGCATCAGCCCTGGTTCATCACCCTTACCTCCAACGCCACTAAGTTGGAGTTCAAGAACTTGACAGGGGGAATCTTTTTCCTTTTGGGGATGAGCCGGCTTCATCTCCGCGAGGGCAAGGAGCCCTACATTGCTCCAGAGGGTAAGTAATCTGTTATATTTTCCACGCTTTTGCTGTAATGTTTCTAACTGTTTGTTGCTTTAGGTGTGAGCAAGTTCCAGTTTTTTGCTGCCCGCGAGGAGAAGGGCATTAAGTGGAGACCGCTGGCGGAGGGCCAAGTTTCTTGTTTAGAGGCGTTCGTTGGCCGGTTTTATTATCCGGACCTCGTGAGCGCACCACAGCCTTTCTATACGACTGGTGAGTCTAGTATCAATCCTTTGCTCACTAGTATATTTGGCAATGACTCTGATTCCTCAGTAGAGATTGTGCAACCTTTGAAGGCGTCTGCGGGGCGTGGATGTTGGAAACACGCTCCGCGGAAGCATAAGTATTCAGTGAAGGTTCCTGTTTCTGACTCAGATTCTTCCGTTTCAGTGGGAGAGGTCGTCAAGGGTCGTCGCCACAGGAAAGACGGGCCCGCGTCCGAGGATGAGGACGAGGACGACTCTTCTAAGTTGCAGAAGAGGAAGAGACGTGCTACCGGCGCCACTGCTAGCAGCGCCGGGGTATCAAAGGGTGTGTCCAGCACGCCAGCTGGTGATGGGGGAGTTATCCCTCCTGACACAGCTTCAGCCCCCAAGGGAGCGTCTGAGGATGCTAGCAAGGGGAAGTCTCCCTTTGCCGGTGGTGGGGCGCAGGAGGGGGTTGCGCCGATATTTTCAGTGGGCATTGGCGCTGCCCCTACTCGCCAGCCTTTGTTTCAAAAGCTGATCAAGAAGAAGGCGCCTGGTAAGTGTTTCTTCGTTCGTTTTTAAGTACTTTGCCTTTGTCTTTCTTTTAACTTGTTTGTTTTCCCTTTTCAGTTGCGCCAAAGATTGTTCCCACTCCTCTTGCCTACGTCTCCATCTGCGGAGGCGGCTAGGGTGGAGGAAGAAAGGCTCTGGAGGGAAGAAGAAGAGGCGCGCAAACAGGAGGAGGCCGACGAAGCCCTTCGGAGGGCTGAGGATGAGAAGATAGCGGCTGCCAATGAAGCTAAGCGAAAGGCTGAGGCAGCAGAACGAGCGGAGGCGGAGCGTCTTCGCCTTCAAGAGCAACAGTTCTTGGAGGAGAAGGCCCGCCAACTGAAGGAGCAGGAGGCGCAGGAGCGCGCCGAAGTTGAAGCCCGGGGAGTGACTCATGAAACTGATGGGTTTGAGAGGGCACTCCAGGGGGCAGGGACCGCTGGTGCTGGTCGTGGCTCGCGCGAAGCTCGGCGCGAGTCTTCGAGGGTTGGTAGTAAGGAACCGTCAGGGGCCTATGATGGTTCTTGCTGGACTGGTGGCGACGTCATCTGGCGTCCTCGCTGGGCGGTCAGGGAGAACACATTATTCTCCAACTCCCTGGCCGCGGAAGAGTTTGTGAGTGAGGTGGTGCCTCCTTATGAGCGCACACACCAGGATATGTTGAGTCGCCCTGAACTGATGGCAGCCTTGTGCTTTTGAAGTCGAGGAGGATGGCATATGTGAAATCTTGTTTATCTGGGCTGATGAGGCGTAATCCCGCGCCGGCGCCGTCGTCATTAGAGGCCCCGTCCGTGTATAGGGACCATTTTTGCGACGGATCGTGTACCGGTGCGGGTGATTCTTCTGCTTTGCATTCTTGGACTTGGTCCGTAGGTATCTCCGTGGCGAAGTCCGCGAGGATCTGGCCTTTAATTGGTGTTTGCACGCCTTTGCGATCAACCATTAGAACCGCGCCTATTGCCCGTTCCGTGACGGATAGGTAGAGTGTGAGCGGTTCTTTGGGAAGAGGTGCTGTTAGCGTCGGAAGGTTTATTAAGCATTGTTTCATTGCCCGAAATGCTGATTCCGCCTCTGGAGTCCAGCGGAAGTTGCTCTTCTTCAGACAGTTCTTCAAAGTGTCCACGAACGGGAACGACTTTGAAGCGTAATTAGATAAAAAGCGATTGAGGGCGACGAGGCGGCCCATTAGTGTCTGTACCTCTTTGACGGAAGCAGGGGAAGGCATCCTTTCGATGGCTTGAACTTTTTCTGGGTTGGCGCGGAAACCATCCCGCGTTACAATGACGCCCAGAAATTTGCCCTCTTCCATCCCGAATGAGCATTTGCTCGGGTTCAATTTCATGCGCACTTTGCGTAATTGATTGAATGTTTGTTGGATGTCCCGAAGCATGTCACTTTCTTCCTTGCTCTTGATTACCAGGTCATCGACGTACACTTCGAGCCGTACACCGATTTCATTGATGAAGGCCGTGTCCATTAGGCGCTGGTATGTGGCGCCTGCATTTTTCAGGCCGAAAGGCATCTTAGTGTAACAGAAGATGCCCTCGTCTGTGCGGAACGCTGTTTTATCTTCATCTTCCTTAGCCATCTGGATCTGGTGGTACCCCTTGTATGCGTCCAGGAAACACTTGAACCGATACGGGGCAAGGGAGTCCACCTTTAGATCGATTTCTGGCAAAGGATAGCAATCTTTGGGACACGCCTTGTTAATATCCTTATAATCGACGCACATGCGCCAGCCTCCATTAGCTTTGGCGACCATGACGGGATTAGCTACCCAGGTTTGGTATCTGATTGGGCGAAGGATGCCCGCGTTGAGCAGCTCAGTGACTTGTTCGTTCATGGCCTTTGTTTTCTCCGGGCCCATGCTGCGTTTCTTTTGCACTATTGGTTCTACGGAGCGATAGACATTGAGCCTGTGTTCCGCTATTTCGCGGGGGACACCGACCATGTCCACCGGTTGCCACGCGAAGACGTCCATGTTGCTTATTAAAAGCTGTTTCAAGTGATTGCGTATGGTCTCGGAGATTTCATGGCCAATAACCACCGTTTTCTCCGGAAATTTGGGGTTTAGCGCCCATTTTTCCGGCTCAACACGGGCATTTGTCTTGACCATTTTTGGAGGCTTGGCGGTTTCAGTGGTGTGGCAGTCTTTGTTGGCTCTGATGAAGGCGATGCCTGTCTTGGTTGGAAAGCCGACCATCGCATGCGCCGTTGAAGCGTTGGTGTTAAAGCGCGCGATGCCTTCCCGACCCAAGAGTATATCATGATTAGAGGTGGCTGGCAAAACCATGAAGTCGCATATCTCCGTGCGTTCATGGGTGCCGTCGGACCACGTGACTGGCAGGGAGAGCATGCCCTGCGGCATGATGGTCTCGTGAATGAAACCCGAGATTGGCTCATTGACCGGTACGAGCTTCGCTTTGTCTTCCGCATCCAGCTGTTGGAAACATTGCTCGTACATAATATTTGTGCTGCTGCCGCCGTCTAGGAACATGTACCGTGTGTGGTAATGTCCGAAGACTGCGGTTATGACGAGCGGGGCGGTGCAGGAGGCGCCGCCTCTGACTTTTGGCATGAGGACATCGGCCTCTTTCCATGAGTCATCAAGTGGTTGTATGTGGGTGCGCTTTCCGTGCTGGGTGTTTTTGCCACGCCTAGTCATGTTGCAGTGATGACGAGGGATGAGTGTGGCGGCATGAGTGTTGAGGTCATGGATTTTCTTTCGCGACCCCTCACCTTGGTTTTCGTCACCCGCGTTACCCTTGCCAGTGCGGTGGACATTCTTTACCAGGTGACCGAGCTGACCCGACTTCAGCGCGGCCTCAATTTCCATCTTCAGGCTATAGCAGTTGTCTATGAGGTGACCGAAGTCGTTGTGATACTCACAGAACTTGTTGCGGTCCACGTTCCTTCGTTTTCCCAGGGGTTAGCTTCTTTCAACGTGACCTGCTCTGTTTTCAGGACCTGAGATGGTGTCTTTGTTAGCGGGGTCCAATCGTGGTTTTTCTTTGAGTGTCCACGTTGGTCCCGCGATTGTTTGGTACTGATGAGTTGGCGGGCATCGCCCGCGGGGGAGTATTTTCCCTCGTCGGTGGTGCCCGAGATGCGGCTCCAAACAGACTTGTTCTTGTGTTTATTACTATTATTATTATGGTGTTGCGGTTGGAAGCCGTGCATCTGGTTGAAAGATTTCTTAGAGGAGGCATATATTTTCGCGGAGTGGATGAGTTCATCCCAGGACTCCGGAATACCGTCTTTGCATGTTAGGCACTTCATGAGTTCTGGGCTGCGCACATTGTGAATGAACGCTGCCCGTGTGAGGGTTATCTAACCAGACCCTGGCTGCGCCGGTTATGGTCTGAGCGAACAAGTGGCACCAGACCTGAACAGGCCAATCCACCGACATACCTGCGCACTCGAAGTCGTGCACATGGTCATCTGGGTCACGCAGGCCATCGTATCCCACGGATAGCGCCAATGAAAAAACAATAAGTATCACGGTGTTTATCACTAATCACCGTGGGGGTTAATACTTATGTTCGTCAGGATTAATCCTTTACCCAAACCTCGTGGTTAAACCCGGGTGAGAATATGGAGTGTGAGTGCGTGCGAGAGTTACGTGAATAAGAACACAAGATGTAAGTGGTTCGGTCGAGGAATGACCTACGTCCACTGTAACTAGCCGGAATATTATTAATTAAGAAGTAAAGAGAGTTAAAAGAATAATGCTAGGTTGTAATGAGTAATTTCGGATCCTTTTGCAAGGAGATGTCTTTCCTTATTTATAGGAGAACTCATGGGCCTTACCGAGGGGCCCATGAGAAGTTATCTTTATTTGGGTCTGGCCCAAATCCGGGTCCAAGCCTTCCATGAAAATGGCGGGAAAAGCAGATCACTGGGGATGACGTCATATCGCAGCATGGTTGTTGGTTGATGTGGACACGTGGCGAGCCCTGATTGGCAGGTGGCGCCCCTGTCCTTGCTACAGTCGTTGACCATGCTCCTGACGTCGGCAAGGGATGTCTGCTGTCACTGTTGATGACAGTGGAGGCATGGGAACAGTCACGTCGCCATCCTCTTCTGTGGTAGTTGGACCACTCTTGTCACCTGTCGTCTTTTCCTTGGTGCGTACTCTGTCAGAGATACTTGTGAATCTTCCCTTCATTATCTTCCATACCTCGTACTAAAAGGTGATCAGGGAAGATGCCGCGCGTGGCCGCACGCGCTTATCAGGTATTGACCTCTGCTTATTAGTATGTGAGGTCGCGCGCTGCATCACACTTTATGTTAGTTGCGCGCTGATGCCAGAGTCTGGTGCTAGTAGCTGTGTTTATGGGGATAGGGATGCCTTTTCCCCTTGGATTAGGCTCCCTATCCCTTCAAATTTCATAACCATATGTTTTATTACTAATCAGTTTGTTCTGTGCAGCCACGTTTCGATGATTTAGTTTTGATTATCAATTTTTGTTTCGCTCAAAATTTTGAAGAAAAATATTGTTTTGATTCGATTTGGTTGAAAGTCAAATTGTTTGCTAAAATTAAGGAGATAATGGTCTTTTGAAAAAGGAATGGTCTTTATTGATTAATAATCTCCTTAAATTTTTGAAGATCTCGCAATTCTTGAAAAGTTTGTTACTAATCTTTTGCAGGTTACTATACTCAAGACGTGTCCGAGTTGAAGACAGTGTCCGACCTCAAGCCTGTGTCCGACATCCAGCTTGTGTTCGACCTCAACACTTGTGTCCGACCTCAAACTGTGTCCGACCTTAACACTTGTGTCCGGCCTCAAACTGTGTCCGACCTCAACACCTGTGTCCGACCTAAGCTTGTGTCCGACCCTAAACGTGTGTCCAACCTTACAACTGTGTCAGACCCACAAACTGTGTCTGACCCTATAACTGTGTTCGAGTCACTCACAGCATTGCTTCAACTGGACTGGATTTTATCAAACTTTAGACTGGAATTTGGACCTTCTAAGACTAATTTAAACAATTTAAAACTAGACTAATAAATTTAAGCTTCTTTTCAGAAATGGATCAAATTGTTAACCAGGCAAATTTGAACGGACTAAATACTGACCAACTACTTGTGGCTGCCCAAGTGGACAAAGCTATGGAATCAGTCATTGGGACTCATCAGAAGATACCTGTTCTTCAACTTGGAATGTCCTATTCTGAGTGGAAATTCAGGTTCATTCAAGTTATGAAAATAAAAGATGCAAAGGCTCTGAGATCTATCTTAAACGGACCCTGTGTGATCACTTATGTGGTTAACGAAATAACTGGAGCCACTGCTATCAAACCAAAGAGTATGTACACTGATGAAGATCATGAAAAGACTGATATTGATGAAAGAGCAATTGCTTATCTTTATCAAGGACTTTCACCTGAAGTATCGATTGGAGTTCGTGACAATGCTACTGCCAAAGAGCTTTGGGAAGCTCTTGAAAATCTATATGAGAGAAACGAAGAAATGAAAGAAAGCAGAAGGGAGATGCTGAGCTAAAAGTTCAATGCTTTTAATCACATTCCTGGCGAATCACTCGAAAGCCAGATCCAGCGCTTTGTGGGTTTAGTGAGTGAGATGAAATCAAATGATATGGTGGTAGATAACTCCGTTATGAATAAAAAGCTGCTAAATACTCTTACAAGGAGTTGGGACTCAAATGTAACACTTATCAAGAGAACCAAAGATTTGGCAAGACTCACTCTTTCTGAAACCATATCCTTGATCAAGTCCTGTGACCTCGATGACAGGCAACGTTATATGACTCAGACTGCTAGTTATAATAATGCAATCATCGCAACTCCCAGCAATGCTCTCATGTCTCAGCAAGAACCTCAGCGTCCCTCGTTGTACTCTTACCCAGCCAGTGGATCTTCATACCCACCTATGTTTGCGCCCAATGCATCAAAAGGCTCCGCCATGCCTGCTTCCTCAACAACTACTTCTACTGGACCTTCGTCATCCGCATCACTTTCTTCAGCTGCACCTCAGTCAACAGTAAAAATTCCAAAGGAGCTCGAAAGTAACTTAAGTTTGTTTGCTGGATTTATGAATTGCTACAATGCATTTCTAACTGGTCAAATTACTGCCAAAGATGTTGGAGCATGTGACCTAAGCGATGTTAATCAAGATGATATAGAAGAGATGGACTTGACTTGGCAGATAGCTATGGTGGTACATAGAGCGAATAAGTTCGTGAAGAAGACTAGGAGAAATGTGTGGGAGAACCCAACAAAGAAACTGAGCTGGGATAAAATGAAGATGCGTTGTTATAACTGTGATGAGCTTAGCCATTTTGCTCGTGAGTGCACCAAGCCGAAAAAGGAAATAGACAACTCTACTCCTGTAGCTGCTTCTCCCGCTGCGACTCCGGGAAGTCAATCATCTACCACTCACACTGGATCTGAATCCTCTAACTCAAACAAATCCATGGTCGCTCAATCAGGAGGTGGATGGGATTGGTCATCTCAAATGGAGGATCTAAAGATTGTTAAAGATACTGTGTACAAGGTACTCATGGCACAGATGGATGACGATTATGTTCCGTCAGCGCCTGAGGTACATTCTGAAACTTTAGCTGAATCATGTTGCACTGAAAGGTGTAAACTTAAAATTAAGGGTTTTAGAGAAGAAACTCTCTCTGCATACTGTTGGGTCTGCTGACTTGAAGAAGAACAGATGATTGAAAAGCCAAAATATACTAACAGTTTATCCACATAAATAAACAGTCTTTGCAACATACTCTTCCCAAAAGACTGTTGACGCTAACAACTGTTCCACCCAAACAACTGCTATGACAACTGCTGCTACAAAGGACTGCTGGATAACAACTGCTAGAGAACAACTGCTGACCAAAGGTCTGATGAAGAACAACTGCTGATCAAGTACTGAAAACTAAAGGTCTGTTGGAGCCAACAACACTTAGGCTCCAACAGATGATACAAGACCATCAGAGTTTTTCCTCAACAGTAGTTTACCTTACAGTGTTTTGTAATATAACAGTAGTTTGTATAGGACAGATGTTTTATGTTGTTATTCTGTTAGAGGTCACTATCTTAGGTGACGTCAGCCTAGGTCACCAATGGTTTAGATTTGTCTATAAATAGAACAGTGCTTGTACTGTTCTATTGGTCACTCACAACATTCTCTCAGACAAACAATCACAGTGTGATCAGGCTGAGAGGGAGTACTTGTAATTGATTGTAATCTTTCAATATAATGAAAGCTTTCGATTAAGAAAACATTTATTCCTTTGTTTTGATTATAGTTTATCATTCCGCTGCACTTTCCATATATATTCACTTCATTCATTTCTCATTCTACTCTAAACAAATCAAAACAATCAAACTCAGATCCTAACAATTGGTATCAGAGCTTGGTCAATTAAATTCGATCTAATCAATCAATTTAATATAAACAGATCAGCTCACAATTATTGATATCGTTTGTTTGTCGGATTGAAAATAGAGTAATAGTTTATTTTCGATTCAACCGGTTATAAACAGACTTTGTTTTTGAAAAATCAGAGAATGGCTTCAATCAATCACGATCCACACAACACTGGCACGAACAACAAGCCACCGATGCTTGTTAGATCTGAATACAATATCTGGCAACGTCGGATGAGCCATGTTCTAGCTCAACAGAACACTGGGTGTTGGAAGTCGATTATCTTCGGACCACATGTTCCGATGGTGCCGAATACCAAAGATCCCAAGGTTCAGGAGCCTAAGAAACTTGAAAACTACTCCGAACAGGATTTTCAGAAAATTGAGTTAGATGCTAAAGCCTTCAGTATTGTGGCCATGGCTCTACCCAATGATATATATGCTGGGCTGTTACACTGTAACAGTGCAAAGGAGTTGTGGGATGTACTGAAAGAACAATTTGGTGGGACTGAAGAGGTTATTGAAAACAATCGTGAAATACTTAATCAACAATATGAAACATTCAGTCATGTTAAGGGAGAGTCATTAACTCAACAATTTGAGAGGTTTAACTGTCTCATTAGTGAACTAAAATTGGTTGGTCTAACTTACCCTCATTAAACCTTAAACCATAGGTTTTTAAGATCATTACCAGATAAATGGGACACTATTGCTATAGTTATGAGAAACTCAATTGGATTCAAGGACCTATCACTGACCCAGCTTCATGGTACGCTCTTGACCTATGAGAGAGAGCTTAACCAAAAAAAGAAGCTCCAGGACTCTGGAAAAGTGTCTGATGATTATGTATTTGGTAATACAACACTTTTGGGTCATGATGAGGTGCCTGGAAATACTAAGGATCAGAGTTATGATCATTTCATTGACCTAACTTCAGGTTTTAACTGTGATTCTTATTCACCAAACTATGCTTTTACAGCAAGTGGTGGTGATATCCAGGCATCTGATAACATATCCTTTGAGTATGATGACCTAAAATATTTTGACCCTGATGATTTGGAAGAAATGGACATTATGCACCAATTGGCCCTTCTCAGTGTAAGAACTAACAATTTTTACAAGAAAACTGGGAGAAGGTTTCCAGGGTTAACTGGCAGATCAAAGGTTGGGTTGGATAAATCAAAGATAAAGTGTTATAAATGTCATAGACTTGGTCATTTTGCTAGGGAATGTAGGAGTCAACATGGTACACCTATAATTACCTATCCAAATCAAAGGCCTCAGACCAACACTTATCAAAATTCCTATAATACCCCTGGACCAAATGTGCAAAACACTGCTCATTTTGCACAGTCCTCAAACACTGTTCCTGTCCAGTTTGTCCAAACCACTGTTCCTCAGATCCACTATGTGCAAACACCTGTTGCTCAGGCACCTGTGCCAATGACTGCTACTTCATCCTCTGCTCCTACAGAGACCAGTCAACAGAGTTTCTTCACACAAGGCTTTGTTGATTGGAGCAGTCTACCAGATGAGTTGCCAAAGATGAAAATGAACCAGAAAATTTTCGTTTCATGTCTATGGTAGAAGAAGTTGAATCTGAGGAGGTGGTGACTGAATCTAAAGTTGTAACTGATGATTTTGTTGATGAAGTAGTTGGAGGTGAAAAACCTGAAGAAGAGGTTATGAATCTCTTAGATCCCTGGGGTGCATCTGATGATTGTGAGTGCAAGTGTGATTGTGCATTGATGGTTGCTGCTAAGGTATCTCCTCAAATTCTTAAAGATTTATGTTCTGACAAATGTGTAATAGCATTTGCTAACATCAAAAGGTGAATGAAAACCTTAGAAAGAAAATTTTAGATGATGAAGTTAAATTTGAGAAACTTTCAAAAGAGTTAAAAACAAATTTAACTGAAAAAGAATATGAAATAAGCAGCTTAAAACATGAAGCAACCATAACCAAAGACCAGCTCCAAACTATGATAACAAAATATCAGAGTTGTAAAAGTGAGCTTGAGTCCACCCAAGTTGAATGTCAGAAATGGGTGGAATCATGTAGAGGTTTTGAAATGCTACTCAACAAACAAACCAAAAGTCATGTGAAGTTTGGTTTTGGTTTTGAAACCACTGCTCCAGCTTTTGAAAACATTGACAAAAGAGATCAAAAGTTAGTTGAGGTAGTACCAACAAATTTGAAGGGTCAAGAGATTAAAATCACTGAACCCAATGGTAAGAAAATTGTTCTAGAAAAACCATAAGGTTCCTCATCATTCACTGAACTTGAAAATTATGAATTTAAACCTACTTGGTCTGATGAGTGTGGTACTCTTGAGAACTTTAAACCTGTTGATTTCAAAACTCCTGAGGGAAAGACAGCACCTCAAGCAAAGATCATTCCCTTGAAAAACCTTCCAGCAGATGCTCAAACATCTGTTGAAAAGAAGGTTGAAAAAGGGAAAAAGAAAGAAAAGTCTGTCCACTTGTTCTGTGATTTCTGTGAAAAGAAGAATCATGTTACTAAAAACTGTTTTCTTCTAAAAGCATATGATATTAACAAAGGAACAAGTGCATGTGATTCCAAAGCCACATGTTCAATATGTGGGAAAAAGAATCACAAAACCAAAGAGTGTCTGTATCTCAAAAATTTTGATGTCAAAATACAAGAGTACAAGGCTAAAACTCTTGCAAGTCAGGTGGTGAGTACTTCAAAAGGAAAACCCAAACAGACCTTCACACCAGTCCAAACATCTGTTACCAAAAGTCTTGAAACATCTGCTCCCAGAGATGTCCAAGTAACAGATGCTCCACCCACAAGCAAGTACCCAAGAGGATATGGACAACCAACATGTCATAATCTGTCACATGTTTATGAGGAACCAAAAAGACCTTCTAAACCAAGAGTGAACAGAAATCCCTATGGGTAATATCATCTGTCTGGAAGTGATCAAACAACTATTGACCCAAGTGTTGACATTCAAGTACTTGCAAATGGTCAGCAACAGTTGTTGAACTTGATTCAAAAACTAGTTCAAACCACTGATCATCTTCCAAAGCTTGAGTCTGAAAAGTCTGAGGACCCATCCAAAGCCAACTTGGCTTTCGACACTCTCCAAAACTAATTCATTACTGCTGTGCAGGGAGCTTCTGCTTGTTTAGATAGTCTTTGGTATGTAGATAGTGGAGGCTCCAGGCACATGACAGGATGTAGAGCCCTTCTTCTGGACTTCTTAGCTCATGGAGGGGGTGATATATCCTTTGGTAATGATTCAAAAGGTAAGGTGTTGGGTTCAGAGACTGTTCAGGCTGGGAAACTCAAGTTTGAAAATGTCAATCTTATTGATAATCTTAAATTTAATCTTCTTAGTGTTTCACAAATGAGTGACAAAGGTTATGGCTCATTCTTCACTAAGAAAACTTGTAAGATTATTAGACCAGAAGTGGTGAAAAAGATTGATACCATCATTGCTGAGAGCAAAGCACAACTTCTTGCTCATAGAAGTGGCAATGTGTATGTAGTTGATATGTTGAAGGACAATCCTATAGCAAATGTCTGTTTGTTTTCTGCTGCCTCCACAAATGAAACAAAATTGTGGCATAGGAGACTGGGTCATACCAACCTTCAAACTATCAACTCACTTTCCAAACAAAGCCTTGTCAGAGGTTTACCATCAAAAGAATTCAAATGTGATGAGCATTGTGTTTCCTGTTTAAAAGGAAAACAACATAAAAGCTCTTACAAATCCATTGATGAGTCCAAAACAAGTCAATGTCTACAATTGTTGCACATGGACTTGTTTGGCCTAGTTAAAATCATGAGTCTAAGAAGAAAAAGATTTTGTCTTGTCATAGTTGATGATTTTTCTAGGTTTACATGGACTTACTTTTTACACTCTAAGGATGAGACTGTAGGTATCTTGAAGGACTTTGTCACCAAAGTTGAAAAACAATATGACTTGCCAGTAAAAGTCTTTAGAAGTGACAATGGAACAGAGATAAAAAATAAGGAGTTGGATGACTTCTGTGTGTAAAAAGGGATTGTGAGGCAGTACAGCATCCCAAGAACACCAGAGCAAAATGGGGTGGTTGAGAGGAAAAATAGAACTCTTATTGAAGCTGCAAGAACCATGCTATCAGATTCTAGTTTGCCACTGTCCTTATGGGCAGAAGCTGTAAACACTGCTTGCTATGTTCAAAACAGAGTTTTGATCAACCCAAGACATCAATAGACTGCTTATAAAATTCTGTTCAAAATCAAACCATTAATCTCATTTTTCAAAATCTTTGGTTGTCCATGTTTCATTTTAAATCTCAAAGATTCCATTTCAAAATTTGCAGCCAAAGTAGATCGTGGATATTTTATGGGATATTCTGCTACTGGCAAGGCCTATAAAGTGTTTAACACAAGGACCAGGACAATAGAAGAAACTCTGAATGTAAAGTTCAATGAACTTTCATCCCTAAAAATCCCAGCAAATCCTGCTGAGTTGTTTGATTTAGATAAATTCAAATTTAAAGATATCACTGTTAAAACTAACAATGCAGGTACTCTACAATCTCCACAACAAGATTACAAAACAGATGTTGTGATCCCCAGTCACTATAAAATCTATTCTGCATCAGAGGAAGCAGCTGTTCAAAACAACTGTCAAAACTCTGTCACAGCTGAGTCAACCACTGTTGGCCAGACTTACCCTCAAACCACTGCTTCACCTCTCACAACCACTGCACAAACATCTGTTGACAAAAGTCAGTCCAGTTTTACACCACTTGGACCCATTCCCCCACTTCCATTTCAAACATCTGATGGCACTACAGAAGTGCAAACAGATGTTACACCAGCAGAGTCACCAAACCTCTGTCCTTCACCTCAAAATGCCATCATACCATATCAGGGAGATCTAATCTACCTAAGAGCTCATCCACCAGACCAAATCATTGGCAACATCAGAGAGGGTGTGCTAGCAAGAAGCCAATCCTCCAATATCTGTCTTTTTGCAGGGTTTCTATCTCTCACACAACCTGTCAAGTACCAAGAGGCACTAAAAGACAACAGTTGGGTAGAAGCTATGCAAGAAGAGCTCCTTCAGTTTAAAAGGCAACAAGTATGGGAACTTGTACCACTGCCTAAGGATGTTTGTCCAATAGGTACAAAGTGGGTCTTCAAAAACAAAACTGATGAAAGGGGTATAGTTGTCAAGAATAAAGCCAGTGTTGGATCAGTTTGCTCTTTTTGCTAAGTAAGAACTTGCTATCTTGACACTTAAGTGTTTAGCAAGTCCTTGTAAATCAGATTATAAGCACAGCGGAATGTTATAAGTTAAAGCAACACTTTTTATACTAAGGCAGAGTTATAACTCCCCCTTGATGTTTGAAACTAATAAATGACAAAGTATTTATTATGAATCTAAGCTTGTAAATGAGAATTAGATACTTAGACAGATTCACAATAAATACAGAAATGGAATAGAACAGTGAGAGTGTTTGAAGGATTTTTCTATTAAAATCAATGTCTAAAATAGAAGGTTGAAGCCTCCTATTTATAGACGTTTACATACATGTATCTTGCCAAAAAGCAAGTACAGAAATAGCAGAAACAAGTTGCACAAGTTGCAACATTGAATCAATCAAATAAAGCTAAAAGTAATATTAAACAATAAACTACTGATGCAAAAAGGCGGTGGGAAATATCTATTGCTAAGTGCTGATGAAGGACAACTACTGAAGAGTAGTTTTGTCTTCAGTACTTCTGAAGTGAACTTGTCTGGTTTGGACTTCAGAACTTCTGCTTCTTCAGCACTTCTCATATCTTCTAATCAGCAGTTTCTTGTCTTCTCTTCAGTACTTCTATACTTAGCCAAAATGACAGAAGTGAATTAGACTAAGGTTTACAAAAGTGGTTTCACCAATCCTCTTTGTCCTAACAATCTCCCCCTGGATTGATGAAGCCAAAACCTTACTAATTCCTTATGTGTTTCTTCTGTCTTGAACAATCTTCCATATCTCTTTGTACATGGTGTTCTTGAGCTGGTTGAACTGACCATCAGATAGAGATCCTCTCTGTGGTTCTAGATGTTGAATTGTGAGCAGGTCTTGTGTTGACAGTTTCTTCAGATCACTGATCTTCTTGTAAGCCCTGCTTGAGAGGTCTCTTCTTGTCAACAGTACTGAGTTGTTATCAGTAAGTGACCATCTGATGATAGGGATCTTTGACTTGTTAAAGTCAGAAGAATAGGGAACCAGACTTGTCCCTTGGGTTGATGGTCCTGAGTGCTGGATGTCTTCAGTTTCAGATAGCCTCAGGTGGGATTCTCTTCCTTGTTGTTGTTGCATATCAGGCATCTGAACAGTTGGGAGATGGTGTTCAGTCACTACTTTGGTATGCAGCTTTTCTTTGATGGTCTTTTGTATTTGATAAGCAAAAGTGGAAGGATCCCTGAACTGTGTTAACAGAGGTTTCTCCTCAATGTCAAAATCTGAATGTACTACTGAACTTCCTTCAAGTAGTACCATTTTGAAGTCAGTTTTGACATTGTCCTCTGCCTTCTTCTTCTGAGTAGCAGTTCTTCTAGATACACCAGAAGTTCTAACTACTGATCTTGAAGGATCAGCAGTTTGAAACTTCTCAGGATTTGCAGCCTTGGCAGCCAAGTATTTTCTATAAGTATCCATCAGTCTTTCTTCTTTCCATCTGGATACTGAGGCTTTTGAACCATATCCTTCTGCTACTAACTCTTCTATTATCTGGGCTCTCTTGGCCTTTCCATCTTTGCTTGTGGCCACTTTGTCTGCAAGCAGTTGTGCTCTTCTTGTCAGCTCTTGCATAGAGAGTCCTTTGAGTGTAAAGGCTTTAGTCTTGCTGTTCTTGGTAATATAAGACACCAGTTGTTGTCTTTTATCTTGTTCAGCAATCTCATCAAGGCTAGCCTGCCTTTGTAGTTCAGCTGCATAAGCCTGAAGTTTTTCTTCATGGCTTAAATCCAAATCATCCCTTTCTTCCAGAGATTTCCAAATCTGATCTTCTCTGGCCTTCTTGTTGGCTGCAATTAAGCTCTTCTCTAGTAGTTCAGCTGATTGAGAGATAGGAGAAGGGTTTAATACAGTCATTGTAGTAACAGTTGTAGGCCTGATGGGATCAGATGTTGGTTGAATGGGGGCAGTGGTTCTGGAAGGTTCAGTTGTTTAAGGTTTGGAAGTGTTAACTTCTGATGTGCTGACAACTGCTGATGGTTTGTCAACTCCTGAAGGATTGTCTTCAGTACTTTCTGATTCTTCATCAGAAGTTTGGTCATCAGAAGTTTCTTCATTGTGCCTTAGGGATTCTTCAGATGTTTGGGTCTCATCTTCTTTCTCTGCAGCTTCAATTTCTTCTATTGAGACACCAAACTGTTTGGCCAATTTTTCTTTCCTGGCCTGATCTTTTTGATCTCTTTCAAGGAGTGCCACTCTTGCCCTTATCCTGGCTTGGAATGACTCCTTAGGTTCCCTGATCTTCTCCCCCTTTTTGGATTCATCAATTTTAACCCTTGAAGCAGAGGGTTGGGAGAATTGTCCTTGAAGATGAGCAATCTGTTTGCTGTTGAAGTCTATTTTGTTGGACAGATCGTTCATCTTTGTCTTGATCACTCCAAATTGGTTCTTGATGGACAGCTCCAAGTCAGCTGTATATGTTTGGAAGTGATTTCTGATGAGTGTATTCATCATGTGGTACAGGGGACCCTCTGGGCTGCATAGCTGGTTCAGGTCTATGCTTGTTTGCCCAGGGAATTGGGTAGGCATTTGTTATGAAGGGGGTGTTTTTGGGAGATCCTCATGTTGTACAGAGGATGCCACTCTAGGGGTTTTAGGGATTGAGTGGGCTTTAACCTGTGCAGAGGTGACTGGCTTCTTGAGCCTGGATACCCCTGAAACAGGACCTTCAGAAAGTGCCGTCAATTCAGTAGTTTGAGTGTGTGAAACATCATCCAAACTAATGGAATCATCTGAATCCCTGATGTTGCCCTCAATGAGGACTGTCTCAGTTAAATCATGAGCTGAGCCCAACTCAGTTCTCTCATGAACCTCTTTGTCTTGGTACTGAGGATTTCCTACTTCAGGCATTAAGCCTTCATCAGTAGTTGCCACATCTGAGGTCTTAGCTATGTTACTTCTATCCTCAGATCCACCACTGGGTGGTAACTGAGTAGTAGCAGCCTCAGATGCCCCAAGAGTCTCTAAAATTGGGCTTAAAGACTCTGGTCCACCCTCATCTCTTGGGATAGGGCTAGAGATGTCCACATCCATGTCTGATGTAGTAGTTATGTCCCCTGTTTGTTGTGGTTGTAGGGGACTGACATGATCAGATGGGACATTCTCTTTTAGCCCAGAGAGAAGTTTGGCAATTTCTATTGCCTCTTGTTCAGAAATTTGTGGGGTTGGTTCAGTAGTTTGGGCAATAGGTGGTGAAAGTTGTTGTTCAGCAGTTTCAAAAGAAGAGTGTGTTTGATATGTTTTTCTAAGTCTTTTTCTTTTGAATAAAACGGTTATGGGTGCTCTTGGTGGGGTTTGAGATGGATGAGACTGAGAGGGTGTTTCAGTCTCATCTATTTGAAGAGCAGAATGCTCATGAGCATGTTCAGGCATCTCAACCTCCTGAATAGCTTTTCTTTTGGGTTGGTGGGGTGCAGTTTTTGTTGGCTTGGCCTTTTTGGCTTTTGGTGGTGTGAGTTTGGAAGATGTGGGCTTCAGGGGGACTTGTTGTTGTTCTCCCTGATCATCTTCTGGCCAGGCAGCCGGTTTGTTATGCCTTGAGTATGCTTGTGATGTTAAAGGATTTAAAGTTGAAATTTTTCCCACAAGCACCTCATTACCCAGTTCCCCTATTATGCATTGCATAATGAACCTTGGGTATAACAAAAACTTTTTCTTGGTATTATTGTGATGTAACACCAACTCATTGAAAAATAGTTTTGATGCCCTGAATTTAGTTTCATTCACAATGGAATGAAATATTGGTTGAAAAGTGGAGGGCATCTGGTCATAAGACCCTGTTTTTGGACTCAAACACATAATAATATAATGAAACAAAAGCTTGTATTTTGGTTCAAAATATTTTTTGAATATTGTAGCATGGGAGAGAGTACCTTGATAACCACACTCAGTCATGGTTAGATGAATATCAGTGTTAGCAACATGGTCAGGGGCAGTTACATCATCCAGACCCAGTCTTGTTGCTAGTGTGGCCGGTGTGATGGTCAGTTGTTTCCCTTTTATCCTTGAGTTGAGGGAAATGACCTCATCACCCATTGTAACCGTCTCAGCATTTGCCCAGAACTCATTCAGAGTTTCAGTGTGAATTGGTGGGTTTATTGTGAGAGCAGTAAAATATTGGGATTTGACGACAAGATCAATGATCTCATCGTATTGGGACCAGCCTTCTTGTTTTTCAAGAAAGGCTCTTTGATTGTGTCCCTGTTTTAGAACTAGAGCCATGTGGTTTGGGTTTTTGATCGAACAGTGGATTTGCAGGTATAGGTTATTGAGAGAGTTTTGAGAGAGAAGGAGGGATATTTTGAGTTTGAAAGGATAAGTGTGTAGAAAAGGTATTTATTAGAAGTTTTAACCGCTTGAATCTTCTTTATTGGAAGTTTTAAAACCGCCTTTGGTTAAAAATCTCTTTATCAGAGGTTTTAGACTGATTAGGTCAAACCTCTGATGATGGGAAAAGTCAGATTTGCCCTTTTGACTTAAACTGCTGATGAAGGATTACTTCATCAGTAGTTCCCATTTTCTTTTCAGTAGTTTTAACATCTGATGAGAAATGTTTTTATAAATACTTTATTCCTAACTTCTGAAGGTTATTTTATCAGAAGTTGCACACTTTTTCAGAAAATTATCCCCATACTGATGATTTTTGTTTATCAGTAGTTTCTCTCAAACTGATTTCAGAAGTTTTGTTTCAGACTTTTGACTTTTGTAAGTGAAAACCAGAAAAAAAGATGGAAAAGGTTAACTTGTATTCCACCAAGGTAAACAGGATGGAATCAAGGATGGAAAAAGGAAAAAGAAAATTTTGATGCATAACAGTAGTGATTGATGTAGAAGTTTGATGTAGAGTTGGGTAGAATCAAGTGTTAACTTGGATTCTAACTGATATGCAAAAAAAAAAAAAAAAAAAAGTAGACACTTACAAATTTAGCATTCCAAGCATGGATACTAACTTCTGAAATGTTGATGTGTCAAGGGGCTTAGTGAAGATGTCAGCTATTTGATTAGCTGTTGCTACATGCTTCACCTCAATCTTGCCTTTTTCATAGCAATCTCTTATGAAATGGTACCTGATCTCAATATGTTTGGTTTTTGAGAACTGTACCGGATTTTGAATGATGCTAATGGCAGATTTGCTGTCTACAAACAAAGGTGTCTTGGTCTCTTTGATTCCATAATCAAGAAGTTGATATTGGAGCCATTGTATCTGTGATGTACAACTTGCAGCTGCAATGTATTCAGCTTCAGCAGTTGAAGTTGCAACAGATGTTTGCTTCTTTGATTGCCATGACACTAGACAGTTACCCAGGAATTGACAACCACCAGATGTTGACTTCCTTGTCATCTTACACCCTGCATAGTCACTATCTGAAAAAGCTGATAACTTGGTATTGCTTGAAGCAGGATACCAAATTCCCAGTGTTGGAGTTCCTTTCAGATATCTGAAAATTCTTTTGACTGCTATAAGGTGTGATTCCCTTGGTGCTGATTGATATCTAGCACAGACACATGTTGAAAACATAATATCTGGTCTAGAAGCAGTTAAATATAAAAGGGAACATATCATGCATCTGTACATGGTTTGATCAACCTGTTTTCCTTGATCATCAGGTTCAACTTGTGTGATTGGTGTCATGGGAGTGGAACATGATTTACAGTCATTTAAAGAAAATTTGTTCAATAATTCTTTAACATATTTTGATTGATGTATAAAAGTTCCATTTGTTTGTTGTTTGATCTGCAGTCCTAGAAAGTACTGCAGTTCTCCCATGGTACTCATCTCAAATTTTGATTGCATGAGTTTCTTAAAATCATCACACAGTTTTGTGTTAGTTGAACCAAAAATGATATCATCAACATAAATTTGAACAAGTAAGACATGATTTCCAACATGTTTAATGAAAAGTGTTTTATCAATGGCACCTCTTGTAAAGTTATTTTTGAGTAAAAAGGTGGAGAGTGTATCATACCAGGCTCTTGGAGCCTGTTTGAGCCCATAAAGAGCTTTGTCCAGTCTGTACACCCACTCAGGATGAGAAGGATCCTCAAACCCAGGTGGCTGACAGACATACACTTCCTCTTTGATTTTTCCATACAAAAATTCACTTTTCACATCCATTTGATAAACTTTAATTTTGTTGGAAATGGCATAGGCCAGAAATAACCTGATGGCCTCAAGCCTTGCAACTGGAGCAAAGGTTTCATCATAGTCAATTCCCTCTTCTTGAGAGTACCCTTGAACTACCAGTCTTGCCTTGTTCTTGATTATCATACCAGCTTCATCTTGTTTGTTCCTGAAAACCCATCTTGTACCAATTGGTTGCTTGTTTTGAGGTAAAGGACAGATTTCCCAGACCTGTTGCTTGTTGAACTGAAGCAGTTCATCTTGCATAGCTTGCACCCAATTATTGTCTTTGAGGGCTTCCTGGTACTTCTTTGGTTCCAACTATGAAATAAAGGCTGAGAATAGGCAAAAGTTGGAGAGCTGGTTTCTGGTAAGAACACCTGTAGCTATATCACCCATGATTTGATCAAGTGGATGATCTCTGTGTTCAATCAGTTGTTGTAAACCACTGACAGGTGTAGGTGGCTCTTGTTCTTCAAACAAACTACTGAGGTCTATAATATCTGGTTCAGCAGTTTCAGCTTCTTCAGTAGTTGCAGGTGCTGAAGCAGATGTTTGAGTTTGGCCTTCAGTATTTGTTTGATCAGAAGTTTGAAAAACTTCTGATGGTGTTGTAGTTGACTTAATGACTGTTTGAGGAGTCCATGGTGCAGGATCCTCATCTTCAAACCTTTGATCACCATAATAAGTAGGTTTGGAAGAAGTAACAGTCTTTTCAGGTCCAAAGTGAAAGTTGTCAAGGTCAAAGAGTTCAGCAGGATGTGCTGGAATAAGAGTGTGTTTTGACTCATTGAACTTGACATTCAATGTTTCTTCTACTATCTTGGTGTGAGAATTAAAAACCTTGTAGGCTTTTCTAGTTGAAGAGTAACCAAGAAAGTAACCTGAGTCAACTTTGGCAGCAAACTTTGAAATAGATTCCTTGATGTTCAAGATGAAACATTGACACCCAAAAGCCCTGAAAAAGGAGATAAGGGGCTTCATGCCATGAAGAACTTCATAGGCAGTCTTGGAATGTCTCTTGACCACAAGAACTCTATTCTGAACATAACATGATGTGTTAACTGCTTCTGCCCAAAAGTACAATGGCAGTCCAGAATCAGCTAACATTGTTCTTGCTCCTTCTATCAATGTTCTGTTCTTCCTTTCTACTACACCATTTTGTTCAGGAGTTCTGGGAACACTGTATTGTCTAATAATCCCTTTAGACAAACAGAATTCATCCAGAGTTTTGTTCCTGAACTCTGTCCCATTGTCACTTCTAATGGCTTTGACAGATAGAGAATATTGTTTCTCTACTTGTAGAATGAAGAACTTGATGATTTCAGCAGCCTCATCCTTGGAAAATAAGAAGAATACCCATGAGAATCTTGAGTAGTCATCAATGATGACTAAGCAGTACTTCTTTTTACCAAGGCTCATAATCATGACAGGTCCAAATAAGTCCATATGGAGTAGTTGAAGACATGCAGTTGTTTTGGATTCTTTAATAGACTTATAGGAGGACTTATGCTGTTTTCCTTTTAAACAGGATACACAGTGTTCTTGACACTGGTATACTTTCAAAGGTAAACCTCTGACCAAGCCCATTTTTGTGACTTTATTTATGGTTTTAAAGTTCACATGGCCAAGTCTCCTGTGCAAGAGATCTGTTTCTGAAGTTGATGCCCTTGAGAAGAAACAGGCAGTGTTGTTCAATACTTTGTCTTTCTCAATGTCCACTGCATAGACATTGCCACATCTTTTGGCAATCAGCACAGTATGATCTTCTATAATCTTCTCTATCAACTTCTGGCCTTCTGGTGAGATGATCTTGCAAGCTGTCTTTGTGAAAAAGGAAGAATATCCTTTATCACACATTTGTGACACGCTCAGCAGGTTGTATTCAAGGTTTTCCACCAGATTGACCTTGTCAAACTGTATTTTGCCAGAGGAGACATTGCCATGTCCTAGCACATATCCCTTAGCATTGTTCCCAAAGGATACAGATCCTTCTCTTTGGCTGATAAAGTTGTTTATCAGGTATCTGCATCCAGTCATGTGCATAGAGCCTCCACTATCATCATACCATATGCTGTTTAAGCCCCTGGAAACTCTCTGCACATAAAAGCAAATTAGTTAGATTTGGAAACCCAAGCCTGTTTGGCTTTGGGTTTGCTCTTGAGAACAGTTACAGTTTGTTCTTGACCAGGTTGAGAAATCCATGTCTTTTTGGCAATGGATTTTTCATTAAAAACCATGGTGGTATCCTTTTTAGGACCACCATCAACCTTGGTCATCAGTAGTTCTACCATGTTCTTTAGATTTTGAATCTCAGCAGTTTGTGAAACTGCTGATGATTCTGGTCTAACTACTGACAAGGAATTTTGAGAAAAAGATTTTGGTTGAGATTTTATCTTTTTCTGAGAAAAGGTGTTTTCAGGTTGTTGTTTCTTGGGTTTAAAGACTCTTTCATAATCATTTCTGATTTGATTTCCCACAACCTGTTGTTTAAATTTTTGATTGTACTGAATTCCTTTTCTGTATCTACAAAATTCAGTTTTGTGGTTGAACAGGCCACAAATTTCACATTCTTTTGCCTTTTGTTTTTTATCTAAAGGCAAATTTGTGACATTGGTGAAAAGATTTTGCTCATCAGTAGTTTTCAGGATCTCAACTCCTGATGTAGATGAAACTACTGATGGCTTGTTGTCAGTTTTTGTAAATACTTCTGAAGTACTTTCTTTAAAAATGCCAGGATTTCTGTTTAGAAAGTTTTCATGGAAAGATGTGCATTCTTTCCCTTCAGAAGCTTCATTTGAAACAATTCTTCTCCCATCTTCAGTAGTTTTGGGAGAAAAATCTGTTGGTGTTTCAACATGATGGTATCCTATGCCAAACTTAACATTTGAAGCACTTTGTTTGTTTAGCAATAATTGATACCCCCTACAAGATTCCACCCATTTTTCACAAGTGATCCTGGTGTCAGCAAGCTCTTGTCTGACATCTCCCAGGTCATTTAGCATCATTTTGATTTGTGCTTGGGTTTCAATAGCAGAGTCAGTTAATTTAGAAACTTCTTTTGTTTTAGCACACAGTTTTCTTTCTAAATCACATTTTATCTGTGTGTATTTTCTTTCTAAATCATTGGCTTTGCCTTGTAGGTGCAGGTTTGTCTCTCTTATGAGAGCAAAAGTTTCTTTGCAAGAGTTTGAGCAAAGTTTTGTCAAAGATTCTTTTGATACCTGAGACAATGCAGATTTTGAAGTACAGCCTTCAAATGCCATTAAGGCAAAGTTCTTTCTGCCATTGTCTGGTTCTCCCCAGTTGATGTCAAACACTTTGTTGTCTGCATCAGGATTGCACTCTGTGGTGTCATAAGGGAGACTGCTCCAGTCAACATACCCAGAGGTAAAGAGACTTTGTTGAGGGGGTTGTTGAGGCTGTGGAGGAAGTTGAGCAGCTGGAAAGGGAGGGATTGATTGTTGGCTCTGCATCTGTTGAGCAGGCACTTGAACATATTGTACTTGAGGCATATATTGCTGTTGAGGAGCTTGTGCCTGTACAAAATGAGCACTCCCTTGAGTTCCATTGTTCCTATTATAATTGGGGTTATAGTTATTTCCAGATTGTGATTGGTTAAAGCTAGAGCTTCTACACTCTCTAGCAAAGTGTCCCAACTTCTGACACTTGTGACATCTCAATTTAGATTTGTCAAAACCAATTTTTGTATTACTGGTCAATCCTGGAAATTTCCTTCCTGACCTTTTATAAAACTTGTTAGTTTTAATGCTTAGCATGGCCAGTTGGTGTAATATGTCCATTTCTTCTAAGTCATCACTGCTAAAATTTTTCAAATCATCCATGATAAAACATAGATTATCAGCAGTTTGACTTTGGTCATCATTGTCATAACCTGGGAAAGATCTTTCTGATGAGATCCCAGTGGTTATGTCAATATTGTCATAAGATCCATAGGAACAAGTTGGTGAATCTTGTCCCAAAAGTGCTGTACTACCTGGTAGGTAGTCATCAGCAGTTTTACCAGAAGTTTGTAATTTCTTCTTTTGATCGATTTCTCTCTCAAAAGTAAGTAATCTCCCATGGAGTTTTGTAAGAGTGAGGGAGCTAAAATCTGGTGAGGATCTTAAGACAATGGAGTAAGTTTCCCATTTGTCAGGTAAAGACCTTAAAAATCTATGTAACATAGATACTGTTGTATAGGTCTGACCATTTAACTTTAGCTCAGAGATTAATGAGGAGAATCTTTCAAATTGTTGAGTCAAAGTTTCCCCATTAATATAAGCAAATGTTTCATATTGTTGAGCTAAAATTTCTCTGGTGTTGGCAATCACCTCTTCAGTTCCTCCAAACTGTTCTTTAAGACAGTCCCAAAGTTCTTTGGCACTTTCACAATGTAAAAGGCCAGAGTATATTTCATTTGGGAGAGCCATTGCCAACATAGAGAATGCTTTTGCATCTAGCTCAAGTTTTAGGAAATCCTCATCTGTATAGTCTTTGGGATCCTTTGGAATCCCTTCTTTAGTTTCAAGATTTATATTTACTGGTTTGTGAGGACCATATATCACAGATCTCCAACAACCTGTGTTGGTTTGTGACAAGGTATGTGCCATTCTCTTTTGCCATATATTGTACTCATTTCTCACAAGCATGGCAGGTTTAGTGGCAGAACCAGTATTATGTGGATCCATTTTTAAAGAGTATAGATTTGTCAGATGACTCTTTTAAGTGATGGATTTTGATAAAAAGTGAACTTTTGATCTTTTTATTGAATATCAATAAGAGCTTTGTGTCTGATTCTCAATTTGTTAGATTGATATGTGATCAGATAAACCAAAGCTCTGATACCAATTGTTGGATCAGTTTGCTCTTTTTTCTAAGTAAGAACTTGCTATCTTGACACTTAAGTGTTTAGCAAGTCCTTGTAAATCAGATTATAAGCACAGCGGAATGTTATAAGTTAAAGCAACACTTTTTATACTAAGGCAGAGTTATAACTCCCCCTTGATGTTTGAAACTAATAAATGACAAAGTATTTATTATGAATCTAAGCTTGTAAATGAGAATTAGATACTTAGACAGATTCACAATAAATACAGAAATGGAATAGAACAGTGAGAGTGTTTGAAGGATTTTTCTATTAAAATCAATGTCTAAAATAGAAGGTTGAAGCCTCCTATTTATAGACGTTTACATACATGTATCTTGCCAAAAAGCAAGTACAGAAATAGCAGAAACAAGTTGCACAAGTTGCAACATTGAATCAATCAAATAAAGCTAAAAGTAATATTAAACAATAAACTACTGATGCAAAAAGGCGGTGGGAAATATCTATTGCTAAGTGCTGATGAAGGACAACTACTGAAGAGTAGTTTTGTCTTCAGTACTTCTGAAGTGAACTTGTCTGGTTTGGACTTCAGAACTTCTGCTTCTTCAGCACTTCTCATATCTTCTAATCAGCAGTTTCTTGTCTTCTCTTCAGTACTTCTATACTTAGCCAAAATGACAGAAGTGAATTAGACTAAGGTTTACAAAAGTGGTTTCACCAATCCTCTTTGTCCTAACAGCCAGGCTTGTGGTTCAAGATTTCAGACAAGAAGAAGGAATAGACTATGATGAAACCTTTGCTCCTGTAGCAAGGTTAGAAGCTATCAGACTCTTTCTAGCCTTTGATGTCAACCACAACATCAAGGTGTATCAGATGGATATCAAATGTGCCTTCCTATATGGCAAAATTCAGGAGGAGGTCTATGTATGTCAACCACCTGGTTTTGAAGACACATTCCATCCTGATCATGTCTACAAGCTTAATAAAGCTCTGTATGGACTCAAGCAAGCACCTAGGGCCTAGTATGAAACTCTTTCCAGCTTTCTTTTATCCATTGGTTTCACTCGAGTGGTGCGTGAACCTCACGCTCATGGAGTTCGAACTTAACCAAAGAGAAGATTACCCTTTTGTCCCCGGACACTCATGGTCATTGACCAGAATGCCCTCGGACACCCCTTGGTCACTCGGACACCCATGGGTTTTGACCAGAATGCCCTCGGACACCCCTCGGTTACTCGAACACAGCTCACCACTCGGACACACCTGATGCCACGTCACCTCGGACACACTTTCTGCATTCGGACACTCATGGCCATTTACCATTTTACCCTCGGACACACCTTGCCCTACTCGGACACTCCGTTACCACTCAGACACACATATCTTTGACCATTTTGCTCTCGGACACACTCTTAGCACTCGGACACTCATGGCTTTTTACCATCTTGTCCTCGGACACCCTCATCCCACTCGGACACAGCCTTATGTGTGTGGTTGTACAACCTGAGGCCCATTAGGCTATCTAATATGGGCTCGAACATGATCAAGATGACTAAAAGGGGGGCTATTAAGCTCTTTTAAATACTTTGGTGATTTTTGATAAATTTTGTTGACTGATATAGTTCGTTTTTGTGAAGAAATGGTTGCTCATGTACCAAAGTTTGAAAGGGATCACAACATAGTCTGTTCTCTATCTGATCCACCTGAAGATCACATGCAGGAGTTCAAGTCCCTGATTGTTGGTCTCAATACCTGCAGAATTGCGCACGCTTTGAGAGAGAATCTGGTTGTTCTTGCAGACTGGATTTCTGAGTTCTAGGACAATTCAACAGCACAAAAGACAGATACCTCTATTCTTTCAAAGATTCGAGGAACTGAAGTGACAATTTCAGAACAAGATGTTCGGGAGTTGCTACTTTTTGGTGATTCTCAAAAAGACCCGGTCAGTTTCACAAGAGAGCAAGTTGTTCCAACTTTGAAAAAGATGGGATATGAGGGTGATCTACATGCATCTCCATATATCAAGAAATTATTTCCCAGTTACTGGAGAATGTTGATTCATATATTCCTGGCAAGTTTGGGAGGGAACAAGAGTGGATTGGATCAGATGAATTTGAAGTACACTTCGGGAGTGATAGCATTGATTGAAGGATGGGATTTTAATTTTTCGAGGTGCATTTTTGAAGACATGATGTTGAATGTAAAGACTGAACAAGAAGTACTTTTATAAGTTTCCACGATTCGTGCAAATGATACTAGAGCACAAATATCCAAGTATGGAAAGGACTATTGAAGCGTATGATCAGAAGTGTATGGCTCCTCAGGCGTTTTGACTCATACAGCAGAATCGTAAGGACGCAAAGCAAATGTTTGAAGGAAAGTTTCCACTGGTAAAATTCGGCAATTTTGCTGAAATCATTGAAGAAGCACGAATTCCTCCATCTGCTCAGGTAGCTGAAGAGCATGATGTTCATATTGTCGAACCAGCACCTACTGAGCTGCGTTCTCCTCCTGAAAACGTTGATATAACTAAGGTGGAAAATGAAGATGAGGAAGTAGTGTAAGATGATGAAAGGACTGCGAGAAATGACGAAGAACAATTTGAGAACTTTGATTTTGATGATTTGAATGAAGAAGAGATAGATGACTTTATTATTGAGAATGCCGAAGTAAAGTCAGTGACTGAAGCTGAGAAAGGATTGATTGGAGAAGAGATTGTGACAGAAGCTCCCAACACTGCTGCTTCTGAGGCTGTTATTCCTCAAGTAGAAGTTCTTTCAAGTATACTGAATACCGTTCGTGAAGCTGAACAAAGGATTCCTCCATCCGATGTTGCAGTTGAGACATCTGTTGCTGATGAAGTTTCTGAAGACCCCAATTCTGATTTGAGACTGAGGAAGAGAAGCAAAAGAGATCCCAG
The DNA here is from genome assembly GCA_028751855.1 of Ambrosia trifida. NCBI lineage: Eukaryota > Viridiplantae > Streptophyta > Magnoliopsida > Asterales > Asteraceae > Ambrosia > Ambrosia trifida. The sequence continues at coordinate 61,898,266 of CM054127.1, forward strand.
GCTGACCGTTACTGCTGATGTTTTAGTTCCTGTTGCTGAAACTCTTTCTACTGCTGCTGATGCTGTTATGACTGATGTTGGTGTATCAACTGACATTCCTGTTGGTGTTATTAGTTCCACTGCTGTGCCTGTTATTGCAACTGAATCATTTTCTCAATTCATGAGCAAGGCACCAATCACAGGAAGAATAAATGAAGAGGCTGGATCTTCCAGTGCATCTGGTTCAAGTAAGGTTTTGTTTGATGAAGAAGCGTTTCAAAGAGCTCAGATGGCCTTCTTAGCTGATAAAAAACAAGGAAAACATGTGGACGTTGAATTTTTGACGACTGAGGAGAGAGAGGCTAGTCAGGAAGGAATCGACAGTGATGAAGACATTTTTGCTGAAGTGGATGTTCATAGATTGCAGACTAAAGTGCTGAAACTGGAGACAGAAAATGTGTGGCTAACTGCTCAGTTACAGAGTTTGATGGAGACAGTCACTGAAAAGAACCAAAAGATTGCTGAATTGGAGTCAGGATTAGGCGATGTTTCAGCTAGACTACTTAACTTGACTCAGAAACTAGAGAATAAATTTGGAAAGGAGTTTTCAGAGACGTCATCATTTGTTGAGAAAGTTATGACTCCTGTTGAGCGTGAAAGATCAGAAAAGGAACATAAAAAACACATGAAGAAATATTTTGAAGATCAAGTTCCTAGAATGAGAGATCGTCGTCCTGGAAGCACTTATGTTTTAAGAATACAGCTGAGCCATCTATTGATCCCATGGAGGAGCATCATGAAAGATTCGTGACAATTACTAGAGATCGGTTTGATACTTATGGAAATCGAACAGGGATAGAATGTTGGAGATATAATGATGACAAGGAAGTTTTTGTTGTTCATAGAGGAAATGGAGTCGTTGAGTATTATGCTTCTACTTCTGCCTTCAACTCCTGGACCAAGATCGATTTGGCAGAACTTGCAAGAGCTCCTTTCATAAATCAGACGAGAAATCCAGGAAATAAGATTGGAAGCACCTTTCATAAGAAGATTCAGGAGCAAGCAAAGGTGAATTTCAGGGATATGAAGAATGAAAGTTCATTATTGGTAGAGTATAAGGGTGTATTAACTGCAGATGGAAAGCCGTTCAAGACAGTTCAGTGGCCACCTACTGAAAAGATGAAGACCATTCCGTTGTCTAAGCCAATGGACAGAGGATGCTTGAAGGATATGAAGTTCTGGGTTTATGATCCTACCTCTAGATCTACAGTGATTGTTTGTGATAGTGATGAACTGAGAGTGTTTGATGCCAAAGATCTGATGAGTATGCATTCTGAAGATATTAATATCTTGGTGAAACATCAGATTCAATGTGATCCTACGTATGAAGCCTATGCTAAATCGTTCACTAGTGCAGTGGCTCAAATAGCTAGCCTGGGATTGGCATCTGATAACAGAGGAAGAGTGGAGACTGGATTGTTTGGTCCATATGTTGGAAAGTCGTCTGAAGAGTGGAAAGTCGTCTGAAGAGTGGAAGAAGGCATTGTAGGAAGTTATACAATATATACTTATTCGTCCGATTTACATGGAAATACATATTTTATGGACTAAAATATATAAGAATAATTATGGGTGAAAAATACATAACACTTTCGTAAGTGTTGAAAATGTATTCGTGGGAGAACTAACGTAAAATAATCTCTAAAGATTACACGTTTAAACATACGTTATGTTTGAGAACTTAACAATGTAAAATGTAATAAAGAGTCGACAAGATCCTAGAATAATTATTTAATGGGAAAATAAATATATGGTAAAGTTATGGACGTTGTCAAACATGGTTGCTAAGATGCTTAATTGTGTGCTTTTAATGTGTTTTGGATGCTTTTTATGTTATGAATATGATAACTATGAGAGGTTATGTGATTGTAGGTTAAATAGTGAAAATGGAAGATGAATTGGTGAGATTGGAGTGTTCGGGACATTTTGCGTGGCTAAACAAGGTTAATAATGGTCAAAGATGGTAAGGAATGAAGTTCAGGAAGTTTCTTGGGTCAGGTTACAAGTTTTGAGGTGGATATGAGAGTTTGGTAGAGCACGCCATAGCCTACCGTCAGAAAACCGTAGGTTACAGGTGATATATGTTCGAAAAACAAGAATACATCAGTGGCAGCTGAGTGTAGGGAACAAGTCCCAGACCGCCCTGGAGGTCAAAAGAAAGAAAAGGACCAGGATGTCACACCCTCAAATTTCCACTGCGGGGTTTATATCACGAGGCGCATGACATACTAGGAACCCATAGCCATAAGTCATATGAACGAACTCTAAATTCCCAAACCTTTTAATTCGTTTTCAAAAATCAATTTTAGTGTTTACCAAAAAGTTTAGTTAAGCCGCAGAAGCGTAAACCAAACATAGCCATTTTAAAACCATGCGTAAAACAATGCGCCCAAGATAAAACCATATAAAAGAAAACGTAAAAGCATGATGTGTAATTTAGGTGTACCCCCAAGACCCCAAATGCAGTGAAATGTGTAGTGCTTCCTAATCGTGACACTTGAAGCTAACTACCTGCAAAAGCATGTATATCGTGTGTCAACATAAAGTTGGTGAGTTCACAAAGTAAAGAAGGTGAGTAAGTAAACACGCGGGTTTCCAAAACCACAAAACCAAGTAAAAGCATAGGTCTCCAAGACCACGTAGAAACAAGTCAATGCGTAGGCCTCCAAGACCACGTAATAGCTAATTCACATGGCAGGGGTAGCTAACCCACTCATTGTAACTAAACAGCTATTATTGGGAACATACAGTGTGTTAACTTACGTTATGTTGCCTTAGTACTAGTGTCTATCAACACTAGTCAGCTCCTCAAGAGCGTTGTCAAAAGTTTATGCACGTGCTCCCAGCACCGCAAGCATGAGGTTGCTGCACAACCTAATAGCGCTATCAACTAATACCCCGTTCGCCTCCAGCGATTAGCCCAATAATATAATAAGGACTTTAGAGTGAAAGAGTGTGTTTAGTTCACAAAGGAAATAAAACATGAATTAGTAAAAGCAGATTCACCCCGTGAACCATAGCACCCCAAAACCCGGGATGTGTAAAAGTAGTCCCAAACCGGAATAGAAAACGTTTTGTAAGATGTCTCAACCCGAGACGCATGCTATTGAGAAAAGGGTAGTGAAACTCACCTTAGGATGCAAGCAATTAATCCAAACTTCACAAATAGGATGTGCTACCAACTCCCTATTACATGTGTCACTAAGTGAGTATATGTGTAATATTATTACACCATATGACCCGTTTGTCCAAGACGTTTAAAAGTTCAAAACCATGTAAGTGACACCTAATGATTCTAAATGCACAAGAAAACCCTACGGACCTATTGGTGAACACAATACTTAACATCAGTTATGCACTTCATATACACCTCATGTAAGTGCTCATACAAGTTCATGTCAATTACAAGTCATACAAGACTCCAAATAGCCACATAAGTGTAAATTACATAATATGCGTTTTTAGGACAGATTATGCTCTGTGAAAACCAATTCATTAAAATTACTTATTCAATGAATTAGACTCCCAAAATTTTACTAAATATTCCAGGGAGTCTGCTGGACAATTGCATATTTTTATCTTGTGACAAAACCATACATAAAAATCATGAAAAATCATACAATACAGCTAGGTCCAGAAGATACTCACAAGTCCATATTTTTATCAGATTAGTAGACAAATTCCCAAAAATTATGTATTCATCCAAATGGGATGAATCCACTTGTAATAGCCAAGTTATTCAAATGTTGACCTACTGTCCAAATTTCATAATTTAACTCTTTGTAAAACTCAAGTTATGATCGTTTAAAGTTGACCCGGTTTACTAATCCGAATATCTGATACGACCTTTAATCAAAGAAAATTCCAAAAAGTTATCTAACGATGTCCAAATCAGTTGATTTTACCCATTATGAAAAGCTAAGACCATGTACAATGTTTTTATGCAAAGAAATCATCAAAACAATCACATTAACACCACGTTACAGCCTCTACAAGTTGATCTAATCATTTTGTCCAGATTTTAAACATGCATAAACCCTAGTTATAATCAATCATCTACGCATATAATCAATCAATAATACTCAACAATCATCCTACCATATCAATAAGACATAACATGATCAAAACCTAGCAAGATACAAGTTAAACATCATTAATCATAAACCCTAGAAATCTAAAACATCAAGAACATGCGACATGATGCAATACATACAATAATCATCGCATAACATCATGTTTAACCCCATTAATCTGTATGAACAACAAGTTTTAACCTTTATGAAAACGTTTTAGACCTGGAAAAACTTTGTTATGATGTTTAAAAACATATTAAAGAAGATTAAAACACAAGAGATTGAATGTTATACCAAAAGCACTTCAAGATCACCAACCGATTGCTCTTCAAGCTTCCCGAATGGTGTTCTTGAGCCTTAGCAGGTGTTTGGGGTTAATATTTTCGTAATTAGGCAGTAGGGGTGATTAAAGTTAAGTTTATGCGGGTACTTGGGGCTTAAGATTGCTTAAATAGAATTTTAAGTCGTTTTAACACGTCAAGTGCCTGTGAGCGGCCGCTCGGTCTGAGTGAGCGGCCGCTCACTCAGCCTCGGCTCGCTCCGGGTGCTCTGGTCGAAGGTATTGCGTGTTTTCTTCGACGTTTTTGCTATTTTGGACCATATCAAGTGTAACCCCATGTGTTAAGACCCCAACAATCCTAACGGTTCATCGATTGTGGTTTTTAAACGCGTTCGGTTTAAGTTCACGTAATCACATACAGTTTGCACATAGTTTCACAGAAACATGTAATTGCAATCAATCTCAATCAATTAATTCACAATTATCTAATTTTACAATTCACCAAAGTCCGGGGTTCAATACTCATGTATATAGTTTGGTAATTCCCCAAATTACCACTTCATGCAGTTATTAACCTATAACTGTGCAACGTGTGACCTATCTAGCTAACCCTAGTTAAGTAGAATGCAAGGAACGTAACTACAAGTAACTAGAGTTTAGTTAAAGTGAGAACCTGAAATTGCTGGGTATCACATCATCCCCAAGTTGAAAAGTAAGTAAACAGTAAAGCAAGTTTAACAATGTGTGGTTGGTTCCCGGATGTCAAATCATCCCCAAGTTGAAAGGAATTTCGTCCTGAAATTCACTTTGAGAGAGCTGCTTTACGTTTAGTGTTTGGTTTAGCACTATTTTGGAAAAAAAAAAAAAAAAAAAAATCTAAGTACCAAGATCTAACACACTTCTTTATAGGATGATTTTTTTTTTTTTTTTCAAATGTGATTTCTTTAAAAATATTAACAATGAATATGATAAATAGTGGTACCTACCACCTAGTACTTCTCTTCACGGATTGATAAAAAAAAAAAAAATAAAAAATAAAAAATAAAAAAAAAAACGTTTCTTTAAGCATGAATCCCTTATAAATAGGATATCAAGGCATACGTTTTGAACCACCTTCTTGTTTCCTTTCTAAATTCATTATCATGTCTTCTTCACTGCTTCCTCTTGTCTCCACACTCTCTTCCTCTCCTTCCACAAACACCCAACTAGCCTTCAAGACTCGAACCAACCAAACCCACGGGTTTAGAGTCTCATGCAACTCTGCACCTCATGACAAAAGCGACAACAAACTCATACTCCCCGAATCACAAAACCTTGTCCTACCCAATGTAGACCGTAGGAACCTGCTTGTGGGGCTTGGCGGCCTTTGCACGGCCGCCAACCTCCCAGGAGCAGCAATATCTGCCCCCATAACATCTCCTGATATCACGTCCATATGCAAGGACGCAAATTCCGGCATCAACAACATTGCAGGAGCGGTCAGGTCCCGAAAATGTTGTCCTCCTAGCCTAGGGAAGACGATTAAACCTTTCGTGTTTCCAACAGAAAACACGGTAAGGATGAGATGGCCCGCACATGCGGGGACACAGAAGCAAGTGGACGATTACCGAAGAGCCATCCAAGCCATGAGAGATCTCCCTGATGATCACCCCCACAGCTTCGTAAGCCAAGCTAAAATCCATTGTGCTTATTGTAACGGAGGTTACACTCAAGTCGATAGCGGTTTCCCTGACATCGATATCCAGATTCACAACTCGTGGCTATTCTTCCCTTTCCATCGTTGGTACCTATATTTCTACGAAAGAATACTCGGTAAGTTGATTAACGAGCCAAATTTCGCGTTACCCTTCTGGAAATGGGACGAACCAGCCGGAATGCCGCTTCCTGATATGTTTGTACCCAAAGATGTTAACGGCAAACCAAACTCTTTGTATGACGTGTACCGTGACAGCGGTCGTATGATCTCAGTAGCAATGGCGGATTTGAGCTTTAGTGATGGCAGAGAAAAGGGACTTTCAAACCAAACACAGCTAGCATGCAATCTTGCAACAGTGTACCGAGATTTGGTAAGAAATGGAGGTGACACACTAAGCTTCTTTGGTGGAAAATATGTTGCTGGAAACGCACCTGTTAAAAATGGGGACAAGTCAGTGGGATCCGTGGAATCGGGTAGTCACACGGCCGTGCACAGATGGGTAGGCGACTCAAAACAACCGAATAGCGAAGACATGGGCAACTTCTACTCCGCTGGGTAATGTCATGTTAACAAACCTTAACTTTTTTTTTAACGGTTAAATATCACTAAGTGACAATAGAGCTAGCCCGGCCAACTTATTACTATTAATATTATTATTTAACTATTATCAACTATTATTATTATAATTGTAACAGGTATGACCCGTTGTTTTACTGCCATGTTGAGATTTAATAGAGAGAATTTACAGAAACATGCTATATTGTAATTGAATCATCCAAATACAAATGAAGGGATTCTTCCCTATTTATAGTTTACGAAAGGGTGTGTCTCCCTTTGTTAACCGACGCAACTGTTCGGTGGTAACTACCTATAACCAACATGTAACTAACATATATATAACTTAGGATAAAACAAATATTAAGTCTAACATTCTCCCCTCTAATTTTGATTTATCCTTTCCTGCTCCATAGTAGGGTTGTTCTCTTCTTCATGCATACGAATGGAGTCTTTCTTGTTCTTTGCTTTCTTTGTGCTTCATAGTAGCCATAACTTTCTTCATCGTTGTTGTTGACATCTTATCTTATTAAATTTCACTTGCAATGTTGTCAACCGATGTTATTGTTTCTTTCCCAATTTCTTTCTTGCTTGTTACTTGCTTTAACTTTGCTAAGTTCCTTACTGCTTTGAAGCAAAGGTCTTCTTTCTTGATTTGCCACACAGGTCGAACTTGCCACACAGGTCTAACTTGCCACGAAGGACTAACTTGCCACAGAGGTCTAACTTGCCACAAAGGTCTAACTTGCCACGAAGGACGAACTTGCCACGAAGGACTAACTTGCCACGAAGGTCTAACTTGCCACAGAGGTCTAACTTGCCACAGAGGTCTAACTTGCCACGAAGGTCTAACTTGCCACAGAGGTCTAATTTTTCTTGCTATACTCAACGAGTCACGAAGTCTCGGAGTCACTTGCTATTTCTCAACGAACCAAAAAGTTCGGAGTCACTTGCTAATTATTTTCTCGACGAACCACAACAGGGGTTCGGAGTATCTTGCTATACGAATCGTTGTGATTCGATTTTGACTAGCTATGCTATGTGGAACTTTTTTACAATTATACAATTCTTTTAAAAAAATTCACCAAAGTTTGATCAATGTATTCTTTCTAAAAAAAAAACTGATCCTTCAGTCTTAAACAAATCTTCAAATCTTGATTTGTTTTCTTTTAAACATGGACTTCTAGAAATACTAAATCAGTAAAAAATAAAAAACAAATACTGATTGTATCCTTTCAATTCTTTTTTTCTTAAAACATTGTGCCATGAACGTTCTGCCCCTACATGCCCTTTTCATTTTCTTTAACCCTCTATCTATTTTATTCTTTAAAAATTATGTTGATTTTTGGAAGTCTAACAACTTTCCTATAAAAACTTTCTACACTCACAAAAAAAACGTGCCCTTTCTTTCTTTCCTCCTGTTTTGATAAAGCTACTAGTCTTTGACTTTAAAAAGTCAAACTTTCAACGAGTATGTTCTGTCAAAAAAAAATCTTGCGCCCCACTTTTTCTTTTCTAATCTGAAAACGAATTCGATTTTCTTTTCTTTGATTCGTTTTCCACCGTGGTTTTTGTGTTTGATTCTTGATCACATCATACTTTAAATAAATTTTGGCGGGAAAACTTTCTTCTCCATCAAAACAGGGTATAATCAAAAGAGTTGTTTTGATTTTGATTGGATTATGAATCTTGTTTCAGATTTGTTTAAATATGATGAAAGGTTAGATGTAACCGTTAAAACGTGATTCAACAACGTTTAATCTTCCTCATACTCGTATTCTGTCTCGCCGGATCTTCACCGGAGTTCTGCCGGAATAAACCGTTTGACGGTTTATGATCTTTCTTAGCGATTACTTTCTCAAATAATGATCTTCCTGATCGATTTTCTTTGATCTTATTCAATGATGCCTTTCGATATGTGGGCACAAGGAATGACTCTGTTTTTTGGAAAAAAACAGGGGATGATCCGTTCGATGTTCTCTCTTCTTTTCACAGGGATAGATCGATGATACCAAGGCTCTGATGCCATGTTGAGATTTAATAGAGAGAATTTACAGAAACATGCTATATTGTAATTGAATCATCCAAATACAAATGAAGGGATTCTTCCCTATTTATAGTTTACGAAAGGGTGTGTCTCCCTTTGTTAACCGACGCAACTGTTCGGTGGTAACTACCTATAACCAACATGTAACTAACATATATATAACTTAGGATAAAACAAATATTAAGTCTAACATGCCACCATGCAAATGTTGACCGTACGTGGAAACTATGGAAGGATTTGGGCCTTCCGGGACACGTTGAACCGACTGATCCGGACTGGTTAAACGCATCGTATGTGTTCTACGACGAGAATGAGGATCTAGTGCGTGTGTATAACAAAGACAGTGTTGACATAGGGAAGCTCAAGTACGGTTTCATTGAGAACTCAAAGGAAGTGTTTCCTTGGCGCAAGAGTCGACCGGCTAGACGTAGCACAAGCGAACAAGTTGCGTCCACTGGTGATGTGCCAACTGTTGATGAACTGAAGTTCCCCGTGACCCTAAACAACATCCTGAAGGTTCGTGTGAAGAGGCCCGTTGTGAGCAGGACAAAAGAGGAAAAGGCGAAAGCGAACGAGATTTTGCTGATAGATGGTATTATGTTCAACGGCGATAAGTATGTGAAGTTCGATGTTTTTGTGAACGACAAGCTTAAGGATGGTGTTTTCACGACGCCTTGTGATCCGGAATACGCTGGTGGATTTGCACAGATTCCGCACAATGACATGAAGAATATGAAGATGTCGAGTGCGGCTAGGTTTGGGCTGACTGAGCTGTTGGAAGACACAAACACGGACGGCGAAGAGTATGCAACGGTGACATTGGTGCCGAGGACAGGGTGTGAAGATCTCACAGTCGGCAAAATCACAATCGAGTTGGTTCCTCTAGTTTAACCTAGTTAAAATGGTTTTAATTGCTAGGGTTATTATGTACGTTTGTTTAGCCTGAATTAAATGCACGTTGAGTTGCATACTTGCATGGTTTGTATTAAGCTTCTTATGTTATCAAGAAAACTGGCTTATTACTAAGCCGGCCTATTAATTAAGTAGTAATTATTTCTTTTTCTGTTTATTCTTCTTAGCTTTTTGATTTATCTATTATAGCTTTAAAGGAAAAATCACTTAAAACGCTAAGACTGTCCGTTGTAAGACGCAAGCGAGCTCTGATGTGAGCACACGTGATGGTGCCCGTGTGCGTTAATGGGAGAAAGTGACCTTTTAGTTGCGTCGTTCCTCACCCCCAGTCACAACAAAGTCAAGTGAGCACATGCGATAGAGTTACTTAAGAGTGAAATCGGTGGCTCACATCTGTTCGCTCGCGACTCATAACGGATGGCTATGTCAAGTCAATTATCTTTATTTATTTCAGTTTATTCTTTTCTTACATACCTTTTTAACGCCAAAATCATTTTGAACTGATTTAAGTATTTACAAGTCTTGTTTTTTTCTTTAACCTACTCATTTGTAATTTATAACTTTTAAAGAATTATATAATATCCTTGGAATTCATGTAAATTTATGTTAATCATATAAAAGTTTAGAAATTAACTTTTGGTTTATAAAACTTCGATTAAACTACTTATACTTCATATTTTAATTTGACTTTCTAGAAAACTATTTGTAAAACCCAACAAAATTTTAATGTTTAATTTCAAAGATTAATTTTTAAGTCAATGAATATATATTTGCCCTCTTTTAGACTATATGGTGTGGAGACCAACTCCCCCAAATGTCACATCATCGTCACCTCATTTTCTCTATTTCCTTCTCTAAAATTTGGAAATGGTATTCCTCTAATTCCTCCAATTCCCCTTCATTTTTTTATACTATAAAGTTTGAATAAAAAAAACAAAAAAAAAATTGGCCAATCACATCACCCGGGAAGAAAGGGGAATTCTTCCCTAATTCACCGATTTTGAGGGGGGGGGGGGGGTTCCCCTTGGGAGAATTGTACACATCATCACCCCGATACCCTTCTCCGAATCCATACCAAATAGCCTTAAAACTATTTCTTCTTTCTCTCTTTTTTAAAATTCCAATCGTGTCCTTCAATCAGAATTATTGTATGAAAATCTTAGTTATTCAGTATAAGAAAAATATTTTAATTAACACTCATTTTCTACTCTTGATTTAAAACCTGATATACTTATATTCATAAAATCAGTTATAATTTATATTCATTTTATTTTTCCGATATTTTTAAATATGTGTACATTTCAATTGAAAATATTTATTTTTCATCCACCATGTCTTTTTATTTTAAAATTTATCTAAATATCACTTGTATTACTGGGTTGGCGCTCAACATCCCACATCAATTATCCACCATTATTTAATTAGTAGACTAGACACTTTTAAAAACTTTATCATTCCTCACAAGCCAACTTCTCCAGCAAGTGAGTAGGACCACGGGCTCATTTCCTTTGTTTACCCATCTTCAAGCTGAAAATGATTGTACATAAATTCAAGCAAAGACCCCACTGATTTGATTTACTGAAAATCACTAGACTTTGACTTGGTTAAGAATATAAGGAGTGGGGGGCGGGAAAGAGGGGGATGAAGCGCCATGTGGCACTTGTGGGACCCTTGTGGGGGGAAAAATAATTGTGAGGAGTGGAAGGGGGGGAAGGAAATAATATTATATTGTGTTAAAAAAAAAAAAAAAAAAAAAAAAAAAAAAAAAAAACCTGACCAATAGATCGCTGCCACCTCACCCCCACCCCAAGCCCCACGCCGGTGAAGCCCCCCCCCCCCCCCCAGCCCCACGCCAGCCTTCCCGCCCCACCGGCGGCGGTGTTCCCGCCCTGGAAAGCCTCTCCCGCCCCCCACTCCTTTCAGTCTAAAAAGCCAAAATAACTACTTTAGAGACACCTAAGGGTGGTGTCGGATCGAGGAATTTTTTACATGAAATGCGGAATTTCTAAGCCACTGGGTTGTCTATTCATCAGGTGGCCTGGGTCGGGTTAGGTCGACTCGTATACCAAAAATAATAATACTAAAATCATAAAAACCTTAAAAGTTAACATGGCTTTGCCTGTCACCATACTTTTGTTGATTATATTAATGAGAACATAAAGTATAAACATAAGATTTGATCATGTGTACCTGATATGCTTAATTGTTCAGGAACCTCAGTAATGGAAGACACCATCATCTTGATCGGGTTCCCTTTAGGGTATGCAGTTCGGATGGATTATGCGTTCTTTAGTTATGAACACATTGAGAGAGAGAGATAAGGGACGGCTAATGGTGTTATGTTGTTATGATTTGTTGGATCAAGCAATTACAACACACAAGAACACAAATGATACTTCTAAATACTTGGCTCTATTATTGAACTCAATTGAAAGTGAAAAGTGAATACATCAAAGAGAAATACGACTAACTATTTAAAGGGAAAGGTCATAACGGTTAGCCTGATAATCAGGACCAACTCAACAACTAGTTAACGTAAACTTATTCAAAATAAAAAACCTAAAGACTAGGAGAACCAAAACATAAACGAGAGCCAGTCAATCTGCACGTGCATGCATGCATGCATGCTAGTTTGAATCACATTTCAACACCCCCTCTTGATTCAAACTCCATTATACCAAGATGATTCCTGAACCGCATAAACTTCTCCCTACTAAGTGCCTTAGTTAAGATATCTGCCCATTGATCTTCAGTTTTACAGAATTCCAAAACAACTTCATCATTGGCCACCATTTCACGAACAAAGTGATGTTTTAACTCTATGTGTTTAGAGTTGTTATTCAAGATGGGATTTTTGCTGAGTTTGATAGTGGACTGATTATCACAAAACAGAACTGTAGGCTTTTGTTGAGGCAGCTCCAATTCATTCAAAATTCTTCTTAACCGTATAGCTTGACAAGTGGCTGTTGTGGCTGCAATGTACTCAGCCTCAGTACTAGAAAGAGCCACAATAGACTGCTTCTTTGAACTCCATGTTATAACACCACTGCCCAAGGTGAAAACATTTGTTGATATGCTTTTCCTGTCATCCACACTGCTTCCCCAATCACTGTCACTATAACCAATAAGCTTAACTTCTTCTCCTTTTTTATACCAAATCCCATACTCCAAAGTACCTGCAACATATCTTAAAATTCTCCTAGCTGCACCCCAATGAATCTTAGATGGAGCTTGCATGAACCTTGACACAATCCCAACTGAGTAGGCCAAAACAGGCTCCTTGACACCCCAATGAATCTTAGATGGAGTGACTGCATTTGCCTTCTCCGCCTGATCATCTATCCTCAACTTCTCATTAACCTGCATTGGTACAGTCTCTACATTGCACCCTAACATACCAAACTGAGCAAGCAGATTCTTGGCATACTTTTGCTGAGACAGAAAGATCCCTGACCTTGTTTGAACAATTTCCAGCCCAAGAAATATTTTAACAACCCCATATCAGACATATCAAATTCTTCTTTCATGGCCTTCTTAAATTCATCAATCAATTTTAAGGAAGAGCTTGTGCATATAATATCATCTACATATATGCATACATAGATAATATGACTGTTCTGCACCTTCTTAACATACAAGGTAGGTTCATTGTGACTTCTTTTGTAACCATGCTTCAAAAAATGAGTATCAATTTTAGCATACCAGGCTCTAGGAGCCTGTTTGAGCCCATACAAAGCCTTCTTCAACTTGTATACTTTATCTTCATAACCATCAACTTCAAAACCTTCAGGCTGCTGAACATAGATGTCTTCACTTAACTCTTCATTCAAAAAGGCTGACTTAACATCTAATTGATGTATTTGCCAACCTAATTGAGCTGCAACAGCTAAAACAACTCTTATAGTCTCAAACCTGGCAACAGGTGCAAATGTTTCCTGATAATCTATCCCTTCATGTTGAGAGTACCCTTTCACCACTAACCTTGCCTTGTGCCTGAGTATTTCTCCATTCTGCCCAATTTTGGTCTTAAAGATCCATTTAAGACCAACCAGATTCTTTCCAATTAGCATTGTGACCAGCTGCCAAGTATCATTCTTTTCAATAGCTTGAAGTTCTGTTAGACATATAATTACTTGATTTCCATATATATCTATTTATCCTAAGTATTATAAATAATATTAGATATCCTAAGTTTGTATAGGTGTGTCGGTTAAATACCCACTGGTGTGTCGGTTGAGTCAAGGGGGTCACACCCTTTCATCATGTATAAATACCCCAACATAGTTTCATTTATAATTGTATTTGTTTCTTTTCACTTTCAAGAATTCTCTCTCAAATCCTTTACCCTCAATCGATCCTGTGATCTCACATTTGGCATTAGAGCATTTGGTTATTCATTTGTTCCATCGATTATAGAAGATACAAAGAAAACGAAGATCATATTATTATCCTCTGTTTCTATTCGAAAAACAGAGACGGACAACATCGAGTATCAAACTATTGGAACACAGATTCAAGGCCATCCAGGATTGAAGTGGAAGAACAATACCAAGTATTATAACCGTTCAAGAAAAGAAAAGGAACCGGAGAAGAAGTTTCCGGTCAAAACAGTTTTTCCGGCGAGTCACCGGATTTACAGAAGCATCGTTTTTAAACACGTTTAAATGGTTATATCTATCCCTGCCCCTTGTTTATTATCAAAATCGAATACCAAACCTTAATCCAATCAAAATCACTAAGTTTCAGTGATTACTCTGTTTTTTGTTCGAACAAAAACGTTTCCCGCCAAAAAAAATTTTGATCAAAACAAGTTTATCTAATTTCAAGTTTTGATTTTGAACGTTCGTACATACAAAAACAGATCGTTTTATAAAGAAAACATCGAAAAAGAAAAGGATTAAGATTATTTGATTCAAGAAGAAAAAATCAAAGACGTTTCTGAAAAAAAAAATCGTATTCGATCGTGTTTGGATCTTGTTTCGATAAGGATTCAAACTAGTGTTTGTGGAACATTTAGAGTGAAGGTTCCATTAAGTTTTTGATCAAAACAAAGATCAAGTAGATAACTACAAATCTGGGCAGTAGTGTTTTGTGGGAAACAAAGAAGAAGAAGATTCTTTGACTTTTTGAAAGTCAAACAGAATTTTATAATATTATTATAATATTGAGGGTATATTGTTGTGAAGGAGTATTTATATCAGTGTATTTTGGGTTGGTTCACTGATTGAACAAAAAAAAGGAGGATTGAAGTAAAGTTATTTAAAACAAAAGTGGTTTGTTTTATTAGAAGGGTGTTTAGATTGACAAAGGGTGTTATTGGAAGACACTAATCAATCATTTTGGAGGATTATCAAGTCATAGGATTGACTTTAGAATTTGGTTAGAAGGAACACTAGTGGTATAAAGAAAATATTATAGCAAGGATCTTGATATTTTGTTGAGGGCCCGACAAAGCATCAAACTTTGTTAATCAAGAATATTTTCAAGACATACTATAGTCGAGTTTGACAAGGGTAGTCAAGCAAAGTTCCATCGAAGCGTGGGGTAGTCCATATAAGATTTGGACAATAGGGAAGAAAAAGAACAAAAGTCCGCAGAAGATGCCCGTTAAACCCATAATGACAGCAAAGGAGACGGTCACGAAGGAGACTCTCACTTTTAGCCTCCAGATACCGATGTTGACATCTGCAAATTACACGATTTGGGATGTTCGTGTTAAAGCAATATTGAGTGCAAATGGTCTTTGGGAAGTAGTGGAACCCACAGATGGCACGTCAACGGTATATGTAAAGAAGGATAGGACAGCGATTGCCTATCTCTTTCAGGCAATTCCAGAGGATATGGTGATGCAGGTGGCGTCACATCCTACAGCGAGAGAAATCTGGGAAGCATTAAAGACAAGATTTATTGGAATTGACCGAGTCCAGAAAGCAAGACTTCAATCATTACGCACAGAATTTGAGATGATAACAAAGTTGTGAAAACTTTATTGGATCATCAAGTTTTATTTAACAAGGTTTCTATTTAGATAATGACAACAAACGATATAAGAGTTTAACTTAATAGTGGCGTTTGGTCATTAAAACCTTGTAACTATCAAAAAATTGTAGCTTTTAGTATTGATACTAAATTTTGAGTAATCTCGAGAATATCTCAAGGTATCATAAAGCTTCAACACTAAGATCAGTTATTAATGGTTAATTGACCTTTAATTTTGCCACCAACTCTCATCTTAAGTATTTGTTGAATTATTGTAAGGAAACGTATAAAACTAGACTCAACCATCATCTGTTAATTGGAATTAATTAGCATTTGTGGAGTTAAATATCCTTAATTAGGCACTACATATCTTAGTCAGCTATTCTTTTTACTTATGGGTAATATCATTGCTTATGCCTATTCTTAGTGGCACAGTTCTGCTTAGTAAGACTTTCCATTTGGAGAAACTTGTAGCTAGAAGTAGTACTTGTATTTTGTTTCCAGACCTTAGAATTATCCTCTCTATGGTAATTATTCTTCCTCTTTTAGGTTTAATGGTAGTAAGGTGAATAACATTAAATTTTCTAGTTTAATGCGTTCCTTTTCCTGTACGTAATTTGCTATCAACACACTCATTTTACTTTGGTATTTCTGAGTGTTCTAGTTGATTCATAATGCATTTAATCATACTGGTGGAAAAGTCATAATGCACTAGAAATTTTATTGTTTTCCATGTATAACCCCTTAGCTTTATGGGTCATGTTATTCAATGTTAAAATGTATTCACAGATGCCATTTAACCATAAAGTTAGATTTATTTATTTCATGCTTCTTAGGAATTCGTTATATTCTTTCACTCCATAGTTAATACATTAGTCTTAGGAATTTCAGAATCTTTAATAGTTCACCTGATAGGAATCAGTAAAAGGGGTTCTTAATTACCATAAGAGACATTTTTATTCCACTTATTATGCTCATATGTTTTTCTGTAATACTTTATCAGATAGAGCGTAGGAATGTCATGTCTTAAGAGGTAACTTAATAAGAACAAAATTTAAGCAATCTCTTCTTAATTTTGATAATTAGAGTGGATTACTTAGTTGAGATAGTAATTTATAGAGGAATGTGAGATTAGTTTCGAGTTATGGGTATTGATGTAAGGCAGACTTAGATTATGATCATTATATTAATGAATGATCATTAATCGTGAATATCAATTTTGTAATGAAGACGTAATAATATCATAACACCAACATAAGCTACTTAAATAACATGCTTTAGCTTTGGCTATACGCTATTCATTTAAGTATTAAATTGCTGACAGTAAATGTAACCCATCACCTTTAGGAAGAAGTGAGACATTCAAAATCCAAATGCAATACGCTCAGTTCACCAACATAATTTGTTACACATCACCTTTGGGAAGAAGTGAATCCTTATGGCACTTATGTGAACGAGCTACAATGCTTAACGAGATCCTTATAACGAACTAATGTGACACATCACCTTTGGGCAGAAGTGACACGTAAAATGTTATTTCAAGTTAAGAATGGTTTTCTAATGTTTTGAATAAACTTGATACATTAGATTTTATCAAAACTGTAAATTTTATTAGAGATCCCAAAAAATAATGGGTTCTCAGTAATCTTATGAGTTCCCAAAAAAGGAAGAGTACTCGAATTAGCTTATGAGTTCTCGAAATAATGGGTTCTCAAAGAATTGAGTTCTCAAAAAAAAGGGATTATATGAGTTCTCGAATAGCATAAGGGGTCTCGGAAAAATAATGAGTTCTCGAAAAACTTATGAGATCTTGAATAACATAAGGGGTTCTCGAAATTATGAATTCTCGAAGACTTAATGAGTTCTCGAAAGTGATGAGTTTCCGAAAGACTTATGAGATCTCGAATAAATCATGAGTACTCGAAGACCTAATGAGTTCTCAGATATCATATTGAGTTCTCAAATGTCATGATGAGTTCTCGAATATCAGAATAAGTTCTCGATATACTGATGAGTTCTCGAATATATTATGAGTACTCGAATAAGTTATGTTTTCGGATAACTTTAATAGTTCTTGGATTTTTAATAGTTCTCGAAAAATATTGGTTCTTGAATACGTGATAGTTCTCGATAAATAGGATGGGTTCTTGGAAACATTATGGGTTCTCAAAAAAACATTATGGTTTTCGAAGATGAAGACCTTGACCAAGAATAAAGTGAGGGTGAAATCTTATTTCCTATGGCAACATCAATGTTACTATTATTTAATAAACTGAAATCATCAACATCGGATTTTTTAAGTAAATTGATATAATCAACATCGCTCTGATAACACATGTTGATTATATTAATGAGAACATAAGGTATAAACATAAGATTTGATCATGTGTACCTGATATGCTTAATCGTTCAGGAACCTCAGTAATGGAAGACACCATCATCTTAATCGGGTTCCCTTTAGGGTATGCAGTTCTGATGGTTTATGTGTTTTTTAGTTATGAACACATTGAGAGAGAGAGAGAGAGAGAGAGAGATAGGGGATGGCTAATGGTGTTATGTTGTTATGATTGTGTGTCAATCCTAATCTCATAATAACATCTCTATTTATACATACCCAGGGGACACCCTAATAATACCCATCTAATGATAGTCCGCCCATCAAAGACATATCTGTTATTGGGCTTAGGATAATATTAATAATTGATCATCATAATATAAATTATTATAATGGCTATCGATAAATATACAAACGTTACGTATATTTATTCCAACAACTTTTACATATTTTAACTTCTTGCATTAAAAAAAAATAGTTCATATTTTTCACATCAAATTAAGGGTATGTTTGGCAATACTAGCTGGTGGCTGGAAGCTGTGGCTTTTTAAATATATTTTGGTGTTTAGCAAAGTAGCTGAAGCTTTTAATAAAATGACCAAAATGAGAATAACTAAAAGCTTATATGCATGTTTTTTTTATGGTAAACTGGGTATTTGTATCATTTTACTCATTAAAAGCTTGTAGCTATTATAAACTTTTCTTAAACTCTAGTACTTGTAGCGTTTCAATATAGAGTTTTTTCTTCTAACCTAAAAGCTTCAAGCTCTTTGAACCAAACAAAGCTTTTGATTGAGTAAAAAATTAAAGCTAGAAGCTCCTAAAAGCTCATTGCCAAACATACCCTAAAAGAGACCTGCAACCTTTACACCAAGTCCTTGCCTGCCAGAAAAAAAACAGGGACAAATATATACACGCCAACCTTCTTACCAAGCGTATGGATCGCGGATTTAGCTTTAAGGCTTATAAAGGAGGAGAGGAAGACTTGTTTCCTTGCTTTTCCTCGGGTACAAAAATCCAATGGGTGCGATTGAAATTTTTTATGGGGTGCGCATGAGATAAACGCGCATAAATAAACACTAAATTTTTTTCAAGGTGGGCGCCCGCACCCCTTGAAATGGGGTGGGTTCGCCAATGCCTAAGGGGCTTTAGAGATACCTAAGGGGCTTTAAAGACGTCTGATGAATCTTTAGAGACACTTGAGGGGTCTTTACGTGTCATGTTTTCATTCGCTAGCGGGTGAGGGGTCTTCAAAGTCGCATGAGAGGTCTTGGTTTCCGTGAGACGTCTTCAAAGAAACGTTTCACATGGCTATTTTCGCGTTTTAGGAAAGTAAATGGCTAAAATTGTGATTTCCCCTTACCTTTATCATGGCTAGTGTTTGTAACCAAACATTCTGTAACATCGCAAAATTTTCCCAAAAATTTTAATACATAAAAAGCCCTTATATATATATATATATATATATATATATATATATATATATATTTTATTACACCTTTATCATTAATATTATACAAATGTGCCTAAGTCTTTATTTATCCTAACTCACAAATTATATACATACATAAATGTATATAAATAATAATAATAATAATAATAATAATAATAATAATAATATGATTCTAAATTCTTTTTTTTTTTCACATACAAGATTTTTTTTTTTTTTTTAAATAAAGCCTTGAGTCAAATTGTCAAAGTCCTAGTCAAAGTCTTAGTCAAATAGTCAAAGTCTTAGTCAAATAGTCAATTCATCATAAAACCTTACTTTATGGTGTTGACCAATTTTAATGGCTAATTGAATCCAAAACTAGTATAAAAACCCACCTATGACCCATTATACTTTGCACCTCTAAATCGATTGTTTCAATCCGATTAAACTTTCCCTCATACCTTTCTTCTATAGTCTATTACTTCTACAATTGAAGCTTTGATTATAAGCTCTTGTAATTGGCAACTTTGGGGCTACACATATTCTATTTCTCGAGACTTAATACTTTGCTAAGGTGAGTTTACGTAACCATGTTTATGCGATTCTTTATACTTGCAACATTATACTTAAGCAATTCAACATGCATGTCTAGTAGTAAACTTTATTGCCTCATGAATTAGTCAACAGTTTCAACGAGTTTCAACAAGTTTCAACATTACATAATCATTAGCTATGGCCAAGCCGGCGATACTCAATAATAGATCTATTGGATTGACAACCCCACCCGGATACGTGTACCTCCTACATAGGTAACGTGGGTGATTGTTATCGTTCCAACATATTACTAAGGTGAACCGTAGATGACGGGATGGACCTAAACTAGTCGGAGGTTTGATTATGTCAACATATTATACTATTCTTGTAGACTTAAATTTTACGCTAGACATACGAATTGCTAAACTTTTATACTTAAACTATATGCTTAACATGGATTATGTATTCTCACCAACTTCTAGTTGACCCCCCTATTTTTACAACTCAACAGGAAATAATGATGCATGAAGATTAGAGGGTTTTATGAAGACAATAAGGAGTCTATGCTTGCTTGATTCTTGTGCGATGTATTAGATTTCCACATTTAAAACTCTTATGTAATTCTATTTTTGGATATTTGCAATTTAAATTTATTTCAATTAAAATTTGGATTACCATGTGCTACTGTATACTCATTCTTACGTGACATCTCGATGTTTCCGCCATCGGTTGGGGTGTTACAGATTGGTATCAGAGCCATGGTTATAGGGAATTAGGTTATTAGAAAAATAATCTAGTCTATAACCATAGGATTATAACCAGTATTTGCTCCTTTTACTTGCTATTATCTATCTCCCTCCTACTTCTTATCCCTACTTTAATCCCTACAAGAAGATTGCTCTCCATCACTGGATCCACTCTTAGACTAATAAGACAAAATCCTCAGGTTTAGCCTGAACCACCTTGAGATCTCGTCGAAGTTCTAGAATTTTAATAACGAACACGTGCAATTTGGAAGGGTGAATGCCTGTATTCTGAGTCTTCTGTCTAGGCTGGCATTGCGCATATATCCTAATCAGACGAGGGACTCAGATGCCTACCTGGGAATTCTTGGGATGAGTGTTCACTTATAGGCTAAAGCATGTCTTCACTATGTTATTAGAATCTAGAAGTTTTGATAAGTCAATGTTTTCGTTTATTCGTTTTAATTAATGAATAAATGATTACACTCACTTTCCTTAAACTAAGCTCTAAAATCTCAAAATTTTACAGCTTAAATCAATCTCATTTCATAACCATCTATGGATTTCACAATCACACTTCACCTTACCATCTTAGCCACTTTTTAAATATTCAACACCCTACCCAAATCATATTATTTCATTTCTCCACATGTTACTTATTTTTTTTTTTTTTTTAAAAAAACTATAACCTCATACCTTAGCACAAACTAAAGATTTCTAAATCTTGTTGTATTTTCATTACCTAGTAACTTTACAAAGTACATTTTTTTTTGTCAAAAGATGTCCTCGAACTTAAATTCAATTGTTTATTTATTGACGTAACAAACGATTTTCTATATAATACTTTAAACTATTAAAAATCACTAATAGAACCTTGATCTTCAAAACCTAAACTATCAAAGCCCACTTAGCTTGTACTATTTAACAACTTTTGCTTTATGTATAAAACCAATTTTTAAAATAAGATTTTTTTTTATCCATAGGAATAATATCTAGTCTCTAAATTCTCCATCGACACTCACTCACTTTCAACTTGTTCAAATTTTTACAATATTTGGCATATACCACAATCATGTTTTCTTATACACTTGATTCTAACCTTTGATCCAAACCCCAAAATTTACACTGCTACATAATCTCCTTACTATAAAATAAACTCTTTATAAACTATCTTCACATCGACACTCACTCACTTTCAACTTGTTCAAATTTTTACAATATTTGGCATATACCACAATCATGTTTTCTTATACACTTGATTCTAACCTTTGATCCAAACCCCAAAATTTACACTGCTACATAATCTCCTTACTATAAAATAAACTCTTTATAAACTATCTTCACATTCACTATCTCTCACAACCTTGATTCTGCTTCAAGATTTTTCATCATCCTCTCAAGAACTAAATTCATATCCTTCACCTTCTCACACATGAGCTAGTTACCCATGATAACCAAACTATTGAAACTTGATTGTGTGTTGCATCAAACTTAATCCTTAGTTATACATGAGGATTCGACTATCTACCATATTTGAACATTTGAAACTAGAATTCATGGAATATAAACTATTTGCTATAGACACACCTAGAGTCATTAACCTTGTCTAGGGCAACTCTATTACAACTCGTATGATATACTTGATACTTGATTGCTTACATTTACATATTATCAATTTGCAATTCATGTGTGTAATAATTGGTGCACTTAATCAAACAACTGATAGAGGATGAAGTACTTGCTCAACAGTTAGTAGAGTACCAAATAACCTACTCAACGATTGGTAGAGGTCATCATGCCTGCTCAACAGTCGGTAGAGGCCCTACAACCTGCTCAACGACTGGTAGAGGCTATCGCACCTGCTCAACAATCGGTAGAGGTTCTTATTCACTGACTGGTAGAAGTCTTTTTCCTTCTCAACAGTTGGACTCATTTTTGGATACATGGTTAATCATATTATTTTACATGTGTGTCTAGAGTTATAGAAGGACACAAAACCCTAATGTAAGGTAAATTGGTGATTACAGTCCGGAACGTAATCATGAATTTACAGGTACGTTAAGGTAGTGTGAAATTCTATCAAGGTTTTCGGTAGTTGACCAATTATAAACCTTAGTTATCTGGTAGTTCATTTAGTCTTTCAATAGTCCATCAACTCATTCCTTTTAGGACTCCTAAAACTTAAGATTCTTATTCTCCTTGCTATTTCAGATGAACCTAATCCAACCCTTAAAACTCACACATATCAAAACTCTTACCCAAATTATTCGAAACAGTTTATTCTGTTACCTATAAATTTATGTCATGCCTTAACTCGAAACTTCCCAAACCACCCTTGTCCTAATTTCTACCCAATCACCTTCAACCCTGTGTTTTCAATAAACTTCGGGACGAAGTTTCCAAAAGTAGGGGAGACTGTAACATCGCAAAATTTTCCCAAAAATTTTAATACATAAAAAGCCCTTATATATATATATATATTTTATTACACCTTTATCATTAATATTATACAAATGTGCCTAAGTCTTTATTTATCCTAACTCACAAATTATATACATACATAAATGTATATAAATAATAATAATAATAATAATATGATTCTAAATTCTTTTTTTTTTTCACATACAAGATTTTTTTTTTTTTTTAAATAAAGCCTTGAGTCAAATTGTCAAAGTCCTAGTCAAAGTCTTAGTCAAACAGTCAAAGTCTTAGTCAAATAGTCAATTCATCATAAAACCTTACTTTATGGTGTTGACCAATTTTAATGGCTAATTGAATCCAAAACTAGTATAAAAACCCACCTATGACCCATTATACTTTGCACCTCTAAATCGATTGTTTCAATCCGATTAAACTTTCCCTCATACCTTTCTTCTATAGTCTATTACTTCTACAATTGAAGCTTTGATTATAAGCTCTTGTAATTGGCAACTTTGGGGCTACACATATTCTATTTCTCGAGACTTAATACTTTGCTAAGGTGAGTTTACGTAACCATGTTTATGCGATTCTTTATACTTGCAACATTATACTTAAGCAATTCAACATGCATGTCTAGTAGTAAACTTTATTGCCTCATGAATTAGTCAACAGTTTCAACGAGTTTCAACGAGTTTCAACATTACATAATCATTAGCTATGGCCAAGCCGGCGATACTCAATAATAGATCTATTGGATTGACAACCCCACCCGGATACGTGTACCTCCTACATAGGTAACGTGGGTGATTGTTATCGTTCCAACATATTACTAAGGTGAACCGTAGATGACGGGATGGACCTAAACTAGTCGGAGGTTTGATTATGTCAACATATTGTACTATTCTTGTAGACTTAAATTTTACGATAGACATACGAATTGCTAAACTTTTATACTTAAACTATATGCTTAACATGGATTATGTATTCTCACCAACTTCTAGTTGACCCCCCCATTTTTACAACTCAACAGGAAATAATGATGCATGAAGATTAGAGGGTTTTATGAAGACAATAAGGAGTCTATGCTTGCTTGATTCTTGTGCGATGTACTAGATTTCCACATTTAAAACTCTTATGTAATTCTATTTTTGGATATTTGCAATTTAAATTTATTTCAATTAAAATTTGGATTACCATGTGCTACTGTATACTCATTCTTACGTGACACCTCGATGTTTCCGCCATCGGTTGGGGTGTTACACATTCACTCCACACCATACCGCTTTTGCTATTAAACATGTCAATAGTAAATGGTTTGCAAATTCTTGAATACATCCACAATTTGGCATAAACCATCAAGCAAAATCAGACCTCTCTTCGCTTACGCATCCCTGGTCAGAATTATACCATCGATCACAAGCCATACAAACATGTTTACTTTGTGCGTAGTCCACTGGTGCCATTTAAAATTGCAACTTTGTTGTCTTGCATCCAGGGCCTGCCTTATAGACTTCCAAATCTAGGCAAGGGCCTAGGGCCCCCAATTTTTAAAAAGATTTTATATAATAGATGTATATGATGTATTAAGCCCAAATAAACAAAACAAAAACTATGTTGATCTACATAACCAATTGTAGAATAAAAAAACCTTAATTCCAACTCCAAGTAATATGCAGTTCGTCTTTAATTTAGGCAGTTATTGTCATTCTAGCTAAATGTAACGTAGTGAACTCGTTCAATGGCACCGCCATTAGGGGAGAAATTAGGGGAAAATTAATGGTGTTGCAAGGATAATCAAGGTTTGTTAATGAGTATTTTTTTATAGTAATTTGTATATATTGTGATTCGCTAAATCATTTTTTGCCCTAAATCCCTAATTGGTACTTAAAATCTTTGAATTTTGATATTGAGCTTGTGAATTTGCGGTTGAGGCTTGGAGGGCAAAAAGACAAACTGATGTTTTTTATACAAATTCAAAAGGCCCTGGAATTTATAGTTCGCTTAGGGCCTCCAAAAACGTTGGACCGGCTCTGCTTGCATCCTTTGCTTGGACAAAATCTGTTGGGTTAACCGGTTTATTTATGGGTTGTGTACGGGTCATGCGTTAGTATATTAGATGGTTATGAAGTTGCTTAATTATGTGCATGGAAACTTAAAGGGCTAAAGGTTGCATGGCTAGAAATATGAAGGTTTTATTTAACCATTTGAATAAAGAAAGGGTCCAATGTTGTTTTTTAATTAACTTAAAAGATTTTTTTTTTGTTTCGTTGCTTGATCCTTCGTCATTAAAACCAACAACTTATACAAGTGGGAGGTGGGTAAACGGGCTACAAGTTACGCCGCTACCCCTTTTCAATAGAAAAACCTACTTTATTAAAAATAAAACTTAGGCCCTTCGTCGCTGTGGAGTTACTCTGCACCACCTTTTGAAGTCATTTTAAGAACCGGATTGCTTTGGGGGCTAGACCTCCAAATGTGTCAAAAGGAAATGACACAAAGTTAACCGGGGCTTCTTTCTTAGCCAAAATCCCTGCCCTTCGTAGGACGTCCAATGTTTGACCAAGATATGTTGAGAGATTGTTGAAACTGTACGTTGGTAGTACACGTGAAGAAAAGAAGAGGTATTCATTTTACCAGTCATTAGGCTAATTAGCAGTTTTTTTATTGTTACATGTGTTTGTCATTATAGTATACTAGTAGGAAAGCCCGCGCGTTGCCGCGGGTGTTCAATTTAATTTTTTGCGTTAGTTCTATGATCGAGTTTAGGTATGTTGTTTATTAAATTAAGTTAGTTATACATGTAATATATACAGTGACGAGTCGTAACTGAGTCTAGCAAAAGAATTTGCCCAAAATTTTGTGCGACTTTGCTTCGTAGTCATCTACGTACCCATCTTCCACTTGTTCAACCTGAAATGAAAATTAGTTTAATGGTTCATTATGTATATGACATACATGTGTAGGTAAACGGCACAAAATTACAACATTTTTCAACAAACTAACACCCGTGATATCTTATATTTGGTTTAACTTTTTGCCTTTCATTGCATTCAGTGAAAAACACAACGTTGACTTCAACAAAAATAAAAAACGATAGTATATATCAGTGGGATAGTAAGCAGTCTCTACAAACTATATTATTATAATAGTATTCTCATTACACACATTTAAAGCCCATATGAAAAAATGAATAGACTAACAATGAGAAAGCCAAGAGATTCATTTGTGTTGTATGAAAACTATTATCATCATTAAACACCAACCAACACAATCAAGATCCACCACAATCACTGATATGTTGTCATTGCTTCCTTTCTGTAAAGCCAACATGGACAGGTAATCAACTGCTGCTTGCGCTGCAGGATCAACCCAATTAAGCTCTCATTCCACTACATTGCCTCCGTTTTTCTTATGCCAGATTAGGATACGTTTTCTAGCAACCTCACATGCTTCTTCATTTGACATTACGTCCCATAGCCCATCCCTTGCTAATATCAAGCACTTGTCTTCTGGGGCTCGGGCTGTGAATGTAACTTCTGATTCAGGTATTATTGATGGTTTTAAATACCTATCACCTAGGAAACACATCAAACGAAAAAAAAAATGAGTAGGTTATTATGACCAGCCATGAAACCTAAAATGAAAAAAATTAAGTTTTCATATTGCCAATATATAAAAAGTCAGGAAGGGGCAATTCAACACATGTATAAGGGTATGTTTGGCTCTCCATTTTTTCCCCAACTTTTGACTTATAACTTATTGAAGAAGTCAAAAGTTAAAAAAAAAAAAAAAAAGTGTTTGGGTAATTGTTTGGAAAAGGAGCTTTTTAAAGATTTTAGCCTTTGAAAAGGAGAAATGAAGGGATAAGTCATAAGACACAATTTGTGACTTATGGGGAAAATGAGTTTTTGATGGAGGAAAAGTCATAAGGAGAAAAGGAAATGGAGAGCCAAACATGGTCTAAGTTATGTTTTATCTTTAACGATCAGAAAGTTAAAAATCATTAACTTTTTTTTTCAAATTTTTTTTTTGGGTAAAAGGGTTGGTACCACCAAAAGCTTAATTAAAAAGAATTAAAGATTACAAAATCAGGTTAATTATTTTTTTTAACAATTGAAAAGGTTAGCCCAAAAAACAGAATGGACTGAACGTCGCCGAAATTGTATATTTAATACATAAAACTTTCTTTAGAATTATTGGACTCACCTATAGATCTTGACATTGCAAGCACACCAAAAACACATTGTCCTTGCCACTGTATAACCTTGCCTCCCGCTGCCTAACAAAATTTGAGTTAATAAACATCAATTTATATTCTTATTAATAATATAAACTTTGAGTTACCGTGTTTGTGGTCATGGTCATGACCATGCTCATGATGGTGGTGATCATGTTCATTACATTGTTCATGGTGATGATCATGGTGATCATGGCGCTCATCTTCCTTCGAAGCTTCATTTTCAATAGCAGAATCAATTCTAGCAAAAATATAAAATTTTCAAATCCACCAATCACACCAATGAAGTAAGTGCATCATAGTAATTGAAAATGAAACCAGAAATTAAGAGAAATAACCTTTCTAAATCAAAGCCTCCTATCCCAAGAACATAATCCAAATCCACTTTTCCAAATTCAGTACGCTTCAATTCAGCCATACGGTTTATGCCCTGTATTTAATTGTCATTAAGGTAAAAGATTAGCAAGAAATATAAACCAATACAAAAGCTGAGATTCAACGAACTAAATAAGAAATCATGTACCTTTATCCGCTGAACCACAGCAGTGACTTCTCTATCTCCAACAAGATCGGTCTGAAAACAACATGCAAAAAGTTCAGCTTTAGTATAGAGCAATAAACAGATCTTCATGTTACCACAAAGCTGTAACTTTATTTTAAACCAAACTACACAAAAAAGTTGATAACTGAAACCAAAAAGTTACAATAACATATACCTTATTTACTATTATACAATCAGCATAAGCAATTTGCTCTACGGCCTCATTGACAACTCCTTTTGGCTTAACATCATCCAGATGAATATTAACATGCTTTGCATCTACTAATGTGACTACACCATCAAGCTTAACATCATTAAAAATCTGATCCTCAGCATAAAAGGTCTGTATAATTGGTGCTGAATTTGCCAGTCCAGCAAAGTTATAAAAAAAATAAGATAAATAACCGAAAAGACAAGCCACAATTAGATTAGTTCTTAAATCAAGATTAATCACTGTTTCCCTACCTGTAGTCTCTATGACAATATGGTCAAACTTTCCTTTCTTCTTACTCACCAACTCTCCTATCATTCTAACAAGATCGCCCCAAACCGTACAACACAGACATCCATTGTTAAGCATAACAATATCCTCCACTCCAGCCGCTTTCGCAGCAACTAAAGACCCATCAATGTCCACTTCCCCATACTGCAAACCAAATATAAACCAGCGAAACATAAACATGAGATGTAAACAGCTAACTGAATTATGCAGAACTAAATCACCCCCATTTATACAAAACATTGTATGAATCCCAAAACCAAAAAAGAACTGATATTACCTCATTCTCAATAACTGCAATCCGTTTTCCATGATCAGCTGTAAGTATATGGTTGAATAAAGTTGTCTGTTCAAACAAGCATCATCCAAAAAGTCAACTTTCTTAACCTAACTTTATAATCACATATCATAATCATATATTATGATAACATATAGGCTCATAACAAACCGAGCGTTCATTGAACAATTCATAAACCGTTTGGCAGAAAGTTCATTTATTTAATAAACAAACGAACAAGAACATAATTTTTTTTGTTCATGTGGTTAAGTGAACGAACATGAACACATATCTCGTCCTTTCATTTATGTTTGTGAACGTTCATTCGTTTGTGTTAATTTAAGTTCGTTAGTCTACACTTGGTTGTGTTGTTTTTATTGGGGTGTAAACGAGCTGAGCCGAGCCCAACTCGGCTCAAGCCTACTATTTTGAGATCAAGTTCGGCTCGAAAGTAAATCCCAGGAGCTCAAGTTTGGCTCAAGGCAAACTGAGAACACTTTTAAACGAGCTAAAACTCAGCTCGAGCTCACTTCAATAGCTTAATCAAGCTTTGGCTCGGCTCGGCTCGTCAATGTTAAATGGTACGTAACCATGTATTACATGTATAGACAAATAATATAAATAAAGCGGCTCGTCAATGTTAAATGGTACGTAACCACGTATTACATGTATAGACAAATAATATAAATAAAGCTTGAGCTCAGGCTCGTTAAGGCTCGGCTTGGTAGAGCTTTGTACCTTTACCAATCCAATCTCGAGTACCGGTTCACCTCGATTACACCCCTAGTTTTTATGTTTGCTCGTTTACTTTCATGAAGTGTTCATTTATACTATTAACAAACAAACGATCATAAACGAACACAAACACACTCATTTTTTTAATTATTCGTGTTTAAACGTCTTTCTGGTTAAAGTAGGTTGCTACCCGTCTTTCTGGTAATTTTTTAATTTTTTTTATTTGCGTTTTTTTTCCTCGGGCCCTAGCTTTTTTTGCACTTCTCGCCTAGGCTACAGGCGGAGCCTAAGCGCCTTGAGTGCGCCTCACGCCTTTGATAACTATGGCTATGATAACACATCCATCTCAGTATACCCTCCAACATCTCAGCCCGTGGCTGGTAATACTCTTATAGACTGCAAATTTAAGCAAGTCGATTGAAATGCAATCTTGCTGCATGAACAAATGCAATTATGTAAAATAAATACTATAAAATGTGTTCGACTACAAACAAATGATAATTTAACTCACCCACTCAGTAAATATTACCAATGTCTTAAGTTAGATTTTAATCCTTACCATGTTTCTATTTAACATTCACAACAAATCAAAATTCAACATGAGTAATCACTTTTTCATATCAAGCAAATAGTGCTTTAAGCATACAAACTATAAACACATAAAATGCACAAATCAAACTCTAACAATGTTCTTAGATCGAAATTGAAATCAATAGTACCTCAAGCAATCAACAAACTCTGTGAAATCTATCTAAAAAACAAAACTAATACAGTTGATGAGTTTATTGATGTTAAACTCATCAATCGACTAGTCTTAAAATGAATATCTGATTTTTCTTAATAAATCGATTATAGATGTTGAAAACATTTGAAAAACACTTCGGTCTACTCTTTGCCCATTTCCTTTCTCACTTTTGTTACACTGTGTAGAATAACTTGGCCTAAAAACATGTACCTTTTTCGTAGGATGTTACAATGTGAAAACCAACCATGACAGCATAACTGCTCTAATGGTGATACACATATCAACTTAAAAGCAAAAGCTGTAATTAGATAAACAAGATATTTTTTTACATTAACATATACACAGGAGGGTTAATAGTGACTATAGAAGAGCTTTCTTACAAAGGGGTGGCTGCAAGCATTTCAAAATCAAGTTCCAAATTATTTGTTTGCAACCTCATATGTTCTTCCTCTTTCGCTTTCAGCTTAGTCGCAATCTGCTCCGACTTTGATTTTAACACTTGCATCTCTTTCTCCACCAAAGACTTTTCACAATTGCACTTCTCAAGCGCCTTTACAACTTCCTTACGCATAGCCTCTTGCTGAAGCATTTTGGTTTTCAAAGAAAGCAACTGATTTAAACACCCTCTTATTGGACCCACGTCAAACCCATAAGTCTCCAAGTCGCTTAAATCTTCCAAACTGCTGTTAATTATATCAATCAATGAATAAGATAACAATAGAAACAAGAACTGGATTCTTTTGGGGGAAACTCATATGGGTTTTTATAAGTTGTCTAATTTCACTCATAATCATTTGTATACCATCAATCACTCAAATATATATATATATATATATATATATATAGGGAAAGTATAACTAGAAAACCCATTCCAGTTAAAGAAACCTTGAAAACCCAATACTAGGCCTAGAATTAACCACATCATCCCTTTTGTTATCCCTTCCAAGGGTAGTTTCGTCACAATATTTTCACACCTTTCTGCACATTCTGTAACATGTCAGATTATACCTTTTCAAACATCCCTCCACTCTCTCTCTCTTCCTTTCACTATCTTTTCAATTATATATAGACCATTAAATATAATACACAACCTTCCAACTTCATTTACTCTTTTCTCCTGCAAAGTTTCTCTCTCATACTCTTTTCTATTTCATTTTTTTCATCCACCCAAATCTCTTTATCTCTCTTGCTCTTTTAGCTTCTTTTGTTTTTCAAATCCATCTAAATCCTTTCAAATCCAAACCCATCTTTACCCCATTAGTGAAAAATTATTGGGATAAAAAAAAGTTCAGATCTGGCCTCTGGGATGGTGTGTTGAACGGCGGTGATGACGAGGGGTGTTGGTGATGAGGCGAACGGTTGTGGTGAAGGTGATAACGAGGGGCGGCCGACGGATCTTGAGACCTGGTTTAGATCTTGTAAGCTTTCTGGTGACATTTTTCATTTGTTTAGATCATGGTTTTCTTTTTTTAGAGTTCAAATCCCTTTTTTCTTGATTTTCATTTTCCAACAAGATATACAATTTTTTTCAGTACATAGTTTCCTTTTTTAGAGTTCACATTCTTTTTTTTTTTTATTTTTTTTTTATTTTCAGTTTTCAAGTTAAGGTGAATTAGTATGCTTACAACTCATTTTCTTGGGACTAAAAATCACCTTTTATGATTCATGTTTTTATTTCTCCATGAAATATAGAATGGCTAAAAATATTCTTTTTTTTTGTGTGTTTTATTTGTTTGGCTATGTCTTTGAAAGGATATATACAAGGTTCCATTCGGAAGAAAAAGTATGGGTTTGTTTTGTGTTTTCAATATAATGAGATTTAGTTTCAGACTTTCATATATTTGGGGATTCACTTTTTTTTTTAATTTGAAAGATGTTTTTTTGTGTAACGCCTTGTTATAATGTAAAAGTATTAACATTGCCTTTTTACGAATACAGTTGGTTTTCTTGTTGTTTTTGTTACATTTTTGTGATATATTATCTCATTATTAAATATTCATTTTCCAGTGTGTGTTTTTTGTTAGGTGTTTTTTTTTATATAATACATTTTTTATTTATATTAAACTATTAGCTAAAACTAAACGATATGGTTTCATTTACAAAGTAATGGTGTGATGTTTCAGCTCCAGGGACGATTACGAAGGACAATTTTGTAAGTCAAGATCCATTGTCCAAGTTGTAGCAGGGATTTATAGAACATAGGAATTTTTTTTTACAATGTGAAAATTATTAACATTGTAAAAATTATGTAACTTGTCTTGTTACAATGTAAGCTTTTTTATTTATCATATATGTTTTTTATTGTTACAATGTTAAGTTTATTCGGTTACATGTATATATTATGTAACAACAAGTTCTTACAAAATTGTTGTTACAGATTTATGTTACAATAGATTTCTTAAAAGTTGTTACTGATTTATGTTACAATAGATTTCTTTAAAGTTGTTACTGATTTCACATGTAAAATATTTACAGTTCATATGTTTTTCATTGTTACAATTTTAAGTTTATTCAGTTACATGTATATATTATGTAACAACAAGTTCTTACAAAATTGTTACAAATTTACATCTTACTGTTAATTACAAAGCTATTTTTAAAAATTACTGTTACAAATATAACAATCAGAGTAGACATGTAAATTACTGTTACCTACAAATTTAAAAAAGAGAAAAAGAAATTATAATATATTTATGTGTTTCTGCACTACTTGTTACAGCAGGCTTTTTGATTTCTTTTTTTTTTCTAAAGAAAATGAAGAAAATAATTGATGGTTGGTGTATGATTTTGAAAGCTATGTCAGTGCATAGTACATGAAAAGTGTGGGTCTATGTCAGGAAAGAGAGAAAGTGCAAAATATGGATGGACAATCCTACCCTTGTGGTACTTTAACATATTATTTTAATTTTCTAAAAAGGAAGAAAAAAGCATATTAAATGTCAGCCATAGATTGAAGGTAATAGATGGCTGAGATGAGGTTTTCAAGGTTTCTTTAACTGGGGAGGGTTTTCAGATTATCCTCCCCCAATATATATATATATATATATATATATATATATATATATA
Organism: Ambrosia trifida; assembly: GCA_028751855.1. NCBI lineage: Eukaryota > Viridiplantae > Streptophyta > Magnoliopsida > Asterales > Asteraceae > Ambrosia > Ambrosia trifida. Next base: position 61,931,412 of record CM054127.1, read on the forward strand.
TAAACAAACAAGCAACACCACATACAAGAACCATAAATCAAACCGACCTGTTTTACTCCTTGTCCAAGCATTCGGTGGTCACCATGAATAACAATGTATTTAGAAAATCTAACACCAACAACGATTTAAATAAGCAAACAAGTCTATATAAAATGGTTAATCAAAAGAAAAAGATTTAAAAGAAGCAGACATGTTACCAACCTTATTGAACTCAAAACTTTAACTTGATCCTTAAATCTTCATCGCATTGTTGCGAGTAGTAACTGAAGAAGATGGGGGAAACGCAAGACGCTTCAATTGAAGCATTCAAGAGGAATTAAACCGTAGGCAAAGGATGTTTGTGAGTGGAGGCATGGCAAAAAAGGGTAGTATTGTAAAAGTGTGTTGATATTGTAAAGGATGATGGAGGGGAAATGTCTATATTACCCTTTCAAGTGTCTTAATTGTCACCAACATCCCTATAATACCCTTATGAAATAAGTTTTATTCTCTTATACTTGTTGCTTTAAAAATTGTACCCATGTCAAAATTCTTGAAGTCATTTTAAGAACCGGATTGCTTTGGGGGCTAGACCTCCAAATGTGTCAAAAGGAAATGACACAAAGTTAACCGGGGCTTCTTTCTTAGCCAAAATCCATGCCCTTCGTAGGACGTCCAATGTTTGACCAAGATATGTTGAGAGATTGTTGAAACTGTACGTTGGTAGTACACGTGAAGAAAAGAAGAGGTATTCATTTTACCAGTCTTTAGGCTAATTAGCAGTTTTTTTATTGTTACATGTGTTTGTCATTATAGTATATATATCTCCTTGTTTATTGAATAAAGTACATAAGCTTTTAAATTACTTTCTTTCTTCACTGCATATCACGAATGAATAGTGTGTATTTGTGTGTGTTAATCAAAGAGCCTAAACCAACAAAATATGCCTTCACTAACCAAAACCGAGAAGTTCTCTTTTTTTTTTAACGGCCAACGAATCAATTTCGAGCACCCTCGGGCACCCTTTTGGCGAATCAGGTACTCGAGAGTACCCGGGCCACCAATTCCCGGGAAAACCCGACCACTCACCCGCCCGAAGGCACGACGGTGAAATAGTCGGTAAAACCGGTCGGGATCAGGACTCGAACCCAAGCCAATGGCCGGGTCAACCCTCATTTCCCATCCACCAATATCCTCCAAATATAGCTAGTGAGAATTGAACCTAAGCCTCTCATGGAAAACTTTAGGCCCTCAACCAACTAGGCTACAAGTGTTAGACACCGAGAAGTCCTCTTGACGCAAAATTAATATACATCCTGCATTGACGTGACGTGACGTGAGATTTAACTTTTTTTTTATTGGATGAACTTTTTTTTAAAAAAATAATAATAACTATATTGTTAATATTGCTGTCATTTTTTAATATTTTCCCTTTATTAAAAGTAATTTGCAATCTAATGAGCCAATACTTCCAAAAATAGAAATCTATGTACGGTGGATAAGATTCTTTGGATGTACAATTATTTGTCGTTTATAGGTACTGTAGTTTCTGGCATGTATTGTTTTTATGCGAGGGTAGGTAGTAATCGTGATGATATTGCATGTGGACACAACGTTGTGCCTCGGTGTATGTGTAGTGCTGAGGTTTATAAGGGGTTATGGTATTAAAATATTAAAAAGTAATAGAAGGGGGTTATGGTAAAAAAGGGTGTAGTGGGAAGGGGGTTATGAAGGGTTATAAATGATTGGGTAATCATTGGTTAGTTATTTATTTTTTATTTAAATAATAATATTGATAAAAGAAAAAATAATAATAATAAATAAATAAAATAATAAAACGTTTGAATTTCAAATTTCCCCCAAACGTTTGAATTTCAAATTTTCCCCCACACACGTTTGAATTTCAAATCCCCCCCCCCAAACGTTTGAATTTAAAATCCCCCCCCCCCCCCAACGTTTGAATTTAAAATTCTCCCCCTCAAACGTTTAAATTTCAAATTCTCCCCCCAAACGTTTAAATTTCAAATTCCCCCCCCCCCCCCAACGTTTAAATTTCAAATTTTGAATTTCAAATGTTTTCCCCCCAACCGGTCATATTTGTAACCCTATAAATACAACACCAAAACTGATTTTTCAGTCACACCTCCAAATCCTCATCCTCAAAACAATGAATAACATGGGTGCCAGTTTTCAACCAGGAGCTGCCGGACCGTCTAATATCCGGCAGTACTCTCGTTGGGTCCGGGGACGGGTCCGCCCCCGGAGACTACCATTCACCTCCTCTACTCCTCCTACTGCTGCACAACCTCCTCTTTCTCCTCCTCCTCCTCCTCCTCCACAACATTGGTTATATCTCACTCCTCCTGCTGCTGCTGCACAACCAACCTTTCCTCCTCCTGAAGCCGATGATGACTGGACTGATGAGGAAATGGTCTGGGCCATGGATTATGCGTTGGCCCAGAAAGAAATGGAGCGTCTAATGTTGTCGGCCCCTACCCCCCGGACTGTTGCTATCCCCACCCCCACCCCCACCCCCTACCATCATACTACCCCCACCCCTACCATCAGACTACCCCCACCCCCTACCACCAGACTACCCCCACCCCCTACCACAAGACTTCCCCAATTGAGGGGGACTTGGAAGCCCTCAGGGAAATTGAGGAGAAGGAGCGCCTCTAGAGCCTTCCTTCCCCTCCTCGTGAGTACTGTTATTTCCCCTCGGATGCGAGATCCGATGGACGGGATAGCTCACGTTCCTTGTCCCCCGAGTACCCCACACTCGAGGGCTTGGACAACTACTCTCCATAGTGGAGAAAATTAGGATTAAATAAGTAATTTAGGAATATGTAATGTTTAAATAAGTAATTTAGGAATATGTAATGTTTAATTAAGTAATTTAGGAATTATGTAGTGTTTTATTAAGTAATTTATGTAATGTGTTTTTATATGTTTTATATATAATGTGTTTATGTTTCATAGTTTACAAAATAAAACACTAAACATTAAACATAACATTAAACATAACTTTTAACATTACAACCTGCCAGGATAAGAAAATAAAGCCTAAACATTAAAAATTAAACATAGTGAAAACGCATCAGAGACCACGACAAAAGATTGGTGATGGAGAAGTCGCTGTCGTATTGTTGACGATAGGCGTCGTGTATTAACTGAATTGCCATCTGTTCGCTAACCCCAGGGTGCACCTGCATCATCGCTTCATAGACTCTATGCCATCTGTTAACGTTATTTCGTATAGCAGACCACTTACTGGTGATCTGATCAACGGTACGGTGGTTCGTTCCGTTGATTTGGTTGAACTCGACCAACACATTGCGCCAAAAAGACTCCCTATTGGCTGGCGGGATCTCCTTAGCGTTCATCCACGCCCGCACCAACTCGAGTTGCTCTTGATTCGTCCACGCTGCCATAGGTTTGGTTTGTATTTGGGTTGTGTTTAGTGTTGGTGTGGTGGGGTGTTTGATGTTTAAATGGATGGATGTATATATATATAGAGAGAGAGTTGGAAGAAAAAATAAATAAATAAATAAAACAACCGTTGGAAAACGGTCGAATGTCACAAACATCAAGACCCCCACATTTGAAAACGCTCGTTATCCTCACAACTCACCACACCTAAAACGCCGTGGGGGGCGGTGTTGGGAGGCGTTTTGGGGCATAAAACGCCCTATAACGTTTCCACTACACATACACTCATAAGTGGTTTGTTCTTTTTGAGATTTATATTTAACAAAAATATTTGAATATAGGACCTAATCAAAACATGAAGATGAATTTTATGAATAAATTTTTGAATGGTATAGTAATCTTTAAAATTTAATATATCATGACATGGCAGTTGTAACATTTCGTATTTAATAATTGTACGTTACGTATAATTTGAATAAAACGTCAAGTTTCTCATCATTATCGTCTTTTAAAAAATTTTTTTGTGACGCATTGAAACCCTAATACTATATTATTAATATATAATATACATATATATGTAATAAAAATGTCAAAAAATACTTTGCTTGGGCCGGGACTCGAACCCGTGCCCCAAGCCGGGCCACATAATACACACGACATAACCATCTGATCCACACCAACTTATTGTTCTATTCCCAGTTTATAATTAATTTAACACGACATTTGATCTTCACAGTTGACTAGAGAAGTCAACTGTGACCACAAACTTCCATAATTAACCAAGTTGAACGCGTAATTGTCCCTGGATTGGCATGTCTTCGTGATTTCCGGCCTATTACAAGTCAAATACACGTATAATTATCATTAATTCATATCAATTTTACCTATTTACGCGTCAAACATTCAAACCATGGTCAAACTTACCAATTCTACAATCTAGACCCTATCACTATAAATTGAACACCACAATCCCTACTACACTCGCTGAATACCCTCCCACAATCACCAATTTCTTGTTTGAATCTGCTGTTCTTGTGTTTTTGATCGTATTTTGACTTCTTTGTTGACTGATCAAATTGCATTCAATTCATGTTTGTAAGTTTCGTTTTCTCAGTGGGTTTTGATCTTCGGCAATCACACAACAATAACCCTATGATTGATTGGGTTATTGTTGTGTGAATCATCCAATTGTAAAAACTAGGGCACGATCATCATAATTGGGGAAGAACACTGTTTTTGCATACGTTTTATGATTTTAAGAAACCAGAATCAAACACAACCACTGATCTAGATCAAGTGGTTGTGTCTGATGTTATTAAACTAAGCCACGCGGGTTCGAGTCCCACTAAAACGTTTTTTTTTTGAACTTTCATTTTAAAACAATTATAAATATATTTCTCTTATAGTATTTAATTAATTTAATCTGAAATCAATCGTTCTCAGGGTCCAGACCAGTTGGTCTGGGCTTGTGATTTAAAACCAACGAACCGGCCAAGGGCCCGAGTTCGAACCACGGCATCAACAACATTTTTTTTAAACATATATATATATATATATATATATTCCTTTATATTTTTAAAAAATCATTTTAAAATACTTAAACTCTTTTAAAAATTCTACAAAAAATATATTGTGTTAATCTAGTGAAAAAGTTTAACATACAATTTTTAGTTTTCAAAAATTTATTTATTTAATATATATATATAATAAATAATCCAACTTTATTCTATTTTATTTATAAAATTCTATAAAAATATCAAAACAATTTTATAAATTTCCACAAAAATTATTCCGAGTTTTTATAACCATAAACTTTTCTGAAATGATTTTTATTTCTGAAAAATCATTTATTTAATATTTTTAATCAATTTTTGTTAGTTTTAATCATAATTAAATCATAATAAATTCATTTTTCAATATTTTTGCACCAAAATTTTATATAAATTATTTCTGATTATTTGGAACAGAAATATAATTTTTAATCTAATAATTCTTTAATTTTAGTATTTTTAAATATTAAAGTTAATTTTTGACAATTTGAAATAAATAGATTTAATATTCTATTTTTAAGAAAATAATTTTATAAAAATTATTTTTATACTTTAAACTTATTATTGTGACCATCTTTTATTCAAATTTTATAAAAAAGAATTTTGTTTATCTATTTATCAAATTTCTCTCAATTATCAAATATTTTAATTACTAATCAAACAAGCACTTATCCCCAATTCGAAGCCCTAGAATATATATATCTGTAGACTAGAAATACTTAGACATATTTGTTACCTTAATTATAGGGTAATACTTGGCATTGTTGGGCAACACAATATTCTATTTTTCACAAGATATAACATTTTGCTAAGGTGAGTTTTACATAGCCCCTTTTCTATTTATCACCATTTTTGGGGTGAAACATGTTACAACATTCTATATGCAATTCAATCATCAAAGTGTCTATGTGTTTTTCTATGTTGCATTATGTCTTAAACATGACTAGGGTAAGCACAATATTCTACCATAATCATTAACATTGATCAGCCGACGGTATACAATGATAGATCTATTGGACTGACAATCCCACCCGGATACGTGCCTCCTACAAAGGTAGCGTGGGTGATTGTTATCGCATAACATAATCGAGTGAACCATGAGCGTATGGGATGTACCACAATACAACAGTCACAAGGGTTGATTATGCACTCGATTTACTTCTAGTATGTTTTCACATATGGACTAGACTTGCCATGACACTTGAATTGTACAAGCTTTATTCAATTATCAAAACCTATGTAATTCTCACCAACTTTTGTTGACCCAAAATATTTTCAAACTTAACATGTTTCAGGTTATAACATGCTCGAAGATTAGAGTTAATGCTTGAAGATGCGTAGCTTGTATTTTTTTTATTTTGATGTACAAATTCTTAGAACAATTGTATGTAATTTATTTAAATCATTTATTGAAACTTATTATTTACCATGAGCTACTGAACAATCATCAATACGTGACATCCCGATGTTTCCGCCATCGGTTGGGGTGTTACAGCAGTTGTGTACATAATTGTTAGATAATGTGTTAGAGCATTCACAAAATGTTTGTAAGTGAATTCCTCGTGTTTTAGGATAAATTGTAAGTGGTTATGACTTATGAGTAAAGATAAAGAAAATGTTAATGTTAATGTTAATCGGCAAGGCCTTTCTAACATTTTTAGAGGCCCTAAACAAACTACAATGTTAAGGCTCTTTGAATTTGTATAATATCACAAAAAAAAAAGAACCTGCATGACTGCATCTAATACACAAACAAAAAAATGGTACGCCATTTGAGTAATTAAAGAAGAATCGAATATACAGTTACTGAAAAATGGTACGCCATTTGAGTAATTAAAGAAGCAAGGAATCACCGGTTCCTATGCCGGATCCGGAACGTCCTCTTTCCGGCAACGAGGTTGACTCGGCTATTAATGAGGAAGAGCAAATTTTGGAAACTCCCGAGATTTTGAAAAAAAATTCCAGGAATTCCGCTCCTTCCAATTCTATCATTTATGGCTCAACGAACGTGTCGGCCGATTATGGGATTTCAAATGGTAACTCTAATTCAGGGACTGCATGTGTAAAAAAGACTAAGAATAAGGGGTTTTATTGTGTTATATCCAAAAAGAGAAAGGTAATTCAATTTAAAAAATCGAGCAGTGGAGCAAAGTCAAATTCTGGCCCAAATAAGAAAAAGCATAGGCCGAAGCCCTCAAGTGGGGATCCGTTTGAATTGTCCTCCTTTATTGGGCCGATGAATCCAACACAAGTGTTGGCCCAAAAAATGACCTCTGGTCCACAGATTATACAGAATCTTGAAGCTATTCCTCTAGCTTCTCCTTCTGATGGAGTTAATTTTGAAAGGCAATCCACTGGTGGTTTAGTATCTTTTGAGCAGCTATTGGGAGACACGGAGGATGTAGGTGGCCAGACGGAGCAGAATACAGGGTTGCAAGCAGACCCAGTTCAGGCGCCGTTAGTTGGGGTTAATGAAGTAGTTGAAACCATAAAACTGGGTGTCTCCTTGGGTGCCCAGTTACAAGACAAAGCTGATATGATTTCCGGTCTGCTAGTCGAAGAAGGTTTACAAAAAGTTAAGGTATGAATTTCCTTTCGCTGAATATCAGGGGTTTGGGTGGGAAAGGCAAAGATTCTTGGGTGAGAAGGTTGAAAAAGGAGAATGGCGTTTCTTTCATCGCTTTACAAGAAACTCAATTTTGTAATATGACTGGCTTTGATGGTTCAAAATTTTGGGGCAACTCGATGGTGGAATTGGATTTTGTGGAGGCTAGGGGCTGTTCTGGTGGGTTAGTCTCCCTTTGGGACCCTAGTAAGTTTTCTAAAATTTCTGATTTTAAACATCAGAATTTCCTGTTTATAAAAGGGGTTTTGAAGGAAGATGGTTCTGTTATTAATATCCTGAATTTGTATGCGCCTCATAAATTGCCGGATAAGCGCATGGTTTGGGATCTGTTATTAAACATTATTAGTGAAAATTCTGGGTTGTGGTGTTTACTTGGAGACTTTAATTCTGTTCGTTACAGCGAAGAGCGGAAAAATTCTTTTTTTGATCAGGTTGATGCGGATGTGTTCAATTCCTTTGTTGACGCTTCGGGGCTTTTCGAGTACAGCATGAAAGGAGGTTTGTTTACTTGTTTAACAAAGAAAGGATCTTCCTTCAAGTTTAGTAAAATAGACAGGATGTTGGTTTGCGACGTTTTTTGAATAGGTGGCCGGAGGCTTGTCTTCGTACGCTGCCTAGGCACCTTTCTGATCATAAACCAGTGCTCTTAACGGTAGTAAATGATAACTTTGGAGCCCGGCCTTTTCGTTGGTTCAATTCTTGGCTGGATAGGGAGAGCTGTGAGACCGTAGTGACGAAAACTTTAACGAATTTTCAGATGACGGGGCCTGCGGATGTTATTCTATCCTCAAAGTTACGGTATTTGAAGAAGGTTCTTATAGAGTGGAAGAAACGGTTAGATATTAAAGAAGGAGAGGAGATTAAAGCTTTGGAGGATTTAGAACGCCTTGAAACAGAGATGGAACAAAGAGATCTTTTAGAGGAAGAAGAAGGGGTTTGGTTAGAATGTAAGAAGGGTATTGAGGAGAGTGAGTTAATTCAAGCTAAGGATTTGATTCAAAAATCTCGGGTGAGTTGGGCTAAACATGGGGATGACAACACTGCTTATTTTCACAGGGTCATCAATGGGCGGAAGGCTTCTAACACTATACAAGGGCTGTTGGTAAACGGAGAGTGGGTGTCTAAGCCTACTCTAGTTAAAAAAGAGGTTTGGAGGTTCTTTAGCAACCATTTCAAAGAAACTGTTGTCAATAGACCGAACCTTGTTTGCGAGGAGTTAAAAACGATTCCCGAGCACTTAGTGGGCGGTCTTATTGTTCCGTTTACAAAAGAAGAAATCAAATTTGCAGTTTTCGAATGCGGTAAAGATAAAGCCCTGGGACCGGATGGTTTTAATTTTAATTTTATTCGCAAGTTTTGGAATATTTTGGAAGCCGATTTTTTCAATGTCTTCTCAGAATTTTTTGAGATAGGTAAGATTAATAAAAGGTGCGGGTCTTCTTTTATAACTCTTGTTCCCAAGATAAAGAATCCCCTCGGTTTAAAACATTTTAGACCAATCACCTTAGTGGGTATTATTAGTAAGACTTTGTCAAAAGTCTTGACTTTTAGACTCAAGAAGATAATTGGTTCTATTATTTCTGAAAACCAATCGGGTTTTCTTAGCGAGAGGAATATCCTAGACGGTCCACTTATGGTCAATGAAGTTCTGGCTTGGTGCAAAGAGAGGTCAAAAAGTGTTTTCTTCATGAAGATTGATTTTGAAAAGGCGTACGATAACGTCAATTGGGCTTTCTTATTGTCTATCATGGAGCAAATGGGTTTTCCGGACAAGTGGCGTTTGTGGATAATGGGTATTTTAGCCTCGGCTAGATCGGCGGTCCTTGTTAATGGGTCACCTACTTTTGAGTTTCAATGCTTTAAAGGGCTTCGGCAAGGTGACCCAATCTCTCCTTTTTTATTTTTGATCGTTATGGAAGCTTTGACTTGCATGTTTAATAAGGCTATAAAGTTAGGCGCTTTTGAAGGGGTATCGTTCTCGAATAGTGACCCGGTTATTTCCCACGTGTTTTTCGCGGATGATGCACTTCTAATGGGTAAATGGTCTTCTAATAATATCCTGACTGCCGCAAGGATTCTTAGAATTTTCCACCTTTGTTCGGGGCTTAAAATCAACATCAACAAGTCTTTTTTATATGGTTCGGGGGTCACGAATGAAGAGGTGGTGGCTCTTGCTGATGGCGTGGGTTGTCAAGTAGGTTCTTTTCCTTTTGATTATTTGGGGGTGTTGGTTGGAGCTAATATGAATAAAATCAACAATTGGCGGAAAATAGTTGATGTTTTTGAGTCTAGACTGTCGTCTTGGAAGGCTAAACTTCTCTCTATTGGTGGTAGATTAACGTTATTAAAGTCGGTTCTTCAAAGCCTACCCATATATTTTTTCTCTTTATATAAAGCTCCGGTTGGTGTGATTAATAAGCTAGAATCCCTTATGAAACGTTTTCTGTGGTCAGCTACGAGTGACAAAAATAAGTTACATTGGGTTTCTTGGGAAAAGATTTGTCGAGAAAAAAAGAAAGGAGGATTGGGGATTAATCGTTTGAAGTTGGTTAATGATGCCTTACTTTCTAAATGGGCGTGGCGCTTTAGAGTGGAGGAAGGGGCGTTGTGGAAACTTATTATCTTGGCTTGTCATCATGGTAGACACCGCTGGTCGGGTCTTCCTAATGTTACAGGCAACGGTGGGGTTTGGTCGGTTATTGTAAAGAATTGTGAAAAATTCAAATGTGAGAATAAGATGTTTCTTGAGTTGTTGAGAGGAAAGTTGGGTGATGGTGGGACTATTCGGTTCTGGGAGGACATATGGCTGGTTGAGGTTCCTCTTATGGCTAAATTTCCACGCCTTTACCAAGCTGCGAAGACTAAAAGAGCGAAGGTTAATTCGTGCAGGTCTAATGACACTTGGGCTCCAGTCGATTTTACGCAGCCCATGGGCTTTATGGAGGTCTAGGAATGGATCCAGCTTTCTGTTTTGCTGGAATAGGCCCAATTTACGGCTGGTAAAGACAATTGGGAGTGGGCCGGTTCCTCTACCTTCTCTGTCGCTGAGGTCAAGGCAAAAGCTAGGGACGATTTGGACAACGATGGGTATTTTAAAATAAAATGGGTTGGGTGGGTTCCTTTAAAGTGTCATATTTTTGCTTGGAGAGCTGAGATGGACAGGATTCCTACCGTGGAAGCGCTTAGTAAAAGACATGTGTATTTCCCCAATGACCGGTGCAAACTTTGTGATGTTTGTCTTGAAACTTCGGAACACATCTTCACTGGATGTGGATTCTCATATGGTGTTTGGTCAAGTATCTGGAAGTGGTGTGGCTTAAGTACAACCTTCGTGTTCCATACGAGTGACCTTCTTCGCCTGTATAAGCTAGCGTCCGGTGGTAAATGGGCTAAGAAGATTGTTCATGGTATTATCTTGGTGTCGCTATGGATGATATGGAAAGCCAGAAACGACAAGACCTTCAATAAGATGGAACCAAAGATTAATCGTGTGACTGGTAATATCAAATCATTGTCGTTTTTATGGTTACAGAATAGGTCTAAATATAAAGACCTCTCATGGGAGGATTGGTGTAATAATCCATTGTACATGTTATAGTTGTGGGTTGTTGTCCTTGCTTTGAGGACTTCCCTTTTTTTTTAATGAAAGTCAATGTCCAAAAAAAAAAGTTACTAAAACGATGGGAACCATGATGGCAGCCTAAATTAGGAAGTTTAGGCCGAACAATAAATAGAGCATTCACAACCTCTCCATCAAAATTGTGTGTGCTATTATATTCACAATAATGAGACAAGCTATTATTTGTAGTGAATCCTCCTATTAGGTAGTCATGCATTATAGCAGGAGTATCCTTCAAAAAAGTGATTTTGAGGGGTTGCAAGTGAGGAAAGAGAAAATTTTAATGGTATATTTGGGGAGACAATGTCCCGTCTATTTATTTGTTAATGTTTTTTGAAAGTTGTGAGTGAATGAGAGGGAAAAAATAATAATAAAAGTATAAAAAGTATTATTTAATTGAAAAGAAGAGAAAAATATAATAATTTTTAATGTAATTTGATAAATGAGGATAGGATTTGAGACGTGAATGTATACGGGTTAATGGATGCAGTATTGCATTACCGAGACTTTCAAATTCGGGCTTTTTTTCCCTCCATGCTTCTCTATATGGGCCCCTTCAATTGGTTTTATGTTTTATTTACTTGTTTATATGGGCCTACTGCAGATACTATATAGCATATACATAAACTTTCTAAAAAAATTAGGAGCCTATTTTTTCCCCTAGGCTCATACCTTGCCTTAGAAGCCCGTCGGGCTGGCCTTGTTAATTGGTATACTAGTGTTCCTTTATATTTATTTTTTAATAATTTTTGAAAATGATTGTAAATAAAGGAGAGTAAAGGGGTAATGATAAATGTTTAAAAAATCTATTATTTAATTAAAACGAGAGAGAAAAATGTAGTATTTTTGGTGTGATATAGAGCCGAATACTGTGCACTAAAAATCACTACATTTTTTTTTTCTCACTTTCAATTAAATAATACTTTTTATATTTTTACCATTACTTTTTTTCTCTTATTCACTCACAACCGCAATCAAAAAATATTAAAAAAACAAATGCATGGTAACATCGTTCCCCTAAATATCCTCAAATATACCAACGAACAATAACATTTTCTCATCCACTCACAACCCATATTTTAGGATGAGGTTCTAAGTGGAAGGGAGAAAATATTACTGTTCATCGCTATAATTAGGGGAACATTATTCCCTGTATTTATTTATTTTTAAAGTGGTTGTGAATGAATGTGAGAGAAAATGTAGTAATTTTTAGTGTAATATATGGATGTGGATAAAGAACCTATTGTCAATGATCTTAGAGGTAGTGACGGATCCCAGATTTCTTTTTATTACAAACGGGGGTATCAAAGGACTTAAGCATACTTTTAATTAGAGTGATCAAAAATTTTCCTACAAAATACTTTAATTTTCAAGAGCGAAACTTAACCCCCCCCCCCCCCCCCCCCCACACACACACACACACTTTACATGTAAGTCTGTCTGGGGTTAGACATTGTTAAAGTTGTTAACATTATTAAAAACGAATAACATTGTAAAAGTAGAAAACACAAAGAAACTATGATAATCGAAAGTTGCAATCTCTTGATCCCAGCTTCAATCTTCACTTCCTAATGCTACTCCTCCTTAGTTTAACTTCAGATATCCCTATTCAACTGCTGGAAGTCGAATTATGATAACTAGGGTCGGCCATAATGTATTTATACTCAAAAGCTGACTTTTTGCCAACTTAAGCTTCTTCACACATCGTGTGGCTTTTCTAAATAGTTCCCGCGTTGTGAGACAATTTCAAGACTTATTCACAACTCGCGAAGAAGCAAATAACTAGGTTTTTATATTATATTCTTGCAATCTTCACCCAGTTCCACTCGTGTGCCTGTTCTAACTTGATTAAGGTTCGTATAACCTCCTTAGCACACTTAGACCTGCAAAACATGAGCTAAATAAAAGCAAATAACCAATGAAAGGAACCCTAAACTATACACGAATTATACAACCTACATAAGATAAATGCACGTGTTCTGCGACACATCAATAATCTCATGTGACAGAAAATTATTATATGCTTAATATAATGTATTAATTAAGAGAAATTTATTAATCCATCCATAGTGGTGGAGTGGTGGAGTGACTTTTGTTTCACCTATGTGATCAAAGGTTCAATCCCTCACTTCCAACATTTATGGTTTGGTATCCGGGTGGCGCCGGTTCGAATCTGACGGGCGGCGAGATTTTACCGAGTTCTATAACACTGTCGTGCCTTCGGGCGGGTGGGGCTCGGGTTTCCGCGCATCGGGAGAAGGCGGGGGCTGCTGGAGGTCGATTAATCGATTCTTGGGCACGGAGCCCCGCAAGGGTGGTTGCCACACAGTTGTTCGCCTATCAAAAAAAGAGAAATTTATTAAATAATGTATTATTTAGGAGAAATGGGGGCCAAGTCGAGGTATTTCATAGAGCAATTGTACATTACAAACCAATATAGTAGTATACATCAGGTTGAATGCAATCTCATGTTTACCCAGAATACATATTTAATTATAAAGTTCGGATCCTTAAAAACTAAACTTTGTATTTACGACAGAAAAATCGATTATGAAATCAGGGACCAATTTATGACAGCAAATTTCGGAGGCCTGTTCACGAGCAAAGATAAAATGCTCACAAAAAAGCGACTGCAAACAATTTCGGTCCTAAAACAATTGCGAAATTTATGACAATTCCAAAAAAATCACAAAATTAGATAGTCCCAACTCGATTACAAACGAGAGTTTTTGCACATGTAGACTTCTATTATAGTAGCTATAATCTAGCACCAATATTTTATGGTACTAAATTCACTAGTGTTTTAATGTGAAAGGAGGCCTAAGCCGCCTACACGCATCGAACGCCAAACTCCACTAAATCTCACCGAAAAACGGCCCTCCACACGCCGTAATATCTTTGATTGCTTCCCGGACCCCTTTATCAAAATGGGACACGACCCCTTCAACAAAGCAAGGCTGGCATGTTCATAAGCCAAAAACCAATTTAGCAACCCCCATGCAGGTGCAAAGGAAGAGGAGTTAGCTTTGAGGATCCTTCAAGCGTAGGAGGCACCCCATAAGATCCATTGCACATTAAGCTCTTTTCGCGACCAAATAACTGATAAAACCAGCGTCTCAACTGACAACAGGGCCGACGCTTAAAATTCAGGTGCCCGGGCCAAGCTGCAAAAATTGTGCCCTTTAGCCTTAGCTTTAGGCCTTAACGAAATAAATAATGTAAACTATTTTTTATGCTACGATTAAAGTAATATCAAATTTTATTTTCCACTTAGGTTGTGGTCTAATGGTAGAGAGAACAAACCCTCTTGAGGGAGGTTAGGAGTTCGAATCCCACAAAGGGTGAAAATATAAATGGGTGAAAGTTTGACAATTAAAAAAATTTGTTTCATAACAAAAATAAAAGTTAAAAACGAAGTCAAAACAAACCAGTAAAAAGCAAAAACAATAAGTGTGAGCCCTCTTCTTTTATCTTCATCATCATCTCTGGTCTTACACTCATTAATAAACGTGCATTTTTTTTCTCAAACAATTTCATTTTCTTCTTTAATTCTTAACATCTCTCAAAATTTTTTACTTTCTGTTTTATATAAACTACTCTTCACTTTGATTAATATTTGATTAACAATTTTGGGGCTCAAACATACAAAAATCCATCGAATTAACGACATCACTGATAAGAAAACTTGGATTGCCGGAGGTCAATGTACCCCTAAGAAATTGGGCTCGGATCGGGAGTCCTCCGCGCACCTCTTAAGGGCCGGCCTTGATGACAACCCGTATGAGTAGTTTCACACTTTTATCCGGCCTTCCAATCTTACTTGGGAAAAGCCCCCCATTGACCACCCCATTGCACGACGACCAAAAAACCATTGTATTCTTATATTGAGCTTAAGCCCCAATGATGGTGATCGATGTCGTTGGGTCGGTCAAAATATAAAAAAATACTACTATATGGAAGTTGAGTCGTCTCCACAAGGAATTGGTGTAAAGAGTAGTTTTATAAATTAACCAATAAAATTAAAACCTAATTGCTTTGAAATTCGGAAAATTGGATTTAAGAAGTTGTAACAATAATGGAAAAGCAGTACCCCCCTCCGAGCTTCCGGTTCAATGATTCACCCAAACATGGTTAAATGATAGGATACCACATAGACATGGCTTTGTTGAATGATTTTAAGTCAAGTGATAATCGAACACAAGTTTTTAATAATAACCTGTACAATTCAATTACCAACCCACATGTATCAATTATCCTCCCAATAATCAAACTGCTCACGATGCAAGAAAACCAAATGCGAATGATAAAAAGATAAACAATTGCAACACACGTGAATCGTTTAAATGATTAAAATAACAAATATTCTTCAAGCGAATGAAAAACAATCCAAGAACCAAATCAAACAAGTTTAAAGGTTTCACAAACGAACAGTGCACCCAGAGATGATTACATAAGAAACTAGCCACTCATCATGATTGTATGATCTTCCATGGATGATTTGGATGATAGATGCATGAAAAGAATGATTAAAAAGTGTTTTGGAATGATAAAAAATCGTCCTAGAATGGTACAAGACGGCTAGGGTGCAAGTCTTTTTCGTTTGTGAAGTAAAGAACTCTTAAATATGGCCAAACCCCCATTTTTCGTGTCTATAATCAGGTAGGGGCGCAAACTTGTGCCCCTGGTGAAGTAGGTTGCGCCCTTAAGGGTGCATATCAGGCAGAATCAGCTTAGGGCGAAAGCTTGTGCCCATGATGGAGTACATTGTGCCCTTTTCATATTTTCATCATAAAATCTTTGTTGTAACTTCGTTTTCTTCGATTCTTGCGGCCACGTCTTCATATTTCAGAGCTCTATTACATCACCATTTAATATCTTCAATTAAAATCCGTTTGGTTTCTCCAAAAATGAATCCAATCCACTCCTACCTTCTCCCAAAACCTTCTAATAAGCGCCAATTAGTACTTTTAAGCACCATACACCTGTAATTCACAAACAATCTCAAAGTAACCATGTTTTATGATATAAATCACTTAAAACACATAATTAAATACATCTTAACATGGTAAAACACTCTCTCATCACATCCCCACACTTCACCTTTGGTTGCCCCCAAGAAAAGCATTCCTGCTATTATCCTACCATCATTAACAGCAACACTTCACTGATCTCTACCAATCATCAGTTAAGGTCCAAGGTCATACCCCATTCTAGATTAGCATTAGATGTCTTAATTCAGCAAGTCAATGTGACTCTTATTTTAAAAACATAATTTATCCGAATGAACCTGACATGCTTTCGGCTTTTGTTTTCATGCAACACACCCCTCACAATTTTTCACTCCACTCGGTTTAATATCTGGACTAGCATGTAGTGTGCTAGTATTTATCACTCAAAAACCAAGTATGCAACTCTGTTACCATAGGCTTGTATAACAATCACACCTTGGTTGCAAGCCATGCACATATCTAAAGGTCTTATAGGTTTTGGGGTTAGCGTATAGGTATGGAACGTTTAGGCTGAAAGTGGCTAAAATAAAATGGTGAAACAACTTGAATGACAATCCTTATTAATGATACTGCTAATAATCACAACTTTGGTTATATTCGACCTATAACAATCACAACTTTTGTTTTCTTTGATTTTTTTTCTTTTTCTTCTCTTTTTTTTCACACACACATAAATAATTTCTAATAAACAAACAGAAGCACTTAACACTTTGGATGCCATCAATAACTTGTAAAGGTTTACGATCAATTTGGGTAACTGTGGTTTAACAAACGAACTAGTATAAGGCTCAACATTGGCTACTAGATGTAATTCAGGTAAACAGGTTGAAGGGATAGGGAGCCTAATCCAGGCGGATGCGGTCTCCCTATCCACGCTTAACAGAAGATCCGCGGAAACACCCACAACAAGTTTTGGCGGAAAGAACTTGGGTAGCGACATTACACATCTGAGCCAGGCACGCACGCGCTGCTTCACACCACAGACATTCCCAAGTACAACGTACGGAAGATCAAGAGTCAGTGATCTACCTGCAAGGACCACTAACACCATCAAGTGGATAAGGACACGAGCCTGTAGTTGCCCAACAACCACTACGGTTCAACAGTGACGTGACTGGTTCCATGCTTCCACCATGCTGCCATCACTGTTCTGACCAGGCATGTTCACCTTTTACCAGAGGCCACATCAGACGCCGGTAGATAGGTCAACCATGCTGCTGCAGAACAACATACCGCCAAGGACCAGTCGCATGCCGCCACGTGTCCACTGGTAAGCTCGCTACTGACGTCATCTACAGTGGATGTCCTTTTCCCGCCTTTCTCAGAGGCTGAGCAGAGTTGAGCCGAGCCAAAGCCTAAAGATCACAAGACTCGTCGTGGGCTTTTTCCCAAGCCCATGACCTCCATTATAAATAGAAGACGTCAACTCCCTTCCAAGGGATCGATAAGGAACCACTTGTAATCTAGGGCTAGAATTACTCATATGCTTTGTATTCTCTAAAGCAATAATATTCTCGGCTCCTTACAGTGGACGTAGGTCATACTTGACCGACCACTTACATCCTTGTGTCTTCAATTTACTTATTCACCACACACTCACTTATCTATACACTCGGGTTAATCCAAAAGGTTTGGGTAAAGGAACGTACGTATAGCAACATAAGTACGACCCCTCGGAGATTAGTGATAATCCCCCGAGATACTTATTGTTTCTTCATTGGCGTCATCCGTTCGGTTACACCACTTTCTTACCCATCGATTACTTCACCAAATGGGTCGAGGCGAAACCCTTGGCCAAAATTGATGGCGCCCACGTAAAGAAATTCATTTGGGAGTTCATAATCTACAGATTTGGCCTACCAATGCAACTAGTCAGCGACAATGGCACGCAATTCATGGACAACATGTTACAATCCTGGTTAGCGCAAATGGGCGTCCAGCAAATATTCACATCCGTTGCGCACCCGCAAGGAAATGGCCAAGTAGAGAGAGCCAACAGAAGCATTGTAGAGGAAATCAAGGCGCGGCTGGGCACGAGGCGCACATGATGGGTGGATGAACTGCCACACGTCCTATGGGCCTACCGCACCCTCACAAAAACAAGCAACGGAGAAACTTCGTTCAGCCTAACCTACGGGTCCGAAGCGGTGATCCCAGCCGAAATTGGTTGCCCTTCCGCAAGGGTCCTACTGGCTAATCGAAATAACGATGAAGAACTCCGCATCAATTTAGACTTGCTTGAGGAACGGCGAGACCTCGCCGCCATCAAAGAGGCCAAGTACAAAACTCAACTAGAGCGGTACTACAACAAGCGTGTCAAAAGATGCGCCTTCAAGATTGGGGACTACGTTTTCCGCAACAACGAAGCGTCAAACGCGGAAAAACCAGGGAAACTGGCACCAAAATGGGAAGGCCCAAATAAAATCCAAGAAATTTTAGGCAAAGGGGCCTACGCGCTAGAAAGACTAGACGGTACGCCCATCCCTCGATCTTGGAATGTGGCACAGTTGCGCTTATGTTATTTGTAACCCTATTATTACGCCCGGCTACACACGCCACAGCGATCATTAATAAAAGAATGTTTGTCTCCTATTACTTGTTGCTCTACTTGTTTTTTCCGCGCCTAGGTCTTCAAGGCAACGCTACAGGCTATGTTGGACTAGCGCAGCTTCGTGCAACGGCTAGGATGTATAAACACCTAACCTACGCTGTAGTTTTCAAGGCATAGCCCACTTGTCGGACGGTAACATTCGCGCCAGAGGGCCATGCTAAAACTCAGTCTCCTAGACCCGCTATTAACGCGGGTCAGACTTTACGAGCAGCATGGCGCCTTGCGGCGTGAATATGCGTCTTCAAGACAAGGCCTATTTGGTAAGCTTGTCGGACTAAAGGCACAAGTTGCGTTGAGTGTTGGTCTTCAAGGCAAAAGTAAGTACTTAAATGCCGGACCACTTACTAAACGCACGCGCTAACTCTTACTTACACACTAGGTGACGACTTGGTTAAATAAGTACGAAAGGAGTTAACGCGAGACAACACAAGGCATAACAAACTAAAATATTTCATTAACTTTGGGGATTAAAAACCCAACAAACATTTACAGGGAAAGAAAAAAACAACCTAACTATTCAGAACCGCTAAAATCCACTAGCTGCTCGTCGGTCTCCGGCGCTTCCTCATCATCCGCACGCGCCCCGGAAAACCCTTCACCAGAGGCCTTCCGCCTCTCTTCTTCCAGCCGCAACCGCTCGGCCTCCGCAGCCTGCTCCTTGGCCTTCTCACCCAGCTCATCAGATTTCTCGATGAAGTAACGAAGTGAAGCGGCGGGGTCAACATGGCGGTTACAGCCCGCCACAACCTGAAGGATGGGGAACTCGAGTTTGTCAAACTTGGCGAATTCCGCCAAATACTCGTCCTTTAGAGGCTTTCCTTAATGCTCCGCGTCAACAATGCGCCCATTGTTCTGCGCATGAAGAAAGCCATCTTCAAACCCCTCGCCGTAGCCATAAGCATGGGCGGTAGCGGCTATATTGGCGACCTGGTCACCGAGCTTCGGCTCCTGCCAAAATCGCTTAAAAATCTACAATAACAACGGTAAAGTTAAGTTACATGTTACAAGGGAAACAAAAATCAGAAACAGGGCGGACACAAGTAAGGCTTACCCCTTCAATTCCGCTGGTCATCAACCAGCGGAGAGATTCCCGCATCTGCTCTCGCTCAACCACCGAGGCGTCCAGCAAGGATTTGGCCGCATCATCCTCCGAAACAGCAGCCTCGCGGTCCTTTAAAGCCGCATCTCTCTCCAGCTGGAGAGTCTCCTTCGCCTCCAGCATTGTAAACCGCTCTTCCTCCAGAGCGGTGAGGCGGGAGTTAGCCTTATCAAGATCCGCGGTGGTGGACTCCAGCTGCTTGCGCATTTCAACGAATTTGATAGTACGCTCGGCAAGGGACTTGCACTTTTTCTCGAAATCTGCAAGATTCGCCTTGTTTGCCTCCTTTAACTGCTGGATCCGCTCCTTAAGCTGCCGCTTTTCTTCGTTGCTGCGATTGTAGGCCTCGGTCCATTGTTTCTTGTCCGCCGCCGACTCGGACAAAAGTTTTTTCGCATCATCTTCAGCACGGTGAGCTCGGCGGCGGTACTCTTCGATATGGGACTTCATTTTCAGCAAGGGCGGCCTTCTTAGTCTTCAAGCGGGCAAAGTCCCGCTGCATGGCGGCATCCCGACGTCGGAAGGAGTCCATCATAGCCAGTTGACTCGCCTGACTTATGCACATATTTGTGATCAAGTCAGGACGGCTCAAGCTGTCCTGATAAGCTTGTTCATAAGG
The DNA here is from genome assembly GCA_028751855.1 of Ambrosia trifida. Classification (NCBI taxonomy): domain Eukaryota; kingdom Viridiplantae; phylum Streptophyta; class Magnoliopsida; order Asterales; family Asteraceae; genus Ambrosia; species Ambrosia trifida. The sequence continues at coordinate 61,951,953 of CM054127.1, forward strand.
GGGCACCGCCCCGCTAACAAACTCCTCTGCGGCCAGGGAGTTAGAGAATAAAGTATTCTCCCTGACCGCCCAGCGCGGGCGCCAAATGGCATCACCCCCACCCAGCTGGAGCCATCGTACTCCCCAGCGGGTTCCCTACCCCCCGCACCGGTCAGCACACTGCCCGACCGACGATCACCCAACGAACCCCAGCACCTCCCGCCGGGGGCGTCACACCAGAACTTAAAACGTCATCGGCCTTTTGCTTGGCCTCAGTTTCTTTTTCCAAGAGGAGCCTCTGCTCCTCCAAGCGGAGTCGCTCAGCCTCAGCCTCCCTGGTGGCATCTTCGGCAGCCGCTTTCCTCGCCGCCTCGGCTTTCTTGGCGGCTTCCTCAGCAGCCGCTATCTTCGCCGCCTCAGCTTTGCAAGCCTCAGCGGCCTTTGCTTTCAAAAGGGCCTCAGCCTTAGCGGCTTCATCGGCCCTAGTCTTCTCGGCAACCTCCGCCTCCTTACGGAGCCGCTCCTCCTCTCTCTTCTTATTCGCCTCCGCTATCTCCTCAGCCGTTGGGATAGGTGGAGGGGAAGGACTGGTCGTCACTTTGGGCGCCACGCCTGCAAGGTGAAAAACACTTGGGAAAAATAGAGGCAAATTATAATCAAAAGAAGATGGACTATACAAATACCTGGAATCTTCTTCACCATCTTTTGAAGAAGAGGTTGGCGCACAGGCGGAGCGCCTATGTTAAATGAAAACACGGGAGCACCAAGCTCCTGTGGCTGCACAACCTTGGTGGGGGATTTGCCTTTATCCCCGGCGCCTCCAACGTCCTTGGAGCCTACAACGCTCCCAGTTGCTCCGCCGCCAGCACCCGCCTCGCGATGACCCCACTTCCGAGTCTTCAGTTTAGACTCATCATCTTCATCTTCCGAGGTCGGCCCATCTTTTCGCTTATGGCGGTTCTTGACGTATTCCCTGCCTGTATCCGATGACCCTGTGTCAGAAACAAAGGTCACTGGATCAACTGCATAGCAGTGCCTACGCGGGGCATGTTTCATGCGCCCTTGAGAATGTCGTACCAAAGGCGACACCTCGCTTACAAATGAAGAACATGGGTCAGAAGACTTACGGGTAACGAAATGGTGGGCGGGCGGATTATCCAAGTTCAGATAATAGAACCGGCCAACAAAGTCTTCCAAAAAGGAGACTTGTCCCTCAGGGATGCGCCTCCACTTCAGCTTAAGAGCCCCACGGGACTCAAAGATATCGAACTTCGACACGCCTGCGCATTCAGCAAAACATTTAGCAAGAATCAGAATTATCACAAAAAACAAAGCGCTATATTATACCTTCTTGGGCGATGTAAGGCTCTTTCCCCTCGCGGATGCCGGTGCGGCTGGTCCCCAAAAGGTTGTAAGTGCCTTCAAACAAACCCTTCAACCCCAGCTTGGTTTTATGAGTTGTAAGGGCGATGAACCAGGCTTCATCCTCATAGTTCTGCATCACCTCACGGTCAGGCACCCGCTCCCTGGACGTCACAACCTTCCAGGGCATGGCCACCGGAATAACACCCTTCTTCAAGTAGAAGAACTTATCCTTCCACGCATGAAGAGACTTCGGAACTTCACTAACTATAGCGGGCACCTTGGGCCGCGGCTTAAAAGTAAACCACGACTCATCCCGGGCCATGAAGTAAAACACGTTGAACCGATCAATGGTCGGTTCAATATCCAAGGCCCGGAACTGGTTTTCAAAGTGCCCCAACCGGAGCATCCCAAACCCGCTAACCTGGGACACCGCCACCCCATACTCTATCAGGGTATCCAGTTGGAAGCGGGTGCAAGGCAAGCGAAACCCACACTTGGAAAAGTGGGCCTCATAGAAGGCAAGCTTGCCCACCGAAGCGGTCAAGATAGTCTTCCCCGGACCAGGCAACTCCGGCTCCCACTCCGGAAGAATGCCATGATCGGCACAGAAGACGGTGAAAGTGGCAGCCGTCCATTTGCAAGGAGTGTTGGTTGCCAACTTCCTCTCCTTCACCTTGATCTCAGGAACGTGAGGTTCTATCTCCTGACTACTAGCCTCAGACTCGTCACGGTGAGCCTCACTAGTAGGAGAAACGTTGGTGGAGTGGTCAGACATTACAACAAGATCTAACAGCAAGAAGGGAAAAGAAGATAACCGGGTGAAGTTTCAAGGAAATCTCCAGTCGTCACCAAAATTATCGCCGGGAAACTTGAAGATTGCTCGGAAACTTCAAATAAAGAGATGGAAAGGATGAAGATTGATCGGAAAGATAGAGTGGTTTGGAGAGAAATTTGAAAGTGTAACCGTCTCACAAAGCCCTCCAACATATATATACCCATTGCATTAATGGCAAAGGGGCCTACCACGAAAAAGCAAACCGTCGCATCTTTTCGTCTGGAGAAAGGAGATGATGACATGTGGCACAAGCACCATCGGACGGCTCACAACAGCGCGTGTGCAATGACCACAGCTGGCAACCGTTCAGTCTCCGGACACGTGTTAACAAACCTCACCATCTTACAACACCAAACGCGTGCCCTCCCACGCGTCTGACATAACTCACGTGGGACAAGACACGTGGCATCACCCTGATCACTCATTCAATTAACAGACGCGCGTGGCCACCACGCGCCTGACACCAGACGAAAAGGCTCCTGTAGAAAGGCTAGATGACATAAAGCAGACAACGTGTCAAACAGCTGTCTGACACGTCTGCTAAACTTCCCCACAAAGTTATCCACATTCGAATTCCAGGCGGATTAAATTCAAATGATTGACAAATTAAATGAATCACTCAGCATTTACTCCAAGCATACAACCACATTTAAAACAAAACACAGGCGTTACACGTCATGGCTCGCAGAGCCTCGACGTAAACGCGGACAAAGACGTTCCCCGCCAGCCCTCTTCAGACGACGCGCGGAACGTCAGAATCCGCGGACTCGTGACGTAAACGCTGACAAAGACGTTCCTCTCCTGCCCTCTTCAAGAGAACACGCGGAACGTCAGAATCCGCGAACTTTTGACGGGACACGGTGAGATCTTAAGAGCGCTAAACGCACAATATTGCGTTTGCACTTCCGTATGGACATCGATGCTCCGTTCATATAGCACAGCTGTATCATACAGTGATGCCCCATTATGTGTTTGAGCATCCCAGACTAACATGTGTATCTGTTTCAGTGATGGTTTACACGAGTAGGCTATTCGAAGAAGGCGGAGTTGGTGATGTGGCTGTGGTAAGTGATGTTTTTTATAAAGATTATAACTTTTTAATCTTTTGGCGAATAGGGTGTTTAAATAATTTTTGTATTCTATTTAATAAATTTTTGGCAAGTGAAATTGTTATGAACTCGTATAGGGTATATGTCTATTTTTTGCGGTCCGAGTCTTGTATGCTCACACACGTTAGTGATGCTAACACATGCTAGTATATGCCCAACTAATAGTTGTTAGGGTCTATATGACATACGCTATTTTCAGTAAACATGTGTTTTAGAATATGCTAACACATGCTACTAATGTCTTTTATTATATTATATATTTCATGAATATGAGGATAATTTTTTGGTATATGGATTTGGATTGGTTATGATTTGATTTTTTAAATTTATTATTGTTGGATTTCAAACCCTATTAATCGTATTTGAGTAGTTGTATTAACATAGTTGTAAAATTGAGTATGATACACTTGGCACTGCAGATTTTTGGTGTTGTTTATACACATGTTAGTGATGCTAACACATGCTAGTATATGCCTAACAGGTGTTAGGGTTCATATGACATACGTTAGTATGTGCCCAACTAACATGTGTTAGCGTTCACATGACATACGTTATTTCAGTAAAACATATGTTTTTAGAATACACTACACGTGTTAGTGTTTTGGAGAGGCCAACTAACATGTGTTATCTTTTTTGTAGGTGAAGAGATGTTTTTGTGTTAAAGATTGAGATGGGTATCAAGAACGAAGCATAGCTATATCTTTTTTATGTTGTTATGATAGTTTTTTTGAAAATTTACAAATAGTTATGTTTGTATGAACCGTTTTTTGGTATGTTTTAGTGTTGGTTGTAATGATTATTTTTATCAATTCTTAAATAAATACACATTTTATGTGTTCTTTTATTATGTTCTTTTAGTATATGCCTGTTAACACATGTTAGCGATGTCTCATACGAGGTCAGAATTTTGTATCACAACACTAACGTATGTTAATATTCGTGCTGGAAAAAGTGCCATAAAGTAGGAGAGAGGTGACTTGACAAGTGTCAAATCAACCTTTTTAAACCTAGGATTCAGAAAACATAAGATTACCTTAATGCCCTTAATCCAATATTTTATTAAAGTGGCCAACTTGCTTGTGATTATTAAATACAAATTAATTAAGGACCATTGATCAAACTTGATCAATGGTCACCATAAGGTTTGCAAGGTTTTTCCAATAGATAGAGTTTCCATATTATCCACACCCTATATATATATATATATATATATATATATATATATATATATATATATATATATATATATATATATATCATTTTCAACCAAAATCAATACCACCAACAATCATAACTTACATTCAACAATCAAACAAGCAAAAAAAAAATATATCAAATGGAAGGCCCCTCATGTCCACTCGACTCGTCTAGTTCTTCCGACTCATCGGGTTCTTCGATGGAATTTTTTGCAATGGTTTGCGAGGCGGCGCAACATCAAAATACGGAACATCCAAAAAAAGAATGGTGCAGCGTGATCGGTGGGGGGCAAGTGACGTTTTGATGAACGATTACTTTGTAGAAAACCCAAAGTACAACGACGAGGTGTTTAAAAATCGATTTCGTTTATCAAAGGAATTATTTTTAAAGATTTTCGGGGACATCGAAGCTAAGTTCGAATGGTTTCAAGTAGGATATGATGCTAGAGGGAAAAGGAGCTTTACGGCGATACAAAAATGCACATCCGCGATTCGTCAACTTGCTACCGGTAACGTTCCTGACGAATATGATGAGTATTTCAACATGTCTAGTAGAATTACAAGTGAGTCTCTTCACTATTTTTGTAATGCTATTATTGATTTATATGGTAAAGAGTATCCCCGAAGACCGACTAGATACGACATTACACGTTTGTTCGTCGCGCATGAAGCTAGATGGCATTTTCCCGGTATGATCAGTAGCATCGACTGTACCGACATCGTGTGGAGAAGTTGCTCGAAGCAATTGCGAGGTCAGTTTATGAGAGGTGACCATAAAAAACCGACGATAATGCTCGAAGCCGTTGCGTCGAACGATTTATGGGTTTGGCATGCGTTCTTTGGTCCCCCGGCTCAAATAACGACATCAATGTTCTAAATCAATCACCGCTTTTTGATACAGAGTTACAAGGAACCGCCCCGACGTGTTAGTTGACGGTGAACGGACGACAATATAGACGTGGCTTCTATCTTGTCGATGGCATCTACCCCGCTTGGTCAGTTTTTGTGAAAGCTTACTCGTTTCCGACAATCGAAAAAGAAATATTGTTTAAGAAGCTACAGGAATCTGCGAGAAAAGACGTTGAACGGGCGTTTGGTGTATTGAAAGGTAAATAACACATATTAGACCGCCCGGCGCGTTTGGTTTATCAAGCGAAAATAAGTAGTGTTGTGTACGCGTGTGTCATATTGCACAACATGATCATAAAGGAAGATGGGCGCGCAATATCTTCGGATTACGTTATGGGTACGAATATACCAGCAAACGTTCCAAATGATGTTCTTTTGGAGTTGCGGAATGAACAAGTCCTCTATCAGCTTCGATTTGATCTAACGAACACGTGGGTGGTTTAGATATCGAGTACGAGGACCCTTACCCACCGCTCACTTAATTTTTTTATTTAATGTAATGTTTTTTAATTTAATATAATGTTTTTTATTGAATATAATGTTTTTTTATTTAATATAATGTTTTTATATATTTAAAAAAAAAGTTTAGTGATGAAATGTGATAGAATGTAAACACCACCGCATGGGTTTAATGATGGAATGTGATAGAATGAGATGACATAATCTGATTGGGTGTGATAGTGTGATGAATGTGATGAAACACAAACCACCCCTTGTGGCCTAACACCATATTCTTGATAAAAAAAAAAAATTGATTTCATATACAATCCTAATATTCACACATACTGCAGATTATGTGAACATTTCATTATTGTTAATGTGTTTTATTTTGTAACACACCATGGTTGCATGCCAAACAGAAAAGGAAAAAGTTACCGTAGATATTTGCTCAAAAGGAACAAAGGACTTGTATCATTAACTACCAAAATGGTAGCTAAGACATATACCTATATATAAACGCATATTACAAATGATCCGATATAGCAACCATACTCTGAAGCCACAGGTACAGACAACATTGTTGCATACTAAGTATCAGTAGAAGCTCCATCAAAAGGATACTCCAAAAAAGCTAAGCAACATTGTTAGCAAAAAAAAACGTAAACAAAATAGAATTATATCAAAATGGCATTCAAACCCAAACTCATGTCTACAGGTGTAAACAGTGGAGAAGCTTGGTTTCGGAATCGGCGGGGGCCGAACTCAATTTTTTTCAATCTGTAGTGGAAAATCGGTGGGGGCCGGACTTAACCCGGACTCAATTTACCTATAAAAATCGTAAATTTTCACTACCGTGCCAGAAAACAGGGGGGGGGGGGGGGGGGGCAAGGCCACCCCTGGCCCCAATAATACTTCACCCCTGGGTGTAAATCACACAACCAAAATAACCGGTGTCACACCCTCAAATTTTCACTGCGGAGTTTATACCGCAAGGCACGTGACATACCAGGATCCCATAGCCATAAGTCATATGAACGAACTCTAAATGCCCAAACCATTTAGTTCGTTTTCAAAAATCCAGTTTAGCGTTTACCAAAAAAAGTTTAGTTAAGTTGCGGAAGCGTAAACCAAATTTAAACCTTTTAAAAACCATGCACAAAACAACGCGCCCAAATTAAAACCATATGGAGGATAACGTAAAAGCATAATATGTAATTTAGGTGTATACCCAAGACCCCAAATGCAGTGAAGTGTGCAGTGCTTTCTAATCGTGGCACCGGAAGCTAACTACCTGCAAAAGCATGTATATCGTGGGTCAACAAACAATGTTGGTGAGTTCACTAAGTAAAGAAAATGAGTAAGTAAATGCACTGGTTTCCCAAACCACGTAACCAAGTAAAAGCGTAGGTCTCCGAGTCAAGTGTTATCAGTTTAATCATGTCAGGGGTAGCTAACTCACTCATTACAACTAAACAAGAGTATCGGGACACCTTTAGTTAAATAATAAATTGCCTCAGAAACTAGTGTCTATCGACACTAGCCAACAAATGTGGTCAGAAGTTCATGCCCATGCTCCCAGCATCGCAAACATGAGGTTGTTGCACAACCTAATAGCGCTATCAACTAATACCCCGTTCGCTCCCAGCGATTAACCCAATAATATGCAAGGACTTTTCAAGTGATAGAGTGTTTAGTTCACAAAGGACCAATAAGTTTTAAACTGATCAAAGTGCAATCTTCCTCGAGGATTCCTAACGAAAACCTGACCCACCACAGGAGTCAAAACATCTCAATCCGAGATATAACAATAGTCCCAAACCGGATTAGAAAACGTTTATCAAATTTTGTCTCACCCTGAGACGCATGCTTTTGAGAAAAAGTAGTGAAACTCACCTTAGGTTGCAAGTGAATAATCCGAATTCCACAGATAGTAATGAGCTACCGACTCCCTATTACAAATGTCACTAGGTGAGTATTTGTGCATAACCAATACACCATACAACTCGTTTGTCCAAGACTTTTAAAAATTCAAACCGTGTAGTAACACCTAATGATTCTACATGCACAAGTAAGTCCTACGAATCCCGTTGGTGATCATATTGATTATTACCAGTTTTATACCTCATACTCATCTCATATAAGTGTCCATACAAGTTCATGTCAAATACATACCATATAAGACTCTAAATAGTCAGTGGCGGATCCAGAAATTTTTTCCAATGATGTCACTATTTTAGACATTCTAATTTTGTAGAACCGGACATAAATATTTTCGGGTGGATCGGTTTAACGGTTCGGGTCAAGTAAGGTTGATCACATAATAAAAATATTATACAATAATAAAAAAACATTGTCATTAAAAATTAAAAAAAAAACACATAATATAAATTCGATGGTCTTATGAGCCCCCTGAGCCCCTACGGGGTTGGCGTTGCAAGGGTTGGTCGTTTTGTGCGTCTTTAACGCACACGACCAGAGCCATTTCTTCATTTTCGGTCCAGCGAGTCATTTTGAAGGTGTGGGTTTTGTTGATGTTGAACTGTGTTTTCACCACTGTGGTATAATGGTTTATATACAAAAAAATCTCAACCGTATTGCATGTGAAATTCAATATTACGGTTAGATGAAACCGATTTTAATGCACATAATTATTTTTGACCGTGTTGGTAGGACGGTTTATGAGAAATCTGACCGTTTGGCGGTAAAACCGTGTGAATTAAAAAAACAAAGATTAAGATTTGAATTTAAATGAAAATAAATAAAAGAATCAGTGGATGCTGCCTCCAAAAAAGTGTATCAGTGAAGTGATGTGACAGTGCATGATTGGTTGAAATCAGTTAAGTGAAAAGTGAATCCTATAAGCGCCTCTTTCCCCCTAATAGACTAAATAGTGGAGTGGGCTTGCAAAAGGTTATATTTTTATCTACTAAAAAATTAGAGTTGAGCTCATTTAACTGGAATTGGGTTGGGTCTAATGTAGTCACCATAAAAAAACATTGATGTCACTCGAAAAACTATGTATACATGTATATATACAACTGAAAAAAAGACTGTTGTCCCGGGACTACGTCCCAAACAATATACCTTCGCCAATGCAAATAGTCACACAAACATCCCTTACACAATCTGCGTTTTTAGGGCATATTGTGTACTGTGAAAAACGAATTATTTAAAATACTTAACGAACGAATTAAACTCCCAAATGTTTATTGAATATTCATTGGGATTCACTTGATAACCAATATTTTTGTTTTGTTTCAAAACCAAACACAAAAATTATTAAAATTCGTACAACACAGCTATGTCCAGAAAATTTTCACAACATGTCAGTTTAGTAGAAAACTTCCCAAAAATTGTGTATTCGCCCAAATGAAGTGAATCCACTTGGAAACGCCAAATCATTCCAATTTTGACCTACTGTCCAAATTTCATAACTTAACTCTTTGTAAAACTCGAGTTATGACCGTTTAAATTTGACCCAATTTATAACTCCGAAAATCTGATATGACCTTTAATCAAATAAAATTTCAAAAACCACTCAAACGATGTCCAAATCTGATGGTTTTGCCCATTATGAAAAGCTAAGATCATGTACAATACAATCATGCAAATAAATCATCAAAACAATCATTTAACATCACGATACAGACCCTACAAAACACCCTAACGAATCTGTCAGAAAACTGAAACTTGCATAACAAGTTACTCACAAACCCTAATCATCCATAATCACTAGGGGTGAGCATTTCGTGGTTCGGACCCACAGGAACCTTGGACCCGACCCACGAGAACCTTGGACCCGAACCTTTTTTAATATATGGGTCGGTTTCCGGTTCTAGATTTATATGAATTATCGGTTCCGGGTCGGGTCGGTTCCAAACCCACGGTTCTAATATAAGAACCACAAGAACCGTTTGTATTTTAATTAAAAAATTAAAAAATAATCTTTTTTAGTCTTTTCACTATTCGTTTTTACGTTTTATTGTAATCGATTTCATGTAATGTTAATACAATATTAAAAATATTATTTATAACAATAACAATGTATTTTTCTTGAAAAATTTTTCGGCTTAATGGATATGCATAGATGTAATATATTATAAAATATATATTATATCTAAATTTGAAGTAAATATTTATATATATATATATCGCTCTGGTGTGTGTATTTATTATGTATACATAACAGATTCACATAATGTTTCTATTGATGAGAATGACAAAGTTGTTACGAAAACATAAATCGAGAAACGAAAAATGACTTAAAAAAAACTCATGGGCTATTGTTAAACTATCCGTTGTGGAAGCGCGAGTAGCACGACGCGAACGAGGTTTCAGCGCCCGTGCTCACCCCCAGCCACAACAGCCTCGCGCAAACAGTCCCGGCGTGAGCACAAGCGATGGTGGTCGCGTGCGTTAACGGGAAAAAGTGACCTTTGGTCCCGCCGTTGCTCACCTACAGCCACAACGGGGTCAAGTGACCGGATTACTTGATAGTCACGTCGGTGGCTTGCGCACGTTCGCTCAAGCGTCCACAACGGACGGCCTTAGAACCATATGGAGGAATTCTTTTACGAGCATGGTAAAAGAATAGGAATATGTAAATCCTCTAAAAGTGACTATTGCATTAAAGGGTTCTAGAGGGTCAGACCCTTTTACCCGACCCATCAGAACCTTTAGGACCCGGAACCACATAGCCTTTTAAGGTTCGGTTCGTGGTTCCTAATTTCAACAATAAAAGGGTATATGGTTCTGGTGGGTCCGGTCGGGTCGGGTCGGTTCCGGACCCTTTGCACAGCCCTAATAATCACATATTCCATGAAATCCTCATATACAATCATGTTAAAATCTGTATTTTTCACATTCCTAAACCCTAATTATAATCACATACATCAATTCTCATAAACCTCCATGCAAAACATCTAAGAATTTACACAAACACATACACATGCGATTCATACTCATAGAGTTTCTACGGTTTTTAAAAGCTTTTCAAAACATTAACAATTATCATAAAACTTATAAAAATTATACCTTTCAATGCAAGAAATCCCCAAGGTTTAGAGATTCCACCCAACACCACTTGGATTAATCAAGAGAATTTGTTGTTTGATTGAAATTGAGAGAGAGTGGGGGTGAAGGGTACCTTACTGCGCAAATAGAGGGTAGGGGTTGGGGTTTATTTTTTTATTCCTAATTATAAGAAAGCTTGGCGTGTTACCCAAGTAATTGGGTATTAGGGCCCTTTTAGTCCACTAACCGGATCCGTTAATCATGTTTTAGCCCAATATCGGACCCGATAATATTAACCATCCTAACTTGCATAAAAACCATTATTTTTTATCATCTCATAACATATTAATCATAAGGTGCACGTAATTTGCATGGTTTACATATTAACTTCCAGTCAAGCGGTAATTCAAATAAACATGTAACTTCACATTCATCATAATTCAATTGTACACATTATCATGTATGCCAGACAATTCACCAACGTTCGGGATACATGACTCGTGTGTGCATTGTGATGATAACTTTATTATTATAATGTAACATATGTTATTATCACATAAGATAGGTTATTACCGTATAACATATAGGAAGACCTTCCTAACTAACCCTAGTCAAGTGTTTAGTCACATATGCACATGCAAGTTAACTAGAGTTCAGTTAAAGTAGGAACCTAAAAATGCGGGGTGTCACAACCGGTATATCCAACCACTTAACAGTATCTTTGCCAAACAACAATCTTAAAAACTATGGGTGGCAAAATGGGTATGTTGGGTTGGGTTGGTTGTTGGGTCAGGATTGGTTTGGGTTAGGATGGTTTGGGTCAGGATGGGTAGATTAAAAAAATGGGTTAGAATGGGTTGGGTCAGGATGGGTTTGGGTCTAGATGGTTTAGATTATAATAGGTTCACATCAAAATAGATTAAATTTTTTTAAAAAAATTAAAAATTAAAAAAGAAAAAAAAAACAAATTTAAAACAAAAATTACAAAAATAAACTTAAAAATAGACTGTTTCGACCCCTCCCCCTGGCCCGTCAACGACCCGGGCCGTTTCAACCTGATCGGGCTCGTCAACGACCGGGACCGTTTTGACCCGAATGGCCCTTTAACGACCGGGAAAGTTTCGTCCCGAACAGGCCCAGTAAGGGCGTGGGTCGTTTCGACCCGATCGGGACCGTTAGCGACCGGAACCGTTTTGACCCGGCCGGGCCCGGTAGCGACCCATACCGTTTCGACCCGACCGGTCCTGGTAATGACCCAAACCGTTACAACCTGACGCGTCCCGTAGTGACCCGGACTATTTTGACCCGGTCGGGCCCGGTACCGAACCGGACCGTTTCGACCCGACCAGGCGCGGTAACGACCCAGACCGTTTTCAACTTTACTTGTCCCGCAGCGACCGTACTGTTTTGACCCGACCGGGCCCGTTAGCAACCTAGACCGTTTCGGCCTGACCGATCCCGTAAGCAACACGGACCGTTTCGACCCGATCGGGACCGTTAGCGACCGGAACCGTTTGGACCCAACCGGGCCCGGTAGCGACCCGGACCGTTTCGATCAGACCGGGCCCGGTAACAACCCAGACCGTTTAAACCTGACCCGTCTCGTAGCAACCGGGACTGTTTCGACCCGGCCGGGCGGTAGCGACCCGGACCGTTTCGACCCGACCGGGCGCGGTAACGACACAGACCGTTTCAACCTGACCCGTCCCATAGCGACCCGGACCGTTTCGACCCGGTCGGGCCCGGTAACGACTCGGACCGTTTCGACCCGACCAAGCCCGGTAACGACCCAGACCGTTTCAACCTGACCTGTCCCGTAGTGTGACACCCGGCATATTCAGGTTAATACTTTTCATACTTTACATACATGCGTTTCATACTTTGCATACATACGAGTCTACCTCAACGAAAACATTGAAAACAACTACTTAATATCATACTTGACCGGGTCGGTTGAGTCGTACCGATGATTCGGGAGTCGTTACAATGGTCCGAGGGACCATTGGGTGTCGGTCCATAACCATGTGTACAAGGATCGGGGATTCGTGGAATCGTCAGATTTAACGCACATACGCAAGTCTCGAGTCCCGGGAATTGGTGATCGGGTGGGAACGTGTTAGCTATCATGCATTACGTATTTATAATCATTATACAACTTGTCGGTATGTGAAAACGTGTTTATATATGTTAAAATAGGGTTTAGCGCGCCAAAAACTCGGACACTTAGGCTATAGGCGATTAGGGCATGTGGGATAGCCCTAATCGCCCTTAATGATGCGAGTAGAAGGCCCCTTGGGGCGAGTAGGGCCTAAATGCTAGTTGTTACTAGCGAATAGGATCACTACTCGCCAATAACAACTCCGTACTCGCCTATACTACAGGTCACGACTAAAAACGCCTATAAATACCACCCTTATGTTTCAAAACATTATTTGTGAAACCCTAATACACCCCAAAGCCACCCCACACCTTATCCAACCTCTGTAACACGTTTTTGAGCAAGAAATCATATTTCCAAGTCTTACAACCCATAATCTCACCATTTCAAGGTGTGTTCTTCATCCCAAACCTTTATAATAGTATTGTTTTGATCCCTAAAGGTCCAGACCTGATTTATAAACGTTTGTGTCTTTGAAAAACTTATTAAAATCGGTTCCAAAACAAACCCACACATCTATACTTGTTATATGTGATGTATTCATGCAAGATAGGATTTTTATCGTTTAAACATGATTGTTCTTGTGTTATTGATATGTTTCTGATCTAGATAAGTTAATATGAGGATAATCTAGGAATTTGAAGGTTCATAGAGGTGTAATATTGATATTAGGCGTTTTGACCCGTTTGGGCGATTATGGTGGATTGATGATGATATGTTGTGTTTTGTTGATTATTTAAGGATAGGGTTTACTCTAGGATGATGCTAGAACAGTAGGATAATGTCGGATAACGTCGTTATGTGATGAAATCTGAGTATTTGCTATTTAGGGTAAGTTTTACATGTTGATGTGATGCTTACATGCAAGTTATGCTATTTTAGGAAACCGCGTGCATTCGGGACGGCTAGGGTGATGATAAATTAGGGGTTTTTGCTTGAAATAGTTGGGTTAATGTTTTGGGTTGGGTATTAGGTGTTTACGCATCTTCCAGATCTGATTTGGAGGGTTAAACGCGCAAAAAGGATGGAACAGACCTGTACTAGCGAGTAGGAGTTCTAATCGCCAGTGTTATAGGCGATTAGCTCCTAATCGCCTGATGTAGATGCGAATAGAAGCCTATTCGCCCCAACAACTAGCGAGTACAATCCTAATCCCCACTTTTACTAGTGATTACAATCCTAAATGCTAGTTTGATTCCTAATCGCGTGTAATGCTGTTGTATGTGCATTTTAACATCCCGAAACACGGATTGACGACTAGGAACATGTTAGGAACCCCAGGACATGTCCAATGACTTGGTAACACGTGTTCGGACTTTGTTATGCGTTAATTGTAACACCCCAACCGATGGCGGAATCATCGAGGTGCCACGTAGTGACGATTGTTCAAAAGCTCATGGTACTAAAATGTAAATGTTTGATTATTGAATATTGTTTTACAACATGTGAAATTAAGTACAATACAACAAAAATAAAGATAATTGATTGCTTTAATCTAAGTCCAATGTCCTATGTGAAGCATCATGCAGCTTATCCTGAAACATGCACGAAAATAATTTTGTCAACATATGATGTTGGTGAGTACTACTTAGTTTTGTACATATAGTATAAGTTTGAAAAGTAGTACAATTCATGTGTCTAGCATCACCAAGGCATTATGTAAACACGCAAGTAACCAAACAAGACAAAGATCACATGTAAAGTTTGTACAATGAAATTGATAATGAGCACCTCAACACGTGTGAGTCTAAAAGAGCACCATAACACAAAGTTATGTCTGAATGAGCACCGTAACATAAGTTACGTCTATGTGTAAAGAGCACCATAACATAAGTTATGTCTAAATGTATGATTTTGTATGTAAGCTACGTTCATGTTCAAACATAAGCACAAAGGTAAGCAAGACATGTATATGAATTGTAAATGAATAAAAATGTATGTGTAAATGACTTTGCAAGTTTTGTATACTTATGCATGAATCACCCCAAAAGTTGTAAAAGCGAAAAAAAGGGGATAAGTAATACTCACTTTAGCAAGGTGGTAAGTCTTGTGTAATTGAATAAGTATAATCCAACGTTGCCAATTATCACCCTATGTATAATGTAACAAATAAGTCTAAGTCTATCTAGTCTAAAAGTATTTTCTAGGGCTTCGAATTGGGGATAAGTATTTATTTGGTTAATAAATTAAACGTTTAATAAATAAGAGAAATTTGGTAAATAAATAAAGAAAAAGTCTTTGAGTAAACTTTAAATCAAATATGGTCACAATATAAAGTTTTAAGTGTGAAAATAATTTTTATAAAATTATTTTCTTGAAAATAGAATATTTAATCTATTTATTTCAAATTGTCAAAATATGATTTTAATATATAAAAATATTAAAATTAAAGAATTCTTGAATTAAAAATTGTATTTCTGTTCCAAATGAATAGAAATAATTTATGTAAAATTTCGGTGCAAAAATATTGAAAAATGAATTTATTATGAATTATTTATGATTAAAACTAACAAAAATTGATTAAAAATAATAAACAAACGGTTTTTCAGAAATAAAAAATATTTCTGAAATGTATATTGTTACACAAATTTAGAATAATTTTTGTGGAATTTTATAAAATCGTTTAGATATTTTTATTGAATTTTATAATTTTAAGTGAATAAACTTGTAATATTTATAATATATATTAAATAAATAAATTTTCGGAAATAAAAATCTGAATAATGATATTTAGGGTAAGAACATCATTATGTAAAATTTTGGGAATTTCTGAAGGCTTGTAAGTATTTTAAATAATTAAAGTGAATAATTATATAATTTAAATCTATAAATTGAAAAGCCCAAAAAAAAAAAAATGTATGGAATGGGATTCGAACCCGTGTGGTCCGGTTCACAATGCACCAGACACAACCACTTGGTCCAGACCAGTGGTTGTGTTTGGGTTCAGTTTATTTAAAATAAATAATATAAGTAAAATCGTGCTCTTCCCCAAATTCAAACATATGAGCCCTAGATTTGCAATTGATCAGACTACACAACGATAACCCAATTAACCTTAGGGTTGTCGTTGTGTGTATCCCGAAGGTCAAAACCCACGAAGAAAAAGATACTTACAAAAACGTTTGATGTCAGATCGATAAGTCAAAGCACAAAGTCAAATGCGAACTAGAAATCAAGATCAGTGGGTTGTTTATAGAAATTGAAGGTTGAGAAAGATTTATTGGCGAGTTGTGAAGAGATTATGACGTCCAATTTATAGTGTTAAGGTCGGTTCATTGAATTGGAAGGTTGACTCACCATGGATGATAATGCGATGGATTGACTTGATTTTTGGATATAATTGATGCTAATTAGCTGTGTAATGACGCGTAAAGGACGTGTTTAGACAATCACGAAAACAATTAATGACTTATTACCATTTGTGATTAGTCAAAAGTCAAGAATAATCTTGACTCTGCTCGGCCTCTGTACAGTGAACAAGAAGGATAGATAGACAAGGTTTATATATATTCTGAGTTAGGTTTAGATCAGAATCAACCCATAGCTCAGTTGGTGTGGTGAGTGTGTGCTGTGTTTGGTCCGGCTGTTGCTCGGGTTCGAGTCCCGCAGCAGCAGCTTTTTTTTTTTAATCAGATAGAGGGAAAGGGAGAGGAAGTGGGCCTGCTGGGCTTAGCTTTGGTGGGCTCAAGGGGTTGGGCTCAGTAACACATACAACAAAAGAAATGGTTGGGTTTGGGCCTTGTTGGGTTTCAAGGATGGTTGGACTAGACCAACATTATTGCCTATTATTATTATTATTATTATTTTTATTATTATTATTATTAATATTATTATTATTAGGAGAAAATGTGACGTACAAGATAGGAGGTGCGAAATAAAAAAAGAAATGTATATATATAATAATAATAATAATAATAATAATAATAATAATAATAATAATAATAATAATAATAATAATAATAATAATAAAAGTGACGGATGTCACAGCATCCCCTACTTTTAGAAACTTCGTCCCGAAGTTATTAGAAACATAGGGTTGTGGATGTTTGGGTAAAAATTAAGATAATTGTGGTTTGGAAAATTTGAATGATTTGGATAAGAGGTTTGATAGGTGTGAGTTAAGGATTGGATTAGGTTTGTCTCGAATAATAAGGAGAATAAGGATCTAGTAAGACACTAAACTTCAAGTTTTAGGAATTCTAAAATAATTGCATGAGTTGATTGACTACAGAAAAACTAAATGAACTACCAAGTAACTAGAGTTTGTTCCTGGTCCGACTTCCAGTTTCACTTTCAATGCATCATTAGTGTTTGTATACAGGGTGTACCGCAGCTAACCCACCACACCTTTGATACCTTGAAAACGTACTGGACGTCTACCCAAAAACTCTAATAGAATTTCACACTACCATAACGCACCTGTAAATTCATGATTACGTTCCGGACCGGAATCATCAATTTACCTTACATTAGGGTTTTGTGTCCTTCTATGATCCTAATCTAACACACATTAAAGCAAATAAGTTTCACAAGAAGATGATACAACAAACACGTTGAGTTACAATGAGATGTTATCAATGAAATGATGCCATGTAATAATGAGGTCAATTGCATTGGCTTGCAATGATTTGTAAGCATAACATTATTTAAGTATGGGCTACCACTCGTCCGAGGAGCCCTTTAAATGAAATGTTTATCTGAGTCGCGTGGATAATACACACATGCAAGCAAGTTTGTAAGTACTACTACCATTAAGTGTAAGTGTTATCATGAATAATTAAATGTTTACGAGTATCATGAATAATTAGATGTTCAATGAATAGTCAAATTAAGGGAAAAATCAAGTTTCATGTAATAACCAATGATGTTTTTAGAAAAGCTCTGTAGGATCAAGTATTAAGTTTTTAGTGGTTTGGTTTTCATACAAATCAAGTCCAAATGTTTCAATAAAATGTAAGGTAGGGTATAATCGAATATGATAAATTTCCAATCTGTGTTCGTACACAATAGTATGCAAGGAAATTTCTAGATGTTATATGCTAATGAGGCGACAAAATTGGGTACAAAATGATAAGAGGGTCAAGAAAATGAAAACGCAAGTGTTGGATTCCCGAGTCTTAAGAAGATTTCATCCATGGTTTAGCCAGTGGGATTAACGTCATCCTGACCGTCTGCTTCGTTGATATTGATATTGAAAGCTCGTCCATGTGCCGCCAGGTTTACATTATTCAATTTAGGACATCGAGGTCGCATGTGGTTAGGGTCTCCACAATGATAACATGCTCGACCGTTAGTAATCGGTAGTGGTTCCTGGGCAGCTGTTTGATGATTACCCTGTGTCCAATCTGTTACACGACAAGTAGTGACAAAGTGTCCAAACCTTCCACATCTAGTGCATTGACGGCATGGAAGATTTGCAGGGTGATGATACTTGCAAGTGTTGCATTGAGGATGGATTCCCGTGTAGGCTTTCTTGATAGGGGGTTGAGTCACAGGATCCACAACAGTATGGTTCAGATTATCGCCCATTCGTTTCTTATAGTTCGAAGCAGTAGTGGCGGCCTTTGCTAAAACAGTCTTAGATTGTTCAACAGCATGGGTGGTTTTCTCAGCAGACGTCTTTGTGCCCTTCCTAACCAAGTTTCCTTTCTTTACGTGTTTGTCTGTTAAAGTGGCTGCAAGCTGGATGGCTTCTTCTACCGTTGTGGCTTTGCCTCCAGTGGCAACGTCTTGAATCAGGTCTGGTAATCCCTCGATATATTTCTCGATTGCTCGAGAGACCGGGGTGACCATGTGTGGAACCAGTATGCTAAGTTCGTGATATCGAGTATTATACGCAAGATTCTCACCACTGTCTTGTTTCAACCCATGGAACTCTTCCTCTAGTTTCCTGATTTCGTTCCTAGGGCAGAATTTGGCGATCATGAGTTCCTTAACCTCAGCCCAAGATAAAGATAAAGCAACATCAGCTCCTCGATTGCGCTTTTCGCCAATCCACCAGGTTAGCGCCCCCTTTTGAAAGACACTAGTAGCATAGCGAACACGGAGTTTATCAGGACATTCACTGTTCACAAAGGTGCTCTCCATGCTTTCAAACCATTGGAGGAGACCAGTAGCACCCTCCTCACCAGTGAATTTTGTGGGGTTGCAGGAGTTAAAGTGTTTGAAAGTGCACCGAAATTGAGTCGTACTTCCTGTATTGGCACTGTTACTATTCTGGGTTATCTCACTGACAAGGTTCGGGATTACTGCAGCAATTTGCTCGGCGACTAAAGATGCGAGGCGACGATCAGAACGTTGTCCAGATGCACGAACAGGACGTTGGCTGGCATCACGGAGCATGCGGCGAGCAGACATCTATGAGGTAGTCAATGAATAATTATGGGATTAGAAAATGTAAGTGTATAACCGTACAGATGATTATGAAAGTATGAACTTGTAAGCAATATATGAAAATCATGAAATACAGAATATTTTATATGAAATGAGAGAGTATTATTGAAAAACTTGCATAAGATGCTTGGAGTGCCCTTGTCTAGCTGTAAAGCCCAACAAGAACGTTGACTTTTCAAAGGAATTGAACCCAATGGTGATCAAAGAAGACATGCTTTAGCCTATAAGTGGACACTCACTCCAGGAATCCCCAGGTAAGCATAACAGGTCCGTTATTGGATTTATGCGCTATGCTTGCCTATGCCAGAAAACCCAGTGTACAGGCATCCACCCTTCCAGATTGCACGTGTTCCATCACACTCATTAAAGCTCAACAACTTTGAAGGAGCAAAATAGGGGTAGGCATCATGCCTAAGAGTGTCTTCATGAAAGGTACTGTTCCTGTTCCATGATGATGTAGACTTTCCACCCCTTGTAGGACACCATCTCTATGCACCATGATGAAAGATGAGGAGAAACAGAGAAGACGGGAAAGATAAAGAAAGGAAAGTAGAGGGAAATGAGGGGTAAGGTAATCTAGGAAATATAATGCATGAAAGTTGAAGTTCGGTTATAGTCTAGGCCATTTTATCTAATAACCTAGTTCCCTATAACCATGGCTCTGATACCAATCTGTAACACCCCAACCGATGGCGGAATCATCGAGGTGCCACGTAGTGACGATTGTTCAAAAGCTCATGGTACTAAAATGTAAATGTTTGATTATTGAATATTGTTTTACAACATGTGAAATTAAGTACAATACAACAAAATAAAGATAATTGATTGCTTTAATCTAAGTCCAATGTCCTATGTGAAGCGTCATGCAGCTTATCCTGAAACATGCACGAAAATAATTTTGTCAACATATGATGTTGGTGAGTACTACTTAGTTTTGTACATATAGTATAAGTTTGAAAAGTAGTACAATTCATGTGTCTAGCATCACCAAGGCATTATGTAAACACGCAAGTAACCAAACAAGACAAAGATCACATGTAAAGTTTGTACAATGAAATTGATAATGAGCACCTCAACACGTGTGAGTCTAAAAGAGCACCATAACACAAAGTTATGTCTGAATGAGCACCGTAACATAAGTTACGTCTATGTGTAAAGAGCACCATAACATAAGTTATGTCTAAATGTATGATTTTGTATGTAAGCTACGTTCATGTTCAAACATAAGCACAAAGGTAAGCAAGACATGTATATGAATTGTAAATGAATAAAAATGTATGTGTAAATGAATTTGCAAGTTTTGTATACTTGTGCATGAATCACCCCAAAAGTTGTAAAAGCGAAAAAAAGGGGATAAGTAATACTCACTTTAGCAAGGTGGTAAGTCTTGTGTAATTGATAAGTATAATCCAACGTTGCCAATTATCACCCTATGTATAATGTAACAAATAAGTCTAAGTCTATCTAGTCTAAAAGTATTTTCTAGGGCTTCGAATTGGGGATAAGTATTTATTTGGTTAATAAATTAAACGTTTAATAAATAAGAGAAATTTGGTAAATAAATAAACAAAAAGTCTTTGAGTAAACTTTAAATCAAATATGGTCACAATATAAAGTTTTAAGTGTGAAAATAATTTTTATAAAATTATTTTCTTGAAAATAGAATATTTAATCTATTTATTTCAAATTGTCAAAATATGATTTTAATATCTAAAAATATTAAAATTAAAGAATTCTTGAATTAAAAATTGTATTTCTGTTCCAAATGAATAGAAATAATTTATGTAAAATTTCGGTGCAAAAATATTGAAAAATGAATTTATTATGAATTATTTATGATTTAAACTAACAAAAATTGATTAAAAATATTAAACAAACGGTTTTTCAGAAATAAAAAATATTTCTGAAATGTATATTGTTACACAAATTTAGAATAATTTTTGTGGAATTTTATAAAATCGTTTAGATATTTTTATTGAATTTTATAATTTTAAGTGAATAAACTTGTAATATTTATAATATATATTAAATAAATAAATTTTTGGAAATAAAAATCTGAATAATGATATTTAGGGTAAGAACATCATTATGTAAAATTTTGGGAATTTCTGAAGGCTTGTAAGTATTTTAAATAATTAAAGTGAATAATTATATAATTTAAATCTATAAATTGAAAAGCCCAAAAAAATAATGTATGGAATGGGATTCGAACCCGTGTGGTCCGGTTCACAATGAACCAGACACAACCACTTGGTCCAGACCAGTGGTTGTGTTTGGGTTCAGTTTATTTAAAATAAATAATATAAGTAAAATCGTGTTCTTCCCCAAATTCAAACATATAAGCCCTAGATTTGCAATTGATCAGACTACACAACGATAACCCAATTAACCTTAGGGTTGTCTTTGTGTGTATCCCGAAGGTCAAAACCCACGAAGAAAAAGATACTTACAAAAACGTTTGATGTCAGATCGATAAGTCAAAGCACAAAGTCAAATGCGAACTAGAAATCAAGATCAGTGGGTTGTTTATAGAAATTGAAGGTTGAGAAAGATTTATTGGCGAGTTGTGAAGAGATTATGACGTCCAATTTATAGTGTTAAGGTCGGTTCATTGAATTGGAAGGTTGACTCACCATGGATGATAATGCGATGGATTGACTTGATTTTTGGATATAATTGATGCTAATTAGCTGTGTAATGACGCGTAAAGGACGTGTTTAGACAATCACGAAAACAATTAATGAGTTATTACCATTTGTGATTAGTCAAAAGTCAAGAATAATCTTGACTCTGCTCGGCCTCTGTACAGCGAACAAGAAGGATAGATAGACAAGGTTTATATATATTCTGAGTTAGGTTTAGATCAGAATCAACCCATAGCTCAGTTGGTGTGGTGAGTGTGTGCTGTGTTTGGTCCGGCTGTTGCTCGGGTTCGAGTCCCGCAGCAGCAGCTTTTTTTTTAATCAGATAGAGGGAAAGGGAGAGGAAGTGGGCCTGTTGGGCTTAGCTTTGGTGGGCTCAAGGGGTTGGGCTCAGTAACACATACAACAAAAGAAATGGTTGGGTTTGGGCCTTGTTGGGTTTCAAGGATGGTTGGACTAGACCAACATTATTGCCTATTATTATTATTATTATTATTATTATTATTATTATTATTATTATTAGGATAAAATGTGACGTACAAGATAGGAGGTGCGAAATAAAAAAAGAAATGTATATATATATAATAATAATAATAATAATAATAATAATAAAAGTGACGGATGTCACATTAATTAACTGTTATGTTAGATTAGGTGAACTCTTGCGCGCATTAAGTGTTTAATTGCATATGTTGCATGATATCTTGCTTTCGGCTAACATGTGGGATGTCGGGTCACCAATGGGATGTCGGGTCTTGTCTGATGTGGTCGGTTAAACGTTTAAACATCATTTCATATGTACACGGTTATGGTCTGGACTGCTAGGGACTAATCAACCTACGGGTTGTTAGTCTAACACCTTATACGCTCGTCATGATAGGTCACCGGTATTTGGTGCCGTCTATTGAGCAGGTTTACTTGTCTTAGTGCGAGGAGCAGCATCAGGTGAGTTTCACGGCCCCACCTTACGCTTTACATTTCGGGGGAGACACATGCTTATACTTATTTCATAAATTGTCATGTTATACTAGTGTTAATTCAATTACATACTATACGATACGTAAAGTCCCGGGGAAACCATGAATGTGCGGGGCACAACGGGGGAAATGTGGATAGATCTATTGGGATTGACAGACCCCACCCGTCGGCTGGGAGCCGGGCGGGTGCATATTGTCTCGGTCATAAGCTAAATCGTTTCGGGCAAAATCATATATCGTTGTCTGTAATGGTTTCCGGTCGTAGCAGTATTATTCATGCGTCTAGCTAACGCTATCATTTCTAACGTAGTGATAACATGATGGCTTTTATTACTTAAACATTTAATATAAAACCTGTGAACTCACCGACATTATTTGCTGTCGTTTTTAGCATGTTTGTCTCAGGTCGTTGAGGTAGCAGCTTATCATAGGCGCACGGAGTCACACGACGTCTAGGATTCATATGCATTTTCTTATCTTTTTCAGACTTACGTACTTTTTCATTTTGGGTTGTAATAAAGTTACGCTTCCGCAGCGATGGATTTATGAAAACTTGATGGTTTGTTTATGTCATTTTACGTATCATATAGTGTCGTTTATTGTGACTGTTGACTTAGATCCTGGTTTGTCACGCGCCTCGCGGTAAAACCCCGCACGTGGAATTTGAGGGTGTGACACGTAGCGACCCGGACCGTTTCGACCCGACCGGGCCCGGTAACGACCCAGACCATTTCAACCTGACCCGTCCCGTAGCGACCCGGGCTGTTTCGAACCGGCCGGGCCCGGTTGCGACCCAGACCGTTTCGACCCGAACGGGCGCGGTAACAACCCAGACCGTTTCAACCTGACCCGTAGCGAACCGAACTGTTTCGAGCCTGCTGCGCTCGGTAGCGACCCGGACCGCTTCGGCCCGACCGGGCTCGGTAACGACCTAGACCGTTTCAACCTGACCTGTCCCGTAGCGACCCGTACTGTTTCGACCCGACCGGGCCCGTAGCGACCCGAACCATTTCGGCCTGACCGATCCCGTTAGCAACACGGACCGTTTCGACCCGACTGGGCCCGTCAACGACCAGACCATTTTGGGTCAAATTTTAAACCCAAAATAACCCAAACTCAACTAGATAGGTTAAAATTGCCAGGTTTAATAAAAACTACTATCATGCCTCACATTAAACATTTCACATTACAAAAATTACACCAAAAAACCCCTAAAACCAAATACAACAAAAGGTAAATAAACGAAAACTCTAAATCAATAACGAAAGACGAAACTCATAGTCATATTAACCTCTAATGATCATAGAAGCAGCTCATCATAAGTTCCTAATGTATATTAACATCAACCATATTTCAAGTATCATTTGGCTATTACAAAACTGCCTTTGGCAATACCAAAAGGCTCAGACGAAGAAACAAAGGCACATGACAAACACACTATGGCAACACATCAACCGGTTGCAATGTGAATGCACTACGACTCACATCATCTTCACAGCTAATGCTTAATACCAATAGCGGATATCATACTTGTTAGAAAAATTGTTGTCATCATTGCCCATCACTACACTTGAAAACATTAATCATTGTTAATAGTAACAAAAATTGAGATTACTCCACAAAAGCTTATATAAAAAGACACATGTGGAGGATGCTTTTATAAAAATATGATAATTTGGTACAAAAGCAGGAAACAACTTACCAGACTTTCACCAAAACCCTAGCCGGCAGCGGAGTCTTTGTCAGCTGTCTTTTCCGGTGGTGATCGGCGGCATCTCTACCCGCCATTCTGAAAACCAACACTGTTGACACCAGTCGCCACCTAGGGTTCTGTATTTAACCCAGCAGCAACGATGCAAGAACACCTGCAGGGTTTTTACTAGAAAGGTGCTATCGTGAGTATGCGAGTAGAAAAGGGGAAAACCCACAGATCAAGGCTTCATAAAGATACCACCGGCAAAGATGATGCAATAGACGATAGTATAGGCGCCACCATCCACAATCATCCGGACCATATAAAAAACCCTAAAGGGTTAATACGGCGGCCGAACAGGGACACCATCATTGGAGGGCTAAAGCCGCCACCATCACCACCCACATATGGGAACACGTCACCGATTGACACCAGCAACAACATAAAAAACTTCGATGGTGGTATTCTCTTGAGAGAGAGAGAGGATGGTCTGTTGGGAGACAAATAACAAAGAAGATCAAGTGAGATGACAACAAAAGAAGCTTGTATTAAAAAAATATAATGCATAATGAGGTTGTACAATTTGCAATAGTGTCTCTACCCTCACAATCCAAACTTGCTAAATATAGAGTTAATAATAAGTTATCAATTTATCTGTACTGTGGAAGTATAGGAAGAAAACCCCCCCAAATGAAAAAACTCTAGGAAACCCATCCCTTGGCCCATGTTATGCCACATCATCAAAGACAATTTCACCTTATATTATATTAAGAAGGGCACAATGGACAATTTAACTCTACCCCTTCTCTCTCTCTCTCCATATATATATATGTTTCCCCCCTATCTCTCTTCATTTTATTTTCAAATTCAAATCAAATCACCCTCCTCTCTCTACCCTCCCCTCTCTCTGTCTCTCTAGAACCACCACAACCACCACCACCACCACCACCGCCACCTACCATAACAACTTCTTCTCCATTTTCGTTCAAACGAAACGGAGAATTGAAACGAAACAGAGCGGCTCTGAAAAAAAACATTGATAATATCAAGAGCAACAACAACAAGCTTAACAAAGGGTTTAACTGCTTCCATCTGATCAAGTCCCTGAAAATCACCTTTACCGAAGTCGTTTTGCTCACACGATCCAGAAATCATAACCATGGGCCAAGTATTAATAAAAGGCGTTGGAGAGACCGGCTAGATCGTGGACACAACTGGGTCCAGAAACGGTTAACAGGATACCGGGTCAACCGGTTAAGTAGCCGTAGGCAGAGGCGGCGTAACGGGCTGATTGTTCGTTGTGGAAGGCGTAACCGGTTGATTGTTCGTTGGGTGTCATCTTTATTAACAGGTTCGTTTCAGATTTGATTTTCTTGGTTTCTTGAAATTTTTAATTTTGCAGTGGGTTTCATATTTTGATGTTGTTTGATTGAAATGTGTGATCTATTTTGTTGGTTAGTGGCCACTGTCTTGGAAGATTGGAGGTATGTGATTTGGTGTGAACCTAACCTGACTTTAAACATTAGATGGTTTGGTTTTGTGTTTGAACTAGTTAATGAAACCAATATTAAAATCAAAAGAAAAATGGTGATGTGGACGATGCATTGAACAATAATAATGATAAAATCAAAAGAAAAAAATGGGGATAAGATGAGGCTTTTCCAAAACAATATTATGTATAATATTAAATCTTTTTGATTTTTTTATTATGTGTAAAAAAACATGGCTCAACGGACAATAATAATGATAACATTTTTTCGGGATGGTTTTTGGTTGCATACCAAGTGTTTGATCAAATGCTTGAATGAAAATGTTATTATTGTTACACATGACACTATTTTAGGACGATAACATTTTTTTTTCGCTTTTTATGTATATATATTTTTTAAAACATTTGACTTATAAAACTGGGGGCTTACAATATGTTTGAACCACTTAAAATTGGGTAAGTAGCTTATTTGTGTCAAGTAGGAACCACTTAAAATTGTACCGTGATTTTAGTCAACCTTTTTAATGTTTTCGTTGTGAATATGAGTATTACCTAGATAAATATGTTAAGACGTGTGTTTAAAACTGGGCCATACAATATGTTTTGAAAGAGACCAACTAACGTGTGATGCTATTTTTTGCGATCCGAGTCTTGTATGCTCACACACGTTAGTGATGCTAACACATGCTAGTATATGCCCAACTAACAGGTGTTAGGGTCTATATGACATACGTTATTTTCGGTAAAACATATGTTTTAGAATATGCTAACACATGCTACTGATGTCTTTTATTATATTATTATATATTTCATTAATATGAGGATAATTTTTTGGTATATGCTAACACATGCTAGTATATGCCTAACTAACAGGTGTTAGGGTTCATATGCCCAACTAACAGGTGTTAGGGTCCATATTACATACGTTTATTTTCAGTAAAACATATGTTTTAGAATATGCTAACACATGCTACTGATGTCTTTCAGTAAAACATATGTTTATACACATGTTAGTGATGCTAACACATGCTAGTATGCCTAACTAACAGGTGTTAGGGTTCATATGACATACGTTAGTATATGCCCAACTAACATGTGTTAGGGTTCATATGACATACGTTATTTCAGTAAAACATATGTTTTAGAATACAATACACATGTTAGTGATACTAACACATGCTAGTATATGCTAACTAACAGGTGTTAGGGTTCATATGACATACGTTAGTATATGCCCAACTAACATGTGTTAGGGTTCATATGACATACATTATTTCAGTAAAACATATGTTTTAGAATACAATACACATGTCAGTGATGTCTCATTATGTGTTTTGGAGAGCCCAACTAACACGTGTTATCTTTTTTTGTAGGTGAAGAGATGTTTTTGTGTTAAAGATGAAGATGAGTATCAAGAACGAAGCATAGCTAGATCTTTTTTATGTTGTTATGATAATTTTTTTTGAAAATTCACAAATAATTATGTTTGTATGAATCGTTTTTTGATATGTTTTATTGTTCATTGTAATGATCGTTTTTATCATTTCTTAAATAAATACACATTTTATGTATTCTTTTATTATGTTCTTTTAATATATGTCTGTTAACACATGTTAGCAATGTCTCAAACGAGGTCAGAATTTTGTATCACAACACTAACGTACGTTAATATTCGTGCTGGAAAAAGTGCCATAAAGTAGGAGAGAGGTGACTTGACAAGTGTCAAATCAACCTTTTTAAACCTAGGATTTAGAAAATTAAAGTAGCCCACTTGCTTATTTAAGATTACCTTAATGCCCTTATTCCAATATTTTATTAAAGTGGCCCACTTGGTTTTGATTATTAAATACAAATTAATTAAGGACCATTGATCAAACTTGATCAATGGTCACCATAGGGTTTACAAGGTTTTTCCAATAGATAGAGTTTCCATATTATCCACACCCTATCTGTACTATATATATATATATATATATATATATATATATATATATATATATAACTATATAATGTATTCTGGATGGGCAACATCGTCATGTCATATTCATCTACATGGGCATAAATGTAATTTCATTAGATTGTCAAGAAAAAATTAATACAAGTCAAATTTCATTTATAATATATTTTTTTATTGATTTTGTTTTTGATAGATATCTACATCTTTGATGCATTTACCAATTGAATCCTACTTTAAGCCCTTCACAATGGCATCGTTGTATCTATATGGACGGAGTTGAGAAGAAGACAACACAAATCACAGGTGAAATTCGTGTGTCTACTGCCGGTGGCTGAATCTAGAGGTACTACGAACCAGATTTTTGAGTGTGATAAGAACACATTAACCGCGTGAGGTAATTGCTACGATTTAGCTACTGTTTTCTTGAAATCTTTTATTTTTAGGACTTTGTTTCTTTGTTACAACACATATAGCCTATACTTTTTTTACAGCAAGAAAAAAGTAACAGACAGAAGAGATGGAGCAAGACATTGATCGTAAGTTTCTTAGTTAATTTATATCAAATGTTTTGTTATTGATGTTAGCAACCATATATGTTATTGGAAAATTTAGGAATTTTGTTTGGTTAGGCAGAGGAATCAAATCTGAATTCATGTTTAACACATGATAAAACATGTTTAAAACTAAACAAAATCGGTTAAACTCAGATACATTGCTGATGTGAAGATGTTCCTTCGGCGATTACTAAGGCTAGGGCTAGGTGGATTCTTGAAACTAGAGGAATTCTTATTGTGAAGTTGATTTCTATACGTAATAAAGGAATGTTTAGAGCTTCAGCTACAAGTGGTGCTCCTTTGGAATGTAAGTTCTTTCATGTTTTGTTATTTGGGAAAGATAACTATGTCTGTTAGTGGTGGTTGGAGTGATGTTTTCGGTTTATACACATTAGCAAACTTGTTTAACAATTAAGAATTAATAACTTCCGTTGAGATGTAAGATAATGATGCTTCTATTATTTACTTAATTACTTGTAACATATAAGGAGTCGCTCAACAGTGGCCACAGATTTGAGCGGATGTTTGACTATGTTAAGGACTTAAGGTGATTTTAATTACCTTTTCTTCGATATTGTAGTTTATCTCTTCCTAAAAATAGAGAGTGTGAACATTAATTAGATAGAATTAGAATGATTTTTGTTG
The DNA here is from genome assembly GCA_028751855.1 of Ambrosia trifida. NCBI lineage: Eukaryota > Viridiplantae > Streptophyta > Magnoliopsida > Asterales > Asteraceae > Ambrosia > Ambrosia trifida. The sequence continues at coordinate 61,981,308 of CM054127.1, forward strand.
TTTAACTTTTGTCCATTAAGAATTAGTAAATTATTTGATTGTTTAACAAGTAGGGAATACCTTTATGCCTACATAATTGATATTTTTTGCACTTACAACTTTTATAATACACAAATATAATAGGTGTTTAAGGCATGTCGGGTTTTATTGCGCTCACCAAAAGAGGGTCGGTGACACCCGCCGCTGTAAATTGTAAATTGTCAATTCCATTGCAACGAGCGAGCTCACACTACAGTATCCCGCTTGCATAAATTAATTTTGTACCCGACACACACGTAGGGCTCGCTTGTAACATATTATTACTTTGTACCCGACACACCGACATAGATTGTCACCTTAATGGCTTACTTTCCTCACCATTTTTTACGGTGCTTCGAATCAAGCAAACAACGAGCCGATTAACCAAACAACGTGCAATCCCGCTGCAACGCGTGGGTTCCTGCTAGTCTTACTAATAGTTAGTTTACTTTTAGAAGGGATTTTCGCGACTCTATGTCACTAAAACTGCTTGCAAATTGCAATATGAGTTCGGTTTACTAATAGGGATTTTGTGACAACAGTTTTGTGTCCCCCAATTCCAATCACAAAAGTTCTTCATCGAATAATTTGCAACAAAACTTAGTGTTCTGTTTGCTACTAGAAAACTATGAGATAAATATCATATTTAGAAATAAAATAAAACTAGTATCTTACCCCGCGCTACGCGCCGGGACATATCCAACACGACCGTTACCAACAAGACGCTCGCTTACGCCTTGATAAGCCTATAACCACAACCCACCATCATCGAGCAGATTAGGAGCAGTTGTCAGCAATTTCATGTCAATCTACAACCAACGCCGCACCGTTTCTACCGCTACAGACGAAACACAAAAGCACACAAAACCCTCCATAATCAATTCTACAAGTTGCTAAAAAAAAAGATTCCCACTTTAGTATAAAGCTCAGGCGTATACATCTTCTCACCCATTTGGTCATCATAAATTGGCTTCAAGTGCAAGCTTTGCTCTGTTTCTTGAAGAAGCTAGGCCTTTCTACCCACCACACATCACCACCACCAACCACCAATCGCAACCGGCCAACATGCTACACATCAGCACCACCACACAACTGTCGCCGACTGAGACGTGAGTTGCCCGCCAGTCAACGGCCAACGATAAGGTTGCAGAGAGAGAGAGAGAGGGGTTTGCAGCCGCGTTCAGTCTCCGGCAATAGCAATACTCGTTTTTGTCGCCGCCGTCGAAGATGGCCTAAAAGCAGCTTTGTATTCGCTTTTCCCGACCCGTCTCTGCACACGTTGTTCACGTTTTATCTTGTTCGGTAACATATAAAGGTTATAACCGCCTCTTATAATCGGTGACCTGCTTTTTCTTCTTCCGGGTTCTCCCTTTTGGCTGTCGTTCAGCTAATCTACTAAGGACTAACAGTAGCAGACTTGCAGACGTACTGGCGGAGAGGAGGAAAGGAGACTTGGAGACGCAAGGACTGAGAGGAGGTGTACGATGTCGTTGGAGAATACGTCGACATGCGCCGTCTTCGAGAAAGTTCGATTAAGAGGACGCTGACGGTCAAGATGATGACGGTGGCGTTGACGTTTTGTCAAAGTTAACGGAAATTACTATTGCAAAGCATTTGCAAAATGTATATATACTAGTTTTATACCCGCTGCACGTTGCGTCGGTGGGGGCGATCGGGTTACTGCATCGTACGTTGCGTGGTTGCAGCCTATCTATACTGTCTCACACAACGAACATCAGTAGCTTCCATAGTCCCTTGTCATCATCACCCTGAGAAAGCAAATATGTGTATTTGTAGAATACATGAAAAACAATCATAGATTACTAGCCTCAACGTGATGCTAATTAGTTAATCATACTTTCTGTATCACTTGAACTTTTAGTATTAAAAATAAATAGCTACAACCGAGATTTTAACAATGTGTTAATTTTAAAGCAAAAACTAAATTTGCCTAGTATCATCATCATACTCAGTTAATCCCACCTATAGCAAAGCTAAGGTAGGGTCTGAGGAGGGTAAGATGTAGACAGCCTTACCTCTACCCCTAAGAATAAAGAGACTGCTTCCAGTGAGACCCCCGGCTCGATGTGGTTTGGTATCAAGCCTTGGACATAAGGCACAGAACACTTAGCAATCGGGACAAACCCGATCGGTGCATGTACCCCTTTGTCTAGTATAAAATACGAAAACATTAAAATTAAAAACAAAGTAAACATGTAAATGGTGTACTACAATTTGTACTACACAACCTCTCATAAACTTTGCAGGACATATTTTTTACTTTTAAGCTAAACTTATCAATTCCTTTCTATTCTTTCTTTCTCACATCATACCCACCTACTGCTACACGACTGCCATAGCATCAACACCGTCGTCTGCCACACAACCGCCACATTACCATAGCATCCCTCTGTATATTTACAAACAATAGCCACCGGAAAAGACAACAGATCCTTTACTCGCCAACACGATTTTTGCAAATCCAGACCAAATAGCCACCGCCATGGACCAAGAAAACCGACCCTGCTTCCTAACATCCATACCACCACCGCCGATCTTCGTCAGCCAGCGAAACCATTTCCGCCTTGTCGTTTTGTGGTGGTTGACTGGCTAGAGATAGCGAGCCTCACCGGCCGTAACATCGGTCACAGCATAGACACGGCGAAGGCGAAGAAGTTGCAGCAAGAACGGGCAACAACCACCTGTCGGCCATGTCTCCGGGTTTTTAGAGAGAAAAAGAAACTATTAATTTTCCTACGAAACACCGCTACGGATGAAGCGGCCAGAGACGGTGATGACGAGGGTGGTGATGAAAACGTATGTGGAACGACGAAGGTGAAGATGTAGATAGCGAGAAAGCAACTCGGGAAAGGGCCACGCATCATAGACTTGTACGTACGCAGTGAGGACCCTAGCCCTAGTCGCCGAAGCTTTGGACCGACGCTTTTGTTGAAGGTGAAGGTGAAGATCTAGGTGGTGTTTGTTTTTTAAGAGGTAAAAGGTCTGCAGTCTGCGGACAACATCTGCAGACATTTGCAGGGGAAGAGGTGGACCAAAGGTCTGCGGTCTGCAACAAGAAGACTGTTTGTTTGTTAACGTCTGCAAACGTAACCTAAACCATAACCAACCACAACCGATCATAACCGTAATTTTATTAATAAAGAATGATCTAAATATTAATAATAACTAGGTGTATTGATCGTCGCGCGTTGCGCGAGTGTAAATTGGTGTTCCATGCGCACGGATTAGATTAGACGTAAGGAAAACAATACGTAACATTAACGGTTAAAGCGGATAACAAATATTCCCAAACAAAATCAATTTATACACATCTCATAGACACGCATTAATCACCTAAACGGCTAAACATTGGCTAAACATACAAGAATAAATAGTTATTCTTTAATATGAGAGTTGAGAACTTGCCGATCATCTTATATTCAGCCAATGCAAAGAGTAACAATAATATATAAAAATATTGTTGACCTCGACTTTTGATGCAGTAGTCTTTTTGGAGAAACCACTATCCATTCCATATTCAGCAAAGAAACTGGATGACTTAGGTGGCGCAACATGGCTAAGTGTGTTCACACCACCTGGACCTGGCTCCACATTTTGAGAACTATCTACATACTCGAAGTGGGAGGTGTGAGGTACTGGAGCTGATGTGGATATGCCGCTTGCTGATGTGGACACTTGAACAACCGGTTCTTCAGGCTTCTGATCATATAGACTTTCACTTGTATGCATAAAATCAGTAAAATCAAAATCATAAAAATAATAAAATTTTTTTAACTTTAGTCGAATGTGATAATTACCTTTGTGCTAATTATCTCAGTCACTTATCAAAAGCATTGGCCTAGGATATGAGGGTGTTGGCAACTTTTAACCGATTTACTTATGAATTGAGTTAATTTGGGTTATTATTCACTTCTAAAAGTTCAACACGGATCAAATAAAATATTTAGTTACAAGGGAATATGTTGAAAGTTATCTCGCTCTCACAGCCTGCCTCCTAGATTGTTATATTTTGGTACCCAACCCGCCCGACAATTTTACTAATATTCCAAGGAAACTTGAGTTTTTACCTCCATGGTCAACTGGAAATTCTTGACCGAACTCTGGATTTTAAGTCCTGCTTTTCCCCTATTTCTGAAATCCAACTCGTATTGCTTCGAAATCTGGGTAGAACATATTATTTAAAGGATAATATTCATTTTTATTGAATATATTCATATGATGATAAATGTTAACTTTACATTGTTGTAGTGTAGAACTTTTGAGAACACTTGATGTACTCTGTCCATTCTCTCTTCCCAGTCTTTAGGTAGCCCATTTATATGTTGTGCCTGAGCAAAAGTATCTAATATTAAAGCTATATTTTCTATTTAACAGCTACTTATAATTATGAAAAAAATGCCTTGAAACGGATGAAATGGATTGAACAGGTTGAAACCCAACCCAATAGCAAGGTAAAGCATAAAATCCGCAAAATCATTTTATCAAAAAGATCAGATTATTGTTAGATAATATACTTCTTGTAATTTCAAACAAATTGCACAAAGTCATTTTTTGATGCAAACCTCTTACATTGTTTTATTTTGAGAATCTGGTTATTATCTTATTAATATGGACAAAAATGTGTTTGTGGATGAACCTAATTAACGACCATTTTGTTGACATGCTACCCAACCCATGTGTCAAGGGATTTGAATATTGTACTTGTTTAAAATCATGTATAGAATTTGTCCACCAAATTGAGCAGCTTCCATCAATGGTTCCTTTTCCACTCATAGTAAATCCTACAAGGTTTGTAAACTCAATCCATTTGTCTACACCTGCACCCCATGCTTTGGAACTTAGAGCCAAAATAGTACCATCAAGCTGCAAAAAAGAAGATTCATAATATTATAAATAATAATGATGGTTATAAGTTTGTAGCTAGTTATGATATTATTGTATTAGTTCTCATCATTTTGAGTGTAGTTGAAATTTGATAATGTTAGCTTGAAGGACAGAAAGGGTGGCAGACTTCATAAGCTCTTGCCTGTACTCCTCCAACCCACACATGCTTCTAGAGCTACTCGGTTAGCTACGGCACCAAGTGCATTTAGGGGTAGTGCAACGGAGCAAATTGTGTAATTATTTGTACTGTTTTACAGCAAAAACAAAAATAGCACATTCTTTGTAACATTTCATTACATCAATCACACATGTTTCCTTGGATACTCAAACCTTAGCAAACACAAGACTTGGTCTTGATCATACAATAACAACATGGAAACTGAATGTACCTCGAGATAACACTCCAAAAATAGAACAAACTCCCTCAAAATTTTTGTTACGGACTGAAACCTCAGTCCGTAACAATTTTCCCCCTAATTAAATAAGATAATAGCTTAGTTGTAAAAAAGAAGCCTTCCAAACCAAACACTATACTACGGTATTTTAAGGGGAGCAAAAAATTCAGACAAAATTACAGCTGAACTTGCCTCTTAGCCAAGGGGTTGACTGTCTGGAACAAAGTCAACAGGTTGACTTTCAGTATCATCAACTTGTGATGCGGTGAATCTAGCTTTCTTGAATCTACTTGAACTTCTTAAAAGGTCAACCATTGATACGTTCTTTGACATGTTCCTGTCAACAGTAAAGCAATAAATAAATAAACAATTATGAATAAAGCTATCGAAATACAATAACAGAAAAGTGCTACTTTCTTATGTTTACTATTGCTATGAAAATCATAAATAATACATTAAATCATTAACCAATTATAGAAAACAAAGATGGAAAAAATATATTGTTGTGAGGGTCAACCCAACCCAGATTAAAAATGACTAAGCACAACCCATTTCTACCCATACTAAAATAATACGACGCGACCTGAACCCAATTTACCCTGTTACCAACCCTTCCGACCCTTTCATCTTGTCACCTCGACATAATCTCCAAGAAGGAAAAAACAATGAAGCTTGTATATCACAAAACTTACTCTGAGGTCCTACTATTTTTTCCACCAAGTTTTCTTTTTATGACAAGAGACCCTGAGACAGATTAAAAATAACATTAGAAGCTTATAATCGAATCCATACATGGAAATGGAAAAGGAAAGGAAAGGACTATAATTACCGTTTCTTCTCAAGTCTATGCTTGAATCACTTTCTCCTGATGATGATGTTAACACTCTTGATGGTGTTCGTGTGCCGCAATCTGAATTTACAACTGTATTATCATCAGCAGAACTCCTGTCACTCTCATCATCCCCAAATATATTTCCAGGTGTATTCAACGAACTGTTCACAGCTGGCAAAGTTTTCTTCACAGGGACCACAGCTGATTGCTGTTTGTTGCTCTTTCGATGGCGAAAAGATCTGCCAAAACTCTTTGAGCTTGAACTCGATTCAGCATCAATATTTCTTGTCGTTCTTGGAGTTTTTAGTTGATCAATATTGGGGATATTTGGATCTGTTATAACTTTGTTGTTTTCATTTTCTGAAATTAATTTCTGAGACCGAATGGCAACACCATTCCTAGAATCATCTTTTGTTTTCTTCTTTGGTTTTTTCATTTCTTTCTCATTTTCAATAGAAGCAAGTTTATTAGATTGGTGACCAGGGGTAAAATGGTCCATGAAGTTAATTTCGCTAGATTCCTCATTTGTGATACCAACTTCATTATTAACCTTAGAAACTTCAGACCCAGTCACAATCTTGGAGGTATCTACCAGATGATGGTGGTGGTCAACACTTTGACTTTTGTTTGATTCTAACTCAGCTTCCGTAGATTGAAGCTTACTTAACCGATCTTGCGGGCCCGTCAGTGCAGATTTATTACTTTTCTTCGCCTTCCTCACTAATCCTTCATTTTTTAAACTTATTTTCTGCGACTGAATGTTACCATCATTCCCCAAATCATTTTGTTTTCTTCTTTGGTTTCTTTGTGTCTTATTTCCGATTGTCAATAGAAGCACTCTTATCCGGCTGCTCGGGGGCAAAATGGTCCATGAATTTGATTTCATGAGATCCATCATTTGCTATATCAACCTCATTATTAACCTTAGAAACTTCAGATACAGTCACATGCTTGGAGGTATCTTCCAGAACATGACGGTTGTTAATTCCTTGACTTTTCTTTAGTTCTAACTCAACTTCAGTAGATTGAAGCTCACTTAACCGATCTTGAGGGCTCGTCAGTGAAGATTTATTATTCTTCTTCGCCTTTCCCACTAATCCTTCATAAACATGTTGTGCATCTTCTCTGTCACCATCACACAAACTACTATCACCTTTCTTGACATTATCGTAAATCCCACCATTAACATGCTTTGTCATCGACTCATCCTCATTTCTTGATGCAGATTTTTCAGTTTTATTTTTCCTGGTGCTTTTCTTTACGCTTGGAGCTTATAATAACTACCTGAAAAACAACGTTTCCATGACAGTTTGAACCTGAGAATGAAGTAGCTCCCACAAGGAACTTGTAACCCGATGGCACGATCATCATTGATGCCTCAGCTTTACAAGCATTTGCCCAAGCAGCTTGAAACGCCTGCGTACATAACATTGTATTATGTTCATTATGTTATATGATGATGGTGAATTTGTGGTCTATTTCTTAGCCATGCAAACTGCCATTTGATCGAGTACTTAATTACTCATGCGAAATAAATGTTTTGTAACTCTATAAATCACAAAGTTCTACACGTTATAAGATTCTATATGTTTATACCTTGGTATTGTCGGATTTACCATCCCCTTTAGCTCCAAAATCGAGCACGTTAAATTCCAAACCTTTGTTTTGTTTTGATTTATTAATATGGACTTGGAGCTGGCGTGCTGTATGCCGCCAATATTTGGCTGTTGTTGCAGCATTGCAGATTGCAGAAGTTGATAACCATACAAGGCTTGAAATTAGAATAATATTTAATTTAACAGATCAGATTTTTGTTGGTATACTCATCCACCATCCACTATAAAAAGCTGGTCCACAGCCGTATACAACACATGCAACACCATCGGCATCCACCACCCACAACCAAACAGCAAGTTCAAGGCGAAAGAAGGAAGACGAAAAAGGAAGCGAAATCGTTGTAGGCAGCAACCATAGCCACGATCACCAACATATATTACCCACCATCCAAAGACGTAAGCGGGAGGAACCTGTGCATTGTTGGTGAACAATGTGGCCAATCTACCAGAAGACAATCCTAATATGGCAGTTAACATAAAGCCGGTTATTAATTCAGTCTGCAACACGAGATAATAAACATTGTATAAAACAAAAAAAAGGTTGCAGATTTAAAACAGAGATAGTGAAAATCATCCATTCCTTTAACACAAAATATGATTTGCTTCAAGGAGAGATCAAACAATTATCATCAATTCCAAAAATAAGTATATAAACTACAAGTAAACATATTAAGAGTGAAGTTGATAAGATTACCACAGGCGTAATGGTGCTCGCATTTGATTAAGATGACCATTGCCAGAAAGCATGGATAACCCTTGTTCTTGTAACACCCTATACACGAACAGAGCACAAGTCAATAACCATCAATCTGGGAATAAAAATCATTTAAAAACATTAAAACAATCCAGCGTCCACCTGTTTGTAACCATCTATACTTAAAATACCACTTTCCCCTTTTTGGCTCTTTGATTGTTTCTCTGGTGAATATTATTGTTGTGAACCCTAAAGTGAACCTTACAAACCCCTAAAAACAAATATTAAGATTCAAAAGTAATGAAGAAATTGAAAGGCGAATCATTATACAATAATTGTTATATATACACACTTACATCGATTTGAGCTGCAAGTTGAAGCCCAAGTGTATGTGAGATGGCCAGTGTGTGTGTCTGAATGTGATGAGAAAGTCGGCGCAAGCATAGGAGGCGACGGGGACAGAGAAGGCCGGCGGTGGAAATGGTTGTGCCCGCTACCAGCACCTACACCTCTACCACCGACGCCACCAATCACTGTACCACCACCAACGCTTCCGACTACAACACCCTGTTGCATGTCACAGAGTGGGACTGTACAAACTGGAATGAGTAAGGAGACTATGGATCTGTAGTCCCTTGCCTTGACGAAATCAGAAACACCACCATCGCAAGTAACAGTGGTAGACCGGATTTGGGCGGCTAGGTCGGTGGTGGTTACAGATCGGGTGGCTTCTGAAGCTGATGATGGGTTTCGGGTTGTTCTCGACCCGACTGTGGTGGTCAGGTAGTGAGGTAGTGGAGCGATAGGGTCTGTTGGTGAAGAATGAGGCCAAACGGTAGTTGTGGGAGTTGTGGGACAATGATAAATGAAAGGTGGACTGATATGCCATTAGAAGATCATTTAATTACATGTATGCCATGATATTACTGTTCAAATCATGAGTACTGTTCAATAAGTTTGTTTATTAATAGATTGAAATATACTATGATAATAAATTCATCATAAGTAAAATAAAAAATAATAATATCAATTCCACGAACTGGTCATCCCACTTCTAAACATTTCAATTTCACTATACAAACACATATTCCATTATCCTCACAAGATTCCTTCCTTCCTTCTTATCATGAATAATAATAATAAGGTCAATTCAATTGTTGATGACGGGTTTTGATGACAGGTTATGTAGAGAGAGAGCTGTAGAGAAAAGAGAGAGGGAAGAGGTGACGACAGGGAGGAGGAGGAAGCAAGAGGGGACGGTGGGGAGGAGGGCAGACATAAGAGACAGGTTGACGGAAGAAGGAAGAGGGAGGAGGAGGAAGGCGGTGGAGGAGGACGGCGGCGGTGGAGGGACTAGGGAGGAGATGAGGGGTGAAGAAGCTAGGGTTTGTGTGAAGGAGAAGAGATGAGGGGTGAAGAAGATCTGATGTTTTGAGAAGTGAGAAGAGGTTAAGAAAGAGCTTTGAAAATGTCTTCCCCAAGAAGAGGAAGGGCAGATGTTTTTTAAGCCAATGTCTTCCAAAAACAAACGGTCTGTTACATCTCAATGTCTGCCCGCGTCTGCGCGGTGCAGACATAAGAGGCCAAAAGCTCTTCTTGTAAGAAAACAAACACCACCCTAGAGAGAGAGGAGCATGCATCAGAGGTTGTACACACGCATTGAGCGCTTGTATTGAGCGAAACAGTAACCTCTACACACAGCCGACGTTGCAATTTGTTTCTATATATAATATACAATTGTAATGTAATAATTGGCTAGAAATAACATGTTTGAGGAATAATGAGACGCAGATGGCAAGTGTCTTGATTATTCGTTGTTTTTGAACTGAAAAAGAAATATACGCAACATAAAAACCGCTAGTAGGACGTTATATAACGAGACCAAGGAAAAATAAAGGGAGAGAAGCTTCCGTGAATAACTTCGTATATTTTCTTTCCTAAAACTAGTTTATAAAACTTTTTAAAACAACGACTCTAGCCACAAAAGTAAAATCACAAGTCTCGCAAATACGATAACGGTGGGTTAGTGATGCGGACAGAAGCACAGATACGATCATTTAAAGGCTTGGAACCGAATGGTTTCAGCCGAAGTCGGTTGTTCCAAGAAGCCTGAAATTAAAGTCTAGACTACAATTCTTCAAAATTCAACACCTAGTGTATTTAAATATCAAACACCGTATCCTATATCCTAATTCTTTTTTTTAACGACAAATTTTATACCACCTTATTTCCACCTAACCTTACATTTGCAAGGATTTGGACCCACAACCTCACATTTATAAGGGGGAATACCATACCACTAGACCAAAAGGTCATAGGTCTATATCCTAATTAATATTAATATTAGTAACTCATAAGATAAATAGGTAATAAGTAATTTTAAATGCCACATTATACGTACTAGAGAACCCGCGCTTTGCGGCGGAAAAAGGACATAACAACATGATAAATAAATAATCATTTAAATTTTAAAGACACGTATAAAGGTTATTTCCTTTCAAATTATGATTTTAAAATGTCAAATATAAATTCATAAAACAACTATGTTTTCATTTCTTATAGTTGGCCAAGTTTTATAGTGCGTTGCTAAGAAACGTAGTAAACTAAAGATATGTTTACATATGAATACCCGTTTTCAAAATCGTTATCAATTTCATGCTTTAAATAATTGAGTTCAAATCATTATTATGAAAAGAAAGATCAAATACAATCATTTATAACTTAATAGACCTCAAATCAATAAACTTATCTAATTCCATAATCCAAGTTTAAAAAAATGAATTTAAGTTTGTGGTTGGTTTGTTGCTTATTGTTACTTCAAATTCTAAAGTCCATTGTAACTGAATAGGTTAAACGCACACTACCTCTTTGATAATTCTCGTCTTATCTATATTTCTATAAGTTCTTTCACATTAATATTGTTCTTGATGTTGGGAATCATGGTATCGTATACACAACGGAAGCGGTTTATATATTTAACGAAAACGGATTATATATACAATATATATAATAGCCGATTAATATATATAAATTATTAGTTAAATTTTATTAATCCGATTAATAAAATATTCCCAATCAGGATCTCAGTTAAACGCGTATAAACAAATAAATAATTAAACAACCATAGGGAGTTTAGTAATCAACCTTTGACGACTACACCGGAATTGTAACACGCGGGTTACAACGAATCCTCGCTAGTAGGAAGTTCACACCGAGCACGAACCAACCGGGAAGCAACACTTGCAATAAACCCCCTTGCTAAATATCTTAATACTCCTTAATATTAATCTTATTAATATTAAGTCCCTCAAGACTAAAACAATTATTATTTCATAAATAATAATTCACCAACGCGTGAACTTGTCTGATTCGTGTACCAACGTGTAACTCTTCAGATCGTACCGGGTCGGGTTACGTTGATCTCGACTTTTAATTACATCGGACATACTATATATCCAACAATCTCCCACTAGGACGATTTTAATTAAATGAGTCAACGTGCGCAAAGTTGGACGCCTAGTTGCATCGCATTGCACCCAAACCAGTATGACACTTTACAGTCGTCAACTAGTTCTTTGAGTTCAAGTAACGCTTTACTTAACCAAATACTATAGCCCTGATAATTATATCAATAAGTCCCTTCTGTATAGACATCCGTTGATCATAAGACATGGATCATTCATTCTTATATAGTGATCAACTATTCTCTATTCTCGTCTCTAATTCAAAATGGTCTAACGAACTACCTTAGTCCGAGCGTGGCCACGCGTTTATACCAGTTTGAGATTTACGAGGGCGCCAGAATGTCTAGACTTCTAATCATATAGAAGTACAGAATTCCATCAACGTCATACAACTCCCACTTAATCTCGGATTTCTCCCAACGTTACCCTTATTCCTACCCATGTTTCAGGATAGTGTAAGATAACATCAAAGATAGTCCTTGATCAATGTAGTTTAATATGTGCCTTAGGAAAAAGGACAGATTGAACATATCAATATCAAAACATCTCATGACATAGATCCATGGAGATCGTTTTGAAGCGAGTTACATCCAATATTATTCCCTAAAAATATCTGTGAATTATGATTCTCAAACCCTTGAGCTATTCATCTCATGAATACAATTATCTCAATTCACAATAGTCTTACATTCAAATTCATTCCCATATAATTTGATCAACTACGGACATTTAGAATACTATTATTCAAGGATTTAAACATACAAATAACGAACACAGTTAATAAATATTTAAATTTGCATTTAACCCATTAAATCAAATAAATATTCAATATAACTGGCATAGTTTAAAATAAAACACCAATACTAATAACAGATCATGCCCATTGTCTAACAACTCTAAGCCCTATATTTCCAGCATGCTCCTCATGTCTAGTTTGAGGTAAAGGCTTAGTAAAGGGGTCAGCCAGATTTAGATCTGTATGAACTTTGTTCATCACGACGTCTCCACGTTCTACTATTTCTCTAATATAGTAGAACTTCCTGAGTATATGCCTTGCGGTCTGATGTGACCTTGGTTCCTTTGCAAGAGCAATGGCACCAGTGTTATCACACAGTATCTCGATTGGTTTCTTTATGCTAGGCACAACATCGAGATCAGTAATGAACTTCTTCATCCAGGCAGCCTCCTTTGCAGCATCTGATGCAGCAATGTATTCTGATTCACAGGTGGATTGAGCAACTACACTTTGCTTAGAGCTCTTCCAAGTAATAGCCCCACCATTCAGAATGAAAACATATCCCGTTTGTGATCTTGAGTCATCATGATCAGTCTGGAAGCTTGCATCAGTATAACACTTAACTGACAGCTCCTCATCTAGTCCTCCATATATTAAGAACATTTCCTTAGTCCTTCTCAAGTACTTAAGAATGTTCTTCACTGCAGCCCAGTGACTCTCTCCTGGATTCTGTTGATATCTACTCGCCATGCTAAGAGCATACGAGACATCAGGTCTAGTACATAACATGGCATACATGATGGAACCAATCGCAGAAGCCTATTGAACACCTTCCATTTTCTTCCTTTCCTCTTTAGTATTTGCACACTGCTTGTTATCAAGAATGGTTCCATGTGCCATGGGCAAGAGCCCCCTTTTTGAGTCTTGCATTGAGAAGCGTCGTAAGACCTTATCAATATATGTACTTTGACTCAAACCCAATAACCGCTTTGATCTATCTCTATAAATCTTTATTCCCAGAATATAAGCGGCTTCACCAAGATCTTTCATTGCGAAACATTTACCCAACCAGGTCTTAACATCTTTAAGCATAGGGATATTGTTTCCAATGATTAGTATGTCATCTACATACAGTATAAGAAAAGTGATATAGCTCCCACTAGATTTCTTGTAAACACACGGTTCATCTTCGTTCTTGATAAAACCAAACTCTTTGATTTTCTGATCAAAACGGAGATTCCAGCTGCGAGATGCTTGCTTTAATCCATAGATGGATTTATTCAGCTTGCACACCTTATTAGGATTCTTTGGATCGACAAAACCTTCAGGTTGAACCATATAGACATCTTCCAGTAAGTGTCCATTAAGGAACGCGGTTTTGACATCCATCTGCCATATCTCATAGTCATAATATGCAGCAATGGCAAGTAGAATTCTAATAGACTTAAGCATGGCTACTGGCGAGAAAGTTTCCTCATAATCAATTCCTTGAGTCTGAGTAAAACCTTTCACTACAAGCCTTTCTTTGTAGGTTTGCACATTCCCATCCATGTCAGTCTTCTTCTTGAAGATCCATTTGTTTCCCACAGTCCGACATTCGGTAGGAAGATCAACCAAATCCCAGATTTGGTTATCATACATGGATTGCATCTCTGCATTCATGGCATCTAGCCATTTCTGGGATTCTGAATCCAAGATTGCAGCTTTGTAAGTAGTAGGCTCAGCTTCATCAATCATGAAGATATCGTCATACCTTACCGGTGCACGACGATCCCTAATACTTTTCCGAACACTTGGTGTTTCTGTTGTTTCTTGAGTCCCCTCAGGCTCAACTTCAACAACTGGATCAGTTACATCTGGTTCTGTCTGAACAGCTGGTTCAGTCACTTGTGATTCTCGAATTTCTTCAAGATCCACATGGTTATCTCCAATCCCTCGCGCCAGAAGCTCTTCCTCAAAGAAAGTGCCTCTGCGTTTGGTGAAAATCTTATTTTCAGTGGGGTGGTAGAACAGGTAACTGATCTTCTTACCGTATCCGACGAAAACCACTTTTTCGCCTCTGGGATCTAGTTTATCCGAAGATTCTAGAGTGACATAAGCATTACATCCCCAGACTTTAAGGTAGGATACATGAGGTTTCTTTCCATGCCGTATCTCATAGGGCGTTTTATCAACCTTTTTCGTTGGACCTATATTCACAAGTCTTGCGGCAGTTTCCAAAGCATAACTCCAAAAGGATTTTGGAAGGTTTGTTCGACACATCATTGATCGAATCATATCTAATAGAGTTCGATTTCTCCGCTCAGACACACCATTATGTTGTGGTGTTCCAGGTGGAGTGAGTTGTGAAACTATTCCACAATCCTTTAGATGGTCGATGAATTCCTGACTAAGATATTCACCGCCTCGATCTGATCGAAGCATTTTAATAGTTCTATTTAGCTGATTTTCTACTTCGTTTTGGTACTCCTTGAAATTTTCAAGAGTTTCATGTTTATGCTTCATAAGATAAACATAACCATATCTACTGAAATCATCAGTAAATGTAAGAAAGTATCTTTCTCCATGTCTTGACATTGTTTTGAATGGACCACATACATCTGTATGTACAAGTCCTAACAGATCATTGGCTCTTTCTCCAACATTTGAAAAAGGTGCTTTTGTTAACTTTCCACTTAAGCATGATTCGCATTTTCCAAACGACTCCGAACCTTTGGAATCCAGGATTCCTGCGGTTTTGAGTTGTTTAACACGATTCTCACTTATGTGACCAAGTCTACAATGCCACATATACGTATCATTAAAGTCCAACTTATTACGTTTATGGGAGATATTGCATAATATGTTATCGTTTTGGATTTCTATCTCATAGATCCCATTGTTAGGTTTTGCATCAAAGTAAAATACATCGTTAAAATAAGCAGAAATAAATTCCCCATTGAAATGATAATTAAAACCTTGTCCTCGCAAAGCCGAAACTGAAACAATATTTCTAGTCGAACTAGGAATGTAATAAACATTGTTCAAAACAAGTTCTAAACCAGAAGGAAGTAAGAGAACACATTCTCCTATAGCCTTCACAGCAACTCTTTGTCCATTGCCAACATGGACCTCCAAGTCGCCTTGTTTCAGCTTTCTAATCTTCCTTAGTCCTTGCAAAACATTACAAATGTGGAAACCACATCCTGTGTCAAACACCCATGTTTTGCTAGGAAAAGCAAAGATTTCAATAACATATATACTCGAGGACTCTCCTCCTGAAGCCTTAGCTTGCTTCAGCTCAGCTAAATACTTAGCACAGTTCCTCTTCCAGTGCCCAGATTCATCACAATGAAAACACTTGACATCTTTTCGAGGTTTCTTATTGGCAACAGATTTGCCTTTGCCCTTCCCTTTGCCCTGATTGCCCATTTTCTTGGTGTTAGGTTTGTTAACTTGTCCCTCCTTGATCACTAGCACTGGTGCAGTCTTGCTAGGCATGTTCACCTCAGCAGTTTTGAGCATCTGATGCAGTTCTGCAAGTGTCTTTTCCATCCCGTTCATATTGTAGTTCATAAGGAATTGGTCATATGACTTGGGCAATGAGTTTAGGATAATATCCCCAGCTAACTCATCGCTCAAGGGGTATTCCAGACGAGCCAAGTGATCAAGATATGCCTTCATTTTTAGCACACGAGTGCTAACTGGCGTTTCTAGAACATACAACTTGTTCTCCGCCTTGAGAACAATTTTCAAGTTGCGGTGCCAGTCCATGAAGTTGGAGTAGTTAAGTTTGTCCTTCTCTAAGATGGACTTGAGAGAGAATTGGGAGGCGGAATTGTTTTCAGTTGACATCTACAAAGTTCAAAATCTAATTTATTAGTATTTTATGTTTTAAATATCCTAATTTATCTTATGACCCAAAAGCAAAATTAATTAGGATGAGACCCCGATTCATCAATACACAGTGAACTGGCTTAGCACTGTCCACTGGTACGATTAGGTAGGTAAACAACGATTGTTAATTGTGTCCACTACACAACTCTCCTTTTTGGGGTTATCGCTAAAAAACGATGTATGTTTAACCCCAACTATGCCCACTTGTCAAACAAGCGATGTTTGGTCCTTTACTGTTAACTGTAACACCGGCCTATGTTACACAGGAACCGCGATGATTACCTTCACTCATGATCAACGCCCAGATGCAGGGTCAGCACTAACATTTGGGTTCGATATAAAATGGAGTGTTAACTCGTTAAGGGTGGCATGAAACATCAATTTAAAATTGGGATTTAATTTTAATATTTACCATAAATATATTGAATGACTCGTTAGCATGATGTGAGTCACACAACAGTTTATAAAATCCAATTTTATATTATTCGTGATAATTGAAACTCCTTTCAACACTCGACACGGTATAGTTTTAAATACCTTATTTAAACTACGTTGGTCGTATTATCGCGAATGGACTTGTTTTAATATTAATAAAACTCTTTTTATTAAATATGCTTTTCGGTTTTTATAAAACTTGTTTTAATAAAACCGTTGCCATGATTGTGAAAATTTTATTTATTTTGGGTTATCTAAATTATTTACAATAAATAAACTACAACCACAAAACATAATAATAAAATTAAACGAATCGAGCCCCTAATAGGTCGCCCGTTTCGTTTTAGCCAGAAACGAAACGAACTAGTCAAAAGGGTTTCAAAACAATTTTGATATAGCTCCCACTTGACCCGAGATCTCTATCTTCATGGAACCTGTTCGCCTTTTTTTTTCTTCGTCTTGATCTTGTACTTGAAGGATTACAACAATAAATTTGAAAATACAATAAAATCAAATCTATTCTAATCCTATCTATTACACCGGATCCAATATCCGTAATAAAAAATACAAATCAATGAAGAAATAAAACCATCACAAACACAACCATGACAAGGGTCAAATACCTAGGGCTCGATTCACATCACAATCCATGAACAACTAAAAGCTTTTGATCTTTTGTTAAAATAAACAATTTTTGACAAATAAAACAAAGATCAAAATTATAACTTTACCATCTATACGCGCGTAACCGTGGCTCTGATACCACTGTTGGGAATCATGGTATCGTATACACAGCGGAAGCGGTTTATATATTTAACGAAAACGGATTATATATACAATATATATAATAGCCGATTAATATATATAAATTATTAGTTAAATTTTATTAATCCGATTAATAAAATATTCCCAATCAGGATCTCAGTTAAACGCGTATAAACAAATAAATAATTAAACAACCATAGGGAGTTTAGTAATCAACGTTTGACGACTACACCGGAATTGTAACACGCGGGTTACAACGAATCCTCGCTAGTAGGAAGTTCACACCGAGCACGAACCAACCGGGAAGCAACACTTGCAAGAGGAAGGCGGTGGCTTGTGGTGGTTGTTGGCCGAACCAAAAGAAAAAGAGGCGACGACCCTTTTCTTCTTGGGTGGCGGCCGCTAATCACAAGAGGGAGGCAAGGGATTAGTTGTTTTGATAAAAGGTGTGATTAGGGTTTACTCCTTAACCCTCCTTTTATAAGACAACAACTTGCAATAAACCCCCTTGCTAAATATCTTAATACTCCTTAATATTAATCTTATTAATATTAAGTCCCTCAAGACTAAAACAATTATTATTTCATAAATAATAATTCACCAACGCGTGAACTTATCTGATTCGTGTACCAACGTGTAACTCTTCTGATCGTACCGGGTCGGGTTACGTTGATCTCGACTTTTAATTACATCGGACATACTATATATCCAACACTTGATTGCTTTTAATATCCAATGAGCCATAAGCACAAATAAATGGATAATGTCTATGAAGTTCTGTATGTACTAACTAACCACACAACACTTATGCTCATTTTATAATTACCATAGGATGATAAAAGATATGCAATTGAATTCATGTCTGCACAATTTTTTTTTTTTGAATTATGATAAAATATTACTCCATCATGTAAGTTCTTTTGTACTGGGGTGCAAAATTGCATCAAGTTTTATGAATGTAACCTTTTCGTTTACTTTAGAAAAAAGAGCTAATTTGCCACTGTATTCTGACAATTCATAAAACTTTCTTAAATTAATTATAAGTTTTCAATTTGTAAAAGTAGTTAATTTAATCATACTAACTATCTTGAAGAAGAACATACAATTTAGTCACATTAAATCGCCCGAATAGATTTATTTAGAAAACATCCATTTAACCAAAACAACCAAAACCAAGCCATATATTTTAATCTTTTGGATGAGTACATTTACAAAACGTTCATGTAAATCAAATGAATTACATGTCTTTGTCGTATAAAGTGAGGCAAGAAATAAAATAAAAATAAAAATAGTGGGTTCGACCCATATAATATTTAAAAGCGATTTAAGACTATAACTTTAAATGGTTTCTCCTGATGTAGTTATCGATCACAACGATTAAATCAATGGCTAATCGAGGATGAAAAATACCTTATTAAGTCAAATACCAGTTAAATGTGGAAGTTATGACAGATGAAACCAAGATGACCATCCTATTTAATGATCTTGTGAATGGTCGAGATAGAGGCCAGTGACGATTGTGGCAGCTTACACAACGACAAAAACAATCAGAGAGAAAGGATCTACTGTGTCGGTGTTCATTGGTGAAGTCGGTGAGTTCGAAGCTTTCAGTGTGGTGGCGGTGATTTGTTGGTCACACCGGCGAAGTGTGACTGAGCTTGAAAAAGAAGATGAAGGTTATAAATTGACGGTAAACCCGATTTTTCAGTTACCAACCCTCATTAATCATTAATTAAATTTTAAACGAGAGTCACCAGTTACAAATCACAAGAGATGGATTCGATTGGTAATCGAAAATGGTTATATGACCTTATATTTGAATTGAAATATAGTTTAGATTGACGTACCTACATATATTGATGAGAAAATTAGTTGATTTTAATTATTAGGTTGTTAGTTATAATAATATGAACTTTAATCATGAGAATATGATTTTTTTTAGATTTATATTAGTCTAATATTTATTGTTGACACTACTAGAAAAAATGTCTTTCTTGACATTCTTTTTATGACATACACTTATTCATGACGCGCAAAAGCGTGTGTCATTAAAAAACTGTCATGGATTTTGAAATCTAGTTAATTAATGACACAAATTTTTGCGTGTCAAGAATTTAATGTCAAGAAAGAAAAAATATGACAGTATAAGATGCTGCGCGTCATTAGTTTGTGTCATAAAAATTTCCTCAATTTCTAATTTCCCTCCTATCCCACCCCTACTCTCTCTGCTATAAAATCCTCTTATCACTTTGGGTTTTCTTTTTCACACAAACCCTAGCATTAAACCCCACCTCTCTCTCTAAACTCTCTATATCTAAACCACCATCACCGACGTCTTTCTCACCGGACCTGGATCTACTGTAATACCAACCGATCCTACGTCTCCGTACAACCATATCCGTATACTGGATCGAGACTCCAAACCTAGATGGAAACAATTGACGCACCTGTTCCCGAGGCTCGAAACGAAGGGGTACCAGTACTTGTGGGTGAATTAGGGAAACTGTTGATGAAATCATTGTGAAAGTTAATGAGGTACAAATTTTTGTTGATTAAAATATGCGTTTTTACTGTTTAAGTGCTCCTGGTTGTTTAATTTTGTGAGTTTTTGTTTCTGTTAGTTTTTTAATGTTATTTGATGACGTATGGTTAATTGATGACAATCGATTGATGTTTTGGTTGTTGAGGAATGGTTGAATTAAATAGTTTAGTTGTGTAAATCAAAATAAGGAATGGCTTTGTTTGTTTGCTGTAAAAAAAGGGATTTGATTTTGTTTGCTGTTAGATTTTGTAAACGATCAAATTGTAAGGTTCAAATGGCTAAGTGTAATAACTTTTTTTTTTTTGTTTTATGCTTTCTACTTTTGTATATGATACAGTTTTTAGATAAAATTGGAAAAAAAACTACAGTCCAATTGTGTTCCTCTAGTTGGTTCATTAATCGACTACAATGTCGTTTTGTTCTGAGTAAGGGCAACGAATCAAATTGGCAAAATGTCGACATATGTACCCTAGCTCTCCATGTTAGACTATTAGTTAATGCTGTTGTAATCAATTAAAACAACCATATGGTGATCATATCGTGTCCGTTAAATTTGCGTGCTTTTGTAAACAGGTTTTGATGCTTAAAATGGCATGTTTGCTGAAGTTACCTTGTTTAGCTTGCAATCGGTTGGAATTGTCGCCATAGAAGAGGAAATGTTCAAATGTCATTTCAATAGGTCACTTGCAGATCTATTATTTTCGGATGTGGTTAATGAAATGAAACATTTGAATATGGATTTTTTTTCCAGCTGAGACGTTGGTTGTCACCGGTGTCCGTTCGACAGCGTCAAGGGTGGCGGCTAGTGTTACTTCTCTTCCCTCGCTTTCTTTTTTTGTACAAGCTTTTATTATGCTCTACTTTTTTTGTTTTTCGTTGTTCTGTATCTAGGTCGATGTAGTTGGTCTTTTTTTTTATTAAGGTTTAAATGTACGAACATCGCTATGGAGATATGGTAAATGTGCAACGAATTTTTAGTAAAGTGACATCCTTAATGTTGTGTAATTATTGTAGTTTGACATCCTTACACATGAAGCGACAAAGGCTTTGTGATCTGCACGTGATCTAAAACCAATTCAGTTGGAGGTATTACTCAATTAACTTCAGGCATGTTGCGCTAATTATATGTGCTTTTTTTGTTTTACCTCATATCTCCACGTTTCTCTATTCTTGCATTCCTTCGTGAATTGTTGAATAATTTAGCTACACTTTTAGAAAATGTTTTTTAGGTTGGTTCTAATATAGAGGAATGGTGATTTCATTAAGATTGTGGTTAAAGCTGAAGAAATATTCAAGTGTGTTCTGTACATACTAATCTTGTAGGGTGATTCTCATAATATTAATATAGATGCACTTTTGGTGGCTAAGTTCTTTTAGATATGCAGAATGCCTTATTTAGTTATATTCATCATAAATTTTGATGACTGAGTTTATGAAATGACTTTAATCCTCTCGTTGCTCTGTTCTATAGCTTGTTGCATTTGCTGATTGTGCTGGAGCTTTAGACGTCATTGATGATTTGAAGAATTTTCTGGTACACAAATTCAATTTCGTCTTACGCTTAACCACGTCCTTATCAGCGTTTTTAGTTAAAGAGATTGGATTTTAAGTCCTGGTTGATGGTATGCATATGCTGCAAGCCTGCAACAGTTAAGATGAACTGTTTACCTGTCTAGTGATATTACATGAAGAGAAAAAAAGAAGAAATCACACTTGGTGCTTTGTTACAATATGGATAAAACTCATGTGGAAATATACTTAGGCTAATCAGTACTCAAGTATATTTGGCTAAGTATAGCACATAGGCATATAGCAGACCAGTTATTAGTTATTTCTATTTAGGATAGACAACATGTACATAATATGTTTTGTAATGCTAATGGTCTTCCTATCTTTAGAAGGGGTATGTTAATATAGCCTTTCATATGTTGATTCATAATATTTACTTTGGTGTTATGTATCTGTGTACCACACAAGTAGGAAGTAAATTATAAATTATTCACTACACCGAAAATGTCACCATCGCAATAAACAAGCACTTATACTAGCAAACTAAAAAAATTACCTTATACTAGTTATGAACTAACTTCGACTTTTCTAAGTTGCATATAAGAATTCTTAGTCCCTATAAGAATTCAGACATTCCACATGGTCCCCACAGTGACTAACTTCGACTTTTCTAATTTGCATATCCTTGTAATTGATGATAACTATTTGAGCCCAATTAGGAATCTTGACATTGTTACTTGTTGACATATTACCCTCCATACAATTCTTAGGGTCATAAGAACATTTGGGTTTTGCTTTGCAGGCTTGGAGAAATGGCAACAATAAAGAAAAACCACATGCCTAAGAACAGGTTTGGTTTGCAACTTTACTGAAGTCACCATAGCATGTATCTCGCAATCAAACTAATGAGTAGCAATGTAAATTAAGGCAAAATAAAAGTAGCAATGTTCTATGATTTATGTAAAATAATTGGCCGGCCTCGACTAATGTATTAATTTTATTATTGTCTCAGGTTGGGGGAAGAGCGGATCATTACGGGGATAAGGACATAGATGTCGTACGCGAAGAATGGTTAGGCTACGCCGCGACATTTATTTTCAAATGATCGAAACTTGTTTGAAGGCAATGTAATGTCGATACAATATATTTTTGTAAATGTTAAACGTTGTCTCGGATTAGTTTGTAATTAGATAAATATGGATTATATAATGAAATGATGTTTTTGTAATTAGTTTGCTAATTATTTTGCATATAATAAAATGGCAATAAATCCAGGAGGGTAAATATGTAATTTTACAAGATTTTTTTTTTAGATTAAAAATTATGACACGCAAAAAACGTCATAAAATTCTGTCATAAAATGTGTCACTAAAAATTGTCATAAAAACTGTCATAAAAATGTGTCATTAAAAAGTGTCATAACGCGTGTCAATAAATGCTGTCATAAATGTATGTCATAAACAGATGACACGCGAAAATATGTCATGTTAAATTTATGACACCGCCATCCTTGACATTCTTTTTCCTGTCATCAGACCCCTTTCTTGACACGTAATGCGTGTCAAGAAAGGGTTTTTTTCTAGTAGCGTGAGAAAGTGCATTTAATAGAACTTTATTAAATAATGTATTAATAAACTTTGATGTAAATTATAATACTACCCTTCTTAAATAAAGTTAAATTACTTTGTTATCCATCTAGAATACGTTATATAGTAGTATAGATTATTCTTTAGGATGGTTAAATATTGGTGTAAACTTTCTATTAGAAAATTTTATGAGAAAATTGCAGTTTTCGTCCCTGTGGTTTGCCTAAACTAACAGGTCCAGTCAAGGCTTAACACCCTGAGTACCTATGGTTTACATCCCTGAGACTAACGGCCGTTAGTTGTTCTGTTAGATTGTGGTGAAATAACTATTAGACCCTTAATTTTTTGAGTGAAATGACTTTTATACCCCCATCTTCTTCTCCAACCCACCCACCCACCCACCTGCAACACCTGCAACACCACCACCTGCACCACCACCACCACCGCCACCCTCCCTCTCCTCCACCATCTCCTCTCTCCTCCACCATCTCCACTCCACCTGCTAACACCCAATCCATTAAATAGAGCTCTCTGGATCCTCAACAACCAATCCATTAATCTGTAATAATAACAATAAATTCAAATAACATATAACAAATCAGAAGCTAATAAAACCTCTTCCTTCGTTCCGTAAACGCAGCAACAATCTCAGAATCAGTCGGAAAAGACGAAGGCAACACAATTAAACCCTGATCACCTGGATATCTTTCTTCTTTGCTTTGGTTTCATCTTTCTTGTCTTTGGAGTCTTGTGAGTTGGCCTTTTTGTCATCTGGGTATCTTTTTCTTTCTTTTTTTGAAAAAGAACAAGAAAAAAGGTAGAATTTTGTTACCATTTATTGGTACATGTTTTCTAAAATTAATCCAGATTTGAAACAAGATTAATAGACTAGGCTATGGAAACTAAATCTTAAACTGATTAATTAATCCATACTCTACTTGTCTAAGGTTCCACGCTGTCAGTTTAATTAATCACCTATGTATTTTTTTTATTTTTGTTAGCACAAATTACTATGTAAATGGTTGTTTTTCCCTCAAAATCAGCCAAATATTGTGTGAATTGTGATTTTTTTTCATTTTTTTTTGTTCAAAGAATATGACTGTTCAGAGTTGGAATACCTGCAACTATGGTGTCTTGGTTGTTGAGGATCCAGAGAGCTCTATTAATGGATTGGGTGTTAGCAGGTGGAGTGGAGATGGTGGAGGAGAAAGAAGATGGTGGAGGAGAGGGAGGGTGGTGGTGGTGGTGGTGGAGATGGTGGTGGTGGTGGTGGTGTTGCAGGTGGTGGTGATGGTAGTGGTGGGTGGGTGGGTGGGTTAGAGAAGAATATGGGGGTATAAAAGTCATTTCACTCAAAAAATTAAGGGTATAATAGTCATTTCACCACAATCTAACGGAACAACTAACGGACGTTAGTCTCAGGGATGTAAAGTGTTAGAAAAAGAAACCATAGGTACTCAGGGTGTTAAGCCTTGGCTGAACCTGTTAGTTTAGGCAAACCACAGGGACGAAAACTGCAATTTTGCAAATTAAGGGTATAATAGTCATTTCACCCATGTTTTCTAGGCTTGAATAATAAATGAAGCAACAGTATCGTATTCTTGTGGTAAACCCATAACCATTTGCAAAACGAGACGAGATTCACTTACCGGGTGATCGACATCCGTGAGTTGCTCGGCAAGATCCTTGATGCGTTGAAAATACTCGTTTAGAGACGAGCAGGAAGCCATTGTAGTTGTGGTAAAAGCATGTTCAAGAGTGGCCACGCGAGCATTTTTGTTGTTGAGGAAGTCCGTGTAAAGGCGATCCCATGTTTGTTGTGCCGTGCAACCGGTGTCACTAACACGTTTAAAATATGAATCGGAGATAGTGCCATAAATCCATTGAAGGACAATGACATCAATCTTGGACCACACCTTGTAAGACGGATCAGACTTGTCGGGTGGGCCGGTTCCATCGATGTGAGAAAGAACATCATACCCGAGGGCATGGAGCTTGAATAACTTCACCCAGTCCGAAAAGATGACCTTGTCGCCATCAAGGGTTCAGACTTTGGTTTGAATATTAGTGACGGAGTAGACCGGGTGAAGGGTTTTGGGGTTTGTAATGGTGGTTGCAGAGGATTGATCGGCCATGATCAAGAAAAAAAAATCGAAGTAAAATTGAAAAAGAAGGGCAGCGGCAGTAGGTTATTGAAGGTGCTCTGATACCATGTTAATGTACGTAATTCTCATTGATCTGTGAATGAATTCTGATACAAATATATAGACTAAGATATCCTAACTAACCTCCTATCACAATGGAGTTACCTAACTTACAATGCACATATTATGGAAAGATAATAATAGAGATTGACTAAATTAATATTGATGGGTTTGATGAGATTGATTGAGGGCCGACTAAAATGTTCATGTAACACTGAACAAAATTAGTTACTTTTTGTTACTTAGACATTTGCTAAGTCTTGGCCCACTTGTCAGCCCAATAACCCAATAAGTTTTGAGGTTTATAACAATAGGTATACAATGTGTTTTACTCAGTACGATTCATTTAGTATTTCACTGAGATTGGAGTACATATGTAGTACAAAGTACAAAACACCAAGTACAACATTCAAACATATATTAGGAGATTATTTTCTTTTAGTCTTCCATATATTATTTTCTTTTAGATAGATAAGTGATCACAGAGGAATTGTGAATCAAGTTTGTGGTGTTTCTTGAACGACGAAGACAATGGCCTCCTGTTTAGTGTTTATGGTTAGTTTTTGTTCGACATTTTTTCCCCTCAAAATAATGAAAGCAATTTAATTTTGGATCTATTAATTATAACATAAATACACTATATTAATATTTTGGAAGAATTCAATGAAAAGAATCCCGAAAATTGTTTCAGGTTTTACTCATTTTTAGATGCAGGTTTACATTGTTTATTTAGATATAAAAATACCATGAAAATGTGTAATTGTTTTGGAAAATTTTATTGTTCTTATTGCAGTTTTTTTTTTTCTCGTTTTTAGCTACAGTGTTTTTTACTGTAGAAAAATCAAACTAAAATACCGCAGTAAAATGTATTAAATACTCCGTAACTACAATGACCAGTATGAGTAAAATAGTAAAATACAACAGTAAAATTGCAGTTAAAAAAACAGTAAAATAACTTTAGTTCGAAATCAGTAATAACTAAAGTAAAATATTAATATGAAGTCTTCTTCATTCATAGAAAATCGTGAAAAATTACATCAAGATAGCGGGCAGGCGGGCAACAAGCTGCGCCGCCACCCCTTTCTGGACAGCAAACCCTAGCCTACTAAAAACGAACCCCTGTCCCCCGGAGTCGTGACACTGCTATGAATAACCCGTTGGACTCTGGTCAGGAAACGGATGGCTTCCGGTGCCAAAGCGCCAAAGGTATCAAATACCAGGGGTACGAAAACGTGTTGGTTCTCCTCACAGGCTTTAGCATGCTTCTCAACTTTCTTCGCCTCCACTTTCCGCACCACTTGCCCTGCTACA
Source organism: Ambrosia trifida (assembly GCA_028751855.1). NCBI lineage: Eukaryota > Viridiplantae > Streptophyta > Magnoliopsida > Asterales > Asteraceae > Ambrosia > Ambrosia trifida. The sequence continues at coordinate 62,008,196 of CM054127.1, forward strand.
AAACCAGTATCCCTCAAACCAACCAGCGGAGATACGCCTGTTAATATGATATTTTATTAATTTATTTATTACATATATGGTATTTAAAAAGTTTATATGAATTCATGCCTTATGAAAGAATAATTTTTTTTAACTAAAATTTGTATAATTTTCATTCTATGTTAGAGAAAATTACATCAAAATAACGGGTAAGCGGACAACAAGCTGCACCCCTTTTTTGAATGGAAAACCTAATCTACTAAAAACGTAACCTTGTCCACCAGAGCCGAGACACTACTCTGAATAACTCGCTGGACCCTGGTCACGAAACGGGTAACCTCCGGTGCCAATGAGCCAAAGTTATCAAAAGCTAGAGGTACGAAAACGTGTTGGTACTTCTCGTAGACTTTAGCATGTTTTTTTACCTTTTCCCCTCTGCTTTTCGCACTGCTTGCCCTACTGAAATAATATTCTCATTAAAAAAATATATTTTTTCACGTTTTGATTTATAATTTTAAAAAAAAAAACCACTTTTTTACGGGCTAATTCCTTATCAAAAAGTTAGATTATTAGAATGTTGGTCACCAACCACTGAAAACTAAATCACCAATTATGGTAGCGATCAAGAAAGTTTTTATTGGTTGAAATTTGTGTCATTAATTCTTATTAATAAAACTAAGGGGACGGGCGCAACCATTGTGTAGCATAGCTACCTTAATACTAGCACGGGTTTATCTTCACGGTGATTATGGGTAGTGAGATTCTGGTAGTCCTGTGAAAGGTTTTCGTGGTCTATCTCACGGGTGTAATCACGGTTGCAAAGGAGAAAGAGAGGGAAATCAGGTGCTCTACGGATGCTTCACGGGTGGTGCTGTCGATTGGTAGGGTTCACGGGTGGTGCTGTCGATTGGTAGGGTTCACGAGTGGTGGTCCAATTGGCAGGCTGAGATTTGTTCGTTGTCGGTGCTTCACGGATGATTCATAGTAAGCACCCCATCCCCCTAAGTAGAAATATCATTAAAAAAATTGAACTTTCTGTTTTTTCTCACTAAAGTTTGTTAACAATCTATTTGCATATAAAAATCACAACACTTTCAGTTTTTTTCTAACAAAAGTCACTCAACATTGTTTTTACCTAAAAAACATTAAACTTTCTGTCTTTCTCAGGGCATGTGTAGTGGAGGGCATTATGGGGCGTTATAGGGAATAAAATATTATAAAATAATAGAAGGAACGTTATGGGAAAAGAGAGTGTAGTGGGAATGGGCGTTATGAGGTTTTATAAATAATAATAATAATAATAATAGTAACAGCAGCAGCAGCAGCAGCAGCAACAACAACAACAACAACAACAACAACAACAACCACCATTCATCTTTATCTCCAACAAACCATCAAGTCGCACACCACCTTCATCTCCAACCATCAGAGCCACCACCGACATCGCTCTGTTTCTTCTTCTTTTCCTGCAACAGTGTGTGTGTATATATATATATATAAATAAAGTTTGAATTAAAAAAAAAAAAACAAACTCGATCTTGTGCCACAACGCTCGCCATCTCTATAACCGGCGCTACCAAAACGCCCCCATAACGCCGGAGGAGGTGGTGTTCCCCGGTGCTATGGGGCCCAAACCGCCCTATAACACCACCACTACGGAGGAACTCATAAAAGTCCTCTAACATTTTTTTTTTATGATATGGTTATTGGTTTTTTTTTTTTTTTTTTTTTTTTTTTTTTTTTTTGCAGTTTTTAAGATATTTTGTATTTATATATCTATTTTTGTAACAAATTGTGAATTTTTTTTTATCCTGTTGCAATAAAAAGTAATATTAGTTTTGCTAAACAATAAAAAAGTAGATTCTTTTGTTTTCAATAAACACTCATTTAGCATAATGGCCATCGTCTTCGTCGTTCAGAAACACATCAAACTTCAGACTTCACGATACGGATAAGTAGTTGAAGATTAACAAGGAACGATGCAAGCTAACAAGAAGTCAACTATCTTCAAACTGTAATATTATCCTTTACTATTTTACATGGGGTGGAACGAAAATTTCTAACTCGTAATATTATTTTCTACAGTCGTAGATTAACTCATGTTAACAGACAAAAACGACAAAAAATATGGGTATCGACTGTATAATTGGAGCACCACGTAGAATGATTCATGAAAGTTGAACAAACTTGGATGTTTCAACCAAAACATACAAACGAGCAATAAACGACCCGTAACGCCTCAAACGAATTTTGTTGTATTGGGACAACTAAAAACATTTTAAAATGAATTAAAATTAATTTTTAATCATAAAAGGTATTTATAATGAATTAAAACAAGTTAATTTTTTTTTTCAAAATAAGGCCAAAGCGCCTAGCTTTGGCGAAAGCTAGGCGCCTGCTGAGCTTGATTAGACCATAGGCGTCTAGCTTTGGCCAAAGCGAGACGCTTTGGCCTTTTAAAAAAAAATTAATTTGTTTTAATTCATTTTAAATACTTTTTATTGATTAAAAATTAATTTTAATTCATTTTAAAATGTTTTTAGTTGTTCCCAATACAACAAAATTCGTTTGAGGCGTTACGGGTCGTTTATTGCTCGTTTGTGTGTTTTGGTTGAAACATCCGAGTTTGTTCAACTTTCATGAATCATTGTACGTGGTGCTCCGACTATACAGTCGATACCCATATTTTTTCAAAACACGATTTTTGCATGTCTAAATCGACATGCTGGACTTCCGGTCTCTGTTTGACGCGTTTCATAATGTTTACTAATTTCCGAATCTTGATACTTTCAAAAATCGTTTGTCAAATCATAACCATCATCATCATTACACCCTCAAAACAGAAATAAAATAACAATAAATCATTGCTCAGACGTTAGGGTTTGATAAAGACAAAACTTATTATTAAAAAGCAACAAAAACAAAATTGGAACCTTAAATCGTACGGTGAAATAAAGAGAGGCCCATTAGGAGTGCCGTGGAGCAAGATCGTCGGTTTGCTGTAGTTGATGATGGCGCAAAGGTTAGCGGTAACTTTAAATTTTTGAATGATCATCGGTTTGCTCTCTATATACCAATCAACAATCGATCCGACTGTTTATTTCTTTCTACAACCGGTACAATGAACTCTGTATGGGTTGCGCGTTAGCGCCAATCCGATTGTTAAAAGTATCAAGAATCTGAAATTAGTAAGACAACTTTTCAGGCAAGCAAGTAAAATTCAGTTGTTATCGGAGAGATATTTGTCAACGATGATGGCAACCTGATAAAGGCTGAACACGAGTATAATCAAACAGCGATGTCAAGGGTTTTAAGACAAGGAAGATGAATTGGTCACTGATCATTACAGTTATGCCTTTTTTGATTAGAAAATATATTCCTAAACAATTAAAAACAACTTTTCATGCAAGCAAGTAAAATTTAGTTGTTGGACATTGAGATTAATAACTTCTCCATGGAAGTTCCTAAAATAGTTAAACAAAAGCTGAAATTAAACAGTTATTTGGAATGTTCCGGATCATTACAGTGAGATTGATAACTTCTCTATGGAAGCAACAAATTCAAAACAGAGGTAGGTTTGCCAGAGGGTCAGTATTCATATATATAAAGAGTATAATCAAACAAGGGTTGTTATCGGAGAGATATCGGTCAACGATGAAGGCAACCTGATAAAGGCTGAACACGAGTATAATCAAATAAGGGTTGCCCTGAGTTTGATTAGCTTGAATCTCTCTGATCCATGGTATCCACTAACCGTAGCGATCATTACAGTTATTTGGAATGTTTCTGATCATTACAGTAACGATCGCTTTACAACGCCGAAAACGACTATCATCACGCGATTTCTTTTGACAGCCAGTACAACTAATCAGGTTGCCTTTTTTGATCAGAAAATATATTCCCAAACAATTAAAGGCTGAACACGAGTATAAATAAACAAGGGTTGTTATCGGAGAGATATCAGTCAACGATGAAGGCAACCTTATAAAGGCTGTACACGAGTATAATCAAACAAGGGTTGCCCTAAGTTTGATTAGCTTGAATCTCTCTGATCCATGGTATCCACTAACCGTAGCGATCATTACAGTTATTTGGAATGTTTCTGATCATTACAGTAACGATCGCTTTACAACGCCGAAAACGACTATCATCACGCGATTTCTTTTGACAACCAGTACAACGAATCAGGTTGCCTTTTTTTATTAGAAAATATATTCCCAAACAATTAAAGGCTGAACACGAGTATAATTAAACAAGGGTTGTTATCGGAGAGATGTCGGTCAACGATGAAGGCAACCTGATAAAGGCTGTACACGAGTATAATCAAACAAGGGTTGCCCTGAGTTTGATTAGCTTGAATCTCTCTGATCTATGGTATCCACTAACAGTACAACGAATCAGGTTGTCTTTTTTTTTTTTTTTATCAGAAATATTAGAGTTAAATGCCATTTTCGTCCCTAAGGTTTGGTCATTTTTACTAGTTTCATCCAAAAGTTTATTTTTTATCAGCTGAATCCAAAAGTTTTCAAATTCTTGCTGCTTCCATCTAAGTGCCTAACTCCGTTAGTCAATCTCAGTTAACTGAGGGGCAAAGTTGTCAATTCAAAATCGTTTATATAATAATAATAATAATAATAATAATAATAATAATAATAATAATAATAAGGACAAATTACACTTTTCGTCCTTTAGGTTTGGGCCATTTTTCAGTGGATGTCTTTTCGCGTTTCAGTTGATGTGTTTCGTCCTTAACGACCTAAAATCCTTACACCCACTGTCCTAAGGGCCTAACTTGGTTAAAAATTTCAGTTAACTTTGGTCATGTGCAAGGCACATGAGGGTACTCTGGTAATTTCACTTATATATATATATATATATATATATATATATATGTATATATATATAAATAAGCCTCTCTCGCACTCCTCTCTCTTGCCACCACCACCACCAATTGCTGCCGACCACCACCACATGTCTGACCACCACCGTCGTCTCCTTCCTCTTCCCTCTGTCCCCCTTTCATTTAAATTGAATGATTTTTTTAAATGAAAAAATCTCTCTGTCGTTTCTTTCCTAGCAACCACCACAACCACCACAGTAAACACTACCACAACCATGGTCTCACTACTTTACCCACAAACCTGTCACCAAACCCTATATAAACAACGAATAGAAAGATAATAATATAAACGCCTCTTCATATCTTCTCCATTCTCAATTCGTTACAGGTAATCATTCAATTTCACCATCATACAATTCGATCCTATAATCACTCAACCAATGGAGCTCAAACCCATGAATCCAAGATAACCCATATCACATCTGACCGGAATCAATGGAATCCCGATAATAAAGTAAAATAGGGTGATGTTAAACAACGGGAATGATGGAGGACGACGGTCTAGGTTTCGTGAAGATGTAGACGACGGAGATGGTTGCTCGGGATTCTATCTCTCCGGAAAGACGGATGTATTTCTAGAGGTTAGGGTTTCAGTTGGTGGGGTGTTTGGTGTTGACAAGAGAAAGGGGGCAGAAGGGGGAGGGGTTACGGCAGTGGGGTTGGGACCGGGGGGGTTTCCGGTTGTTGCAATAATGAATGTGGTGGCTTCTGGCCGGATTAAAATGGTCGATGGTATCGAGTTCTGATGTTTCGACAGTGGTGTTCACCACCGCTCCCTTTTCTCTCTATATCTCTCTCTGCTCTCTCTCTCTCTCTCTCCTCTCTATCATACTCGACCATTGATGTAAATGTAGCTGTTTGATTATTGAAAAAAATAAATAGGGATGATGGCGGCGACTGGTTGTAACAGGTAGTGGTGGCTGGTTGATTTATAGAGAGAGAAATATTGTGGTAGATGGGGTGGTGGTGGTGGCAAGAGAGAGGAGTGAGAGAGAAGCTTATTTTTATATATATAAGTGAAATTACCAGACTACCCTCATGTGCCTTGCACATGACCAAAGTTAACTGAAATTTTTAACCAAGTTAGGCCCTTAGGACAGTGGGTGTAAGGATTTTAGGTCGTTAAGGATGAAACACATCAACTGAAACGCGAAAGGACATCCACTGAAAAATGGCCCAAACCTAAAGGACGAAAATTGTAATAATAATAATAATAATAATAATAATAATAATAATAATAATAATAATAATAATAATAATAATAATAGTAATAGTAATAATTAAACTTAGTATAATACTCGTTCCACCGATAATCTTTCCAACATTGTTTTCCAAAACTTTCCACAATTGAAATATTCATTCATTTCTACACTATCATATATTATTATCCTACACTCATAACTCACATTCTCCACCACCACCAATGGCCGGCGTTGATTCCACCGCCGTCCGTGCCGCCGTCCACTCCCTCCTCCGCCTCGTCAGGGACGTCAACCCCCAGCCCACCACCACCACGATCACCTGCAACCACCTACTAACCATCTCGGACCACCTATTTCCCCCTCTCGATCTCTACCTCTACGTATTTCCTTATTGGAAGCTGTATGCTTCATGAAAGTACCATGTTTCATTAATGAATCTTTTATGTGTGTTGATTGTAGAGGTATTGCAACCTTTAATTGGGTCTGTTATGAAAAATGTTTGGATGTACTTGACCCAAGTCAAAAGTATACTGAACACATGATTTATAACCATGGTATTCAAGTATATGTTGCCATCTTTAACATGATTACTTTTTTGAAAATGAAAGGTTTTTTTTATAAAGGTGGGGTTTTGATGGTTAAAGAAGGTTTTTGGGAAATCCCTCAATGGTTGGGTTATTGAAGGTTGTTCAGATCTGGTTTTAGATTGGGATTGAGTTGCAGTGTTTAGGTTATTGATGGTTGTTCAGATTTGTTATTTTGTGGGGGGTTTTTTTTTATGATTGGGTGAGTCCTGTGATCAACATCAAGATCTTGTTCATAAAACATGGTTATGGAGATGAAAGAACCATGATTAAATGGTCGTTGCTTTTTGTGGTTGAAATGATCCATGATAATTTGTGGGTAACATTCAGTGCAATGAATGAATCAGAGAGCAATATAAGATTTATTTTTTAAACAATATATAAAAGGGTATTTTGGTCTTTTAACTAAAAGTTAATAGAAAAAATGGATGGAGTTAACGAGTTGGATGAAAACAGCAAGACTTTGAAAACTTTTGGATTCAGATGAAATAAACTTTTGGATGAAACTAGCAAAAATGGCCAAACCTCAGGGACGAAAATAGCATTTAACTCGAAATATTATATTACAATAATATTACCTTGAGAAAAAAGTTGTGTTTGAAGCCTTGTTCTTTCAGTTTACATTTTGTTAGGACTTTAAACAGAGAAGATGAAGGGTTAGTTAGTAGGTTACTCATTATTGCCGGGATGCAAATCGTGATGTGATGGATTTTTATATTTGCAACCTAGTTCCTTTCTACCTGGTTGCAAAGGAACTTCAGGTCAGCCAGACGTTTGTCAAAAGCAAGTGTGAAGATCAAGATCAAGATCAAGAAGAACAGTGCTCCAACACGGTCATTTAGTATGGTATTAGGGGTTGGAAACTCTGAAGACCAATGACCCTATGACAATTTGATCGATATCATCCATCGCTATTTCTGCCACCTCGTATGATTTGTAGGTGTGTGTTGTATGTATAAAATAGTGAATTATTGTAGTGTGTTAGGTATATGATGGTAGGGTTTGAAAAGAAATAACACAAGTCCTTCTTTAATGTTGTTTATAATTAAAAGGAACTAGGTTGCAAAGGAACTTCAAGTCAGCCAGACGTTTGTCAAAAGAATTTTGTACTATGCATTCTCACATGAACATCCAACAACAATGGTATATGAATAGTGACCCTGTGTAAGGGTCTTGATGAATATCTTCATCAATCTCCTTGATCTACGCATAAGTGTGAGAGTAGATTTCCCTATGAGGGTGACTAACACGGTTAGTGGATACCATGGATCAGAGAGATTCAAGCTAATCAAACTCATATCTCAAGCCGGTGCAAGTTATGTTGGAGCAATGGTTGTGGAAAGAAATCGATAGTAGGATCGGTGGTTGTGGAAAGAAATCGACAGTAGGATCGGCGCTAACAAGCAATTCCTAAAATAAATCTTTCGTTAATTGCTACGGTTAGTGGATACCATGGATCAGAGAGATTCAAGCTAATCAAACTCATATAAAGTGTTCAATGTCACTGTGAGTACACATTGTGCATGACATTACATTTTGCATGTGTCATTTCAATTGGGCCATACAGGGTGCCAGTCCTACAGCAAACCGAAGGTAAGCATTCTTCAAATCAATGGGAAGGTAAACATACTTGAAATCAATGGGAAGGTAAAACAATTCCAGCACCTGGATATCAGCCAGACGTTTGTCAAACGAATTTTGTACTATGCATTCTCACATGAATATCCTTGGATGAATGTATTAGGGGTTGGAAACTCTGAAGACCAATGACCCTCTGGCAAACCTCCGTAAAGGTCTTCAGAGTTTCCATGGGAAGGTAAACATACTTGAAATCAATGGGAAGGTAAATGAGAATCCGGTTAAAAACCGAATCCAGGGATCGATTAAGCGAAAACAACTCGGTTTCAGACGGAAGATATGAGACGAGACAGAAATCGACGAAAACAACGCCATCACAGATTCGTATTACATCAGAAACGGTTACAGACACTATCATCAATAGGATAAACATCTATCTCGGGGCCGGGGGAGGCCGGGCATGACCTCCCCCTTGAGAGCATTCAAAGCACAAACTCAAAATCTTAAATGAAAACCAACAAATGAGATTGCTATTTATAGTCCAAAACATAAAGCCACGTTCGCCCCTTTAATGAGGTCGAAACTGCAGGTTCGACCCTTGTAGGGTTCGAACCAAGCACTTATGTTTTGGTCTATTTTAACAAATGCATCAGATCCATAAAATGCCCTTATGGATCACCACAATCTCATGTAATACAATACAAGACTCAACCCTAGTCTATTCGACAGTAACGTCCATAGAAAGTGCATCAACAGTAAACATACTTGAAATCAATGGGAAGGTAAACAATGAAGGCAAACATACTTGAAATCAATAGGAAGGTAAACAATTCCAGCACCTGGATATCAGCCAGACGTTTGTCAAAAGAATTTTGTATTATGCATTCTCACATGAATATCCTTTGATGAATGTATTAGGGGTTGGAAACTCTGAAGACCAATGACCATTTGACAAACCTCCGTAAAGGTCTTCAGAGTTTCCATGGGAAGGTAAACATACTTGAAATCAATGGGAAGGTATACAGTGAAGGCAAACATACTTGAAATCAATGGGAAGGTAAACAATTCCAGCACATGGATATCAGCCAGACGTTTGTCAAAAGAATTTTTTACTATGCATTCTCACATGAATATCCTTTAATGAATGTATTAGGGGTTGGAAATTCTGAAGACCAATGATCCTCAGGAAAACCTCCGTAAAGGTATGAAGGCAACATATCTTGCTGCAAAAGAAACTAATCACACCTGATCATTCTCTGCCACATTATATAACATTCTCTTCTTCTTCTCTTACAATCACTTTGCCAATAATACCAATAGACTACCCTCATGTCGGTATGGCCATCACCTAGTTCCAGGTTGCCTTCAGTTGTTGTTAGAGAGATATCTGTCAACGATGAAGGCAACATACTTGAAATCAATGGGAAGGTAAACAATCCTCATCCAAAATGTTCTTACCTAGAGCTACCAACCATCCGGTTGTTTTCAGGTTGCCTTCATCGTTTATAGATAATGAGATTCGGTGTTGGATCATAAGCAAAAAGGTAGACCACACTACTGTTAGTGAACCCTGTGTTGGATGGAAAGTGTCTTCGGCTTAAATGTCTTTGTTGAGTTGAGTTGGAGCAATCCCTGTGTTGGATGGAAAGTGTCTTCGGCTTAAATGTCTTGTTAAGTTGAGTTGGAGCAATCCCTGTGTTAGATGGAAAGTGTCTTCGGCTTAAATGTCTTGTTGAGTTGAGTTTTAGTGAACCCTGTGTTGTATGGAAAGTGTCTTCGGCTTAAATATCTTGTTGAGTTGAGTTGGAGCAATCCCTGTATTGGATAGAAAGTGTCTTCGGCTTAAATGTCTTGTTGAGTTGAGTTGGAGCAATGTCGATAAAAGTTGGTGGTTATTATTTTGTTTTTTAATTTTTATAATTTTTTTACAATAATTATATTAAAAAAAATAAAAAATAAAAAACCAATTCAAAACACAAAAAATACCACAAAAATAAAAGCTGGATTCCAAGCGCCTCGCTTAGGCCAAAGCGAGGCGCTTAGGGTCAAATCAGAAAGAATAACTTACCTCAGACCGAGGTAGTTAAAAAACTAACCAAAGCGCCCCGCTTAGGCCAAAGTGAGGCGCTTAGGGGTGGGGGTGGGGGTGGGAATAGAAGTGGGGTGGGGGGGGGGGGTGTTAATATAACCACCCAAATAAAATCAAAGAATGAGTTTCTATAGCTAAAGCACTTGTTAAATTTTTTTTATATTTTTTATTTTTTTATGGGAACTTACCATTCTTATTCTCAGTTTCCCTTATCGTTTGAAATCTAAAGTTTCTCCTTCATATGAACAGAGTAGGTAACATGACCTAAATCAAGGATGAAACTATCCTTGAAAGATTATATTAATTGAGTGTATATCTTCATGTAATTGTTTATATTTTATTTCCTAATATATGATGCATTGTATTTCTATATGTTGTAATTCTTAATGCGAATGAAATTGATTTGGATCTTCACATGATATCATCCTCACTTGGCGATCATCCCTTTTTCTTCTTCTTTACCTCGTCGTCCGTCGTCCCTTTTAAAATCTGATTATGTCTACTTATGGACAAACAACCACCATTCCTTTTCATTCTCTTCTCCACTTTAATCTTTTGAATAGTATGTTTTTCAAAACACACATGCACTCCAGGTAGTGTCTTTTTACAATTTTTCAGATTTTACGTGCCTCCATATCCTACGCTAACAACTCCTCCACCAATTTAAATTCGTTGGTAGAAAGTCTTCTTGCATACGCGTGGCCGTCTAAATATTCAGCAGGACCGTGGTTATATTCAGCGTTCCTCACATATATCATCCAAGCGTCATGCTTCCCGTCATAGAAGAGCACTTGAAAAGGGCAACCAATTTTTTGGTTGCCTATTCTCCTCTGCGTACTCTTTTGTTTGCCACTGCGGTTCCATACTAGCTAAACTTTCACGTCCAAATCATTACCTTTTTTGGATCATCAGCAGGGGCAGACCTATTAAGGTCGATACATAGTCACCGGACCACATTGAATTTTTGCATTTATATGGTGTTGTAAGTACAAGTTTTTTTTGAGTGACATCAATAATATTTTGGATAGTGACTACATTAAAAAAGCGGAGCTTAGCGAGTGTCTAAAGCTACAGTCCGTGAAAAGGGGTAAAATCATGGTCGGATTTTATTTTTTGGCAAGAATCGTCGATGGCATGTTACACAGATGAAGAAGATGAGTAAAGGTTTGAGGTGTGGCTTGTACATCACCAGTGCTAGACCATGAGTTAAACTGTATGAACTTATTAAACTTGTTTTGGAACATTAAACCTGTTTTGTGCTAAACCATCTAAACTTGTTTTGACACGATAAAACTTATTAAAACTAGTTAAACAAACGCACAAATTCACCAATATTATTGTTGACCCAACCTATTTTAAGCATGTGTTCAGGTACGTGTCCGGGAGTTTTAAGGAATGATCAGCTGCAACTCAGAGTCTCACCGATGGACGAATCCGAAGATAATCAAGAAACCATAGAGACCATTCGACTAGTGTATGATTGGAGATTAGATAGAATTGTCGTTAGAGGAGGTATTATGTATTCTAAACCAATATTCTTTATAAAAGATTAGTTATTGATAACGCTTTCGCTGTTTGCTCACATTATGTGTAGTTTAGCACCATTCTGGAATTTCGACCAGGCCCACCTTGGTCGGGTTATGACAGTTGGTATCAGAGCAAATAGCTGAAGCGAATAAGAACTCCATTAGGCTTCAATCGTGAACCCTAGAATCCTAACCTTTGAAACCACAGAGTTTATTTCGGTTTGGAGAACCGAAACACGACGGATGAACTAGAGATGCAACAAGGTGATACCGAACGAGTCGACCACGGGTACTGAACACATTAGGACGAGACCTTACCAGGAACACACGAGTAAACTAGTGAAACAAACCACGAGAAGGTGAGATATCATGATTTTGATAAAGAATATATTTGGATACTTAATTGAGGCGGGGAAGTGATTATGGTCGCGAACATAATCATGGATCCGCAGGCACAAGGGCATTTCGGGAATATTTTATTAAAGATCATGAGTGTCGGATTAACACCCTTAAACGGAAATTGTGTAAACCACTTTGGCTTGTTACCGACAAGATAGGAATACACGTTACCTTTAGTACTTTTTGGTCTCCTAAACGTAATATTCCCATCTGATGGATGATAGTCTCAAACCCGTTGAATGATTCTCCGTCATTTCTTAAAACACCTTGATATAGCTATTCGTGAGAAGCTGCTTGTTTGTGTAACAAACATTCCAAACTTCTATTTTGGAAAACCAAACTCATGCTCTATGCTCCGTTTTTTGTCCCAAAACTTTACTTATACATCCCTTGAGACTCGACATTCGTTCATTTGAGCATTTTGCATATTCTTCAGATTGGAAATATTGTGAAATCACGTTCTGATAAGTGTTTTGAACTCTATTTGTCGTATTCCCCTCGATTTCATTTCGCAAAATCTTGAAAATCCATGGTCACTTTAGCAAAACTTGTGAGCAAAGTCATCCAACGGGGCTTAGAAACCCGATGATTTTTACTCGTTCTGTTATCAGGAATCCCTTGAACACCGTGTTCCAACTCTTTTGATAACACTTAAGTGCAAAAATTCCCACACTTGTTCCTGGTTCTCTGAATATTTAAGTCTTTTCGGGAGGTGTAACTCCTGGAACCTTATGAGAATGCCAAAGAAATCTTAGTTTACCAAACGATCCCTCCAAATCTGTGTTAAGATTTTCTTATTACCAACCAAAATGTCGAATTTCCTTTCAAACCATCGAAAAAGATGTATCTACCACCATGATTATCCAATTTGGACAAATTAAACAACTTCGAATATATGAAACAACCTTGTACTCTAATTCATGTGTAACACCTACATTCATTCCTGCGAAGTGCAACACCTGATTCTTTAGAAATAATTTTGACGAGACGCCAGTGAAGGATAGATAATATCGTGTAGATTTCACATTTAATCTAACCGTCCTGACTGAGAAACCCTTGAATCCTTAGATGTCAAGTAATAAATAACCTAGGAGTATAATCCTCCTTGTTAGAAAACTCTTTCCGTTTATAACGAAACCATTAATTCCAACCAAAGCAAAACATTTTCTCTTTTCCCATGCTATCCAAAATTTTACTACTCTTTGCATTTCGATCATTCTTGTTATTCGAGTTAGTATCATTAAGAGACATAACACCTTGATGTAAGGTAAATTGGCGATTACGGTCCAGATCGAAATCGCAAATCTGCAGGTATGTTATGGTGGTATGGAATTCCATGTGGGTTTTTGGAAAAAGTTCCAGTTCTTTTCAGAGGTATCAAAGGTGTGGTGGGTTGGCTGCGGTACACCCTATATATAAACACCGATGGTACATCAGGAAAGAGACTGGGAATCAATCCAAAAATAAACCCCATTCCTTGGAAAAGACTTCCGGCACGTTTCTGGAGTATCAAAGGTGTGGTGGGTTAGCTGCGGTACACCCTATACATAAACACCAATGGTACGTCAGAGATAAGACTAGAGGTCCAAACTATAATAAATTCTAGACAAAAGCATTGATTCCGATCGAATGTCGCAGTCCTTGCGAAGACGGTACGCTCGATGTGAAAACAAAGAAAAGATTTGAACTCTATATTTTTCAAGCGAAACTCTCTGGTCAAAACCAGAAGATACCGTTTGGTTAACGGACGTTGAGGTCCCCCGGAAATTCAATCCAGTTAAACCCACTTGTTGGAAAATAAGAACACCAAAACCATTTCAGCCTCGTATTGTAAACAACAAGGATAATACTCAATATAAAGAGTACTTCTTTACCAAAGCCCAAGTGACGCACAACTTGGCAAGTGTAAAGTTGGTTTTCTCGTACTCAGCCATTCGAATGCCTTTCATCCCTCCCCATTGTCTCGTTTCATTACACTGATAAGGAAAAAAAACAGGATCATTCTTAAAACCAATCGAACGGCCAAAAGCTCGAGGAATTTACGGATCCTGTTTCCATGATTTCCATGCCTAGCTGTTTATTTACCCGTTTGACGACTGTCAAGCCATTGATTTGGTAAACCTCCCTTTATTTAAACACCCTGTCTGATGAGTCAATCTCTATACCCTCATCTTGTAAGTAGAAATGTTAAGGTTTGGAGCCTCCCCATTGTTCGAATGAACCGCAAACCTGTTTGGAAACACAGTACGACCTGCACATGCCCCTGGTATACATAGATCGATGTAACCTAGTGGTATGTTTATAAATTTATTTCCCCATTTTTTCCGGTAGTAGGACCTATTTACCTAGAGATATAACCATAAGTTCGTGTCCATGAGTGACGCTGGAGAATACGATAACCTTAACAAGTTATGAGAATGTTAATCGAACTATGAGATATATCCCTAACCATAATTTCGCGGACGAAATTCTTATAAGGGGGGAGAATGTAACAACCCCGGAGTGGACCCCAAAATTTTTTCTCGTATAATCAATAAAACCGTGTAATGATCAAGTAACAAAAACAAATATTAAGCAAGTCGATTATGTGCGGAAATAAAAACCGAACCAATGTATATTAAATATTATTAAAGAATACCGTCATGAGACCGAGCTAATACGCTATACGAACCCAACCCGTACCCCTTTGCTTATTCACCACCCAAGACACATGGCACCTTGAGATGGTTCCATGTGCCTCCCCACACATAAAACCTTGAATGGTTTTAGAAAAACCATTTGAACCATTCCATTATAAAAAAGCCCCAAACCCATTGCCTTGTCTCTAATATTAACGCACACACACACATTACATAAACCGCACACACACACATTGATTATTAGAGAGAGAGGGAGAGAGAGAGAGAGAGAGAGAGAGAGAGAGAGAGAGAGAGAGAGAGAGAGAGAGAGAGTATCACAACCCGACCCAGGTGGGCCCAGTCGGAATACAGATGGTTACCAAAACATCGCGCAATGCAAGCAAACAACGGAAGCAATGTAAATAACTCTTCTTTTATAAATAATAATAGTTTACATATTTATACAATGTACGCTTTCTAATACAAATACTCTAGGTAATGTTCAAGGTTCTCGCTTGACTTCTGATTCGTCCGCCAGGGATAGTTCGAGTCGTAGCTGCTCCATCCTTCTAACTCAGTCAGGTACCTGAACACATGCTTAAAATGGTTTTGGGTCAGCAATTACGCTGGTGAGTCCGTGCGTTAGTTTAAATGGTTTTCCAATAAGGTTATCATTTCAAAATCAAGTTCATAAGGTTTACACAGTTCAACACATGGTGATGTACAAGCGACACCTCAATCCTAACACCGAATCTATCTACTGCCATTATAGATTCTCCTGGCAAAATACATGTCACAACGGCCCGCAGGCCTCAATGGAGGGTTTTCCGGGCTTCCGGATCCACTGTGCGTGGGGGTTTCCCCAAGTAGCGCTACCCACATATTAAGTGGCCCAATCCCCTGGGTTAATGAGTGTCGGTATGGTTATTCGGCAGCTACTATCTTGTCACATCATACAATTTGTAAAAAGGAAGCATGCATTCACCCCAAAATAGTTTAAATAATAAAAGAGGGGATGGTTCACGAGACTCACCTGGATAGCAATGCATACGAATAGTTTATATTAACCGAAGCGTCTGACGTCTCGTACGGCTAAACTCCTGGTCGAATCCTAAGTCGACAACATTATTAGTCTTGGTTTCATTCGTAATGATTACACGTGTGGGACGAGCTCGAGCGTATGGTTCGTTATTATTTCCATATCCAAATATCAAGTTCTCGTCTTAAATCCAGTGTCCAAATGTTTATCATCTAGCGTCCGTCCTAGTCTACAAGTCGATATCCGTCTTATTCTACAAGTCGATATTTAATGTAGTTTAGCTAGTGTTTTATATTTATATATGACATTCCTTAATATAGGTTCGCCTAACCAAGTCCATGTCCTAGATGACCGAGTCTTTTGTCCTATTGTCCGAAGGTTACAACTAGTATTGGTTTAATATATATAAGTTGATGTAACATGTATCACTATGTATGAACCAATAGTCTAATGTCCAAGCTATAGTTGTCGGGTCCGTATTCTAGGCGTTTATCGTCCATGTTGTTATGTCAAGTCTCTTGTGTCCAAATGTCCAAAGGGTCGAGGTGATATTTATTCTTAGGTGCCAATGTAGTCATCAACTATCTAGACCATTATCCAAATTTCAGTATTCAATATCCAAGATACCAAGTTACCAAATGTTCGTACAACTAGTCCGCAAGTCATCTAATATCCATTCGACTCTTCCAACCATCCTAGCTATTAGTTTAATGTCCAATTCCAAATATCAAGCTCAAGGTATACGCTAAAGTTCGTCTAACTAAGGGTTTTGGTCCATGTCCATACGAGCTCGTCAAGTTCCCACACGCAACACGTAATATATATATATATATATATATATATATAGATAGATAATTAGAATGTGTAAATGTTTCGGGTCTTGGTTATACCTCTCGTCCGGACTCGATACACGTTGACTGGTTGGCTGTCCAGTTGACTCGGTCACCCTCTGTTGACCGAGGGTTGACTTTTGTTGACCAATGCTTTGAGCTAACCTCTTGCTCGTGACCCGAACATAAACCAACACTAAACCTCATCGTCTACTTCGGCCCATCTATGACCAACACCTCTGTTTCCCGGTCGTAAACCACCGTGACCACCAAGACCACCATCTTCTTCATATTCCACCACCCACTACCACAACTAGCTTCCAACACCCAACCCCTTTTCCACTGTAACCCCTATCGGAACACCCTACTCTACCGTAACCCACAATCATCCAGCAAGGAACCACCATAGTTATTAGATAGGAGAAGGGGTTTTACCTTGAGATAGATCTGACCCGATCGGAACCCATGTCACCATCGTCATCTTCTTCTGCTCGATTGAACCGGCCGGCCATACGCCATGGCCGGTGGACTCCTCTTCCTCAGCGTCTCTCTCTTCTTTTCCTCTCTGTATCTGCGTCTTTCTCTCTCCCTTCGATCTCTCTTTCTCTCTAACAATAATCATCGGTGCAGGGGTATGGTGGAGGTGAGAAGCTGTGGGATTGTGGTTGCCGGAGAACCGCCGGAGGCGGCGGCGAGGAGCTCCGGCTCCTCCTTTCTCTCTCTAGTTCTTTCCCTCTCTAATTCTCTTGCTTATTATGAGTAATGTGTGTGTGTATGTTCTTAAGAGATAGAGATAGAGAGAGAGAGCAGGTTTTATATATGAGGCAAGTGTATGTGTTGTAATATTAGGAGGCCATGGGGCACATGGCACACTTGCCATGTGTCCCATGATGACTAATCATGTTGGTCACGGATGGGTTCGTTAACGTGTATTAGCTCGGTCACGAACGCGTGTTATAATAATATTGATTATATTATTAGGTTCGGTTTTCAGTTTCGCACCTAACCGTCTCGCTCACTTTTGGTTTTGATCCGCTTTTATTACCCGATAATAATATTATTACTCGAAAATTTTTTAGGGTCGGTGCCGGGTTGTTACATTCTCCCCCCCTTATAAGAATTTCGTCCGCGAAATTATGGTTGGGGTTTGATGTATTGTAAAATACATCTATTTCCAGTGTAAAGTCTGTGTAATTTTTGAGTCGTTTAGATAGTGTTTTTATTAGTTTTAGGCTTGTACCGGTGTATTTTATTTATTATAGGTTTTTATAGATTTTTTATTAGCTTTGAGTTATTTTTAGTACTTATGTATTTATTTTTCATTTTGTAGGTGATCATAAACGTTGGAGCGTAAACGAATAACTTTGATCAAGTCAAGAACACCTGAGTCAAAAGCACGGAGTTATACTACTATATATAATAATAGTATATTAGATAATAATAATAATAATAATAATAATAATAATAATAATAATAATAATAATAATAATAATAATGGACAAGTCCATGTTTAGTAACGTAAAAAAAATAATAATAATTAAACAAAGGGTCCAACCCAAGGCCCAAGAATGTGTAGGGTGACATAATATTGATTCTAGAGGCGGTAATAATTATGGTGGAGCAAATATAAGACAAAACGATGATTTACATAGGATGAAGGGGGGCGCCGCAAAAATCATTGGGAAACATTCTTTGACAGCGCACAACTTCTTGGAGAAGAGACAGAAGCTGCGCACAAGAGAACATAAATATTATTTGGAGGCAGGTCAAGGGTTGAGGTATAGGTGCCAGCACGGGTTGGTTCTATCTTATTTATTTATTTTATTCAAACCCGGTATGAACACCATTAATATGTTTAGTTTTTATTGTTTTGATTCTATCATGACTTTTATTGGCTAAACCTTGACGCTACCTAGGCGATGATGAATACGCTTGTTTGATTTATTTTCTTTTGGTCTTGGAACTTTTGGTTGTGGGTTGAATTTTAAAGTAAAGAACTTTTTATTTTCTGGTTTGATGTGTATGCATATTTAGTTTTGTTTAATTAATTTTTATAAACTCCACTTGCGTTTTTGTGAATGTCTTTCATGTATGAATGCGGGTTAGGTTGCGGACTGAGTGTTAGCGACTAGTTTATGGTTAATTCTGCAGGTTATCCATAGGAGTTGTAATTGTTAGTTAGATAATTCTAAGTATTCTACCAATTCTCAATAGCTGTGAGGTGCGAGATTGTTGGTCTGTCTAGGGTGTTAAATTGCTAGATTTAGAGGCTTTGTGAGAAGATCTTCCTAGTTTCCCTAGCATTCCTTGTAGGCCAAGTCTTATCAGAAATATTGTAGTTACCCCTTTGCACTTTTGGGTGTATTGTGACTTTCGCGCTGTGAGGTAGACTGTCTAGCGGGTACTTTAATATTCGAGTAGGTAAGCCTGTGAGGGTAACCTCTCAACCGGTGGTTTAACAGCACAACAGTATTCTAGGGTTTCCCCTTGGGAAGGGTCGAGGGTGTCTAGTTTATTCTTGATGTTTAGTATTTTAAGATCCCGTTTCCACACCAGTTCCATAGCCATTAGAAATTTATCATTCATGTGTAGGATTCTAGCCTAGGTAGTGCCTTCCCATCACCTGATTTTAGTTACGGTTCCCAGTTCTTGTTCTATAGTTTATTTAAGTTTTATTTTATTTATTTGCATTAGTTTGTTAGAAACCCCCCTTTAAGCAATAAAACATTATTAAGTCAGTTTGTAGATAAGTAATCGAGTCTAGTTTACGTTTTCCAGTAGAGTCTCGTGGGTTCGATACTCGGACTTACTTTAGCTGTACTGTACTGCACTGACCGGTACACTTGCCGGTTGTGTGGTTTAGGTTTAGAGAGTCTTAGGTTATAAATTTAAAACTTAGAGTGTCTAGTTTAGGTTAATTTAGTTAGTTTTTATTAAACCACTTTAAGCACATCAGGGTTATATCTTGTAGTCCAATCACCATTCTCATACCTTGTTAAGGTTATTCGATTATCTAGTGTCACTCATGGTTGCGAACTTATAGTTACTTTGCTAGGTAGACAGGTCTTACTACAGGAAAACGGAAAAATAAATTCAAAATGTACCACAAAATCACAAGGAACAACCGATACTAGAGCTCTATACGTTCATACTATGTTTTTCAAACCAGGTTTGCGGCTCATACGAACAATAGGGGCTTTAAAACTTAACAATCCTATTTACAAAATGAAGGTATGGAGATTGGCTTATCCGATAGGGTGTCCAATACAGGAAGATTTATCAAATTGGTGGCTTATCAATCGTCAAGATGGTTAGATAAACAGCTAGGACATGGAAATCATGGAAACAGGACCTGCAAATTCTTCGATCTTTGGTTGTTCGAGTAGTTTTTGAGAACGATCTTGTTTTATCTCCTTATCGACCAATGAAATCAACACAATGGGGAGGAAGGAAAGGCTTAATAATTGACGAGCATACGGAAACTGACTTCAGACTTGCCAAGTTGTTCGTCACTTGGGCTTTGGTAAAGAAATACTATTCATACCGAGTGTTCTTCTTGTCGTTTACAATGTAGGACCAAAATGGTTTGAGCGCTCTTATTTTTCAATGAGTGAGTTTAACGGGATAGAGTTTCAGGGAACCTCACCGTCCGTCATCTGAATGGTATCTTCTGGTTTTGACCAGAGAGTTTCACTGGAAAAATGGAAAGATCAATTATTTTCTTTGCTTTCACATCGATCGTATCATCTTCGCAAGGATTGTGATATTCGATCGGAATCAATGATTTTATTCAAAATAACAGGAAAGGATATTCGGTTTGACACAACGTCCAGTAGCAATTTAGAATTTATTATAGTTCAGACTTCCAGTCTCATCCCTGACGTATCATCGGTGTTTATATATAGGGTGTATCGCAGCTAACCCACCACACCTTTGATACTCAGAAACGTACTGAAAGTCTTTTTCAAGAAATAGGGTTTATTTTTGGATTGATTCCCAGTCCCGTTCCTGATGTATTATCGGTGTTTATATATAGGGTATGCCGCAGCCAACCCACCACACCTTTGGTACTTCAAAAACGAACTGGAAATTTTTCCCAAAATCTGCGTTGAATTTCATACCACCAAAACGTACCTGTAGATTCACGATTACGCTCCGGATCGTAACCGTCAATTTACCTTACATTAAGGTGCTATGTCTTTTTACATAAATAACTTAGTTAACAAGGGAGGTTAAAAGTACAAAGATCAGTTATAAACAATGAAGAAGACAGATGGACGTTTTACTTGGTTGAGTTTTATGGTTTGATAACAAACGAAAAGTGTTTTCTAATGATGGGGAACATTTTCCTTAGGTTGTCTCTTGTCAAAACTTTCTGATTCGAGGGTTTCTATGTCGGAACAGTTAATATAGGTGAAGATTTCATATTTCTCGCTAACGTCTTGCCGAGATTTTCCGAAAGATTCTGGTATGAAGGATTGTAGATGGTTTTACACAAGTCATGGTAGAGGAATGTTTCGCACGTCAAGAGTCATTTGATTCGTTCAAGTTGAATAATCATGGTGGTAGGTACATCCTTGTCCAAGGTTTAGAAGGAAAATCGGCATTTTGGTTGATATTTCTAAAGATTTGAACACTGGTTTGGAATGATCATTGAGTAATATAAGGTTTCTTTAGCATTTACATATGGTTCTAAGAAGTCGTTCAATCCAAAAAGGGCTTAAACATCCAAAAAGCAAGGAGCAACCGCCAAAATTTCTATACTCAAGTGTTATAAAAAGATTAAAAACCTGTGTACGAGAGTTCTTAGTGATAAAACTGAGTATGCACCAGGTTTCTGAACTGAATTAAGTGACTTTATTCAAAGATTTCACCGAAGCATTGAAGGAAGTTACAAGAATTGGTGTGATAGAGTCGAAAGAACTATGATGAACGGGGTCCAATCGTGTTCCTCAAGACGTTTCTTCAAGGTTTCGTCTTATCAGAAGCGTTTCACACGAAGTTTTGAATGATATATTTCGAGCTTCAAAGGAATATAAACTAAGATTCCACAACTATACAGGTGTTATCTAGCGTTTCCCCGGTGCTCAAGAAAAGGCACTTAGAATGTTTGTTACATAAACAAGGAATTATCCTGGATAACTCGATCAAAGTGGTATAAAGGAATGATGAAGGATCACATAATGAGTTCAAGGCTACACTCCATCGAGTGAGAATATCATGGTTAGGAAACCAAGAAACACTCAAGATGAGGTGCATTACTAGTTCGTTAGTATCAAGCCGACGTGATTTACCCAAGTTTTCGCATTCAGGGGTGTTAATCCAACTCTTATACTTATGATCTTTGATAAGATATGCCCGTAATGCCCTTGTGCCTGCGGATTCATAATTATGTTTGCAACCATAATCATTTGTCCGCCTCACTTAAGCATCCAAGCATATTCCTATCAAACTCATAATGTTTTATCCTGTTCATGTGCACATTGTGTCGTTGGTTAGAAAAGTTCAACCTAATGTGTTCAGTACCCATGGTCGACTCATCCGGTATCCCCTTGCTGCAGCTCTAGTTTGTTCGCCATGCTTCGGTTTTCCAAACCGGAATTAACTCTGTGGATTTCAAAGGTTAGGATCCTAGAGTTTACAGTTGAAGCCTAATGGAGTTCTTCTTTGCTTCAGCTGTTTGCTCTGATACCAACTATCACAACCCGACCCAGGTGGGCCCGGTCGGAATACAGATGGTTACCAAAACATCGCGCAATGCAAGCAAATAGCGGAAGCAATGTAAATAACTCTTCTTTTATAAATAATAATAGTTTACATATTTATACAATGTACGCTTTCTAATACAAATACTCTAGGTAATGTTCAAGGTTCTCGCTTGACTTCTGATTCGTCCGCCAGGGATACTTCGAGTCGTAGCTGCTCCATCCTTCTAACTCAGTCAGGTACCTGAACACATGCTTAAAATGGTTTTGGGTCAGCAATTACGCTGGTGAGTCCGTGCGTTAGTTTAAATGGTTTTCCAATAAGGTTATCATTTCAAAATCAAGTTCATAAGGTTTACACAGTTCAACACATGGTGATGTACAAGCGACACCTCAATCCTAACACCGAATCTATCTACTGCCATTATAGATTCTCCTGGCAAAATACATGTCACAACGGCCCGCAGGCCTCAGTGGAGGGTTTTCCGGGCTTCCGGATCCACTGTGCGTGGGGGTTTCCCCAAGTAGCGCTACCCACATATTAAGTGGCCCAATCCCCTGGGTTAATGAGTGTCGGTATGGTTATTCGGCAGCTACTATCTTGTCACATCATACAATTTGTAAAAAGGAAGCATGCATTCACCCCAAAATAGTTTAAATAATAAAAGAGGGGATGGTTCACGAGACTCACCTGGATAGCAATGCATACGAATAGTTTATATTAACCGAAGCGTCTGACGTCTCGTACGGCTAAACTCCTGGTCGAATCCTAAGTCGACAACATTATTAGTCTTGGTTTCATTCGTAATGATTACACGTGTGGGACGAGCTCGAGCGTATGGTTCGTTATTATTTCCATATCCAAATATCAAGTTCTCGTCTTAAATCCAGTGTCCAAATGTTTATCATCTAGCGTCCGTCCTAGTCTACAAGTCGATATCCGTCTTATTCTACAAGTCGATATTTAATGTAGTTTAGCTAGTGTTTTATATTTATATATGACATTCCTTAATATAGGTTCGCATAACCAAGTCCATGTCCTAGATGACCGAGTCTTTTGTCCTATTGTCCGAAGGTTACAACTAGTATTGGTTTAATATATATAAGTTGATGTAACATGTATCACTATGTATGAACCAATAGTCTAATGTCCAAGCTATAGTTGTCGGGTCCGTATTCTAGGCGTTTATCGTCCATGTTGTTATGTCAAGTCTCTTGTGTCCAAATGTCCAAAGGGTCGAGGTGATATTTATTCTTAGGTGCCAATGTAGTCATCAACTATCTAGTCCATTATCCAAATTTCAGTATTCAATATCCAAGATACCAAGTTACCAAATGTTCGTACAACTAGTCCGCAAGTCATCTAATATCCATTCGACTCTTCCAACCATCCTAGCTATTAGTTTAATGTCCAATTCCAAATATCAAGCTCAAGGTATACGCTAAAGTTCGTCTAACTAAGGGTTTTGGTCCATGTCCATACGAGCTCGTCAAGTTCCCACACGCAACACATAATATATATATATAGATAATTAGAATGTGTAAATGGTTCGGGTCTTGGTTATACCTCTCGTCCGGACTCGATACACGTTGACTGGTTGGCTGTCCAGTTGACTCGGTCACCCTCTGTTGACCGAGGGTTGACTTTTGTTGACCAATGCTTTGAGCTAACCTCTTGCTCGTGACCCGAACATAAACCAACACTAAACCTCATCGTCTACTTCGGCCCATCTATGACCAACACCTCTGTTTCCCGGTCGTAAACCACCGTGACCACCAAGACCACCATCTTCTTCATATTCCACCACCCACTACCACAACTAGCTTCCAACACCCAACCCCTTTTCCACTGTAACCCCTATCGGAACACCCTACTCTACCGTAACCCACAATCATCCAGCAAGGAACCACCATAGTTATTAGATAGGAGAAGGGGTTTTACCTTGAGATAGATCTGACCCGATCGGAACCCATGTCACCATCGTCATCTTCTTCTGCTCGATTGAACCGGCCGGCCATACGCCATGGCCGGTGGCCTCCTCTTCCTCCGCGTCTCTCTCTTCTTTTCCTCTCTGTATCTGCGTCTTTCTCTCTCCCTTCGATCTCTCTTTCTCTCTAACAACAATCATCGGTGCAGGGGTATGGTGGAGGTGAGAAGCTGTGGGATTGTGGGTGCCGAAGAACCGCCGGAGGCGGCGGCGAGGAGCTCCGGCTCCTCCTTTCTCTCTCTAGCTCTTTCCCTCTCTAATTCTCTTGCTTATTATGAGTAATGTGTGTGTGTATGTTCTTAAGAGAGAAAGAGAGAGCAGGTTTTATATATGAGGCAAGTGTATGTGTTATAATATTAGGAGGCCATGGGGCACATGGCACACTTGCCATGTGTCCCATGATGACTAATCATGTTGGTCACGGATGGATTCGTTAACGTGTATTAGCTCGGTCACGAACGCGTGTTATAATAATATTGATTATATTATTCGGTTCGGTTTTCAGTTTCGCACCTAACCGTCTCGCTCACTTTTGGTTTTGATCCGCTTTTATTACCCGATAATAATATTATTACTCGAAAATTTTTGAGGGTCGGTGCCGGGTTGTTACAGAGAGAGACTTAGAAGGAGAAGGAACCAAGGGGGAGAGATCGGAGGACCTTTGGTCGTCCACGGCAGTGTAGCAGCGAAGCAACCTCCAAACGACACAACCCCACCCCCTTCATATAGACCACACTCAGATCTGAATGTTAGAGAAAGAGAGCGAGAGAGACGCGGAGGTAGAAAGAGATGAACATAGGAGTTCGAAGAAAAGACGAAAGTGACCGAGAGAGAGAGAGAAGGAAGGAAGAAGAGGAGTCAAGTGGTGGTTCACGGCGGCGGTGCCGCCCCTATTACTCGGTCACCGTCGGACCCAGGTAAAAACCCGACCCATCTCTTTATTAATAATCTATAAGGATTATGATGATGATTGTTGAGGCGGTTGGAGATGATGATAATGGTAGGTGGTCAGGCGGGTGTCAGTAGTGACGGGTGACGGTACGAGGTTATTTGGTGGCTGATGACGAGCAGACGATGGTCAGGGGTGGTGGTTACCGGACGGTGGTTACAGACGACGGTGGGTAGTGGTGATGATTCGACAGGATGAAGGTGATAATGGATTGGGATGTTTGGGTGCTACTCGGCTGTCAAAGAGATGGGTCAACAGTCAACTGCATCGGTCAACAAAAGTCAACCATGGTCAACAACAGTCAACCTGGTCAACCGAGTCAACATGGTCAACAAGATTTAGATCCGAACGTGAGGTATAACCAAACCCGCTAACTCCATGCTATTAATTATGACCTTTATACTATATATATATATATATATATATATGGCGTGTGGGACTTGACGAGCATATTATATTGAGTATTGGCTATTGGTTTGGACATTTGAAATTGACAATATGAACCATAGCATTTGGGACTTAGCACTTGAAACATTGGACATAAGGTTGTATTAATACGAACACTAGCTCGCGAGGAAGGTACATCGGATCATAAGACCAAACCATGAGTTAGATTGGACAATTATGTATACCATGAACTTTACACTTGGAGTTGGATGCTATGATGTAAAGCTTGGACATCTGGACACGACACCTAGACATAATAATGTGACATAAGGTTCGGGTCGAGACATAAGCTATGGATACTAAATATAAACATTTAAGGGAATAGTACCTTGACAACGTAGACATAAGAAATGAACTCGACTATATATATATATATATATATATATATATATATATATATATATATATATATATATATTGAAGTCTAAAACATAAGTTTGACAAGAATAACCTGTGCTATGGTACTTATATGTTTATATGAGATGGAACTAGATAATAGAGGCGACATTAATATAAAGACTAGAAACCATACGCTCGAGCTCGTCCCACGCGTAACCATGTAATCTGATAAAAACCAAGACTAATAATGTTTGTCGACTTAGGATTCGACCCGGAGAATACCAATACGAGATACCAGACGCTTCAATTGTTATAAACTATTCATGTGAATCGCTTCCAGGTGAGTCTCGTGAACCATCCCCTCTTTTCTGTTTTAAACTGTTTTGGGGATTTATACATGCTTCCAGTGTAAAACCAGCGTGATGTGATAAACCAGTTTGATGTGACAAGGTGTGCTCCCGAATACCAAACCTTCACACTCATTAACCCAACAGGAGATTGGGCCACTTAATATGTGGGTAGTACTACTTGGGGAAACCCCCGCACACAGTGGACCCGGAAGCCCGGGGAACCCTCCACTGCCGTCTGTGTCATGTATTTTGCCATGGGAATCCACAATGGGAGTAGGTGGATTCAACATATAGGTTTGAGGTGTGGCTTGTACATCACCAGTGCTAGACCATGAGTTAAACTGTATGAACTTATTAAACTTGTTTTGGAACATTAAACTTGTTTTGTTCTAAACCATGTAAACTTGTTTTGACACGATAAAACTTATTAAAACCAGTTAAACAAACGCACAAACTCACCAACATTATTGTTGACCCAAACCTTTTTTAAGCATGTGTTCAGGTACCTGCCCGGGAGTTTTAAGGAATGATTAGCTGCAACTCGGAGTCACATCGATGGATGAATCCGAAGATGATCAAGAACCCATAGAGACCATTCGACTAGTGTATGATTGGAGATTAGATAAAATTGTCGTTAGAGGAGGTATTATGTATTGTAAACCAATATTCTTTATAAAAGATTAGTTATTGATAACGCTTTCGCTGTTTGCTCACATTATGTGTTGTTTGGCACCAATCTGGAATTTCGACCAGGCCCACCTTGGTCGGGTTGTGACTGTTATATATATATAGTTTCGAATTCATTTCTTATGTCTAGGTTGTCAAGATACTATTCCCATAAATGTTTATATTTAGTATTCATAACTTTTGTTTCGACCCGAACCTTATGTCACATTATTATGTCTAGGTGTCGTGTCTAAAGTGTTAGATATCATTGTCGGATGTCTCGTATGTCCGTGATTCTATTTAGTATTAAGTGTCCAGTTTCTACTTTAATGTTTTCAAGTCCGAGTTAAGTGTTTAATGTCCAAAGCTCTAAGTTATCTTATGTTCTTGCGACTAGTGAAAATGTCCAAGCTTTACATCATAGCATCCAACTCCAAGTGTAAAGTTCATGGTATACATAATTGTCCAATCTAACTCATGGTTTGGTCTTATGATCCGATGTCCCTTCCTCACGAGCTAGTGTTCGTATTTGTACAACCTTATGTCCAATGTTTCAAGTGCTAAGTCCTGAACGCTATGGTTCCTATTGTCAATTTTAAATGTCCAAACGAATAGACGATGCTCAATATAATATGCTCGTCAAGTCCCACATGCCATATATATATATATATATAGTATAAAGGTCATAATTAATATAACTAGCGAGTTAGCGGGTTCGGTTATACCTCACGTTAGGATCTAAATCTTGTTGATCATGTTGACTCAGTTGACCAGGTTGACTGTTGTTGACCACGGTTGACTTTTGTTGACCGATGCTGTTGACTGTTGACCCGTCTCTTTGACAGCCGAGTATCACCCAAACATCCAAATCCATTACCACCTTCATCCTGTCGAATCATCACCACTGCCCACCGTCGTCTGTAACCACCATCCGGTAATCACCACCCCTGACCACCATCTGCTCATCAACAGCCACCAAATAACCACGAACCGTCACCCGTCACGGCTGAAACCGCCTGACCACCTACCATTATCATCATCTCCAACCACCTCAACAATCAGCATCATAATCATTCCAAATTATTAATCAAGAGATGGGTCGGGTTTTTACTTGGGTCTGACGGTGACCGAGTAATAGGGGCGGCACCGCCACCGTGAACCACCAATTGACTCCTCCTCCTCTTCCTTCCTTCTCTGTCTCTCGGTCACTTTCCTCTTTTCTTGGAACTCCTCTGTTCATTTCTTTCTCCCTCTTCGTCTCTCTCTCCCTCTTTCTCTAACATTAAGATCTGAGTGTGGTCTGTATGAAGGGGGTGGGGTGTAACATTCGCAAATTTTCTAATAAGTTAATTATAACTTTGGGGGGTCTAAAGTAACAATAATCCATAGTTGAAAATCGCCTAAAACCATATATTTTTTTTGTCATAACGTTTGGGGTAGTGTTGTAACACCCTATATTTTTATAAAATAAATTTATTATTTAATTGAAATGAGTTAAACGATAAAGAATTGATAGTTTCTAAAGAATATCGATTCAAAAATAATAATAATAAAATGCTAACTTAGATGCAACTAACGGAGGATTAATGAAAAAAAAGTAATTAGTATTGTTTTCTAACAATTGTAACTCATAATTTTAATATAATTAATTCTACTAATAAAAATAATAGGTTTGAAATGTAAGTTTTCCATGTGGAATTCAATAAATTTGATTATTTTTAAAACCGTCAAATAATAATATGGAGAGTCACAAATAATACATGGGTTTATGATAATACTAAATAGTGTTTATATGATATTACAAGATATAAACGACTTAATGGTTTTTTTTTTAAATGCAGGTATGTAACTGATTTAAGAAGTTAATTTAGATTTTAAATACAAATCCTTCCTTGTTTCCTATATTGTCATTCATCGTAAATGAGTACTACTACCTAGAAAATTGTAACCGATCACAATAAATTTATTAAATTATCGTTTCATTTGAACACTAATTACAAGCAATTAAAATATGGTGAACCTCTCATCATGGTCTTGAATTTAAAGAGTTTATCAAAACATGAATGTGTGTATTGGGATGCTATATATACTGATACTACATCAATATTTTTTTTTATCACACTTCATAAACCCACAACAAACTAAATGAAATCGAGTTCAGAAAGTCTTCAAATCGGATGCAAACCTTCGACCAAAACCTCTTTGTGTTCGACCTTTAATCATACTTGTTGAATTCCTCGGAATTTCCATTACTTAACTCACGACCGCTTAAGTTGATTTTGATCGCTTTCGCAAACTGTGAGTATATCTTTCCACTTTTTACTATTTACTCTTTTGGGGTGACTCATGTACAATTATTACTAAACTTATGTGTATTATTTATAAAGCAATGTGCTCATTGATATGTTTTGTGTGAATTGTATGAACGATTTGTCAAAGTCATTAACCTTTGGGCCGCACCTAACAATGAGTAGTACTACGAATTATATCCCTTGGTTACTTACGTGAACGAGTTAAGTCCTTGGTCATTGTTATGGTTTTTCTTAAACGATGTGTGAACGATTATTGAACGATGTGAGGCTTGATTTTGATCCTTTTACATATTACAATATCATAGCACATACATTGCGAAACACTTTTCAATTATATGTATTTAAACAGGGTATGCTCACCAATACATTTTTGTATTGACCAAATTATTTTCGTACATGTTTCAGGTTATTTGAGATGCATTCGTTAAGCTTTCGGATTCATATTTAGATTTTGGTTCATTGTATTTCAGTTTAGGTAACATTTAGAATCGTTGTATTTCATTTCAATGTAATAAACTATTTAATCAATGCATCAATATTTACACTTTTAGTCCATGAGCTATTGAACAATCGTCACTACGTGACACCTCAATGTTTCCGCCATCGGTTGGGGTGTTACATGGGGGTTGTGTCATTAGGAGGTTGCTCCGCTGCTGCACAGTCGTGGACGACCGAAGGTCCTCCGTTCACCCCCCTTGTTTCCTTCTCCTTCTAAGGGGGTGTTTGGGATTGAGTTGAAAAATGACTTATTGACTTATTAACTTTTTGAAAAGCCAATAAGTCAATAAGTCATTTGGAAAAGCACCAAATCATGGCTTTTCAAAATGACTTATTGACTTATTGGCTTTTTCAAAAAGTTAATAAGTCAATAAGTTGTTTCCAAACTCAATCCCAAACATGCTCTAAGTCTCTCTCTCTCTCTCTCTCTCTCTCTCTCTCTCTCTCTTTTTCTAATAATCAGTGTGTGTGCATTAATATTACAGACAAGGCAAGGGGTTTGGGGCATTTTATAAAGGAATGGTTCAAATGGTTTTTATAAAACCATTCAAGGTTTTATGTGTGGGGAGGCACATGGAACCATCTTAAGGTGCCATATGTCTTGGGTGGTGAATAAGCAAAGGGGTACGGGTTGGGTTGGGTTCGTATCGCGTATTAGCTCGGTGTCGTGACAGGTATTCTTTAATAATATTTAATATACATTGGTTCGGTTTTTATTTCCGCACATAATCGACTTGCTTTATATTTGTTTTGGTTACTTGATCATTACACAGTTTTATTGATTATACGAGAAAACATTTTGGGGTCCACTCCGGGGTTGTTACATTTGTGATGCATAATATGTTTATTGTTTACCATCGTAACGAATGTTTACAGTGCAAAACTATGCGATAAAAGTCGCCGAAACGTGACTTTTAAAGCGCATAACGAATAGATTTTGTGGCTGGATTAGAACAGCAAATTGGTCCTGTTTAGTAGTTTATATGCAGGTCCTAAAGTCTAAATTAAGTTTATAGGATGTCCATAGCTTGACATGAAGTGTTGGAAACTTCTTTGGTATGAAAATTGCTAGAATGTGTACAATTGTGCCTTGTATGTTTATGTTGATTTGTATGAAAGGATGTGATGATTTTGTTAAGTATGTGAAGTTTATCTTGGAATGATAATTGTGTGAATACCTAAATGCAATTATAAGGGATAGGTAAATTAATGCTAAATGCATGCACACGAGGTCTAAAACTTAACCAATTGTCAAAATCACCAATGGGTCGATAGGGTAAGGGTTAATGGAAATTCCATCCTTGGGATTAAACTAAGTCGAGGATGTTTGGTGAATGACTTGATTAGATTTAGAATGGTTTCTAAATTAGCTTTATGGATTATAGGGTGTTATAAGAAAAGGATTGTGGTTTAGATTAGTCAGATACGTGAATTGCTACGATTGAGGTTAGTTTCACATCCCCTTTTCTTTAAAATGTTTTTGAACGTTTTTAATATCGGGTGATTAACATGCTGTATGATTATTAGAACTAGAATTGTAGGACAATTGATGGCCTTAGGCAGGTGTACGAGTTGTTGCTGAGAGTACCTCGTCAGTCCCGCCGGATGGACACTTCCCTGCACTTCTTAATCATTAGCTCTTGAATTAGAGCCGTGGTTTATGTTAGTAGATCTATTGGGTTGACGCCCCTTTCCTGACCAGTAGAGTGGGTCTTATAGGAAAACATAACCTAAAACGTTCCTCTTTAATTAGGGTTTGAACCTCGGGAAGACAAAGTTGTGGTTTGATTAGGAGTCTTAGGTTACTATCATCCTTGTTAGATTTTCGTGAGTCTACTTGGTTCTATTTGAGTTGTACTTGATCATACGTACAATTTGAATAATAAATTTTTTTATTGTATAAAACCTGTGAACTTGCCAACATTTTGTTGATATTTTTAAACATGTTTTTCAGGTACTGATGCTTAGGGGTTTGAGAGTGGGTTTGGCAGGGCACTACTATGGACATGATGTTGGGACCTTTAATCTTTAAAAATTATGTTTTCTTTTAACTTGTAAAACAATGTAACTTTTACTTTCGCTTCATCTTGGTGAGACATGTTTTCTTGTTTCTAAACAACTTTCACTGACCATGAAAATAAAGTATGTTAAACTAGATGAAGATGTCCATACATAATTACATGTGTGTTGCTAAACTTTATGGTAACAACTTTCGTTACCACATGACTTACTTTCCGTTGTGCGCTGTCGGAGTGTGACATAAACCATAGACAACCTCCTTCTCTTGCGAATCAGGAATACTTGATTGATCGAAATTATTATACCAACATGACATTTTTTTAGAAGAATAAAAAAACACACGAATGAAAGAAAACGCAGTAGAAGAAATGATCGTCTGCGAAAATTTTGAAGAGAAGGAAGAGAAGGAAGAGAAAGAAGAAGAGAAGGGCCACCCATAATACAACTTCGGCCAAATACACCTCGTATTGGTCTATACGATGCGTATAGGGTATCATGTGGTAGATGCTTTATGTAACATCATACTAATACGCCTTGTATAGACCAATACGAGATGTGTTGAATCAATCACTATCCCTTGCAGTCAGGGTAGTCAGACTTTGGGGGTCATGTGAAACCCTATACATATTGGTCAATACGAAACGTATAGGGTTAATTTTTTTTTGTTTTTGTCTTTTCTTGCCCACGTGGGAGAAATACTTGTGCAACTACTAATAACGTTTTATATGATTGATGGTTTTTATCTTTTTTACTTTTAGACTATCTGTTGTGGGTATAGGTGGGTGGGGGATTTATCGAATAATATTTTGCCACGTCAACGCTTACTTGGCACTGGTTAGTTGCCGGCGGTTGCTCGTGAGAAGGTGTTATGGGTCAAGGTGAGTGAGTTTTTTTTACCAAATATATTTAAATATTTACCTTAGTTTTTTTATTAAAAAAACATTAAACTAAAAATAAAAGAAAAATTACACTAAAAAAAACATTAAACTAAAAAAAAAAGAAAATTACACTAAGAAAGAAAAAGAAAATTACGCTAAAATAAAAAAAAACCTAACGTTGGCCCGAGCGTAACATTTGTCACGCCGAAACGTGGTGAAAGTTATGGCCAACCGTCAGAAGGTACTCCACTTTGGCGAAGGCGGCGAGCACATCATCGGTTTCGTTGGGCATATCATTCTTCACCGCTTTGTACGCGGTTTCGAAGTTTTTACACTTCGATTTGAAGTCCCCAAACTTGTGGGAGATGGAGTCATTGGTACGGTTGGTACCCCCGAAAAGGGTACCAAACTCGGCTAGAACCCTGTGCCACTGTGGTCCGCGAGCCCCATATCCACGACTTGATGAAGCAACGTTACCGTGCACTTGTTGGTACGCGATGACCAATGCTAACTTTTCCTCCTCGGTTCACTGCACCATGTTGAACTTGGGTTTTAAAAGTTGAAGGTTTAGGGTTTGAGAATTTTGAAGAAGAAGAAGAATTATGTGTGAAGAAGAAAAAGAAGAAGGTAAATAAATATAGGGGGAGTAATAAATTTGGTTGGTAAAAAATTGAATTTTTGAATTTTAAAAGACCAGCCAGCCCGCTAACGGGCGCGAGCTGGCTCACGTACGGTCGCTCGCTGACCGCTTCACGTGGCTCTGTTGTCGTTGGCGCTGCCACGTGGACAAGGTTGTAGCTCACGGCAGGCTGCTCGCGAGCCACAACGGACAGTCTTACGGTAAATTGACTGAAAGACGTGTAAGAGATATTAAATAGGGGAAATGAAATTAAATAATCCGAACTTTAGGGTATTGGAAAGCAATAATCCCAACTTAAAAAGTTTAACTAATGGGCAGAAATGGTCCTTGATCTTTCAAAAGTTACATTTTTTAACCATAAAACTAGCTGGGTCTGTTAAAAACTAACTCTAGTTAGTTTTGGTCCAACGAAATAAAATACAAGACAAGTTGAGACTATTGCGTTACAACTTTCAAGTTGAGATTATTGCCTTCGAATACCCCAAAGTTTGAATTATTTAATTCCATTTCCCCTATTAAATAAGACAAAAATTTGTATTCAGACTTATTAACCACTTTTGTTGCATTCGAATGTGAATAGAACCGTCGATTGATAAAATGGACATTTTTGTTGTCAATAAGGGCTGGGTCGGTGTAAAAACTAAAAAAGCAGAAAACACATGGTAGATTGGTAGTGGATCCCTTGGAAAAATATTTTTGTTTTTTACCAACAATTTTTGTAAACTAAATAGTAAATACGATATAATTAAGTAGTTCATCCAGTTCAGAATAATAAAATTTATTAAGTTTATCTAATAAACTGAACTTTGAACTTGATAGAGTAGATAAACACCTTATGAATGCCTTAGTGTAACATAACTTAGGAATCATGTACGTAAAATCTGTTTTATTTGTAAGAAGTTCTAGATTAACTAAGAACTGAATAGTTGTAGGACGTTACCATTAATTTTATGACTATTTTAAATCTTTTTATTGGGTGAGGCTAACGTAAAAAGAATGTTGTCGTAAAAAGTGTAAGAAGTAATATGCATCGTAGGATGACACGAGCTAATGAGGTGTACGATCTTAAAAAAACCACACGTCATTAAATGTGTCAATAACATGAATAAGGACATATTAGTAATTGGATATGAACGACGATCAATAGAAAACAATGATAGGCCAAATGGTACTTTACAGGAATTGAATATGAACGACGATCAAAAGAAAACAATGATAGGCCGGTTAAAACTTCAAATTCAGGTTTGCTGGACAATTATAAGTTGCTAATAACTATACTCGTATTTTTATTTTATAATTTTGGTTTCAAATACGTGTTTATTGCGTCTTAATGTGCACATTTTGTTTGGGGTATTTTACCAACAACTTGCGTGTAAGGTTAGTTATACTTGCGTTTGATTTTGTTATTAGGAATAGTTAACAAACCGTCAACTGTAGATATTTTAAAGTCATAATTAGTAAACTCTAATTTAGAAACAACTTGCCTGTAATGTTAGTTGTACTTGTGTTAGTTGTACTTGCGTTTGAATGAAAGTGAACTTGCTTTTGTTCTTGTTTGAATTTATAATATGTGTTTTGGTATATTCAAATCATTGAATGTCTTGCAATGTTAATAGTTGCGTTTGAATATTGAATAACTTGCGTTTTGATATGTTCCAGGAAAAATATAGATATTTCGAGGTATGCTATTATTTTGTTTGTACCGGTTGATAAATATGAGCAATCTATAAACACATTGATAAAGAAAAAACAAGTTAAGAGGAAAAGCACAAAAGTTATTGGCTCAACATCGTCTGATGAAGTTGTTGATGCAAAAAAGAAACAAAAAAAACAAGACAAAAAAAAAAAATAACGTATGTTTATTGATGAATCATCGTCTGATGAAGTTGTGGAAGTAAATAAGAAGTAAAAAAAAACAATGCAAAAAGAAGCATGTAGTTATTGATTCTTCTTCGTCCAAAGATGTTGATACGAAAAAGAAAAAGGGAAAAAATGTGAAAAAACTGAAAAAAAAGAAGAAGCTTCATGAAAAGAATAAGAGCGACAAATTTTTTGAGTACATGCATAGAAGAAGAAGCATGATATTGTCGGATGAACAGAAGGAAGACGTTAAAAGAATGGGCTTTGAATCAATTTTGACTTTTGAATATGATTCAACTGCAACAGGCTTGGGATACTGGTTGCTCATGAACTTTGATTATGAAACATGCCAGGTGAATGTGGGTGATCATAAACTTAACATAACAGACGCAACGATGCATGAGCTGTTCGGAATCCAAATGGGTAAAATATCTGTAAAAGAAAATAATAGACCAAGGAAAGGCTCTGCAAAAACATTTAATGTATTGAAGAATCAATTCCCGACGAGCAAAGGAACTATAGCAAGCCGGTCCTTAAAAAGATGTATGCCCTGGGTGTTCCACATCTAAGACAGTCAACAGAGGTAACAAAACTGTTTGATGTGCTGAAAAAATTGCTTAAAATTGTGAGCTGAGGGGAGTGAGAAGCTGGGAATTTGATGAAGAAAAGTTTGAGGTTGATGTAACTTTTGATGATGGGGATATGGAAACGTTCCATCCTAAGGAGATCTCTTTCTCTACGAATATGGATTTTGTTAAAAACTTGTCCGAGAAGCCACTTATAAACCAAACTGGAGCAGAGTTTGCTTCAAAACTTGTGGTGATGGTCATGGCTCAGGTTGAACTGTGGTTTGGCATGGACCCAGAATCAGACTACGAAGAAGAAGGAGACGTTCATGACAGGGTCAACCCTTAAGGGGTGCGGGGAGGACTCCCGGCCCGGGCCCAATTTCGCGGGGGCACATTTACTCTCCGACAATCTAAGTTTTCTTAACAGTAATTTTGATAAATTTTTATATGTTTGAGCCCCAAAATTGTTAATCAAGTATTAATTAAAGTGAGGATAGTTTATATAAAATAGAAAGTAAAGAAATGTTGAGAGAGGTTAAGAATCAAAGAAAAAAATGAAATGGTTTGAGAAAAAAATTACAGGTTTATTAATGTGTGTAGGACTAGAGAGGATGAAGAGGGCTCAAACTTAGTTGTTTTTGCTTTTTACCGGTTGGTTTTGACTTCGTTTTTAACTTTTATTGTTGTTATAAATCATTTTTTTTTAATTGCCAAACTTTCACCGATTTATATTTTCACCCATTGTGGGATTCAAACTTACAATCTCCCCCAAGAGGGTTTGTTCCCTCTACCGTTAGACTACAACGCAAGTGAGAAATAAAATTTGATCTATCAATTTGATATTACTTTAATCGTAGCTTAAAAAATAGTTTACATTATTTATTTCGTTAAGGACTAAAGGGGGCACAATTTTTGCATCTTGGCCCGGGCACCTGAATTTTCAGGGCCGGCCCTGGTTGAGGATGAAGATTTGGACCCTGAGCATATGGAGGTTGTGTTAAGGGGGAAACTAGTTTCTCTCCCTAGATAGTCCAGGAATATTCGGTTATCTTTTTGGCTTATAAGTTTTTAATTTCCATCAGATATAATAGATTTACGCTTTTAGTAATATTATGTTTTATTTGCTTGTTTTATCCTTCTTTTTCAATGAACTTGTATGAGATGTCACGAAACATTGAAACGCAAATACATAAATATTGAAACGCAAGTTATGAAAATAAATAAAAACCAAATATCATCAGTTTGAAAAAAAAAGACAAGACGCAACTACTATTCTGAATAAACACAACTATTATTTATTATGGAAAATTAATAACCACAAGTACAAATCCAATTTACAAGAAAGAACAAATATGTACAAACATAATCTTCAAAATAACACTTTAATAGTCTTTCAAAAAATGAAATGCAAATACATAAATATTCAAACGCAACTTGTAAAAAAAAAACAAAAAACAACCAAATATCATCAATATGACAAAAATCAATACGCAACTACTAATCTGAATAAAACAACTATCATTCATGATGGAGAATTAATAAAATACTAGTGGGCAAACCCGCGCATTGCCGCGGGTGTTTTATTTTTTTTTCACATGATCTGCCGCCGGTTTCATGTATTTTGTTTATTAAATTTATTTTATAATACAACCGATATATATAAATTCAAGATTGGGAATTGAGTATAACAAAAAAAATTGACTCAAAAGATAACAATATAAGCAATTGTAGACCGACATTATGCATATATAATTCATTACAAATTTGCATAATTTGTTTTAATAAATCAACAGGATTTATAGAAAATTCTACCTTCAAGTTCAAAAGTGGAATAAACATTCGGGTGGGAAGACGAAGTGAGACGCCCACCACTAATAAGACATCGCTACCAAACTTTTCATGCCTGTCAGTTCTTCCATGAAATAGGCTGCTTGTTTATGGGCAATGGCAATTGTTACTGATGGAGAAACAACATGTGCCATTGAACAAACTCCTAGCGAAAGGCCACGTGGCACAATTAGCATCCCATTCAATGCATGTTTTGGGTTACATGTACTTGTGTCGTTCTAATCACAATGATTTCTCAATCGATGGTCATTTATGCTCTTGACATACATGCAAAACTTAGGTTTGTGTGGTTAAATCTTAAAATAAGAGAATATCTTATTAACTCTAGAAAAATATCATATAGAAATAAAAATTTGTACCTGAGATGATTCTCATAGAAATCGACAGGCTGGTAATAAACATACATGGGCTGCTTAATACGTTTTCTGATGTAACATATTGCAATCACACTCCATTTTGTTCAAATATTGGTCAACTATAGAAGGCACGTATCGGACCGCTAGAATGTGATGGCCACATCATGGCATTTTAAAACCAATTGCATATGAATCTAACCATTCAGAAATGAATGAAAAGTAACCAAGTTAAACTTACTGTTAAGCTTCTAATGTTTTTATTTATATTGGACTATAAATTTATACTTTTGGACTTTTTAATCCTTGTATGCAAGCATTATCTTATAGGTCACTAATTTCAACTATCTAACTTAACAAACATAAATCTATTATGGAGTAACAATGGGCTTGTATGCTGGAAGCTCAACTCGTGTACACCTAGAATCTAAAAGTAGAGGACATGCCTTTAATTGGGCAGGAGCAACACTGTCTTGCAATCTCAAGTGTTTCACATGCACTACAAACCCAAGATGTGAAATCATGGATATGGCTAACTCTATGGCATTCTTGATGAACGACTATTTGACATATGATCCACTGAACAAAATCTCAAAGTATTATTGTAATTATAATATTATAACTTTATTTATCTTTGATTCTTTAGTCCTATTTAAAAATTTTAAAAACATTAAAAGGACATGTTGCACATAGCAGTCATGAGCCACCATTAGTTAGAATATATGCTGTATTTAATAAATTAACCCATAAAAAGTTTACAAACGTGCAAATCCAAAAGTAACATTAAATTGGAAAAAGTAGTAGGGCTTTGAATGATGTATAGATACGTACCTCCTTGTTGTGGATGGTATTAACTATTTCTCATCCTTTATAATGTAGTATAGATAGGTAGAAATTCAACTTACACGCAAGTACCATACATATTCAAACGCAACTTGTTAAAACAAAACAAAAAACAACCAAATATCATCAGTATATGATAAAAATCAATACGCAACTACTAATCTGAATAAAGCAACAATCATTCATGATGAAAATTACTAAAACGTAAGTACAAATCCAACTTAAAACACAACTACCATGTGTGCAAACTCAATTTAAAAGCAAAGCATATGAAAAGATATCTTCAATGCATCCTGAAAAAAAAAACCAAAAATAACCACATAAAAAACTTCAAATAGTCTTCAAAAAAAAAAAAAAAAAATTAAAACCGAATTATTATTCTTATTGTAATATAACGCATGTACAGGAACTGTCCCCTCTAAAAAACACTTCGATATTCTTCAGATCATCACTTCAAACACAAAAAAATTGAATATTGGAGAAAAAGAAAGAATTATAGAAACTGGTACAAAAAAATGAAAAGAACTGATTAAAACGATTATGATTTGTAAGTACGAACTGATGGATCGTGTTCGCCAAAAAATCAATCAGAAACTATAAAATGATCGTAGTGTTAGGGTTTTGAATTTTTTTAATTTTTGAAATTGAAATACTAATAAAAAAAATAGAACATAAGGAGAAAAGTCTATTATACCCTCAATGCTGGAAAAATTAAATACGAGGTAATCCTGGTAACCGCTTCCACGTGTACGGCTGATGCTCCTTCTTACACTTTGTACAGTAAACTTTCTCATATATTTATTAACATACACGATCATAAACTACAAGCACATCTAGTTTAAATGGTATTTAGGATATGGGGTGTGGAACCATTCCCCCTTCCCTCCACGTCATTTTCCTATTCCCCCCTCCTTCTAAGGGAAATGGTTCCCCCTTCCTCCTTTCTTTTTTTTTTTTATTATTTTTCTTTTTTATTTATTTATAGATTTTATATTTCATTAACATTTTTTTTCATTAAAATTAAAAAACAAAATACATAGAAAATTAAAAAAAAACCCAAAAATATATTTAAAAAAAATGAAAATACGTTAAAAAAACTAAAAATTGAACGCTCCTCCAAGCCATATTTTTGTAGTTTTGTCTTTTATTTTCTCCGTTACCGCACGTTCCGTCTCCGAAAGACCCTCGAGACTTTCTCTCATCAACGCGAAGTCGGTTGTTTCCTGTTTCGAAAGGTCCATTTCTAGGCGTTTCCTTTCCATCTATAGCCTCTCCATATCCCTCGCCACGTCTTCTTCCTTCTCCTTCTTTCTTTCCATGTACCTCTTCGCTTGCTCTTGTTTAAAGTCGTTAAATTTTTTAAGCAACTCTTCAATTTTCTCCACCGCCTTATCTTTCGAAACGGAACCGGTATCGATACCCTTTCTTTTTGAGCTCGAGGCCGCTTTCTTGGCTCGGTCTCTTCCAGTCAGCCTTTCAGAGGACGGTGTTGGCGCCTCGTCTTCAAACTCTGGGTCGTCATTTATATTGATAGCACAACGACCGACCCACTACCACTGTAACTCCCCGATGCGCTCGTTTTTGTCCTCTTCGCTTGTTCCAACTCATTAGGCACCACTTTGAAATTTTTACACTTGCAAAAAACCTCATACGCTTTCATGTATGCAAAAGCCCCGTGTTTTGCGGTATATCTTTCAATAGCCACCTTCAACACATTGTCATCACTTTGTCCCGAAGTACGATTATTCCAAGCACTTTGATAGTAACCCGCAAAAAGTTGGCATTTTCTCATCAACTCCCAACACTTGCTACTAACGGAGTGAACATTTCGATACGGCTCACGTTGTAATAATCGAAAGAAATCAACCACAACTTGATTCTAAAAACTATCCTTTTTTCCGATTTGTAGCTACAATTATTTAAAAACAATTAGTAACAAGTTAGTAACATAAATATATAGAACCGAAAATATATAACCAAAAATTAGTAAAAAATTACTTAATAATTATTTAAAAAAATTATTATTACCGAAAATATATAAAAAAAGAATAAAATTTTTACCTAGTTTTGGATCGGTAGAAACGTTAACCCAAGCTCGTGCTAACGTCTCCAACTCATTGGGTGTCCAAGGAATGGCATCCGCCTTCATACTAGGGCTTCCACCTTAGGCCCATTTCCCCTATTTTTTGCGGTTTTTTTGGGGGAGGGGCGGTTGGGTTTCGGGGGCGGCCGGTCAGGTTTCGGGCACGTGATCATCGTGAGCGGCCAAAGAAACGAAATCGTGCTCGTGTTGTGTTTGTGTTTCGGGCAGTGGTTGCCATTGATGTTGTTGCATTTGCATTTGCCATGGACTAAGAGGGGTGTTAAACGTGCAAAAAGGGAGTGGTTGTGACGTGGGAGTAGGAGGTGTCGAGAGAAACCAAACGGGACTTGGTTCGAGGGGTTAGCGGGTGTGTTTGGGAAGAACGGGCGCCTAGGATCCATGGATAATAACTTGAAATTTTATAAATTTTAGTGTTTGCACTACTAGAAAAATACCCCTATCTTGACACACATTTTATGACACGCACTGATTTATGACACTAAAAAACGTGTGTCATAAAAAAATTGTCATGTTTTAAAAAAACTAGTTAATTAATGACACACTTTTTTATGTGTCAAGAAATGCAATGTCAAGAAATAAAAGATATGACACTATCCAATTTTGTGTGTCATCCTTGGTGTCATATTATATTATATATAATATATACAATTTGCAAGGCATTTATGCATCTTTTTTTGTACTTTAAGGTACAAACAAGTAATGCATTCTTCTAGCATATTCATCTTTTTTTTTTTTTTTTTTTTTTAACATTCTAGCATATTCATCTAGCCATCCTTATCTGCTCCATTCAAATTCACTCCATTCACATTCATCCTTATCTGCTCCATTCACCCCATCCTTATCTGCTCCAAACATTTGCTCTAGGGTTTCAATCGAAGGTATGTACCCGTTCACGGCGGCGAAGACGTCAGTTATGTTTGTTTCTCATCACCCCTCTCTTTCTATCTCTCCTTCTCTGCTTGCTATCTACCAGCCTCCACCGCCCGTGCCACCACAATCTCATGTAGAGAGAGAGAGAGAGAGACGTCATCTGTAGTCGGTACAAGTTTCAATATTGCTCTGATTGGTCATAGTTTTCCGGC
Source organism: Ambrosia trifida (assembly GCA_028751855.1). Lineage (NCBI taxonomy): Eukaryota > Viridiplantae > Streptophyta > Magnoliopsida > Asterales > Asteraceae > Ambrosia > Ambrosia trifida. Next base: position 62,050,390 of record CM054127.1, read on the forward strand.
ACCTTATCTCTGTGTATTCCAGTATGTATTCTTGGCTCTTTAATTTATTTGCGGTGTTTGATTCGTGTATTCTTTTTTTTATTTTCCTTGGTCATTTTGTATATTGGTTCTATTGCACTTGCGTTTTTAGGTTTCCATTACTCTGATTTGGGTATTTGGGGTAACCAGCTTGCACAGCAGGTATTACTTGGTACGTTCTCAATTGTATATTTTTTGAATAAACTCCCTATTGAATGTTCAAGATATAAAATTCATTAATTTAGATCTTGAAGTAATGCATTTTGGTATCTGCTTAATTATATACTTTTTAAATAAACTCACTGTTAAATATTGGATGAAACCCACTGTTGTTGCTTCACCGCAGATTTAAAACAAATGCATATTTTTTATGCCACATGGTAGATTTATGGTGCCAATAGCATTTTAGGGTCATCGATAAGCGCTTAGAAGGGATCATCGTCATTGGTTTCTATGTTTTTGAACTAGGCGATAGTAGAATAAAACATAGTTATCAAAAGCCATCGTTTTGACCGCCTAGGCGACCAATTTCCTAGAAGCCACTAGATCCCGCTTTTCCCTCCTAGGTAAAAAAAGCCACAGTTTGATTTTTAAAACCTAATCCCTGACTAATATAATCGACCAATACTTACCAATTTACAGAGATATATATAAATCTCAATCAATTTTTTTTAAAATACATTTGATTTTTAGAACACTTATAGATATTGAATTATTTTTCAATATATAAACACCTCAACTCATTGATTTACCATCAACTGATTTTGTCTACTACATATTTATCAAAGGCGTGTTAATCCTTTTAGCGAGCAGGTATGGCTAAACCAGTCAGTTTATATTTATATTATTTTATAAGATGATTGTTATTTGTAATGATTTAGTGATTTTTATATTTTTTTTATTTGCGCTTTTTTTTTCTTAGGCCCACGCTTTTTTTGCGCTTCTCGCCTAGGCCACAGGCGGAACCTAAGCGCCTTGAGTGTGCCTCACGCCTTTGATAACTATGGAATAAAATGAAATTTAATGGCTATTGTTGCGGTTTAATGAGTATTTATTGTCTGTTATAATGTCTTCCTTTTTCGTGTGATGTGACTTAATATTGTTTCCTGGTTGCAATGGAATGTGAAACAGACATTGAGGAGTCTTGATGTTGGTGGCTCTAATGGGGATGATACATCTTGGATGTCATGCTTTTGCAATTTCAGAGGATACAAGCTCCTTATTTTGACTACACACTTGATTTGATTTACGATGTCGAATCTTTTCATGGTAAGCTAATTTGAAACTAGCTTCAGTTTTTAGTTGGGTTAAACTCCTATGTTGTATTTGGTAGTACCATGGTTTAAAAAAATGGGTGAGGCGTACGCCTCGAGGTGCGCCTCGAGGCGAAACTCTAAGAAAACGAGTCTGAGGCGTGCCTCATGGGGTTCAGATTGTACATACGCCTCTAAGGGCTGAGGCGCTAAGAAAATGTGCGCCTCGGGTGCGCCTCAGGTGGTTTAAGGTGTTTTTGATGTGCTTTTTTGGTGTTTTAGACTTTTTGGATCAATTATTTTATTTTTGATGTGTGTTTTTGATATTTTAGACTTTTCTAGGTCAAGTATTTTATTTTTTTACAAACACATAATTTTTATATTTATTTTTTGACTGCGCCTCGAGCTTACGCCTCGGTTCGCCTCGAGACTTACGTCTCATGAGGCGAAGGGAAAACGCCTCGAGGCTCGTTTCCGTTCTTTTAAACTTTGGGTAGTACCACCTTAAATGACAGCTTGAGAAGAATCAACAAGATTACAAGTCAAAATATATTTACTTCTAATAATTGGACTTGGAGTTAGAAACCAAATGGTATGTTTGTTTGGATGGTTGGTGCGCCATTTGACCAAGAATTAATCCTTTCCAAGTTCATTTTAAGTTGGTTCCTCAATTTTTTGGCAAAGTAGGAAAAAAATAATTCTTAAGCTGCATTTAAAAAAAAAATAATAATTTGAGTTGTGACCTGTAATATAATTTCTCAAATGAATTGGCTCACAAAGTATTCTCTCAAATGGTTTTTCGCTTCTTTTCTAGCAAACTTCCTGTTGAGACGTCAGACGTGTTTTTTATATCAACGTTCCGAAGTGTTTTTTTTTCCAACGATTTCATGTTTATTATATGCATCTGCAACGCATTGGTAATGCATTACTTCAAGATCTGTTTATTATATTCGCATTGAATACTATGTTATGTTTGGCCCAAGTGTCTTCTAATGGATACAACTTATCGGACTGTTCTTTTTAAGTATTTGGGTTATTATTACTGTATTATTTATCTGCAATCATAACTAACCTTAATTACTTATAAGAATTTAGAAATGGACAAAAGTGCAAGTCCATGTTTTTTTCTTCAAAAAGTGTGTCTCAATTCAAGATTTATTTTTCTTTTAAAATTTGGTTCTGTGTCCTGTTACAAACAATAGGGAAGTATTTTTTCTTTCACTTATGCAAACTTGAACCTACACCTTTTGGTCTATATTTTGTTCACATTTTGATTCTGCTGTGTTTTTTGGCGTATTATCTTCCTGGTTTTAGTTAGGTTCTGACTCGATGCACACGTCTAGATACCAACTTCAGCTGAACCATTTAGTAGTTCCTTAATTTTTTGGTGATTTCAGATATATGACCGCAATGGATTGACACTGGGAGAGTTTATATAAGGTGGTATGTACATCCAAGACCTTAAAGAATACAAAAGGCCGTATAACTTGATTGACGTGGATAGTGGCATCCAAAGACAAAAGAGACCATTTTAACCTCATGAGAGGATGCTTCATTATGCAAATGGTATGTCAATATTTTTACATCACAAAAGCAGGCATTATTAGATGTTTTTAGAATTTTAAAATGTTTTACTTTTATAATTATACTAGCTTCAAGGTTTAAAAGTACGGAAACGAGCCTCGAGGTCAAGGGTAAGCAAATCTATTTTTTTTTATAGATTAAGACAGCTTTATGAATCACTTTCAGCATCTTCTAAAACACACTATTATGAACCACAACCAAGAAGGCCCCCAACTGCATTATCCCCTGAAGATTTGACCGACGCCGAGTGGTATTTCTTAGTTTGCATGACATTTGAGTTTACTAATGGTCAAGGGTAACCAAATCTATTTTTTTTTATAACTTCTTTAATGTTATCTGGTTTATTTTTATTTGAAAACATGCAAGTTAGCTCCCTTCACCAAGTCAAAACATGTTAAACCTTCAACGGAAATGGAAAGAAACAAAATTCGACTTGCGAAATTGTAACTTGATGTAATTTAGATTGCCAGGAAGATCACTGGCAAAGAATACAACTAGTTGGTTGTCCATGCTCACCTTGCAGATAGCAAAGTCTTCAGTCACTCGCTTCTAGCTAAAGTAAGATTTTTTTCTACATTAATGTCATCTTTTAGTCAACATATTTCTTTGCATACTAATTATATGTTATGTCTTGCTTTTTCAAGATGATTTTAAGTTGAATATCAAACTTCAGCTTGTTGCTCTTATTGCTAAACAACCAGCTTTCCACCAACTTAGATCAGTTGAGCAACTTGGTTACATAAACGTCCTCATGCAGAGGTATATGAAGCTTTTATATATTTATATATGAACCTAATTTCATTTTGTATTTCACAAATATTCTTATAATAAATTGAATAATGCAGAAACGACTCTTGTATCTGTGGAGTCCAGTTCATCATACAATCTACAGTAAAGGTAGACACTTTATCTTATGATGTTTGTAGTTTTGTACGATTATGATGTTTGAGTCTATGACTTGACTAATCACGTATCTTGGATTTAATAGGGCGCTAAACATATCGAGTCAAGGGTTCAAGCATTTCTTAAGATGGTCAAGTTATGCCGCGATCTTCATTTTCAAGTGACCCGTATGTTTAGGTCTAGATTGACTAACATAATGTATTGACACAATTTTTTTGTAACCGTTAATATTTGTGGTAGGATTCGACAAATGATTGTAATGGGTTTTTTTTGTGGTATATATAATATATGCAGTTTTATTATCAAATTTATTGATTTTGTAATTATAAATATAAATATAAATCCAGGGATATTAGTCATTTTGCAGAAAAAAAAAATTTAGGTAAAAAAAACCATGACACGCAAAATGAGTGTCATAAAGGTGTGTCATAAATGCATGTCAAGAATGTATGTCATGAAAGCGTGTCATAAATGCATGTCAAAAAAGCATGTCATAAAGGAGTGCCATAAACGCGTGTCATTAAAAGATGACACGCGCCTGCATGTCATAAACCTTTCTTGACATGTTCTTCCTTGACACTTTTTTGTGTGTCATAAACACCCTTTTATGACGCGCAATGCGCGTCAAGAAAGGGGTATTTTTCTAGTAGTGTTGAATGTGTATTTGATGTTGGTGTGGTTTAAAAATGAAAAGAAAACGGTTTAAATAAAAGGAAAAATGTTTTTTTATATGTAACCGTTGGCAATGGATGGATTTGGAACGGTCAAATGTTATTTGGGAAATGGGACGGTGCCATGGGGGGGGGGGGTGTTCCCCGAGGGGAGACCCCCCACGTCACCCGACCGATAACTTTCACCGAACCACACCTCCTCGTCTTAGACGTTACCCTTCTGGTGTCTGGGCATTGTGTAAATATCTGGAACTTCATATGTAATATTTTTTTTTTTCTTTTTGTATTTGGTATTTCATTGATATTCTGTATCAGGGAATGTGTAGTGGGTTTTATGGGGGGCGTTTTGGGGATTTATGGCGCCCCATAGCGCCCTCTACACCGCCCCCTTGGACTTTTTGGGGCGCTATGGAGGAAGAGCTCCATATGTATAACAAGCGTTTTGGAAGAAAAAACGAATTTATAATATTATTTTTAATCAATTTCAACACTCCTTTCTTTAACACCCAATCAAATATCTTCTACACCGAATCAAACAATAATATTTTAATCATCATGGAGTTTCATAATACCCTTCACCCACTACAAACATATTAAAAAGCCTCATAGAGCCCCTCCTAATATTTTATTAATATTTTAATATTATAAAGCCACATAAAACCCAATAAAACACCCTCACTACACATGAAGTCATGTCAATTCTAATATTAGACTTGCACATATGATATTTTAGCTTGCAATATTTTATGGATATTGTATGTTCTCATAGATGATAAGTGCTATATGGCCTCACTAAAAGCATTCAGAGTATGTTCTCATCTTCTATTACATATTACACTAAAAAATCATTATATTTTTCGTTTATATTTAATAAATTAATACTTTTGTATGCCTTTATTATTACTTTTTCTTTTATTCACTCACAACCTCTTTCAACAAATATTACAAAAATAAATACAGAAAAAGTGTCTTCCCCAAATGTTCCAAAATTTCCCCCAATATACCAATAAACAGTAAGTTCCCCATTTCTTTCACTCGCAATCACATCCTAAAATATGAGGGATTCACTTATAAAAATATAGGTAAGCTACTATGAATGCTCTAAGTCGCTATTGTTAGATTATTATGCTTCCGTTATTAGGCTGATCGGTATGGGGGTCGTCCCCATGCCTGTCTCGGTTCGTCCGGAACGCGTGTCACACCCTCAAATTTTCACGTGCAGGGTTTTACCGCGAGGCGTGTGACACACCAGGATCCAAGTCAACGGTCACAATAAACGACACTATATGATTAGTTCAACACAGCGGAAGCATAATATGTATTACAACTCAAAATGAAATTTAAAGTTTGAAATGTTTAATCAAAACGTGCTTATGATTCCTAGACGCCGTGAGACTCCGTGCGCCTATCGACAGCTGCTACCTTAGCGACCATAGACAAACATGCTAAAAACATCAGCAAATAATGCCGGTGAGTTCACAGGTTTTTAATGAATACGACTCCCAAATGAATACCCATGGTCAATCCAGACCACATTCATGCAAAACATATGAATACCTTACTACTGCGATTGGAACACCATTACTGGACTGGAATACTGTGAATACTGAATACGTGCCCGAATGAATACTGAATACTGAATACTGCATACTGAATACTGAATACTGAATACCTAAGAGACAACATGCACCCGTCTGACCTCCGGTCGACGAGTGGGGCGGGTTAAGCCCAAATAGATCTATCCACATTTCCCCCGTTGTGCATCCCCGCACATTCATGGTTCTCCCCGGGACTTCCAAAGATCGCATAGTAATATAATGAATACTCCAAAACATAATGAATACTCCAAAACATAATGAATGCGTGAATACCAAAACATAGTTGACACACCTTTTTCATGAAAACATAGTTGACACGCCTTTTATGAAAACATAGTTGACACACGTTTAAAGAATACAACATGTTTTCTCCCCCGAAAATGTAAAACCAGTAAAAGAGTGGGGCCGTGAAACTCACCTTAATTTCCATGCTAAGCTAGCAAACAAAGCCTGAAACCTCGACCGACTTCCTCATGCCCTAATTACCAACAATGGACACCTTAACAGTCTATCACACATAAGCCTAGCTTATTAACCGCTCAAAAGATAGTATATCCGACTGTCTAGACTCGTGTGTACCAACACGAGTCTCAATACGTTTCAACTCAACGAACCGATCGTGACTTATCTTAATTCTTGTATTACATAGCACCCAAGTTGCACACTTGCTACTATTTATGTATAAACCATGTTGGACTGGTACCCCGAAACGTATAATTATCCTGAATCGTAGCTTGTCTCATAAATCATATAAGTATATTTATTTTGTGTAATAATATTTTAGAAGATACTCTTTAAGGAAAAATATAAGTTTAGTTATTAAAATCAATTAATAACATTTGTTACTTTTTTTTTTCCAAATATTGTTTGAAAATCATCTTTATCGTTACGAATGAACAGACCTTGAAAGCATTTCGATTTGTTTGTCCAAAACACTTAGGGGAATTTATTTATAAAAATAGTAGTTCGTTATGCTTTGATTTTATAAAAATTTGGGCAGAGTTTCCTCTGTTTTTGTACGAACCAGACAACGCCCGTTGTCTACAATTTTCCCCATGATCAACTTTCAAACACAATTCGTCAAGTCCTTTGATCAAAAATTCCGATTCACGAGACTATACGTTTCGTCACCTATGTATACTTATTTATATATATATATAGCAATATATATATATATATATAATATAGTCCGACAATAAAGTCCAATGTTATTTAGTCTGGTGTTCAATATAAGTTACGTCCAATTAACCATTTACTAAATCGTTCGATATATAATTTAGTTACCGTTTATTATTATTATTCGGTCCGTTCGCGAGTCAAAACTATTCTATCCATATCAATATATTTATAAATATATAATATTCATAAATATATAATATTTACAAAAATACAATATTTATAAATATATAACAACTACAAATAATAACGAACATGAACTCAAGTATACCCGAATCGTACGCGCGCGTAACCCGAGATCTGACCCGCAAGACGGTTGAACAGATCTGACCCGAACCGACCATACCCACGACTGAAACCCGAACCGAACCCGATCTCGTACCGGATCTGCTTCCAGACATGAACCGGACCAACCTAAACCGCGACTGAAACCCGGAGACCAAACCAGACCTCACAATCCCAAAATTAAGTCCATCACGAACCAACAATAATCGGACCTCCTGACGCCATGACCACCATAACAGCCACCATCGACCTCCAACCATAACCCGCACAAAACCCATCCAAGACCCACCACGAAGCACCACCTAAACCCAAGAAACCAGCACCAAAAATGACCAGATCGGCTTCACCTGAGACCTGAACGAACAACGAACCTGACCCGGATAAAACTAAGAACTGACCCGAGAACACAACTCAAACCGAACCCAAAACACGACCACTAACCTGCTGACCTTCACCAACAACCACTAGATGCGACCACCTTGACTCTCGAACCAGCACCACCGTAGACCTCACTTCCGACCACCACAAATGACCTCCGGGCTGAACTACCACAGAAACCCGACCAATACCACCCCCACCGTGAACCCATCGAACCAGATCCCATCCTTGCAATCACCACCTCGTTCGAACCACCACCTATCGGACCTCGATTGTTACACAACCATCACTGTCCAAACCAAAAACAACCATTACCACTGTCCGTGTCTTCTTTACAGCGCCGCCACCACCGACAATAGTGGTGGCCGGCCATTAGTGAGTTCCAGAGAGAGGTAGACAAGAGAGTGTGAGAGAGAGGGTAGAGAGAGAGAGAGAGAGAGATCAGATTTTAGAGAGAGAGTAAGGTTGGAGGCTGAAAAAAAAATGAGGAAGGAGGAGGTGAAAATGACCTTTTATAGTTAGGGTTAAGTTAGGTAGGTGGACACCGCGTATCGAACCCGTTTTAAACGTAAAATGTCTCGGTTTCTATTTTGGTTCAAAAATAATTTACAAAAGTTAGTCGGTTGCATTCGTAATTAATAATAATAATAAACCGAGCAAAATATAAATATTTTCGTCGCCTGGCACGTGCGTTTGATGCACGCGTTTACATTGCGTAAATTAAATCAGTCGCAGTTTCCATTGTAAAAACGGCCAGTAAACTTCCGAAACTTAATAATTAAAAATATTTATAATAAATATTTATTTCACATAATAAAAATCACATCGGTATCGATCGGAAGTTGCCGGTTGTCACAACGTGTACCGCTCCCACTGGTTTGTCTTCGTCCCCAACATCCCAAATAGGACGGTCCTATCCCCTCTCTCTCCTATTAATTTTTTGACCGTTGGACTTTATAAAAAAATAAAACCTTTTTGCCCCACTAGTGGTGGTGCAGGTTGTCATCGAAGAAGGAGGAGGAGGAGGGAGATGGTAGTGGTGCAGGTTGTCGTAGAAGAAGGAGGGAGATGGTGATGGTGCAGGTTGTTGCCAGAGAAGAATGAGGAGGGAGATGTTGGTGGTCCAGTGGCGGTGCTCCGCCAGATCCTTTTCTCTCTCAACTATCTCTCTCTTGTTCTGATCACTCTCTCTTGTGCAGGTTCTGATCTCTCTATTGTTATAATAATAATAATAATAATAATAATAATAATAATAATAATAAAAGGGAGGGTTGTCCCCATATCCTTGGTTAGTTCTTAAAAGGAGAACAACCCATTAGGATGATGTGATAGGTGATGTGGCATGGTGGACCCGTCATTATTGCACAAATGGCACGTACACGGCCACTTGAATTGTCCCCATACTCACTTGTCTTATGTACCTACTTAAGGGTGGGTTTTTTTAGACCCGTCATTATTGCACAAATGGCACGTACACGGCCGTCGGCGTCAATGGTTTCATGAGATCATGGCGTCTTTGTTTGCGCCCTTAAAACATATGTATTGTATTATAATACACATAAAGGTGGATGAGGTTGTCATTATACTCATCGCATTATCATACTATCACACCCAATAATATCGTGTCACATCATTTCTGTAACACTCCATCACATTAGTCACTAAAATCATGGGGTGGAATGATACCTATCACACTCACTTTTTTAATAAAATAAAAGCACTACATTAATAAAATAAAAATTTACATAAATAAAAAACATAAACATAAAAAAAAAACATAAAAAGTAAATTTGTTTTTATTAAATTTATTAAATAAAAAATAATAATAAAATATGCATAATATTTAACTAGTATGTGTGGGACGAGTTTTGAAACGTAGAACATTCAACTACGTTTACATTGAAGATATCAATAACACCTTATCCAACTGGGATTAGTAAGCGCAAAAGTTGATTAATTCCGGTGCATGGTAACAGAAATTTTGTTATTTAACCGAACCATTTTAACATTTTGTGCTTTTTTATGTATAATCCGGAAATATTTAGGGAGAAAACAAATAACAGCGAAATATCTTTAACGTATAATGACCATTATGACTTTATATGATTCGATAGCAACAAATTAAAGTTATGCATACATTATATTATTCATGATAAACAACAAAATAATCAATTTGTTTGTGGAATTCTTAAACCTACATGTAATTATAAAGCTACATGGTGCAGAATGGAGCCCTAACGAGCTTCATTGTGCCACATCACTGTCGAGGAAAAAAATAGGCTTTATTCCCCTCTTTCAATAATTACCAAGAAGTAGAGTAATGCCCCCATTTAAGTAAATAAAAGAAAATTTAGAAATGAGAAAAGAAAAAAAATATTTGATTTGTTGGATGAGATGGGGCCCACGAGACCACCTCATTCAAACCCGTTATTCTGGCCACAATTGGTGAATGACATCCATGAAATAGAGGAAGGACACCATTTTTTAAAGAAAAGCCGAGGTGGACGGCATAGCACCCTTCACACCAGTCAGCCTAAAGAATCAAAAGTATTTGTGTTGTTATGTCATGGTTTACTTTCTATTGTCTTATGTGTTGTGTATTTTATATGTTAATAAAATATTGTTTATTTTAAGATCAAACAAAACATTTAACAACAGAGCTGTATAGTGGTATGAACTAATTACACAATTGCATTTTCTCTAACATGAATACTCAAAAAACAATAATAAGTCAAACATAATGTATAAGTAGTACATTTCAATGAAAATAAAATGCACGAATACAAAAAAAAAAAAAAACATGGATATTGGATTTTAATAATTCAAACTTTTGACGAATTGACTGATATTAATCCCAACTTAAAAAATTCCCTATGGAAGTCCCAACTTGTAAACTATTTTCTTCCACCGAGCCTTTTTCTAACCGACTCTAACTTAGTTAGTACTTGGTGACGTGGATGGTGAGGTGGACGCTGACGTGTAATAAAAAATCAGATGTGTAATTAATCAGTTTCTATTTTCACCACCTCCACCACCACTACCACGTAAAATCAGCCACCACTTCTTACCTCCACCAAAGTACAACCATTCCTCGCCTACCCACACCATACAACCACCATCTTCAATCCATCTCACCCATTCTTCATATTCATTGCCTCACACCATTGCAGCCACCTACCACCACCATTACAACCACGTACTGTTGGTGCATTCTGTGTGCAACAACTTACTAGATAGAATGGCTTAATAGATAGGATTTTAGTATAACGTGTAATCGTCTTTATTATAATTAACGAACTTGGTGGTAGGCGAAATTAGTCATAGGAGAATATTGATAATTAGTGAAGATAGCTATCTTCACTATTTGCCTATCTTCACTAATAGTCCAAGGCCCAAGCCCAGAGAGTATTCTAATATGCTTATGTATAAATAGAATACATGGGGTTAGGGTTTGTAGTTAGTCATTCTAGAGAGTTAGGAGCCACCAAGTTCATGTGTGTTGTCTTGAATTGATTGTAATACGTTTATAATCAATAGAAGACGCGTTTATAGTATTTCATCGTGTTCGTTCTTGATTCTGTAATAGAATCAGTTTTGCATAAACGTTACTCAAGGGATTCCGCACCTTGGTTAATCTGATCAATCTTGTAATCGATCCATTCCACAGACCTACACCTACCACCCCAATCATATTCCTCAATAGAATAAAACTTAGAACCCTAGAAATCCATTATTACAAAACCAAATTAGCCCCCAAAATCAACACACACATAAATCAATGTTCTTCAATTTTCACACTTAATAGCATATTTAACAAGTTACTTGGCGGTGAACTATATCACCGGTGGTGTTCCATCACCATTGCTCCTTTCCCCACCTCTTCTACCCATACTTAGGGTTACATGGCACTGACCGTTGACTATTGTTCAGAGGATTGAAGATGGTGGTGATGTAGGGGTTGAAGATGGTAGTGGTGCAGGGGTTGAAGATGGTGGTTGTATTGTTTGACGTGGGTGGTTGTAGTGGTGGTGACATGGTGGAGTGATGCTGGTGAGATGGTGAAGATGGAGAATAGAGAGAGAAGAAATGTTTATGTAGGTGAGTGTGTATATATTATATATATATTTAAAATTAAACACACGTAATTTCCACATAATGAGACAAAAAAAGCCAGTTTGTAGAAAAGGCTTATACGTTCACAGAGACACATCCAGACATGGTGGAGGGATGATGGTGAGATGGTGAATAGAGAGAGAAGAAATGTTTGTGTAGGTGAGTGTGTATATATTATATATATATATTTAAAATTAAACACACATAGTTTCCACGTAATGAGACAAGAAAAGGCTAGGCAGGTTTTTTTTTAACATGTAGGCATTCACGTCAGATGCCACGTGGGGGAAAAAACTAACTGGGCTAGACTCAGTTAGAAAATGGTCGTTGGAGGAAAATAGTTTACAAGTTGGGATTGCCATAGGGAATTTTTTAAGTTAGGATTAATATTTGCCAATTCGTCAAAGCTTGGATTATTAAAATCCAATATTACAAATAAATAACTTAACAAACAGTAGCATAAATAGAATAAACTAAACAATTGTCTGGACGACATAGTTGGTGACGCAAGAGTCTCTCTGAATACAACTCTTTTCAACTTGGAATACCATAATACAAGATTCTAAAAAATTATCAATTTTAATACTATAGTAAGCAGTACCATATAGCAACGTTGAGAGCTTCTAGAAACGCAATCGTGTTCATCATCTGAAGGTTGTCAAAAAAAACTTATCGCATTTGATGGTCCTGAAATCGGTGCTTCTTTGACTTCTTCCATGTGGTCAACCATCGACACTATTTACCTATTTGGACAGGTTCTTGTTTGACTTGTTGTTCATTTATAGCACATGTTAATATACTTGTGATTAGGTTCGTTCATATGAGAGAATTAGTGAGGGACAAATGGGAACCACAAAAAAACCTGGTCCGACCCCACAAATAATCCATTTAAATCTCAAGCTGCTTTGATACATTACCCAACCTGACTGACCCGTTCATCTTTCCACCTTTGATTGAAAGCATATACTTATTATGAATGTTGGTGGTGAAATCCTCAGGATGGATTTAGCTTGAATATTCTATGTGACATCCTCAGGATGGTGAAGGACTAAGCAGATTTCAGGATGTAACAGCATTCTGGCAAGTGTGCTTCCTGAGGATAGACTAACGAATTACCTTGTCTTAATATTTTTGCAGGTACAATCAATAAATGAATAAGACTTGTAACTCCTCTCCAACGGCTACAAAATCTTACCAAGTCAATGAATCTAAGGATGCAAGAAGAATACGCGTATAGACTTAAAGAGCGAGTCAAAGTGTAACCGCCAAGATAATGAATGATAGGCGAGAAAGGTGGAAACTGATGTCCAACGTCTATTTCAGTTGAAACATCCTCAACAACTACTTGAAACAACCCACAAGATCATTGAAGATAACGGATATTGTGGGATCTTCTAATTATTGTCATGTAAACTATATATAGGGTTATGATGAACAAAAATAGGACACTTACACATTATCGAACACTTGATACCAGTTAGTTGAGACCTGGTATTCTCTCTACTCACACACACAACACTACACAATCATTGTAATTTTAGATTGTTCATCATACTTCCAAAGTTGTAACACATTTTTACCTTTTTAATATTAACACACAAGGCAGGGGCCTAGACTCCTCCCAAGGTTTTGTGCCGGTGATCATCAAGTGATCAAGGGCTTTCCTCGTACATCGAGTGTCGTTCTTTATTGCATTACACACATATTCACCTATCTTTACTTGTTTCACAATGTTGATAAACAGTTACATCCTCAGGATATAACTGCCCATGCTGAACGCATTCTTTGCCGTCCTGAACATAGTTGTCAAATTGTTATTTCTTTGTTATCTTAAACCGCTATCTTGAAAATATAACTATGCTTTTGACATAGTTCACACATTTAGCACTCTACCTCACTTTAACTAATTTGGAAAACAAAATTATTTCTAGTAGGTAAATTTTTACCAAAATAATTTAGCGCCCACCGTGGGGCAAGTGGTGCAATTTTTAACAAAAACTTGTTAAAACTCTTTCCCAATCAATTTATTTCAAAAGACTTGACAACTATGGCCTCAAACCCAAAATCTGTGTCTTCTTTCACACCATCCACAACCTCTGCCCGAAATGTGACTCTACCACCTCCTCCTACCTTTCCCAAGAGTTCTACACAAATTACCAGGAGTGTTGCTACTAATATTGCTAGATCTGGGATGGCAATATTTGGATCCACTCCTCCTGTTTTCGTGTCAAATGAGGAGCTCCTTTCCATGTTTGCAATAGTAAAGGATCAAATAAAGCAACAGCAGGATACCAACCAGATGCTGATGAGAGAAATCCAATCTCTCAAAACATCCTCAAATAGACCGGCTGAAGACACGGGGACACCATTGCAGCCTAGAGTGTTGGATTTCAATTATGGAATCTCCGAGAGCATTCATCAAGGTGATTTCATCCCCATGAGCACTGGATTCTCTGCACCAGAAACTGTTTCAGCACCCAGGATGGCAACAACTAGGGATGCAGGATACACTGCCGAGCCATCTCGAGGATATGCTGTAGAGCCATCTTGAGGATATGCCACTGAACCATCCTGATGATACAACAACGGTAACAATTTATGTTCGAGTACTTATGCTACTAACGATATTGCTTCTTTGCAGGATACAGGTATAAGTCCACAGTTGGCAAGAGAGCTTCAGAAAATCAAGGATATGGTGTCTAGTGTGCCAAGTATAATACAGGCCATCCCTGAACTATCCTCAGCATGTCATAGGGTGTCTCGTTTTACACCTCCAATATGTGATGCTGAGATTCCGAAGAGATTCCAGACTCCAAGCATGAAGCTTTATGATGGATCCACTGATCCTGAAGAGCATGTAGCACAATACAAGGAAAGGATGGAAATAAACCCCATTCCAGCAAACTTGAAAGAAGCATGCTTATGCAAATGATTCGGTTCTACCCTCACTGGTCCAGCCTTAAAATGGTTGCTAAGTGTTCCTCCCTATTCTATTACCTCATTTTCTCATTTAGTTAACATGTTTAATAATCAGTTTTCTTGTAGTCGAACATTTGAACGTTTGACAAGTGATTTGTACAGGGTGACACAACCACAGGGAGAATCATTAAGGGAGTATATCACAAGATTTGGGAAGGAAGCACTTGATATCCCAAACCTGGATGTCACAACGGCAGTGCAAGCCTTCAAGATGGGACTACAGAAGGATTCACCTTTCTATAAAGAATTGGTGATGAACCCTTGTAGGAATCTCGATGAAGTTTGAAATAGAGCTTTAAGATTCATCCGTCTTGAAGATGACAAGAAGATACAGGAGAGGATAGAGACATCCTCAAGATACAACAATCTTAATCGGAAGTCCACTCCCACATACGAACCTTACATGCATAAACCATATGCTAGACCTGATAATAAAAAGGTCAATGTGGTTAAGGATGACGATGAAGAGGATTGTCCTAAACTTTCAGACAATTGTTTTTCTATGGATGTAACAGGTTTAATGTACGCTATGAAGGATCTTGGAGACAAAGCAAGATAGCCAAGGAAAGATAACAAGTCAGGATGGATGGACAAATCCAAATGGTGTGTTTTCCAGAAAGATTTTGGAAATATTACTGAAGATTGCATTGCCTTGAGAAAAGAAATAGCATATCTTCTAAGCAAGGGCCATCTTAAGGATCTGCTGGGCAGAAAGAAGTCAAAGATTCAGGATAGCATTGGCATCCCAGAAAGGGCAGCATCTCCACCCAAGGATGCTGGCATCATTAATTTTATTTTAGGAGGATCAGATATTTGTGGGACATCCTACTCAGCAGCCAAAAGGCATGCAAGAGAAATGAAATCAGAAAAGGGAGAAAGACCCACAAAGACTACCATCCTGGCGAATGCAAAGGTGATTAGCTTTGAAGAAGAAGATGGAGAAAACGTTCTAGAGCCTCACCATGATGGTTTAGTCATTACTTTATATATTGATAACCATTTTTTTCGTAGGATATTAATAGATGGTGGGAGTTCAGTCAACATAAAACAGCTGTAAGCCCTCAAAAGGATTAACATCCCTGAAACCGAGATAGTGGCAAGGTCGTCTGTCTTGGTTGGATTCAGTGGAGAGAGCAAGAGCACAGTTGGTGATATTAAAATGCCTGTGTATGTCGAGGAAGTGAACTCTATCCAAAGATTCTGTGTGATAGATTCATTGTCCAGTTACAACGTTATCCTAGGGAGACATTGGATACATGACATGAAAGCAGTTCCTTCAACATATCACCAATGTGTAAAACTACCAACTCCATGGGGAGTTGTCAAAGTTAACAGTGATCAACAGGAAGCCAAGGATTGCTACACAACATCGATGAAAGCATCAACAAGACAAGCATAGCAATTACAGCAGGATGCACAGTGTTATCCTCAGGATGCCAAGGCACATCCTGACCAGGATGTAAAGGCAGTATGCCTTGACGAAAACGATAAGGATTTTACTGTGCAAATCGGTAAGAATATCCCTAATGAGATTGGACAATCTCTAATCTTGTTTCTAAAATGCAGGATGTCGACATTTACTTGGAAACACGAAGATATGACTGGCATCTCCAAAGATATCATCACTCATAAGCTTGGAATCGATAAGAGCTTCAAGCCCATCCAACAAAAGCGAAGGAAATTTGCACCTGAAAGAAATGCCATCATACAAGAAGAAGTGGATAAATTGTTGAAATCCAAGATGATAAGGGAAGTCAAATTCCCAAGGTGGCTAGCCAATGTAGTCGTGGTGCAAAAGAAGAATGGGAAATGGTGAGTATGTGTAAATTATACAGATCTCAATAAGGCTTGCCCTAAGGATCCATTTCCACTTTCACACATCGACTCAAGGGTGGATGCCACAGCTGGCCATGAAATGTTGACTTTCATGGACGCATCTTCAGGATTTCAAAAAAATCCAAATGGAACCGGACGATCAAGAGGATACTGCATTCATGACCCCTTCAAGTATTTATTGTTATGTTGCTATGCCTTTTGGACTAAGGAATGCAGGTGAAACATACCAAAGGCTGGTCAACATGATGTTCAAAGAAAAGATCGAGGACACAATGGAAGTGTACATCGATGATATGGTAGCGAAATCCAAGAAAGCTGAAAACCATCTTCAGGATCTCAAAGGAGACTTTGACATCCTAAATACTTATAATATGAAGTTGAATCCTGCCAAATGCAACTTTGGGGTTGGTGCTGGCAAGTTTCTTGGATACTTAGTAACCAAAAGAGGAACTGAAGCCAGTCCAGAACAAATTAAAGCCATCCTTCATCTCAAATCTCCAACAAATGTCAAGGATGTACAAAGATGGACTGGCAGGATAGCAACTCTGAACAAATTCATCTCAAAGTCCTCAGAAAAATGCAAGGAGTTCTATGACATCCTGAAGAAGAACAATAAATTCGACTGGGGACAAAGATATGAGGAAGCATTAAAGAAGTTGAAGGAATATCATGTAGCAGCCCCACTTGTTAGGATCTGAGTTTGATTGTTTTGATTTGTTTAAGCAAAGATGTGAAGAATGAAGTGAAATATAAATGGAAAGTGCAGCAGAATGATAAACTATAAATCAAAACAAGAGAACAATTGTTTTCAATCGAATGCTTTCATTAATTGAAAGATTACAATATTACAAGTACTCCCCCTCAGCCTAATCACTCTGTGATTGTTTATCTGAGAGAATGTTCGAGTGATGCATAGAACAGTACAAGAACTGTTCTATTTATAGACAAATCTAAACCACTGATGATCTAAGCTGACGTCACCTAAGACAGTGACCTCTAACAGAAAAACAACATAAAACATCTGTTAAATACAAACTACTGTTACATTGTAAAACACTGAAAGGTAAACTGCCGTTGGGGAAAACTCTGATGGTCTTGTATCATCTGTTGGAGCCTAAGTGATGTTGGCTCCAACAGACCTTTAGTCTTCAGCACTTTAGTCAGCAGTTGTTCTTCATCAGACCTTTAGTCAGCAGTTTTTCTCTAGTAGTTGTTTATACAGCAGTCCTTTGCAGCAGCAGTTGTTTCCAACAATTGTTGAGTACAGCAGATGTTAGGGTCAACAGTCTTTTGGGAGAAGTATCTTGTAAATGCTGTCTATTTCTAAGGATTAACTTAGTAGTATATTTTGGCTTTCCAATCATCTGTTCTTCTCCAGGTCAGCAGACCCAACACCACTCCTTATGAAACCTGAGGATGGTGAACCTCTCAAGCTATACCTCGCAGTTTCTAGGAGTGCAATAAGTGCAATTCTGGTAAAAGACTTTGAAGGTCAACAACATCCTGTCTATTATGTAAGTAATACTTTATTGGATGCTGAAACCAGGTACTCACATTTCCAAAAAACTTATTTTAGCCTTGATTATGGTATCTACTAAGTTAAGGCATTATTTTGAAACACATAGGACACATGTTCAAACTAATTACCCAATTAAAAATGTGCTTAGAAAACCAGAAATGTCAGGTAGAATGGCAAAATGGTCAGTAAAATTAAGTGCTTTTGACTTGGTATATGAACCTAGAAATGCAATCAAATCACAAGCTCTAGCTGATTTTGTGGCTGATTTCAGTAGTGATATCCTAAGTGAAGTAGAAAAAGGAAGTACAACAACTAAATGAAAACTTGGGAACATGGACTTTGTATACTAATGGTGCTTCGAATATGAGGGGTACTGGGTTTGGATTACTACTAAAATCGCCACAAGGGGACATAATACCCCTTGCGATTAGATGTGAATTTCAAGCAACCAATAATGAAGCTGAATAAGAAGCTCTCATTGCTGGTCTACAACTTTCTAAGAATATGCATGTTTCAAATCTAGAAGTATTTGTTGATTCCTTATTAATTACTAACCATTTCAATGGATCTTATGCAGTAAAAGGTAAGAAATTAGCTGAATATCTTGAAATAGTCAAGAAATTAGCATCTTGTTTTGCAGAATTTACACTAATACAGGTACTTAGGGAAGAAAATGCTGAAGCTGATGCCTTAGCAAATTTAGGATCTTCTCTGAATTTACCAGAAGGGTCCCAAATCCCTATCATCTACATCTTGAAGCCAGCAACTTTAGAGGTGCATCCTAAGGATAATACTGCACATCCTAAGGATGGCACTGTCATTGCTACCCGAGATCGAGATGATACATCTTGGATGAGTCCTATTATAAACTATCTCGGGGATGGTAACATTCCCGATGGAGAACACTATAACACCCCAACCGATGGCGGAAACATCGGGATGTCACGTATTGATGATTGTTCAGTAGCTCATGGTGAATGATAAATTTTATTAAATGATTTAAATAAATTACATACAATTGTTCTACAAGAATTCGTACATCA
Organism: Ambrosia trifida; assembly: GCA_028751855.1. NCBI lineage: Eukaryota > Viridiplantae > Streptophyta > Magnoliopsida > Asterales > Asteraceae > Ambrosia > Ambrosia trifida. The sequence continues at coordinate 62,069,746 of CM054127.1, forward strand.
AATTGAATAAAACTATGCACACATCTTCAAGCAATAATTCGAATCTTCAAGCAAGTAGAACCTGATACATGTTAAGTTGAAAATATTTTGGGTCAACAAAAGTTGGTGAGAATTACATAGGGTTTGATAATCGAATAAAATTGTTGTGCAATTCATGTGTCATGGCAAATCTAGTCCATATGTGAAAACATACTAGAAGTAAATCGAGTGCATAATCAACCCTTGTGACTATTTATAACAAATTGTCAAAATTTAACTTTAATATTCAAAAATACTAAAATTAAAGAATTATTATTTTAAAATTTATATTTCTGTTCTAAATAATCAGAAATAATTTGTATAAAATTTTGGTGCAAAAATATTAAAAATTGGATTTATTATCATTTAATTATGATTAAAACTAACAAAAATTGATTAAAAATATTGAATAAATGAGTTTTCAGAATTAAAAATCATTTAAGAAAAGTTTATCATTATATAAACTCAGAATAATTTTTGTGGAAATTTATAAAATTGTTTTGATATTATAATGGAATTTTATAAATATAATAGAATAAAATTGATTTATTTATTAAATATATTAAATTAATAAAATTTTGAAAACTAAAAATTGTGAGTGAAACTTTTTCATCAGATTTACTAAAAATAATTTTTGTAGAATTATTAAAAGAGTTTTAATATTTTAAAACGAATTTATAAAATATAAGTATTATATATATATATAATTAATTTTAATTGTTTTTGATTAAAAACCAAAAATTGAAAAGGTTTGCCACTGCCGGGTATCGAACCCGCGTGGTTCAGATGAATGGCACCAGACACAACCACTTGGTCCAGACCAGTGGTTGTGTTGGTTTCTTGTTTATTAAAAATAAATATCTTAACAGAAATTGTGTTCTTCCCCAATTCAAGCCTTCGTGCCCTAGATTTCCAATCGAACAATTCACACATCAATAACCCAATTAACCTTAGGGCTATTGATGTGTGGATGCCGAAGATTAAAACGCACAACAATAATCACACTTACAATACAGAATTGATAACGAATGAATGGTCAAACCACGAAGTCAAACTCGAACATAAAACACCAAGATCAGCAGATTTTTGAGAGAAATTAGAGGTTGAGAAAGAGTGAATGGCGAGTTGAGATGGTCCAGCAAGGTTCAATTTATAGACTCATGCTCGAATTGGAAGGCTTTTATTATTGGTCTTGAGTTTGGTCAAAACGCGTAAATTGCATCCGATTAAGGAAGGTTTTGACGAAAATTGTGAGGTTAATTGATGCTTGATTGTCGTTGGTCAAAACCGAGTCGAGTATTTCGAGTGTGGTTTCCATATTAATCTCAATCACGTAGTCAACGTAGTGGTCAAAGAAAGAAAAAAATAAAAAAGAAATGGTTGCAGTGTCTGTTCGAGTAGAGCAGATGAGGAAGAAGGTTTAACGAATTCGAGTATAAATATTTTAGAGTTCCTGATTCATTACCAATGGCCCATGTGGCGTAGTAGCGATGTTGTACTTTGGTTTGGTAGCCGGCCCGGGTTCGAGTCCGGGCGGCTACAGATTTTTTTTTTTTTAAAGAACAGATAGGGTGGCTGGGCTTAGTTGTGGGCTCAGATTCTTGGGTTGGGTCAGGGGTTCTGGTGGGCTGCAGATGGGCTTAGGGGTGTAAGGCTTATGTGGGTTGTGTTTAGCTTATCTCATTTATAATATCCCATAGTATTATTATTATTATTATTATTATTATTATTATTATTATTTTTATTATTATTATTATCATTATTATTATTACATATATATACATATATATAATGAATAATTATCATAGTATTAGGGTTTAAAATGTCACAAATATAATTAAATGTAAACAATAATAATAAAACTTGTCGTTTTTATCCAGATTATACGTAACGTACATTTATTTAACGCGAACTGTTACAGTCTCCCCTACTTTTAGGAACTTCGTCCCGAAGTTAAAAGAGAAATTACCAGGTTAACAATCGGTCAATCCACCGGAAACCTTGATAAAATTTCACACTACCTTAACGTACCTGTAAATTCATGATTACGTTCCGGACCGTAATTACCAATTTACCTTACATTAGGGTTTTGTGTCCTTTTATGACTCTACCGATTGTTGAGCAGGTTCGATAGTCTCCACCAGTCGTTGAGCAGGTGGTAGGGCCTCTCCCGACTGTTGGAAAGACATGATGACCTCTACCAATCGTTGAGTAGGTTGTTTGGTAGTCAACTAATTGATGTACAAGTAAGCAAGTATGATTATAGATATAGCAAATTGTTCACATTCAAACAAGCATGCACTCAGATGTTATGATAATACTCGAATTTATTATTTGAATCAAAAAGTGTCAATAGAAGGAATTAAAGAGAAAGTAGACATCATTCAAATGGTGGGGTTTGCGGTTAAGTAGCTGGAGGGTCTCTAGCGGGGTTATTTGGAGCATCAAGAGCGTTTGTAGCAGGGATTCGACAAGCATCCGCAAGATGCCCATACCTTTGACAATTGGTGCACTGTCGGCAGGGTACTTGGGTTGAGTGGTGATACTGGCAGGTATCACACTTAGGCTTTTTCCCGTTGTATCGTTTCTTGTTGGGTGGGACAGTGGTGTCTATTGCAAAATTCCTGACCTTGCACTTCCCGTTGGTTGAGGCCTCAGTTTTGATATCAACGGCAGGTTGGGGAGTATCCTTTTTCTTTTCCCCTTTACGAGTCAGGGTTCCTGCTTTCACATGGTTATCTGTTAGGGTGGCAGCCAAACGCTTTGCTTCCTCCAAAGTAGCAGGGTTCCTTCCCCACACCGTATCTTGAATCTGCATCGGTAAGCCACCAATGTATTTTTCGATTGCAATGGGTAAGGGGGTGACCTTGTGGGGGTAGCAGTAGGCTAAGTTCGTGAAAACGAGTATTGTAAGCAAGGTTTTCTCCACTGTCTTGAGCAAGATCATGAAACTCATCTTCCAGCTTCTTGATTTCATTACGAGGGCAGAATTCTGCCTTCATAATTTCTTTAGCTTGATCCCAAGTTAAGGCCAATGCAGCTTCAGCCCCACGGGTGCGCTTTTCCTCATTCCACCAGGTGAGTGCTCGTTTGTGAAGAACACTCATGGCATAACGGACCTTAAAGTTGTCGGGGCACTCACTGTTGATGAAAGTATTCTCAATACCCTCAAACCATTGTAGGAGTCCTGTAGCTCCTTCTTCTCCACTGAACTTTGGGGGATTACAAGAATTAAAGTGCTTAAGGGTACAGGCTGGAAGACCATTCCCATTCCCGTTGTGGTTTCCATTTCCATTCCCGTTGTCGTTATCGATCCCGTTGCCGTTCAACTGGATGACTTGAGCTAGTAAGTTGGGAACCAGAGTTGCGATTTGCTGCGCCATTTGTTGAGAAATGATTGCAGCCAGTTGGGCATCAACACCATTGTTGTTGTTGTTGTTGTTGTTGTGGTTAGTATCGTGGTTGTGGTTGTGATTGCTACTCCCTTCATCATGATTGTCACCACTGTTAAGACGAGCGCTGCGACATGGAGGCATGATCTGTAAGAGACACCATGAAATGAATGAGGTTATAATAGGAATGTAATCATTTATTCATTAATTAGAACGAATAAACGAAAACGTTGACTTATCAAAGATTCTAGATTCTAATAACATATGAAGACATGCTTTAGCCTATAAGTGAACACTCATCCCGAGAATTCCCAGGTAGGCATCCGGGTCCCTCGTCTGATTGGGATATATGCGCAATGCCAGCCTAGACAGAAGACTCAGAATACAGGCGTTCACCCTTCCAGATTGCACGTGTTCGTTATTAAAATCTAGAACTTCGACGAGATCTCAAGGTGATTCAGGTTAAACATGAGGAATTTGTCCTATTAATCTAAGAATAGATCCAGCGATGGAGAGCAACCTTCTTGTAAGGATGAAAGTAGGGATAAGAAGTAGCAGGGAGATAGAGAATAGCAAGTAAAAGAAGCAAGTACTGGTTAAATCCTATGGTTATATACTAGATTATTTTTCTAATAACTTAATTCCCTATAACCATGGCTCTGATACCAATCTGTAACACCCCAACCGATGGCGGAAACATCGGGATGTCACGTATTGATGATTGTTCAGTAGCTCATGGTGAATGATAAATTTTATTAAATGATTTAAATAAATTACATACAATTGTTCTACAAGAATTCGTACATCAAATTGAATAAAACTATGCACACATCTTCAAGCAATAATTCGAATCTTCAAGCAAGTAGAACCTGAAACATGTTAAGTTGAAAATATTTTGGGTCAACAAAAGTTGGTGAGAATTACATAGGTTTTGATAATCGAATAAAATTGTTGTGCAATTCATGTGTCATGGCAAATCTAGTCCATATGTGAAAACATACTAGAAGTAAATCGAGTGCATAATCAACCCTTGTGACTGTTGTATTGTGGTACATCCCATACGCTCATGGTTCACTCGTTTATATTGCAGTAACAAACACTCACGCTACCTTTGTAGGAGGCACGTATCCGGGTGGGATTGTCAGTCCAATAGATCTATCAATGTATACCGTCGGCTGATAAATGTTTATGCTAGAATTGTGCTTACTCTAGTCATGTTCAAGACATAATGCAACATAGATAAACACATAGACACATTGATGATTGAATTGCATAAATGATGTTGTAACATGTTTCACCCCAAAAATGGTGATAAATAGAAAAGGGGCTATGTAAAACTCACCTTAGCAAAATGTTATACTTCTTGAAAAATTGAATAGTGATGTTGCCCAAATGTGTCAAGTATCACCCTATAATAAGGTAATAAATATGTCTAAGTCTATCTATTCTACAAATGTATATGGTCTAGGGCTTTGATTTGGGGATAAATGCTTGTTTGATTAATAATAAAATGTTTTAATAAATAAGAGAAATTTGATAATTAAATAAATGAAAGTCTTTTTATAAAATTTGAATTTAGGATGGTCACAATAATATGTTTAAAGTATAAAAATAATTTTTATAAAATTATTTTCTTTAAAATAGAATATTAATTATATTTATAACAAATTGTCAAAATTTAACTTTAATATTCAAAAATACTAAAATTAAAGAATTATTAGTTTAAAATTTATATTTCTGTTATAAATAATCAGAAATAATTTGTATAAAATTTTGGTGCAAAAATATTAAAAATTGGATTTATTATCATTTAATTATGATTAAAACTAACAAAAATTGATTAAAAATATTGAATAAATGATTTTTCAGAATTAAAAATCATTTAAGAATAGTTTATCATTATATAAACTCAGAATAATTTTTGTGGAAATTTATAAAATTGTTTTGATATTATAATGGAATTTTATAAATATAATAGAATAAAATTGATTTATTTATTAAATATATTAAATTAATAAAATTTTGAAAACTAAAAATTGTGAGTGAAACTTTTTCATCAGATTTACTAAAAATAATTTTTGTAGAATTATTAAAAGAGTTTTAATATTTTAAAACGAATTTATAAAATATAAGTATTATATATATATAATTAATTTTAATTGTTTTTGATTAAAAACCAAAAATTGAAAAGGTTTGCCACTGCCGGGTATCGAACCCGCGTGGTTCAGATGAATGGCACCAGACACAACCACTTGGTCCAGACCAGTGGTTGTGTTGGTTTCTTGTTTATTAAAAATAAATATCTTAACAGAAATTGTGTTCTTCCCCAATTCAAGCCTTCGTGCCCTAGATTTCCAATCGAACAATTCACACATCAATAACCCAATTAACCTTAGGGCTATTGATGTGTGGATGCCGAAGATTAAAACGCACAACAATAATCACACTTACAATACAGAATTGATAACGAATGAATGGTTAAACCACGAAGTCAAACTCGAACATAAAACACCAAGATCAGCAGATTTTTGAGAGAAATTAGAGGTTGAGAAAGAGTGAATGGCGAGTTGAGATGGTCCAGCAAGGTTCAATTTATAGACTCATGCTCGAATTGGAAGGTTTTTATTATTGGTCTTGAGTTTGGTCAAAACGCGTAAATTGCATCCGATTAAGGAAGGTTTTGACGAAAATTGTGAGGTTAATTGATGCTTGATTGTCGTTGGTCATAACCGAGTCGAGTATTTCGAGTATGGTTTCCATATTAATCTCAATCACGTAGTCAACGTAGTGGTCAAAGAAAGAAAAAAATAAAAAAGAAATGGTTGCAGTGTCTGTTCGAGTAGAGCAGATGAGGAAGAAGGTTTAACGAATTCGAGTATAAATATTTTAGAGTTCCTGATTCATTACCAATGGCCCATGTGGCGTAGTGGTGATGTTGTACTTTGGTTTGGTAGCCGGCCCGGGTTCGAGTCCGGGCAGCTACAGATTTTTTTTTTTTTTTAAAGAACAGATAGGGTGGTTGGGCTTAGTTGTGGGCTCGGATTCTTGGGCTGGGTCAGGGGTTTTGGTGGGCTGCAGATGGGCTTAGGGGTGTAAGGCTTATGTGGGTTGTGTTTAGCTTATCTCATTTATAATATCCCATACTATTATTATTATTATTATTATTATTATTATTATTATTTTTATTATTATTATTATCATTATTATTATTACATATATATACATATATATAATGAATAATTATCATAGTATTAGGGTTTAAAATGTCACAAAAATAATTAAATGTAAACAATAATAATAAAACTTGTCGTTTTTATCCAGATTATACGTAACGTACATTTATTTAACGCGAAATGTTACAAACACGCTAGAGCTTTCAGGATGAAGGTACCCAAATTTGTTATTATAGACAATATATTGTATAGAATATCTCTTGTAGGTCCATATTTAAAATGTCTCAACAAGGAAGAAGCAAAGGAAGTTCTCAAAGATATCCATGAAGGAGATTGTGGAAATCATACAGGAGGAAGAGCTTTACATTTAAAGATTCTAAGGACAGGATACTACTGGCCAACTATGAAGAAGGATGCCATACAATATTCTCAAAAGTGAGATGCATGCCAAAGATATAGCAACATCCTACACCAACCTACTGAACCTTTGCACCCCATCATCTCACCATGGCCCTTCATGAAATGGGGAATGGACATAGTGGGAAAATTACCCAAAGCTCCTGGTGGAAAGGTGTTCATGCTAGTTATGACTGATTATTTTTCAAAATGGATCGAGGCCGAAGCATTTGTACAAGTCAGAGACAAAGAAGTAGTGTCCTTCATCAAAAGAAACATCCTTACAAGGTTTGGTGTACCAGCCGCGATCATATGTGACAATGGGTCTCAATTCATCAGCAACAAAACAACTAGTTTTTGTGAAAGCTGGGGAATCAAGATGATAACTGTTAGGAACTGAGTTTGATTGTTTTGATTTGTTTGAATAGAGATGAGAAGAATGAAGGTAAATATAAATGGAAAGTGCAGCGGAATAATAAACTATAATCAAAACAAAAGAGTAAATGTTTTCTAATCGGATGCTTTTATTATATTGAATGATTACAATCAATTACAAGTACTCTCCCTCAGCCTGATCACTCTGTGACTGTTTGTCTGAGAGAATGTTATGAGTGATAAATAGAACAGTACAGGCACTGTTCTATTTATAGACAAATCTAAACCACTGATGATCCAAGCTGGCGTCTCCTAAGATAGTGACCTCTAACAGAATAACAACATAAAACATCTGCTATATACAAACTACAGTTACATTGCAAAACACTATAAGGTAAACTACTGTTGAGGAAACTCTGATGGTCTTGTATTATCTGTTGGAGCCTAAGTGCTGTTGGCTCCAACAGACCTTTAGTCTTCAGCACTTGAGCAGCAGTTGTTCTCTATCAGACCTTTAGTCAGCAGTTGTTATCCAGCAGTCCTTTGTAGCAGCAGTTGTCACAACAGTTGTTTGGGTAGAACAGTTGTTAGGGTCAACAGTCTTTTGGGAGGAGTATGTTGTAAATGCTGTTTATTAATATGGATAAACTGTTAGTATATTTTGGCTTTTCAATCATCTGTTCTTCTCTAGGTCAGCAGACCCAACAATCTCCCCTAGAATAGATGATGCCAAAACTAGACTTTATTCTTGATCTTTATTCCTCATCAGACTTTCTCTGATTTGACCTTTGAATTGTAACTCAAAGTTCAAAGAGTAGAGGTCTTCTGCATCTCTTTCAAGCTCAAGGTTCAGCGATGTTTGGAGGTCATCTGCACACAGGCTATATGCATCATCCATGCTTAGCTTTTGAGCCTCTCCATCTGATCTGAGCAAAGTCAATTCATGGGTGTCTTTGTTGACCTTCCATTTTAGAATTTTTGAATCAGAGGATTTGCTGAGATGCATTTTTATTCTGGATGAGTTTAGTGATGGAGGTCTCCCAATGAGTTCTCTGAGTCTTTCAGTAGTGGGATCTGAGAAAAAGTGTATTTGATTGTAGAGGCCCTCCTTTATAAAAGTATCAGCAAACTTCTTCTGATCTTCTTCAGACATTTCTTTCTTCTTTTTGAATTGTCTTCTTGCAGCAGCTGATAGATCAGAAGTATCAAGTAGGCTGTCTAATGTAAAAGCCTGTTGAGGTCTCTTTATCAATGGTTCATCAGGGTAGACAGGTTTTCTGGGCAAGTTAGGGTCTTTCTTCCAGTTTTCTTCCAGTTTCTTGTAGGTTTCAACCAACCTCATCTCTGACCATCTTGCAACAGACTTCATCTCCCCATAGTCAGTAGCCACAATTTCTTGTCTCATTCTTTTGAATTTCAAGGCTCTGGCTGGATCTCTGCCTTTACTGAAATCAGGGGCAAAGACCTTGGCTGGGGGATTCTTGGTCATATCCTCAATTCTTATGAGTTCTTCTCTGAGAGCATAAGTGGTCCAGCCTGCAAACTGTTTCTTGTTTGCTTTATAAGGCATGGTTGTCGTTCAAGAAGAGATTCCCTAACCTCCCTTTTCATGTCACTGCTGAGAGGCATGGTAGACATAGAGTTGCTTAGGGTCTTAGCAAAATCTTCAATCCTTCTCAGTTTGCTAAGCTCAGCTGAATGGATGCCCTGAGCACTCCTGTCATCTTTCCCTTTGCATTTCTCTTTTATGATGGCATCTGCCTGTTCAGCCTTGAATTTTAGATATTGGTCTATGTTTAGGGGAATAGGGAAATGTGGAAGAGATGGGAAAGATCTTTCAGATGGTTGTTTAGCATTGTAGAAGGATTGCATTCCCCCTTGAGTAGATCAAGTTCAAGGGGATACTAAACAACCAATGGTATGATGGTTGGTGGTGGTCTATGGGATGTAAATTGTGAGGTGTGTGGTGAGAATGATGAAAGTGGAATGGCAGATATGGGTGTAGATTGTGTGGTTGAAGTAGTAGGTGGTGATGTGTGAATGTTTTCATCCTGTACAACAAAGGTAGATTTTCTCTTCCTTCTGTACAAGATTTTTGGTGATGGTGGTGTAGAGGCAGTGGTTGTGTTAACATCTGTTGGCACTTTTGTAGAACCAACAGATGTTTGGGAATTAGGTGGTGAAGTGGTTGTAGGTGGTGTGTTGGTGGTTGTGGTATTAGGTTCAGTGGTTGGTTTGATGGGTTCAGTGGTTGTGGTGGTATCAGTGGTTTTGGTGGCAGCAGTGGTTTTAGCAGCATGTTTGGATGGTGGTTTTCTGACATGTTTGGCAGGCATTTTCTTCCTTTTAGTGGAGCCCACATCTTCAACTTTCTGCTGTTGTTCCCTTTTCTTTTGTACCAAAGCTTCTGCCTTAACTTCCAAAGTGTCAGCCCTCTTTTGGTTTTCCTCAGCAGCTTTATCAGCTTTTTCATTGGCAGAGGTATCAACTTCCTTTGCTTTGCTGGTTTTGGCAAGTTCAGTAGCAGCAGAGGTTTGAACATTTGGTTATTGTTGTTGTTGTGGTGCTGTGTGGGTAGACCCTGGTTCGCTGGTAGTCTTTGATTTTCCCTTTTGTGAGGGTGGATAACCAAAAGGATCTAACTTTGGCAATCTATCTCTGCCACTCTCCCCCTTTTTGGCATCATCAGCTGTAAAGTCATCATCATCTTCATCTCTGAGAATTGTGGTAGGGGCAGAGCCAGTGGTCTTCAGCAGATGGTCTTTAATGGCTTGAATGTCAGCATGGGTATCTTTGTACCTAGCATCCACCATATTTCTAATCTCAGCCATATAGGTTTCTGCTAGTTTTCTGTGAGCTATGAAGATGGGGGAAACAGACTTCCATAGCTCACTAGCAATATCTTCAGTGGATGGTTGACTCTTGGTGAGGGTAGCCAATGATCCCAATATTTTCTTGATATCTGATTTGATATCAGCAACAGAGGTTTCAATGGACTGTACTCTGGCCGTCAATTCTTGGTAATTTAACCCATCACCTAAGTTAATAGGATCATCTGAATTCCTACCAGTGGTAGTTGTAACTGGTTCAGTCCTAGGAGGTGAGTCCAAAGGATGAGAACCAGATGCCCCTTTTTCTTGGTTCTGGGGACTTCCAACTGATTTTGGGGACACTATAGTGGCCTCATCAGTTGTTGCCTTCAAGGAAGTCTTAGCTATGTAACCACTGTCCTGTTGTGAGACAATGGTCTCTACATCAGTAGTGGCGGCTTCACTTGAAAACTCACCTAGAGTTTCATTAAACTCTAGGGGTGTAGCCTCCTCTTCTGTTTGTGGGATGGCTGATTAATTTTACTCAGTCCCAGTCACTTGTGGAGGTATACTCTCATTGATGGGTGAAGGAGAGGAAGTGGGATTTTCCTGAGTTTTATCAATAGCCTCAAACAGAGGTTGCATGGTTTGAGGAACTTGTTTTAGTGAAGGTGGAGGAGTGAAAAGAGAATTAGCCCTGGGAGAGGGGCTTGTGAACATATGGCCAAGTGACTCATATGTATCATGATGTGTTTCCCCTTGGCTTACAACATGATCCTTTTGTGAGGATGCATGAGGAGTTTGGTCAGGTTGAGATATATCCAACTGTGTAACAACAGTGGTTTCTTGTTGCTTTTGTGTTGCAACAGGGTTTTCTTCTGGTATCTCATCTTACAGAAGTCCCCTTTTTGGTTTAGTGGTGGTTTTTGTGGATGGACGTTTTCTTTTGGAAGTGGCTGGTGTGGGTTTCACAGCACTGGATGTAGTGCCATGATCACCAGGAGCAGTGGGCTCAACAACAGAGGTTTGGACAACAGTTGTTGTCTTAACCCTCTTTGTTTGTGTTTTGGAAACTTTTAATACTTTTTCTTGGGTAGTTAAACCCAACATTCTTATTAAAGTTTCATTAGTTAGACTCTTCATTTGAGTAGACACTTTTAAAATCTTTTTCAGGTAAAACCTTTTGAAGGATTACACTCAAAATTCTTGGGTAAATCAGAAAAGCATTATTAGACCCAGACTTTATGGCTTTCACATTTGATACTAAGTCCATAAACAGTCCCTAGGATAGATTGAAGTCAGAATCTGACAACATAGCATAGCCCAAGTACTGAATCCTCAATGGGATTTCATTAAAGGAAGTGGACTTAGCAGAGACACGGAGAAGGAGGGTATGAAAGAAAAATTTCATGACTGGTGGGAAAAACTTTTTGAAAAGGGTTGACCCAGTCACTTGTGCATCATAACCTCTTTCCTGAAACTCTGTGTGAAGCTCTGCTTTAGGGAAAGAGTCTTTACCTGACAGGTCATTGAGTGAGAAGGTTGTGGATATTAGTTTAGGGGTAATGGCGATACTTGTCTCTCCAATTTTTGAGATAATGGATGTAGGCTTTTTGTCTTGAAGAAGAAACTCAGCATTCAACCAGAATTCTTGGAGGGTATCAAGTTAAAGAGGAGCATCAGCGGTTAGAATTGTCAGGTATTTGGATTTTAAGATGATGTCGATGGTGGAATGGAATGGAACGTTTTCATCTGTTTTTACCAAATATGGGAGATAATTATGGGTGACTTTTGCTTGAAGATCCATTTTAATGGATTCCGAGTGTGAGAGTAAGTGGAATTGGAGTAAGGGTTTGAGGATGAAGAAGGCGGTTTCAGTATTTTGAATACAATGAGATAGTGTAACGACTGTTGTGGTAAAACAGGGTTTTTATAGTCTCTAGTGAAACCGCTAATGTGGCCAAAACTCTGCTTTTAGGAGCAGACGTGGCAAACATCTGATGGCCAAACATCTGGTGGTATGCAGCTGTTGCAAAAGATCTGATGCAAACAGCTGTTGTTTTACCAAAGTGCTGATGCTAACAGCACTTGATTTTTTTTATATAGATAGATAGATAGATAGATATGTATATATATATATATATATATATATATATATATATATAGATAATGAAATAGTTGTTTTATCTGATCAGAGGTTGGAAACAAAATTTTCAACCAAGCAGTGGTTGTTTTATATGATCAGATGTTTGAAACAGATTTTTCAACTTAACAGTGGATAGAGTGGATAAACAGTGGTTGTTTTATCCTTAACAGATTTTTCAACCAAAAAGCTATTTTTAAGGATGGATTTTGATTTTCTAAAACATTTTAATGTTTTTATTTAAAACATTTTTGTTGTTTTAGTCCATGTTTAGCATACCAATTCTAAAAAACAGATTTGTGAAGGTAGATGTGTCTAAAGCTTTTGTCAACACATCTGCCAACTGATCCTCTGTTGGAACATGGTGCAGAGAAATCAAACCTTTTTCATAGCTATCTCTGACAAAATGATGTCTGATGTCTATGTGCTTTGTGGTTGAGTGAGAAACTGGATTCTTGATGATATTTTCAGCAGCTTGACTGTCCAACATGAGTGGAGTCTTTAGTGCAGTTATCCCAAAATCCAGCAGTTAATTTTGAAGCCACATGAGTTGGGCTATACAGCTTGCAGCAGCAATGTATTCAGCCTCAGCTGTTGAAGTTGAAACAGCTGCTTGCTTTTTGCTTTGCCAAGATACTAAGGCATTCCCTAGAAACTGGCACCCTCCTGATATAGACTTCCTTGTGGTGTGGCAGCCAGCAAAATCACTATCTGAAAAACCTAAAAGCTCAATATTTCCATTAGCAGGATACCAGATACCAAGTGTGGGAGCACCTTTTAGGTATCTGAATATCCTTTTCACAGCAATAAGGTTTGACTTTCTGGGTGAAGCCTGGGATCTTGCACAAACACAAGTGGCAAACATAATGTCTGGCCTAGATGCAGTTAAGTACAATAAAGACCCAATCATGCATCTGTAATGTGTTTGGTCAACCAGTTCATCCTTGTCATCAATAGTGAGTAGCTTGACTGTACTCATGGGTGTACCACATGGCTTACAATCATTCATCTCAAATCTAGTTAACAAATTTTTCACATATTTGTTTTGATGAATGAATGTGCCATTTTGCAGCTGCTTCACTTGAAGACCAAGGAAACACTGAAGTTCACCCATAGCACTCATTTCAAACTCTGATGTCATGAGTTCCCTAAACTCTTGACACATTTTGTTACATGTGGATCCAAAAATGATGTCATCCACATATATTTGAACAATCATTAAATCTTTCCCTCTCCATTTCAAAAATAAGGTTTTATCAATTTTACCTCTTGTGAAACCAATGGATAAGAGAAAGGTGGAAAGAGTTTCATACCAGGCCCTAGGTGCTTGCTTGAGTCCATACAATGCTTTGTTAAGCTTGTAGACATGATCCGGATGAAATGTGTCTTCAAAACCAGGTGGTTGACATACATATACCTCCTCATGAATTTTGCCATATAGGAATGCACATTTGATGTCCATCTGATACACGTTGATGTTGTGGTTGACAGCAAAGGCTAGAAAGAGTCTGATAGCTTCTAACCTTGCTACAGGAGCAAAGGTTTCATCATAGTCTATCCCTACTTCTTGTCTGAAGCCTTGAACTACAAGCCTGGCTTTATTCTTGACAACTATACCCCTTTCATCAGTTTTGTTTTTGAAGACCCACTTTGTGCCTATTGGACAAACATCCTTAGGCAGTGGTACAAGTTCCCATACTTGTTGTCTTTTAAACTGAAGGAGCTCTTCTTGCATAGCTTCTACCCAACTGTTGTCTTTTAGTGCCTCTTGGTACTTGACAGGTTATGTGAGAGATAGAAAACCTGCAAAAAGACAGATATTTGAGGATTGGCTTCTTGTTAGCACACCCTCTCTGATGTTGCCAATTATTTGATCTGGTGGATGAGCTCTTAGGTAGATTAGATATCCCTGATATGGTATGATGGCATTTTGAGGTGAAGGACAGAGGTTTGGTGACTCTGTTGATGTAACATCTGTTTGCACTTCTATAGTGCCAACAGATGTTTGAAATGGAGGTGGGGGAATGGGTCCAAGTGGTGTAAAACTGGACTGACTTTTGTCAACAGATGTTTGACTTTTGTCAACAGATGATTGAGCAGTGGATGTAAAGGGTGAAACAGTGGTTTGAGGGAAAGACTGGCCAACAGTGGCTGACTCAGCTGTGACAGAGCTTTGATAGTTTTTTTGAACAGCTGCTTCCTCTGATGCAGAGTAGACATTATAGCGACTTGGAATCACAACATCTGTTCTGTAATCATGTTGTGGAGATTGTGGAGTACCTGCATTGTTACTTTTGACAGTAGTATCTTCAAATTTGAATTTATCTAAATCAAACAACTCCGCAGGATTTGTTGGGATTTTTAGGGATGAAAGTTCATTGAACTTTACATTCAGAGTTTCTTCTATTGTCCTGGTCCTTGTGTTAAACACTTTATAGGCCTTGGCAGTAGAAGAATATCCCAGAAAATATCCACAATCTACTTTGGCTGCAAATTTTGAAATGGAATCTTTAAGATTTAAAATGAAACATGGGCAGCCAAAGATTTTGAAAAATGAGATTAATGGTTTGATTTTGAACAAAATTTCATAAGCAGTCTTTTGATGTCTTGGGTTGATCAAAACTCTGTTTTGAACATAGCAAGCAGTGTTTACAGCTTCTGCCCAGAAGGACAGTGGCAAACCAGAATCTGCTAGCATGGTTCTTGCAACTTCAATGAGAGTTCTATTTTTCCTCTCAACCAACCCATTTTGTTCTGGTGTTCTTGGGATGTTGTACTGCCTCACAATTCCTTTTGACACACAGAAGTCATCCAACTTCTTATTCTTAAACTCTGTTCCATTGTCACTTCTCAAGACTTTTACTGGCAAGTCATATTGTTTTTCAACTTTGGTGACAAAGTCCTTCAAGATACCTGCAGTCTCATCCTTAGAGTGTAAAAAGTAAGTCCATGTAAACCTAGAAAAATCATCAACTATGACAAGACAAAATCTTTTTCTTCTTAGACTCATGATTTTAACTGGGCCAAACAAGTCCACGTGCAACAATTGTAGACATTGACTTGTTTTGGACTCATCAATGGATTTGTAAGAGCTTTTATGTTGTTTTCCTTTTAAGCAGGAAACACAATGCTCATCACATTTGAATTCTTTTGATGGTAAACCTCTGACAAGGCTTTGTTTGGAGAGTGAGTTGATAGTTTGAAGGTTGGTATGACCCAGTCTCCTATGCCACAATTCTGTCTCCTTTGTGGAGGCAGCAGAAAATAAACAGACATTTGCCATAGGATTGTCCTTCAACATATCAACTACATACACATTGCCACTCCTATGAGCAACAAGTTGTGCTTTGCTCTCAGCAATGATGGTATCAATCTTTTTCACCACTTCTGGCCTAATAATCTTACAAGTTTTCTTAGTGAAGAATGAGCCATAACCTTTGTCACTCATTTGTGAAACACTAAGAAGATTAAATTTAAGATTATCAATAAGATTGACATTTTCAAACTTGAGTTTCCCGTCCTGAACAGTCCCTGAACCCAACACCTTACCTTTTGAATCATTACCAAAGGATATATCACCCCCTCCATGAGCTAAGAAGTCCAGAAGAAGGGCTCTACATCCTGTCATGTGCCTGGAGCCTCCACTATATACATACCATAGACTATCTAAACAAGCAGAAGCTCCCTGCACAGCAGTAATGAATTAGTTTTGGTGAGTGTCCAAAGCCAAGTTGGCTTTGGATGGGTCCACAGACTTTTCAGCCTCAAGCTTGGGAAGGTGATCAGTGGTTTGAACTAGTTTTTGAATCAAGTTTAAAAACTGTTGCTGACCATTTGCCAGTGCTTGAATGTCAACACTTGGGGCAATAGTTGTTTGATCACTTCCTGACAGATGATAATACCCATAGGGATTTCTGTTCACTCTTGGTTTAGAAGGTCTTTTTGGTTCTTCATAAACATGTGACAGACTATGACATGGTGGTTGTCCATATCCTCTTGGGTACTTGTTTGTGGGTGGAGCATCTGTTACTTGGACATCCCTGGGAGCAGATGTTTCAAGACTTTTGGTAACAGATGTTTGGACTGGTGTAAAAGTCTGTTTGGGCTTTCCTTTTGAAGTACTCACCACTTGACTTGCAAGAGTTTTAGCCTTGTACTCTTGTATTTTGACATCAAATTTTTTGAGATACAGACACACTTGCACTCACAATCATCAGATGCACCCCAGGGATCTGAGAGATTCACAACCTCTTCTTTAGACTTTTCACCTGCAACTACCTCATCAACAATATCATCAGTCTTAACAACAGATTCAGTTACCACTTCCTCAGAATCAACCTCTTCTACCATAGCCATGAAACATAAATTTTCTGGTTCATTTTCAACTTTGGCAACTAGTGCAAAATTTTTATCTGCCAACTCACCTGGTAGACTGCTCCAATTAACAAAGCCTTGTGTGAAGAAACTCTGTTGACTGGTCTCTGCAGGAGCAGAGGGTGGAGCAGCAGTCATTAGCACAGGTGCCTGAGCAACAGGGGTTTGCACATAATGGATCTGAGGAACAGTGGTTTGGACAAACTGGACAGGAACAGTGTTTGAGGACTGTGCAAAATGAGTAGTGTTTTGCACATTTGGTCCAGGGGTATTATAGGAATTTTTATAAGTGTTAGTCTGTGGCCTTTGATTTGGATAGGTAATCATAGGTGTACCATGTTGACTCCTACATTCCCTAGAAAAATGAGCAAGTCTATGACATTTATAACACTTTATCTTTGATTTATCCAACCCCATCTTTGACCTGCCAGTTAACCCTAGAAACCTTCTCCCAGTTTTCTTGTAAAAATTGTTAGTTCTTACACTGAGAAGGGCCAATTGGTGCATAATGTCCATTTCTTCCAAATCATCAGGGTCAAAGTATTTTAGGTCTACATACTCAATGGATATGTTATCAGATGTCTGGATATCACCACCACTTGCTGTAAAAGCATAGTTTGGTGAATAAGAATCAGAGTTAAAACCTGAGTTAAAACCTGAAGTTATGTCAATGAAATGATCATAACTCTGATCCTTACTATTACCAGGCACCTCATCATGACCCAGAAGTGTTGTATTACCAAATACATAGTCATCAGACACTTTTCCAGAGTCCTGGAGCTTCTTTTTCTGATTAAGCTATCTCTCATATGTCAAGAGCTTACCATGAAGCTAGGTCAGTGATAGGTCCTAGAATCCAATTGAGTTTCTCATAACTATAGCAATAGTGTCCCATTTATCTGGTAATGATCTTAAAAACCTATGGTTCAAAGTTGAATGAGGGTAAGTTAGACCAACCAGTTTTAGTTCACTAATGAGACAGTTAAACCTCTCAAATTGTCGAGTTAATGACTCTTCCTTAACGTGACTGAATGTTTCATATTGTTGGTTAAGTATTTCACGGTTGTTTTCAATAACCTTTTCAGTCCCACCAAATTGTTCTTTCAGTGCATCCCACAACTCCTTTGCACTGTTACAGTGTAACAGCCCAACATATATATCATTGGGTAGAGCCATGGCCACAATACTGAAGTCCTTAGCATCTAACTCAATTTTCTGAAAATCCTCATCGAAGTAGTTTTCAAGTTTCTTAGGCTCCTGAACCTTGGTATCTTCACTACTCGGCACCATCGGAACATGTGGTCCGAAGATAACCGACTTCCAACACCCAGTGTTCTGTTGAGCTAGAACATGGCTCATCCGATGTTGCCAGATATTGTATTCAGATCTGACAAGCATCGGTGGCTTGTTGTTCGTGCCAATGTTGTGTGGATCGTGATTGATTGAAGCCATTCTCTGATTTTTCGAAAACAAAGTCTTTTTACAAACGGTTGAATCGAAAATAAACTATTACTTTGTTTTCAATCTGACAAACAAACGATATCAATAATTGTGAGCTGATCTGTTTATATTAAATTGATTGGTTAGATCGAATTTAATTGACCAAGCTCTGATACCAATTGTTAGGAACTGAGTTTGATTGTTTTGATTTGTTTGAATAGAGATGAGAAGAATGAAGTAAATATAAATGGAAAGTGCAGCGGAATAATAAACTATAATCAAAACAAAAGAGTAAATGTTTTCTAATCGAATGCTTTCATTATATTGAATGATTACAATCAATTACAAGTACTCCCCCTCAGCCTGATCACTCTGTGATTGTTTGTCTGAGAGAACGTTGTGAGTGATAAATAGAACAGTACAGGCACTGTTCTATTTATAGACAAATCTAAATGACTGATGATCTAAGCTGACGTCACCTAAGACAGTGACCTCTAACAGAATAACAACATAAAACATATGCTATATACAAACTACTGTTACATTGCAAAACACTGTAAGGTAAACTACTGTTGAGGAAAACTCTGATGGTCTTGTATTATCTGTTGGAGCCTAAGTGCGGTTGGCTCCAACAGACCTTTAGTCTTCAGCACTTGATCAGTAGTTGTTCTCTATCAGTTGTTATCCAGCAGTCCTGTGTAGCAGCAGTTGTCACAACAGTTGTTTGGGTAGAACAGTTGTTAGGGTCAACAGTCTTTTGGGAGGAGTATGTTGTAAATGTTGTTTATTAATATGGATCAACTGTTAGTATATTTTGGCTTTTCAATCATCTGTTCTTCTCCCGGTCAGCAGACCCAACAATAATCTCAACACTGGTCCATCCTCAAGCTAATGGACAAGCAGAATCCTCTAACAATATCATCGTCAACAACTTGAAGAAAAAGTTTGGAGAAAATAAAGGAAAATGGGCAGAAGAGCTTCCATTTGTACTTTGGGCAGATAGGATCACATCCAAAAATGCAACTGGACAGACACCTTTTTCCTTGGTATTCGGAACCGAAGCACTGCTTCCAACAGAAATGGTAATGCCTACAGCAAGAAGACATCTTCAGGATGCAACAACCAATTTAGAAGTATTGCTTCAAGATCTTGAAATATTGGATGAGCTTAGGGATGCAGCTAAGTTAAGGATAGCAGCTTATCAACAAAGGATAGCTAAAGCTTACAACAAGAATATAAGCATAAGAAGATTCCAAGTGGGAGATCTGGTTCAAAGAAAAACCTTCCAAAACACTACCAAGCCAAGTGATGGTAAATTAGCTCCCAAGTGGGAAGGACCCTACTTGATCGATTCCGAGGCTGGAAAAGGAGCATATTAGCTCTCGACAATGGAAGGCGAAATACTACCAAGATCTTGGAATGCAATTCACTTAAAATACTATCATATTCGAAGACTCATGGGACTGATCTCTCTGGAAGAGAAACCATGGTTTGGATTACCGGTAAATCATCCGCATATGCAGGTATTTCTCTTTGTTTTATTTCTATTATTTCATCGATATTATAACTAAACATGGTCTAGAAATAGTCCATCCTGAGAATTTTTTCAGGTCTATCCTAAGGATGCAACTTCAAAGACTAGAGGGTTGGCCACCCTCTCCTACGTTAAGGTGTCTGACACCTTCCTAAGGTTTAAAGGTTTTCACCTTTCACATTGGGTTAGCAACCCTGCCTGGAGCGCACGTATTCATGTATATCTTCAGGATGGTGGGACCAGTTCATGTAATAGTGGCTGACAATTTCATCATTTTTGGAATATACATTGAATCCCTAAGGTTTAGACATTTTTCAATGTCTCTTTCTCGTATTGGCCTAGACGCCAGTTATATTTGGCCTGGACGCCAGCTATTCTCAAGATACTACGTTGGGCCTTGTCGCCAGTTATTCCTAAAGATCATCTATTGTTATGGGCATGACCCTAGTTTATAAAAGGCTTTACTGCCAGTGTGACAACTAAGTTTACCTTTTTTACAGGTTGATGATCCTTTCTTGGAAAAGGAAAAAAGACTCTAAGTCTATCCGAAAGATACAACACTAGGGACATCCTCAGAGTGATGAAGATTATCCTAAGGATGTGACAAACACTGGGGACATCCTCAGAATAATGAAGATTATCCTAAGGATGTAACAAAGACTGGGGACATCTTCAAGATGTCATTGAGACTGTTCTCAGAAGACCCAAAAGACCAGTTGGAGATAAAGGTATAAACTTATTTCATTCTTTATCACTTATCATTTGGTAATGATTGCAGGATAACAGAGAAATAAAGATAAAGAACACGAGGAAGTAGATTACCATTTTATTTATAAGTCAAAAGTAATGTCAACCCCTCGCTTCATCCTAAACCAGAACCCATCCACCAGGGGTCAACATCTATGGTCCAGGTCAAACGAATGACTTGGGGCTTCGTCTTAAAAATCAAGATCCCTCCACCCCAATCCTTTCATTGTCTATACAAACATAAAAATAAAATTGTTTGAAACTGTTCACAAACCACCACCACAAAAACTACCACAAAATTTCTAAAAAAAAGTGGGCTCAGGCCTAGTCTTTACATCCTTCATTGCCCACTTGAAACTCCTTGGCTACAACAGCTTCCTCCACCACAGGCTCCTTGGATGCATCCTCAGGATTAGCATCAGGGTTTGGCTCGTACACCACCTCTTTTCCTCCCAAGCTCTTTATCTTCTCCTGCCAGGCTTCAATGTCCCAATTCTCTTGCTTGAAGTTTGGATCTCTAGCCTGGAAAGCCATATTCACCCTAGCTTGGAGAACGGAAACCGTGGCAGACGTCACAAGCCCTTGCCTGTACTCCTCCATCTCTTTCTCATCCACCTGCACTGCCTTGGCCTGCTCGCCCTTTACCAGTTTAAGCTTAGTTTTCACCTTACCAAGCTATTTTTCAAGATGCTTGCTCTTGTCTTGAGCTGCCTTCCTGGCATCCTCCAGCTTGATCTTGGTACTATTCATTTCAATAGCTACCTCATCCAGGGACTTTAGCAGATATTCGTGTCCCTACAAAGAAAAAAGAACAGGTAAGTATTTTCTCTTTAAATATTTGTATAAATATGTTATGACATCTTCAGGATAGCATCATACCTGGAGAGTAAACTGGGAAATCTTGCCTAACGTTTCATCAAAGTTGAGACCTTCAAAAGGGGAGGCCTCTTGGGCAGGAGTAGAGGTAGTAGCAGTCTTCCTTTTCTTGGAAGAGGCAGGAGCCTTAGGCTTAGGAACAGAAGGATGAGGGCTTGTCATCCTGGAGCTGGATGGAGAAGTGAACACAGTTGCCTTGACATCCTGACTGTCAATGTCATCAAGGTCGAAGAAGGGGGGTTTCTTTGCTAAAAAGAGAAAAATAAACACAGAATTAGACAGGTACACAAAACAGGGCATAAATATTTTCAGGATGTAGCAGGTGATACTTACCGGACATTTCTGTGGCTTGGCTGGTGGAATGGCTTTCTTCTGCTTCAAAGGTTCTAGCTTTCTCAGGTAAATCTAAAATAGCTTTACACCTAATGAAAGAATCAATCAAAAGAGGAGCAAGCTTAGCAAATGAAGTACCGGTCACAAAAAAGTTTTATAAAAATTAGTGACATCTTCAAGATATAACTATGAAAACCTTTTTGTGCATAAAAGATAAACTTTATGATTTTTACCACTTTTTAACCAAGACATGGAGATATCATCCCCAAAAGGAATGGAATCCCTCTTTACAAAGAAAAACTTAGACTTCCAGGATCTGTCAAACTTGATAACATTAAATAGAAATGAAGGATCTTTATGAATAAGCTGAAGAACATAACGACTGGAACCGTGGGTTTTCAGCTTATAAATATAAGACAGGTCACCAATCTGAAGATTGATGTCGTGGTTTTCAATGATCTTATTACAGACCATTAAGATCCTCCATATCTCAGGCATGGCTTGGGCATATGCCATTCCAGTTACATGAAAAAATTCTTTGATGAAAGGAGGAAATGGATGTTTCAGGCCAAGAAGGAAGGGCATGTATAAAAAACAAACCCATACTGAGGATGCAAAATCAGATTTTGCACCCAAATCATAAGGATGAAATTCTGCAGAACTGGGAAAGGCCCCTGAGTCCTTCAGAATTTGTATGTCCCTATCAATAAAGGAACAAATTTCTTGTTCTGGATTACTTAGCAGGTTTTGAGGTGTGAAATCCTTTGGGATTCCAACACTGCCAATAGATCTAGTTGATTTCTTGCCCATCTTCAGAATATTATCGTAAATGTTTTGAAGAAATTAAAGAAAACAGGGAGAAGAAGATATGAATTACCTTTTCAAATAATCGTGGGTGATTATAAAGGAGAAAACGAAGGCCTAGATATAGGTGGAAGAAAGTGATGAGGTGTAACGGTCATCACGAAATATTAGCCTGAAACCTAGCCGTTATCCATCCTGACACGCGTCCAATCAACTTCAGAGATAAGCTTGAAGCATTAAAAATATTATAACCGTTAGATATTAACGGTAAAATATTTTTGGGGACAATTGTTGGTGGTGAAATCCTTAGGATGGATTTAGCTTGAATATTCTATGTGACATCCTCAGGATGGTGAAGGACTAAGCAGATTTCAGGATGTAACAACATTCTGGCAAGTGTGCATTGTAAGGATAGACTAACGAATTACCTTGTCTTAATATTTTTGCAGGTACAATCAATAAATGAATAAGACTTTTAACTCCTCTCCAACGGCTACAAAGTCTTACCAAGTCAATGAATCTAAGGATGCAAGAAGAATACGCGTATAGACTTAAAAGGGCGAGTCAAAGTGTAACCGCCAAGATAATGAATGATAGGTGAGAAAGGTCGAAACTGATGTCCAACGTCTATTTCAGTTGAAACATCCTCAACAACTACTTGAAACAGCCCACAAGATCATTGAAGACAACGGCTATTGTGGGATCTTCTAATTATTGTCATGTAAACTATATATAGGGGTATGATGAACAAAAAAATGACACTTACACATTAACGAACACTTGATACCAGCTAGTTGAGACATGATACTCTCTCTACTCACACACACAACACTACACAATCATTGTAATTTTAGATTGTTCATCATACTTCCAAAGTTGTAACACATTTTTACCTTTTTAATATTAACAAACAATACAGGGGCCTAGACTCCTCCTGAGGTTTTGTGCCGGCGATCATCAAGTGATCAAGGGCTTTCCTCGTACATCGAGTGTCGTTTTTTATTGCATTACACACATATTCACCTATATTTAGTTGTTTCACAATTCTTATAAACAGTTACATCCTCAGGATATAACTGCCCATCCTGAACGCATCCTTAGCCATCCTGAATATAGTTATCAAATTGTTATTTCTTTGTTATCTTAAACCGCTATCTTGAAAATATAACTAAGATTTTGACAAATTTCACACATTTAGCACTCTAACTCACTTTAACTAATTTGAAAAACAAAATTATTTCTAGTAGGTAATTTTTGACCAAAACAATGAATATAAGCTAGATCAGATGTAACTATCTTGTGGTAGACACTTGCTATGTATCACTAAGTGATAGAGCATAACTATTAAAAAAACAGAAGTTCCAAGTTACAACAGAAGCATAAGACTCCGTATACCTAATTTAAAGAAATAATACATAAAAAACCTAAGAACCCGTAATTATGAATAAATATTAGTTAACATGCATAAGTGATGTCGTCTTCTCTTCTCCAAGCCTCAAGTCTCAAGATTAAATCTCTTCTTTGAATTCCCCTGATGAATCGTAGGATGCAATAATTTTTATTTCTAGTTAATAAGTAATCTACAATTCAATTTAGAATTCAAACAATGGTAGCCAATCTCTATACAGTTGCATGTATATTATATTTCTATGACCATCAAGATGATCAACAACACACACTATAGAAACAAAAATCCCATCTGCAAATATTGTTTACCACGTAGAATTTTTTACACATATTTACACGAGTTTGAAAGCGACAACTTATATATTTTTGTATATATTTACTCATATATGTAATGACCAATAGACATGCAAATGTTAAAACTGGCCTCCGAAGCTCCCTCTACATGAAGATTTGGAAAACAACTTATTCAACTAGGATTAGTAAGCGTGAAAGTTGATTAATTCATGCATATGTCAAATTTAGTTATTTAGCTAGAACATGCATGATTCATTACAAATTTTGCTATAGTCTTCCGGAAAAGATTTGAATACATAGGTAAACGCTAAAAAGCAACATATAATTTTATTAGTACATTTCATTGAAAATAAAGTGCACGCCTAACAAAACGATATAAGTTAACAAATAATAGCATGAACAAAATAAAATAACATAATGGACGGAACTAAATATTAGGTGACACAAGAGTCTATGTGAATATATGGTCTTGCAAACTGGGATACCATAAGAAAGGATAGTTACAGTTTTCTCCACTCAAAGTTATTTCTAAATAATGAGAAAGGTGCTTCCCTTTCTTTTTTATACCCGCCCAGGACATGTAGTCTAAGAAATTATACAAAAACATATTATCATTATATTTTTTTCTTTTAGTCACGTATGCATTCACTACATAGTTTAATAATTATAGTTGTGATAAATAAAAGTGTTTTACCTGACGGAAGACACCACCACCCACCGCCACGTCAACAACATGACTGCTACCTCCTAAATAAAGGGTGCTACCCGTAAGATACCCCTACAACATACGCACACACATCTCTATCCCCTTGCAGTACACACACGATGTTTGCTTCATCGGCTACTACATACTTGTTCCATGTTACCCATTACGCCCCGTCCCCCTAACAATTATTTGCCTATAACATTATATCGGATGTTTTATATACACCTTTGCGGTATGTTTCTTAAAATGTCCTATTTGCATATAACTAGAATGACCAATTTTATAGAGG
Source organism: Ambrosia trifida (assembly GCA_028751855.1). Lineage (NCBI taxonomy): Eukaryota > Viridiplantae > Streptophyta > Magnoliopsida > Asterales > Asteraceae > Ambrosia > Ambrosia trifida. The sequence goes on from CM054127.1 coordinate 62,094,857, forward strand.
ATTCTAAAGTTTTTTAAAACGAATAACTTGACCCAACTCATAGGTAAGTTGTATATTTTCCGGCTTAACCCAAAATGTAATCTTTTCTTTGTGAACGACTATTTTTTTGTCATTCATGGGATTTGAACCCATCACCACTTAAAAAGATGAAACATTTTTCAACACCTTAATACCACTAGATCAAATGCCATTTGGTGTGTACCCATCCCCAGACACCAATGTTTTTTAAAATCTTAGTAGAGACGGTATATTAAATTTTCGTGGCACCCCATAAAACTAATTAGGTGAAGCCAATAATATCAGGAATGAGTTTGGTGTGGTGGTAAAGAGCTTGCCTTTTATCTGGAGTTTTTTGATGAAATAGTGTATTTTTCCGAGCTTTGTGTGAGACTTTTGTAGTTGTTAGACTTCGAATTGTGTTTTTGGGACTTCCGCAATCTAAGATTGCGGAAGTGATGACATGGCTTAGGTGACTCGGCAACCAGGTTTGAGTATAGATAACATGGCTTAGTTGATGCATATTATCGATTTGATGTAGCTGACTAGGCACTCTCGCAATCTAAGATTGCGGGAGTTGCTGTCTTCCTTTTTCTTCATCACCTACACATGTGGCTGCATGATTATTTATTAACTTTCCCAATGTGAGAGTAGCCTAGATACCAATTTTGAGAGAGTAAAGAGAATTGATTCTACCGAGTTACAAACGAATAATATTTAATAGGCGATAATCTATCGAGTTACAAAACGCAAGTTCAATAATACAATTTTACCAAAAAAACGTTAAATAATAAAATTTTACCAACTATTTTTTCAAAGTAGTCAAACTATACAATCTACCGAGTTACAAAACAATCTATTTCCGAGAACACCAGATCCAACTTTATAACGGTAACACGGCGCAAATCTAAAAGATTAACGAAGAATCAGCGCCTTCCACGATATGACAGAAGATCAACGATGCGCTTGCAATTTGTCCTATCAAATACAATAAAGGGCATCCTCAACCATGATTTCCGTCAACAACCTAGCTTAGGTGCCCGAACCACCCCAACCAGCTAACCTTCTTCCGCAAATCAGTAATGAGAAGGTGCAAAACTAGAATAAGGTTGATCACCTAAGGTAATCCACCACCTCCGTATTATAAACTACCATATTAAAGTTGGAATATACACGCGTTAGCCCACGTTCAAATGTAACATCGATCCAAGTAGTTTCATGCAAATGTAACATCGATCCAAAAAATAAAAGGCTCCATGGCATGGTAAAAAGGGCTCTTGACATGCATACTGGAAAACCTCTCCGGCCACCACCTTCGAAACAGGGGTTGGGGGTTGTTTTACTGAATTCGGTCCAAATGATTTCATGCAAATGTAACACCGATCCAACAACACTAAAAAATCATAGCCTCCAACGCGAGAAATTTATGGAATTCGGATATAAGTGTGAAAAAACTTTTTGTAATGTGTTGCATGGAAATGGAAAAAAAAATATATACTTGTTGAATTTCGACGTTGATTGTAACTCTAAAAAAAATAAAACTAAACTAACCTATATATAATACATATACATAGTCGATTGTAACTCTAAAAAACAAGAAATTTGACTTCCACAACCTTAGATTGCGGAAGTGCCATCTCATTGAACCACAACCAAACAAAGCAGCCACTGTGACACCCGGCAAATTCTGGTTAACAACGTTGTCTAGATGAAAGTCTACCTTAGCGAGTCACGCATATATTGTACTTAACTGGGTTAGTTAAGTCGGGTTATAGTTCGAGAACTACTGGTTTAGTCTAGAGGATCATTGGATGTTGGTCTAGAGGTTCATTAGATGTCGGTCCTTAACCAAGTGTACAAACGGTGACGATCGGTAGGATCGTCAGGGCATACGGAACGTACGAGTCTCGAGTCCCGGGAATTGGTGAACGAGTGTAAATATGTGTATTTACTTGTGTTATGTGTTTACAATCATTATGTGACTTGTCGGTACATTAAAATGTGTTAACATATGTTAAAACGGGGTTTAACGCGCAAAACACACGAGATTAACCCCTACAGGCGATTAGGAAGCCTAATCGCCCATAGGGGAGGCGAGTAGGCAACATTAGGGGCGATTGGTGGCTAATCGCGTGAAGGTATAGGCGATTAGGCCTAATCGCGTGAACCTTCATGCGATTAGCATTCCTAATCGCGTATAGGAGCTGCATAATCGCTAGTAGCGTGCTGGACGACTAGAAACGCCTATAAATACAATGCTTAACCTCCTAAACTTCCTAATATCAACCCTAGTCGTCCCATAACCGCCCCAAACACATAAACAACCTCTGGAAGGCGATTTTGATCAAAAACACAAGGTTTCAAGGTCTAACCATCATTCTTTCATAATCCTAAGGTTTGATTCTCATCCAAAACACTTTGTAAACGTTTTTAATCAATCCCTAATGGTCCAGACCTGTTGTTAAATGAAAAAGCTTTCTGAAAATCGTCAATAAGGGTTGTTAATCGGATTATAACTAATATGCATGCATTATGAGTGTGTATGATTAGAAAGCTAGGGTTTTATGATTCATGATGATGATTTGATATAATATTATGATAGATCAGTGTTGATATTAATATTATGATAATAGAAATCTCAGTAATTGATTATTAGGGTTATTGTTATGCATGTTAGTATGATGATTGCATGCTATGTGTATATGTTTGGATTACTTGATTTCATGCAGGGCTGATTATACGAGGTCAAACAAAGGGTTTTGGCTTAAACATGTTTGAAATAGTTATTGGAATGATATTGGGTAGTTACACACGTTCTGGATCTGATTTGGAGCGTTAAACGCGCGAAAAACCGGAACAGCAAGGTTACAGGCGAGTAGCCTTGCTAATCGCCTGTGTTAGAGGGGAGTAGCCTCCAATCGCATGACAACAGGGGCGAGTAGCCCCACTCGCCTGACTACAGGGGCGAGTAGCCCACTCGCGTGGCATCAAGGGCGAGTAGCCCTACTCGCGTGACTTAAGGGGCGATTAGCCCTGATCGCGTGCCATTTCATGCGATTAGCCTCCCTAATCGCGTGTACTGCTGCTGTAAGTGTAAATTAGCATTCCGAGACCCGATTTAACATGTAGTAACATGGTAGGAACCTCGTAACATATATGGTAACTTGGTAACATATGTTTTGATGTAATTCGGTGATACGTGAACTATGTGCTATAACTTGTTGTGCGTTAACGTAGGTTAAGTGTACTTGCGTTATTGTATGTTTTGGAGCGTAAACATAACACGGGGAGTCTCGGGTCACCAATGGGATGTCGAGTCTTGTACTTTGGGTCGGTTAAACAGTCACGGTGTTTTCAAACGAACTTGGTTATGGTCTGGACATCTAGGGACTAATTAACCTGCGGGTTATTAGTCTAAGTACTTGTAACTGTCGTATGTTAGGTCGCCGCTTTACGGGACTAGCATAGCAGCTGAGTTTACTCGGGTTAAGGAGTAACGGAACTTAAGGTGAGTTTACGGCCCCTCTTTTAAACTGGTTTTATACTTTCGGGGGAGAAAACATGTGTTAAAACTATATTTGGTAACTACTGTCATACTATGGGTTTCTATTGTGTACTACACGATCTTTGGAAGTCCCGGGGGGAACCATGAATGTGCGGGTTTGCACAACGGGGAAATGTGAATAGCGCTATTGGGAGTGACCAACCCCGCTCGTCGACTTGGAGGGTCGGCGGGTGCATATTGTCTCAAACAGGAACAACAGGAACATACATCGGGCATACTTTTGGTATTCGCGTTAGTAATGGTTTTCCAATCGTGGTGGTAACAAAACGTACGCCTAGCTAGCGTATACTGGTTTTCTATTTGTTATAGTATGGACAGGTGGACTTGGTACTTGGATACAAAACCTGTAAACTCACCAGCATTTTTGTGCTGACGTAAACTTTTACATGTTTTCTCAGGTCGCTAAGGTAGCACGACTGGACTAGGATGCACGCGTCTGCACGGCGTCTATGTTAGGGTTGCATGGTCTTATAACATTTAACATTGGTTTATTATTTTGGATAATGTTTTGAATAAGCTTCCGCTGTAAACGGGATTTTAAACTGTGTTTTGAAATTGCATTTTAATTCATTTAGACTTGTTTATTGTGATCGTTGGTTTGGATCCTGGTTTGTCATGCGCCTCGCGGTAAAACTCCGCAAGTGGATTTTGAGGGTGTGACAGATTGGTATCAGAGCCAATGGTTATAGTGAACTAGGACTGCATGTAGAGTCTAGTCTATAGCCGAGTCGCACACACTAGACGATCACATGGTACTAAACGTTATAGTGGTTTACATATGGTCTTGTCGGGGTGTCTCTAAATCATTGGTCTTTCTACGTTACATCATCCGTTCTATCTTAGATTGGGTTACTTGTTTTCTAGGCAGTGTGGTCTGTTGGAGTAATTCGTGTGCTCTTGAGATTTGTCCAAGGCTCGGACATCTCCCTTTCGCACTCCAATAGAAACACTTGTCATAAACTACCGTTGTATTACGGTGTGTAGCTAAGAGTCTATGTTCGGTGATTTGAACTTTAAACTAGGAGAACACTAGGAGGACCATGTAGAGCGTTTTATCATTTTGGGTGCACACAAAATCATAAAACGAAATGCATGGAAGCACTAGTGAGCTCTGGGTTTGAGGGATAGTCCTGGATTGGACCTAGCTTTGATCTTGTGAACATTAGTAGTTATCTTTAACTGCGAAACTAAATTTTCTCGTTCTTTCTGCCAGAATCATGTCTGGAGTGCGTGGAGGACGAGGAGGTGGTCGCAATGGTGGACGTGGTGGTGGTCGCGGTGGTGCTGGTGGTCGTGGTGGAGGTATTAACCTATCACAGGCTGATCTGAACAACTTGCTCCAGGCTGCCTTTCAGTTAGGGCACAACGGTGGTGGTAAGTTGTTTTATCCATTTTCTTTGCCTCATTGGTGAACCTTGTGTACGTTATTCGTGGTTTCTCATACGTTTCATTTCAGGTGGTCCTGTTGACCCACCCCCACCCATGTGCACCTACAAGATGTTCCGGGACTGCAAGCCCCAGGAATTCTCTGGCACAGAGGGTGCGGTCAGTTTGCTTAGGTGATTGGAGAAAGTGGAGTCGGTATTTCTGATGTGTAACTGTCTCCCAGAAGATCGGGTGAAGTATTCGGCTGCGTTATTTCAGGACGTGGCATTGACTTGGTGGAATGGCATTACCCAGAACATGGGTATTGGGGAGGCATATGCTATGCCATGGGAGAACTTTGTGCAGTTGCTGAAGCGGGAGTATTGCCCGAGAGAAGAGGTACAGAAGCTGGAGCATGAGGTGTGGAACCTCAAGATGACTGGATCGGAAATCGAGAAGTATACTGTGAGGAGGAATGAGTTGGCGGTGCTGTGTCCCGATTTGCACGTGCCAGAGTATCGTAAGATTGAACATTATGTCTCAGGGTTAGTGCCGGAAATTGCAGGGTTAGTGGCTGCTGGAAATCATCCTACTTATGCGGAGGTAGTTCGATCGGCCCATAGGATGACCAACTTAAAGGTGAATGAGGGGATTTTGCCTGCGAAAGGTTCGACTGCTAAGGCTCCAGAGAACAACAAGCGCAAGTGGGAGAACGACGGGAAAGGATCTGGGTCTACACAGCAGGGTAAAAGGTTTGATAATGGGGGTTCATCGTCTTCGGGTAACAAGCAGGGTGGTTATGCGGGAAAACTGCCCAAATGCAACAAGTGTGGACGCCATCACCAAGGGAACTGCGACAGTAACCGTTGTCACCGCTGCCAGCGAACAGGCCACTATGCTAAAGATTGTCGGGCTACACTTCCATCGACTCAGGCTCCGACCAACAGTTCAGCTCCGACTACTCAGGGGACTATAGAGAAACAGGGATGCTACAACTGTGGTGACACTGGGCATTACAAGAAGGATTGCCCAAAACTGAAACAGGGTGGGAACAACGGGAATGGTAACAACGGGGGCGGCGGCAGAAATGCACGTGCCTTCGTCATTGGAGCCGCTGAGGCTAGACAGGACCCTGATACAGTCACCGGTACGTTTCTTCTCAATAATCATTCTGTTAGCGTGTTATTTGATTCTGGTGCCGACAAGAGTTTTGTATCCATGGATGTTAGTCGACTGCTAGATGTAGTACCTGTACCATTAGAGACCAAGTATATTATTGAGTTGGCCGACGGTAAAACGATTGAAGCTACTAGTGTTCTTCGGGAGTGTCAATTAGAATTGTCGGGTATAACGTTTCCCATCGACCTTATGCCGGTACCATTGGGTAGTTTTGACGTTGTGGTAGGAATGGATTGGTTATCTTTGTATCGCGCGGAGATCGTCTGTTACGATAAGGTTATTCGGATTCCTCTCCCTGATGGAGAATTTCTTTCTGTGTACGGTATCAAGGGTGGTGTTTCACTAAACATCATCTCTAGCATGAAAGCCCTTAAGTGTCTTCGAAAGGGTTATCCAGCTGTTTTGGCACTCTTATCTGTTTCCTCTGTTGATGAGAAGAAGATCGACGACATCCCGGTGGTACGCGAGTTTCTTGATGTTTTTCCCGATGATTTATCTGGTCTTCCTCCTCATCGTCAAGTCGAGTTCGGTATTGATCTTGTACCAGGGGCTGCTCCTATTGCTCGGGCCCCCTACCGTCTTGCACCTCCCGAGATGCAGGAATTGTCTAGTCAGTTACAGGAACTCTTGGACAAGGGTTTCATCCGACCAAGTTCTTCCCCTTGGGGAGCCCCGATTTTATTTGTCAAGAAGAAGGATGGGAGTTTCCGATTGTGTGTAGACTATAGAGAGCTGAACAAATTGACCGTCAAAAACCGTTATCCTCTTCCACGTATCGATGATCTATTCGACCAGCTTCAGGGTTCTAGTTATTATTCCAAGATCGATTTGAGGTCCGGTTATCACCAGCTGCGCGTCAGGGAGGCTGACGTTGCAAAGACTGCTTTTCGAACACGTTATGGCCATTTCGAATTCTTGGTCATGCCTTTCGGTCTCACGAACGCACCGACGGTTTTCATGGACTTGATGAACCGCGTCTGTAAACCATATTTGGACAAGTTCGTCATTGTATTTATTGATGACATTCTGATCTACTCCAAGAACGAGACCGAACACGGGGAACATCTGCGGTTAGTTTTGGAACTTTTACGACGGGAGCAACTTTACGCCAAGTTCTCAAAGTGTGACTTTTGGTTACGCGAAGTTCAATTCCTAGGACATGTGGTTAATGAACTAGGGATTCATGTCGATCCAGCTAAAATCGAAGCGATCAAGGACTGGGGAGCACCAAAGACGCCAACTGAGGTGCGACAATTCCTAGGCCTTGCGGGCTACTATCGTCGTTTCATTCAGGGGTTCTCGAAGATTGCTCAACCCCTCACCACTCTCACTCAGAAGGATAGGAAGTTCGACTGGGGTGAATCACAAGAGTCAGCGTTTGAAGAACTGAAGTCTAAACTGTGTTCTGCTCCTATTTTATCTTTACCTGAGGGTCCTGATGATTTTGTTGTCTACTGTGATGCTTCCATTCATGGACTCGGTTGCGTGTTGATGCAACGCGAGAAAGTGATCGCGTATGCTTCTCGTCAACTCAAAGTGCACGAGAAGAACTACACAACTCATGACTTGGAGTTGGGTGCCGTGGTATTCGCGTTGAAAATTTGGAGACATTACTTGTACGGTACCAAATGCACCATCTACACCGATCACAAGAGTCTCCAACACATTTTCGACCAACAACACTTGAACATACGACAGCGTCGTTGGATTGAACTTTTGAACGACTATGATTGCGCTATTAAGTACCATCCTGGCAAGGCGAATGTTGTAGCAGACGCCTTGAGCAGGAAGGAATCTACTAAACCTCGTCGCGTTCGGGCGTTGCAGCTCACCATTCATTCGTCGTTACCTGATCAACTCCGTTCTGCCCAATTGGAAGCTTTGAAGGAGGAAAACCTTAAAGCTGAAACTATGCACGGTGCCGACAAGCACCTGGAGCGAAGGCCTGATGGCTTGCACTATTTTGCAGAACGTATATGGGTTCCTTTGTTCGGGGGACTACGGGAGCTTGTCCTTGATGAGGCTCATAAGTCCCGGTATTCTATTCATCCTGGTTCGGATAAGATGTACCAAGATCTGAAGGTGCTTTACTGGTGGCCAAACATGAGGTCGGACATAGCCTCATACGTGAGCAAATGCTTGACCTGTGCTAAGGTCAAGGTGGAATACCAGAAACCGTCGGGTCTCCTGCAACAACCTGAAATTCCGGAATGGAAATGGGAACGGATTACTATGGATTTTGTCACACAACTTCCTAAATCATCAAGCGGGAACGACAAGATATGGGTGATTGTCGATCGGTTGACGAAATCAGCTCATTTTCTTGCTATTAAGGAGACCGACACCATGGATCGTTTGGCTCGTCTTTACTTGAAGGAAGTTGTTTCTAAGCACGGGGTACCAGTTTCTATTATCTCGGATCGTGACTCCCATTTTACTTCTCACTTCTGGAAGTCTTTACACAAGGCTTTGGGTACCCAACTAGACATGAGTACGGCTTACCATCCACAGACTGACGGTCAGAGTGAGCGTACGATTCAAACTTTAGAAGACATGCTGCGGGCGTGTGTGATCGATTTTGGCAAGGGTTGGGAAGCTCATCTGCCGTTGGTAGAATTCTCGTACAATAACAGTTATCACACGAGCATCAAGGCTGCTCCGTTCGAAGCACTGTACGGACGGAAATGCCGTTCTCCTCTTTGCTGGGCTGAAGTGGGTGAGAGTCAACTCACTGGGCCTGAACTAGTGTACGAAACTTCGGAAAAGATCGTACAGATTCGAAATCGGTTGGCGGCGGCACGGGACCGGCAAAAGAGTTATGCCGATCAGCGTCGCAAACCACTGGAATTCCAAGTCAATGACAAGGTACTTCTAAAAGTCTCACCGTGGAAGGGCGTCATACGCTTTGGGAAGCGTGGCAAACTCAATCCACGATATGTCGGCCCATTTACGATCCTGGAACGGATTGGGCCGGTAGCATATCGACTTGATCTACCGACGGAGCTCGGTAACGTACATAACGTCTTTCACGTGTCAAACTTGAAGAAGTGTCTGGCTGACGAGTCTCTCATCGTCCCACTGGAAGAGATCAAGGTTGATGATCGTCTTCGGATTGTGGAAGAACCTGTAGAGATCCTTGATTACAAGATTCGTAGCCTACGTCACAGCAAGATTCGTATCGTTAAGGTTCGGTGGAACTCGAACCGGGGACCGGAATATACGTGGGAACGGGAGGATCAGATGAAGTCTAAGTATCCTCATCTCTTTCCTAAGGAAGCGTTCGAGTCGAGACATGTCTCTTCGGCAGCTGAATGAATCTCGGGTCGAGATTCCTTTTAACGTGGGGATGATGTGACAACTCGGGTAAAAATCTCTCTTTTGGTTTCTATCTTTTGCTTGTTCCCTTCGTTATTTCTTTTGTTCTTTCTGTACTTGTGCAAATTTTCGGGACGAAAATTCTTTTAACGTGGGGATGATGTGACACCCGGCAAATTCTGGTTAACAACGTTGTCTAGATGAAAGTCTACCTTAGCGAGTCACGCATATATTGTACTTAACTGGGTTAGTTAAGTCGGGTTATAGTTCGAGAACTACTGGTTTAGTCTAGAGGATCATTGGATGTTGGTCTAGAGGTTCATTAGATGTCGGTCCTTAACCAAGTGTACAAACGGTGACGATCGGTAGGATCGTCAGGGCATACGGAACGTACGAGTCTCGAGTCCCGGGAATTGGTGAACGAGTGTAAATATGTGTATTTACTTGTGTTATGTGTTTACAATCATTATGTGACTTGTCGGTACATTAAAATGTGTTAACATATGTTAAAACGGGGTTTAACGCGCAAAACACACGAGATTAACCCCTACAGGCGATTAGGAAGCCTAATCGCCCATAGGGGAGGCGAGTAGGCAACATTAGGGGCGATTGGTGGCTAATCGCGTGAAGGTATAGGCGATTAGGCCTAATCGCGTGAACCTTCATGCGATTAGCATTCCTAATCGCGTATAGGAGCTGCATAATCGCTAGTAGCGTGCTGGACGACTAGAAACGCCTATAAATACAATGCTTAACCTCCTAAACTTCCTAATATCAACCCTAGTCGTCCCATAACCGCCCCAAACACATAAACAACCTCTGGAAGGCGATTTTGATCAAAAACACAAGGTTTCAAGGTCTAACCATCATTCTTTCATAATCCTAAGGTTTGATTCTCATCCAAAACACTTTGTAAACGTTTTTAATCAATCCCTAATGGTCCAGACCTGTTGTTAAATGAAAAAGCTTTCTGAAAATCGTCAATAAGGGTTGTTAATCGGATTATAACTAATATGCATGCATTATGAGTGTGTATGATTAGAAAGCTAGGGTTTTATGATTCATGATGATGATTTGATATAATATTATGATAGATCAGTGTTGATATTAATATTATGATAATAGAAATCTCAGTAATTGATTATTAGGGTTATTGTTATGCATGTTAGTATGATGATTGCATGCTATGTGTATATGTTTGGATTACTTGATTTCATGCAGGGCTGATTATACGAGGTCAAACGAAGGGTTTTGGCTTAAACATGTTTGAAATAGTTATTGGAATGATATTGGGTAGTTACACACGTTCTGGATCTGATTTGGAGCGTTAAACGCGCGAAAAACCGGAACAGCAAGGTTACAGGCGAGTAGCCTTGCTAATCGCCTGTGTTAGAGGGGAGTAGCCTCCAATCGCATGACAACAGGGGCGAGTAGCCCCACTCGCCTGACTACAGGGGCGAGTAGCCCACTCGCGTGGCATCAAGGGCGAGTAGCCCTACTCGCGTGACTTAAGGGGCGATTAGCCCTGATCGCGTGCCATTTCATGCGATTAGCCTCCCTAATCGCGTGTACTGCTGCTGTAAGTGTAAATTATCATTCCGAGACCCGATTTAACATGTAGTAACATGGTAGGAACCTCGTAACATATATGGTAACTTGGTAACATATGTTTTGATGTAATTCGGTGATACGTGAACTATGTGCTATAACTTGTTGTGCGTTAACGTAGGTTAAGTGTACTTGCGTTATTGTATGTTTTGGAGCGTAAACATAACACGGGGAGTCTCGGGTCACCAATGGGATGTCGAGTCTTGTACTTTGGGTCGGTTAAACAGTCACGGTGTTTTCAAACGAACTTGGTTATGGTCTGGACATCTAGGGACTAATTAACCTGCGGGTTATTAGTCTAAGTACTTGTAATTGTCGTATGTTAGGTCGCCGCTTTACGGGACTAGCATAGCAGCTGAGTTTACTCGGGTTAAGGAGTAACGGAACTTAAGGTGAGTTTACGGCCCCTCTTTTAAACTGGTTTTATACTTTCGGGGGAGAAAACATGTGTTAAAACTATATTTGGTAACTACTGTCATACTATGGGTTTCTATTGTGTACTACACGATCTTTGGAAGTCCCGGGGGGAACCATGAATGTGCGGGTTTGCACAACGGGGAAATGTGAATAGCGCTATTGGGAGTGACCAACCCCGCTCGTCGACTTGGAGGGTCGGCGGGTGCATATTGTCTCAAACAGGAACAACAGGAACAACAGGAACATACATCGGGCATACTTTTGGTATTCGCGTTAGTAATGGTTTTCCAATCGTGGTGGTAACAAAACGTACGCCTAGCTAGCGTATACTGGTTTTCTATTTGTTATAGTATGGACAGGTGGACTTGGTACTTGGATACAAAACCTGTAAACTCACCAGCATTTTTGTGCTGACGTAAACTTTTACATGTTTTCTCAGGTCGCTAAGGTAGCACGACTGGACTAGGATGCACGCGTCTGCACGGCGTCTATGTTAGGGTTGCATGGTCTTACAACATTTAACATTGGTTTATTATTTTGGATAATGTTTTGAATAAGCTTCCGCTGTAAACGGGATTTTAAACTGTGTTTTGAAATTGCATTTTAATTCATTTAGACTTGTTTATTGTGATCGTTGGTTTGGATCCTGGTTTGTCATGCGCCTCGCGGTAAAACTCCGCAAGTGGATTTTGAGGGTGTGACAGCCACCTCGACCACACTTTCCACGTTTGAACAAACACTTTCCACGTTTGAACATGCTTTTGTCCAACTCATTGCACATGTCATCACTTCCGCAATCTTAGATTGCGAAAGTCCCAAAAACACAATTTGAAGTCTGACAACTACCAAAGTCACAAAAAGTTTGAAAAAATACAATATTTCATCAAAAAAACTCCTTTTATCTGCAAGGTCAAGGTTTCCATTCTCATTATACCCCACTTTGCATTTTTTTTTTGTATTCCAAATACCACCTTTTCAACCTTGCCTTTTCATGACCAGCTCCCTAATAGATGGGATGGACTATCTCCCTTATGGAGTGGGTTGGAATTAAAAGAAAGTCTAAACAAATAAACCAAAATAGACAGGTTAGATTGAGGTGAATTTCTTATGTTGACTTATCAAATACAGGTTAGATTGAGGTGAATTTCTTATCTTGACTTATCAAATACATATACACATTATTGATTTATTTTTGTTATCACATGACAAATAGTTGTCCTATTAGATATAATTACAAATATTTACTTTTAATATAACAATAACCTTATGGCTTTTGACTAAAGTGATTTGTGAACTAGTAATAAAAACCATTTTGGTGACGTTTAACTTTGATTGTAGCAAAGTTTAAAACTTCATTCACTTGACCTTGACCTATCAAGCAAACATTATAACCACAATGTAACCCATATATAATTGAACTGGTTGAAATCTACCGTATTTAATTATAGTAGATTTAGTAAAGCCTAGAGGTGGTAATGTCGAATGACATTGAAATTTTATTATGTGTTTTCTTATGATATTGTAAGTTATTGTATTCCCTGTCCCGCCCCAATGCAACCCAAATGACGCCCGACTCAAAAATTCCAACATTTGATTGTAAAAAAAAAAAATCTAAACACCAAAAATAGGGGACCCCATTGGAAAAAAAATCTTGGGTCCTCCGCCACTGCTATCCAGCTTACCTTAACCCATGGGTCAGTTGTATATTATCTAGCTTAACCCAAAATGTAACTTAATATCTCTTTTGAACCAACGCTCACAACCGCAACCCTCAATCTCATTCTTTTCTGTCTACCATCACACTTTGTTATCCGTCGTCCAAACTATCATACCATCATAATTCTCAGAGGAAAGTTGTGTGTTTACTATGGATTAGCATTTGCTTGATTTATAGCGTGGTTCTCCTTGTTCGTTTATGCGTACCGATTAGGGTTTGTACAAATCTTTCGAGATTATTACCATTAAATATGCTTTACTTCTTGTTATATACACTTGATATTGTGTCGATTTGGTGTTTTCTTAAACACTATTTTTATGTACTTGGGTTTGCTAAAGTAGTTAAAGATTATAGTTTGTACAACATTAAAAAAAAAGTATATTCCTGCGTATTTCTCAAAGGTAAGAAGTTTTGATATCTATTGCTGTAGGCAAAATCATGGGTATGAAGCTAATAGTAAATCTTGTATGGTTTTCAGTGTTACTTTTGGGTGGGTGTTATCTTAATTCCGCTCTATACCAGGGCCACGTGGGCATCCCGCTTATTCCTCAGGTATAATCGCATGCTGTAACGCTTGACCTAATTTCCAATTTGGTTTATTGTTCATAATCTCTTAAGATAACAACGATTTGTGTTGCTGTCACCGCCCCTGAACGCCTAGTTACCAAGGGGTATAGGTGTCTAAGTCCTGTCTTTTTTGAATTATGAAGAATTCGATTCGATTTGATTTAACAATTCATTTGATTATTTCACAGACTTGTACTAATTTGTTTATGAAATCTTATGTGGTGTTCTGTAAGTATATGTGTTGATTTAAAAGAAAAAAAGAAATTGCTAATTGTTTGTAAAAACTTTAAATGTTTACATAAAAAAAACAGATGTTGAACAGGAAGGTTCTTGAATTTAAGTTTACAAGTATATGTAGTTTTTAACAACTGATAAAAAAATCCTCATGTTCTAAACTTGAAAGCTTCAATAACTTAAAATTAGAAAAGATTAATTAGAAAAAAAAATACCTTCTGACCATTCTCCAGAACTTGAAGAATTTAATAGAAACAATAATACCTTCAGGTCATGCAACTTAGTCCACTGAGTCTCCTTAACCTTACATAATATAAAGCAATATTGAATGTTGATTATATATTTAGCAATGAAAGTATTGTCAGATCATTGTAAATAAGAAAAATAAATAAAAATAAGTTACCTTGGTAAATGTAGAGCATGCTAACATATTTTTACTTATGTAACATCATTATCATGCATCCTGATATGCTCTATCTGTAATTAAGAAATATAAAAGACAAAAGGGATGATACTTATGTCACTAAGATATAAAAAATGTGATTATAATACACAAGTAACATGGTTGAACGTGCATCACAATTCATAACACTAACATCAATTTAATCACAGAAATTACCATGGGAGGCTATTGGGATTTGTTTGGGTTGATATGATGTATCTTCATTCAAGATTTACAAAGCAAAGCAAAGGTAAAGTTGTTTCTTATCTGTTGTCTTGGTTTTTGAAAGTGTGAGGCGGTTAGGCGCACAAAAGCGACAAGGTCTAAAACCGATGCGCAAAGCGTAAAAGCGGTTGGCTTTTCATACCCAAGGCGCAAGATGATTGAATATTTTTTTAATATATCCCATAGGTTTTTAACTCCCCTTACCCATAATATATCTATAAATAAAGTTTTTATATGATTTAGCCTACATCTACAAGCCAAAAGACCCAATATACAACATGTTGATGCAATAAATACCCTAGGTAAAAGAGGCGCATGCCTCAGGACAAAAAGGCCAGAAAAAACCCCAAAATGTGCACCTTTATTGCGCTTATTTTATTTCATTTAGGCGCTTAGCGAAAAAGCCCCAAGACCCACTCCTAGGGCCTTAAGAGCGTTTTTTTTAAACCAAGCATGTTGTATTATATATGCAATGAATGGCATGTACAATGTTGCCACGTGTAATCCAAGCAACCTACCTTGTTGATGTAATAAAAACCACGGAATATTTCAAGCGGGAGAGCATTTTAGTTTTTTTACCTGAAAAACTGCAGCTTCAATTGAAGGATCATTTAAAAGTCTTTGGCTCCGTACTGGAACATATGAATGTTATACCTTTAAAAATAACAAAATATATTACATATTATATATAAGAGTAAAGTTTAACTTGTTAGAAAACAAATATATGAATGTTATACCTTATAGTTAGCTTATGTATCCATCAAATTGTTGATTGGTTGTGATTCTTGATTACCTTCAATTTGCACAATTGGATTGGCAGGATACATATATAACTTATTTTTAAAATAAAATTTTCCAAAAAATTTATAAATAAATAATTTGCTTTAAATTTATACTTTAGAAAAGTTAACAAATATATATAGTATAAGTATATGAGGAAAACTCTTCTTATAATGAAAACCCTAGAAACCTTATATGTGGTTAGAATTAAACCACATCATCACTCTCAAAAATCAATTTAATAACATAACAAGGGTAGTAAGGTAATTTGACTTCTTAACCAAGCTCTCTTGTCATTACTCACTCAAGTACAAATTGTACCATCTACTACACAACTTCCCATGTTGTACCCTAATTATCTTTTTACCAATCCACACCCATTCCCCGATGTAAATAAAAAATCAAAGTTTCTTACATTTATCTCTCTCCATGGATTTTAACAAAGAACATCCACTTTCTTTCTAAACCTAAAATAAAAATACCTACCGCCTGTATCATCTTCTTTTCCTCATTTCTGATCTTGCAACACGTCTTGAAGCCTCACCCTAAATATATTTCAATATATCTTATGAAAAAGTGTCGAATATCTTATCTCCTCCTCGAAGTGTTATTCGTGACAATTTCTCAATTGATGAAGATCCATCAGGTGAATGTGGTTGTGGTAAAATGTGGTAAGTGATGTTTTTTTTACAAAGATTATAAGTTTTTAATCTTTGGTGAATGGGGTGTTAAAATTAGCTTGCTCAAATTGGTTTTTGTTAGTATGTTAGAAGTTAATGGTGAATGTATGGAAGGTAGTTATAAGGTCTTTTGTGTTTTAGATATATAGATGGCCATTTAAAGTTAATGGCGAATGTATGGAAGGTAATTATAATATCTTTTGTGTTTTGGATATATGCACTCCTTGTGTTTGATGAAATGTCTGACTAGGTTAACATGTGTTACTTCTGTTAGTATGTTAGAAGTTAATAGAGAATGTATGGAAGGTAGTTATAATGTTTTTTGTGTTTTGGATATATGCACTCCATGTGTTTGATAAAATGCCTGACTGGGTTAACCTTCAATTCCGTGTCCTTTCTATAAACTGTTAATTTCCATGTCTCATTGTCAATAATATTAAATATAAAAGTGTCAGTTAACTCCAACCCAAATGCTTCTAATAGATGACTCCATCCTTCCTTTAGAATATAAGATTTATACATTTTATCCAATTTGACATTGAATGTCAATCCACTGGTGTTAATTTTAATATTGGCTAGAATGTATTTGCCTTCATAATTATTTTTAATAAAGTCCTTTGCTACTGCCTGATAAAAATATACATATATTAATTAAATTAGTATACTATTTCACTGTATAATTTTGTTTATTAACTAATAATTTATTTAAATATATTTTCATTTTACTTACCATTACTCCCAAGTCGTGGTGCATGTTTAGGCTGTCAAAATGACTTTTCCCTTGCTTCATCCTCAAAGTATGAAAGTTCAAACGTTTTTGCATCAATTGGTGTAAAAAGCAATAGAGTGTATTTTATCAGTTTTACTTCCCTGACAATATTTATCCAACCGTCTGTAAAGACAACTTCATTAGGTCTTTTTCTCAACCATAACTTCCATGCTTTACCATTTCCAGTCTTATCTCTATTAATGTAGACTTCCATTGTTGTCCCCAAAATTGTGTTGCAAAATCATATGGTATCTCCTACAAATAATATGCTTTCTCTTAAATTTATGTTCTTTGTTATAAATATAAATATTTGACATATTTGAACTTGAACATAATTTATCACTTAAAATTCATACCAGTTTAAACGAATCAACTTACATTAACATCTTTATAAATGATACTTCCGTGATGGTATCCTGTCAGTTATATATTTAACATAATCAAATCTTATATAAAAGACGATTCTGTTTTTATTCATTTATATACACATAACAATAACGATACCAATTATATTTAAGATCTTTGATCAAATCTAATATTAATTTCAAAACAGGGGAATACTATATCATATTTTAAGATTTCTTTACTAAAAACAACAATAAAAAGCCAATCGTCTGTTTTAAGAAAAACGTGTAATATGTTCCTTTCACAATACCAGTAAATATTACTGACAGATGTTTAGTACTGAAAGTTATTTATCGATCAAAAATTTAAAAGAACTTACCTGAATGTCGTTTTCTGATTGTTGATGAAGAATTTTAATCGACCGGTGAGTTCTTTTAGTCTGTATTATGTTTGTTGGTTAGAATTAATAAAGAAAGTAATCTATAGACATAGATATCTATTTATTTATATCAAAATAAGTTTAAAGTGTAATATTTTGTTTTCAACCCTTCAGTATTAAAAGTTGTAATTTAAGGTTCGATTAGTATTTAGTATAATAATAATATACTAATAATAATAACAATAAAAATAATAATAATAATAATAATAATAATAAAGTATGTAATATAATATTTTATTATTACTTAATTTCAATTTCAATTTCCATTTCAACCCAAAAAGATCATTATTTGAATTTCAGTAAATGAAAATTTGAAAATTCAAATTTCTCTCCTTATCTGAGTTTACAAAAAATGAGTTTTCTGTTCTTCTGAATAGCTCTAAAGTATTTCGGTTAGAATTCAACTTTGTGATTTATAATTCTGTTGTGTAATTAATAATTACAAAATATATAATGTAAATTTCATTTAGTTGTTTAACAGACACTTAAAATTATGGATTTGCACAACAAATATTCAAGTCAGTATCAATTCTTTAATGAGCAAAATCTGCTAGAAAACTCTACACAAGCAAGAAAAAAAAAAAAAAGATATTCTTCAAGAACGTAAAACTAAACATCCTCTTCATGGTGTGTGCACATCCTCTTCTTTCCTGAGTACTCCGATGATAAATACTTCCATAGGTATGTCTTATAATTATATCAAACAGTTGCTGCATCACATGTTCGAATTTTTTTAATTGTTACATTTGTTTTATTTGCTTTACAAGTTTCAAACAACTATAAGTTTTACTTTGGCCAAACTCCGACACAAAAGAAGTATGCAGAAGCAAGAAAAATAAGGAAGCACATTATGCAACAGCGTAAAAATAAAAGTGTCTTTCATCCTGGATTGAAATCTTCATCTTTATCAGGAACTCCTCAAATATTACAAACGGTATATGTTATAAATTGTAATCAAATTTGTTGTTTATTACATACTTATATTATACATTTTATTAATTCTGATATATGTTTTGTATTAACAAGTTTTGAGTCACTATGAATTGTATCCTGGGCAAACCCCGACTCAAAATTCTGCGGACGCAAGAAAGAAAAGGAACGACATTTTGCAGCGGTTTAAATATAATAGTTATTTTAATGATGGATCAAAATGTACTCCTTTAGAGAAGATCGCATTGTCAAGTATTTCCAACGGCCTGTATTATACATTTGAATAAAATTTGTGCTGTATTAATTATTAATGTTGTACCTTTTATTAATTCGTTCATAATTTGTTTTGTTTTACAAGTTTCAACAACAAAAACTTGCTCAATGAATGTAAGTCAACATAGTGGTAATGTGACTCCAACTATTGGTAGTACTTTCTGTGAATCATCTACCAAAAGGAAAGGTAAGTTGTTATAATTTAAGTTTGAACTCTTTTTCTTTGATCATTATTCATATTTTGCTCATTATTGTTTATATATTATGTTTAAATTTTTAAAAGCTTCAAGTAGACAAAGTTCATCAAGGTATATCCATCAAAGTCTCTTAAATTTGGATAGTTCTTCTGCTAGAACTTATGAAAGCTCAAGTCTTTTAAATTGT
The DNA here is from genome assembly GCA_028751855.1 of Ambrosia trifida. Taxonomy (NCBI): domain Eukaryota; kingdom Viridiplantae; phylum Streptophyta; class Magnoliopsida; order Asterales; family Asteraceae; genus Ambrosia; species Ambrosia trifida. The sequence continues at coordinate 62,114,088 of CM054127.1, forward strand.
GTTGGTAAGTTGTTTCCACTTAAAATATTAAAGTTATTATATATTATATATAATATATATATGAAGCTGACATAAAGCTTTTAGATACTGTTGAAGATGTAAATATTAATTTATATGTATTATTGTTGTAGATGAATGTTCAAATGATAATCGTATTGGTTATAAATTCAGAAAAGGAAAACAAAATTTCTATACAAGTCAGATACCTAAATTTGATTTAAATATGGCTAATGATGTATTGGCAGATTCTAACGTTCGAAAGGTTTTTGGAATTTCAACAGGTACAAGTTTCTGTTTGTTTTTATGTTATTAAATTTGCATTTTATAATTTTTGTTCATTTTCTAGATTATGTAGATCATGGAGATGCTATTTTTGTCTGCTCTAAATGTCAAGCATTATTGTGGAAAGACGAACACTTAGAGGAAATAAATATAGTCAGAAAAAAGCATTTTCACTATGTTGTTCGAATGGTGATGTTAAACTTCCACCATTAGCTCAACCACCTGCATTATTACAGAATTTGTATAAAGGAAATACTACAAAAAGCCAAAACTTCATGCATTACATTAGAGCATATAATATGATGTTTTCTTTTGCGTCCCTTGGTGGCAACGTTGACAGAAGTTCTCATAGAGGTAAAGGTCCTTACGTATTTAGGCTTCAGGGCAGTTAGGTAACCGTTTTGGTCAAAAATTACCTAGTAAAAATAATTTTGTATTCCAAATTAGTAAAAGTGAGGTAGAGTGCTAAATGTGTGAAATATGTTAAAAACTCATTTGTATTCTGAAGATGGCAAAGAAATAACAATATGACAACTATGCTCGGTATGGCAAAGAAATTGGTCAGGATGCACAGTTATATCCTGAGGATGTAACTGTCTGACAGAATGATGAAATAGGCAAAGAACAATGAATGTAAATGTAATGCAATAAAGGAAAGACACTCGATGTACGAGGAAAGCCCTTGATCAATGTAGATCGCCGGCACAAAACCTCGGGAGAAGTCTAAGCCCCTGCCTTGTTTGTTAATATTAATAAGGTAAAAATAGTACAACTTTGGATAGGTGATGAACGAGTATCTAAGATTACAATATGAGTGTTGTGTGTGTGTAGAGAGTATCAGGTGTTCTATGAAGTGTTAAGCTCGTGAGGAGTGTCCTATTACTCGTTGATCACCACTATTTATAGTTACACAAAAGTAAATAATGAATCCCATGATATCCTTCGTCGTTAATGATCTTGTGGGCTGTTTCATGTGACCGTTGTGTTGTTACAACTGAATATGACCGTTGTAGCAGTTGTTTCAACTGAATATAGTTGTTATATGGCTGTTTCCTCATTTCTCTCCTATATTTAATGCTTGTCGGTTACAAGTTTGACTTCTTCTTTGAGCTTGGACTTGTTCCACACGCATAGCTATTCAATGGTCAGCTCCTCTGACTTAAATGAGTCAATATAGCCATTAGGGAGGAGTTACAAGCCTTAATATTGATTAAGTGTACCTGCAATAATATCATAATAAGATAATTCGTTAGTCCATCCTCAGGATGCACAAAGGTGAGAACACTGTTACATCCTGAACCCTGCTTAGTCCTTTAGCATCCTGAGGATGTTACTTAGAGAATATGAGGTAAAATCATCTTGCATTCATATAACAATAAGATAGTTTGTTAGTCTATCCTCAGGATGCACATAGGTCAGAATGCTGTTACATCCTGAAGCTCGACCAGTCCTTCAGTATCCTGAGGATGTTACAGAAAATATAGGTTAGTGATATCCTGAAGATTTCACCGCCAACAATAGTCCCCAAAAATATGTTACCGTAAATATCTTAACGGTTATAATGTTTTTAATTCTGATGCTTATCTTTTGTGGATGATTAGACATCTGATAGAATATCAACAGCTATATTTTGGTCGATTATTTAGGGATGACCGTTACACCTTATCATCTTTCACTATCTATGTCTAGATATCAATCCTTCCTTTATAATCACAACAGGATTATCAGAAAGGTTATTTCTTCTTTCTTTTCTGCTTTTCTCTGTTTTTACCAATCTTCGAACTTTTTGTACAAATAATTCTCAGGATGGGTAAAAAATCAACAAGGGCTGCAGGAAGTAAAGGAGTCCATAAGGACTTTATACAACAAAACCTGTTACAAGATCCTGCAAACAAAGTATGTACATTCATAGACAATGATATCCTTTCTATGAATAACTCAGGGGCTTTCCCTGAATTAACTGTGTTCCAGCCATATGACCAGAATGTGAAGTCTGATTTTGCATCCTCTATATGGATCTGCTTCCTGTACCTGCCTTTCCACCTGGGTTTAAGATATCCATTCTCCCGTTCATCAAAGAGTTCTTTGATATAACTGGGATGGCCTATGCCCAGGCTATGCCTGAGGTTTGGAGGATCCTGATGGTTTGTAATAAGATCATCAAGAATCATGGTATCAATCTTCATATTGGTAACCTGTCTTACCTGTATAAGTTGAAAACTCATGGTTCCAACCGGTATGTTCTTCATCTTACAAAGATCCTCATTTCCTGCATAATGTCATTAAGTCTGACAGGTCTTGGAAATCAAAGTTCTTTTTTGCGAAGAGGGATTCCATTACTTTTGGGGATGATATCCCTATGTCTTGGCTAAAAAGTGGTAAAGATTGTTTAATGAAAATTTTGTAATGATATCACTAATACTCTGAAAATTTTGTGTGACAAGTGCTTAACTTGCCAAACTTGCTCCTCCTCTGACTGATTCCATTATCAGGTACAAAGCTGTTTTAGACTTACCTGTCTCAGCTAGAACTTTTGAAATAGAAGAGAGCTACATTACTAGTCAAGTCACGGATATGTCCGGTAAATATTACCTGTTATATCCTGAGGATGTTTTTGTCTTGTTATGTGTACCTATCTAAACTTGTATTTCTTTACTATATTAAGCAAAGAAATCCACCTTCTTCGACCTTGATGATATTGACAGTCATCCTCCTCCTACTAAGTCGAGGGCACCTACACTCTCTAAGAAGAGGAAGACTGCTAATGCCTCTACCTCAGCCCAAGAGACTACTCCTTTGAGAGCCTCAGTTTCGAGGATGTCTTGGGCAAGATTTCCCAGTTCACTCTTCAGGTATGATGCTATCCTGAAGATGGCATAAAATATTAAAGATAAAATACTTACCTGTTCTTTTTCTCTTGTAGGGACATGAATATCTGCTGAAGTCCCTGGATGAAGTAGCCAAGGAGATGAATGACACCAAGGCCAACCTGGAAGATATGAAGAAAATTGTTCAAGAAAAGAGCAAGCATCTTGAGAAAGAGCTGGGCAAGGTGCAGAATGAGCTCAAACTGGCGAAATCTGAGTAGTCCAAGACTATGCAGGAGAAGATCGGGAGTCTGGGTATAAAAGAGGTGGTTTATGAGCCTATTCCTAATGTTGATCCTGAAGATACACCCAAGGAGCCTGAGGATGCAGAGGTGAAGGAAGCCAAAGCTAAGGTGGCTGAGGTGGTGAAGGACTTACAAGTGGGCGATGAAGGATATAATGGCTAGGCTGGAACACACTTTTTCAGAATATTTGTGGTTGTTTATGATGGTAGTTTGTGGTTGAACGAAAACAATTTACTTTTTTATGCTTGTATAGATAATGAAAGAGTTGGGGTGGAGGGATCTTGGTTTCAAGACGAAGCCCAAATCTTTTATTTGACCCGGACCATAGATGTTGACCCCTGGAGGATGGGTACTGGTTTAGGATGAAGCCAGGGGTTGACATAAAATTTTGGCTATAATAAATAATATGGTAACTGCTTTTGACGCTACATCCTTGTGTTCCTTTTTTGATTCTTTTGGTATCCTGCAAACATCAACAAATGTCAAGTATAAAGGAATAATACAAATATTACCTTCGTCCAATTTGATAAATGGTCTTCGAAGTATTCTGATGACATCTTGAAGATGCCCCCAGTCTTGGTTACGTCCTTAGGATCATTCTCATCATTCTGAGGATGTCTCCAGTGTTTGTCACATCCTTAGCATAATCTTCATCATTCTGAGGATGTCCCTAGTGTTGTATCTTTCAGACAGACTTAAAATCTTTTTCCCTTTCCAGGAAAGGATTAAAATCTTTTGATAATAACCTGTAGAAAGGTAAACTTAGTTGTCACACTGGCGATAAAGCCTTTATAAACTGGGGTCATGCCCATAATGATGAACTTTAGAAGTAAATGGCGACAAGGCCTAATGTAGCATCTTGAGAATAACTGGCGACAAGGCCCTTAGGAATTACTAGCGACAAGGCCCTTTAGGAATTACTGGCGATAAGGTCCTTTAAGAATAACTAGCGACAAGGCCCTGGTGACTAGACCAAATACGAGAAAGAGACATTGAAAAATGTCTAAACCTTAAGAGCTCCATCGTATATCTCAAAGATAATGAAATTGTCAGCCACTTTTACATGGACTGGTCCCACCATCCCGAGAATATACATGGGCGTCGTGCGCTCCAGGCGAGGGTTGCTAACCCAATGTGAAATGTGAGAACCTTTAAACCTTAGGAAGGTGTCAGACACCTTAACGGAGGAGAGGGTGGCCAACCCCCTAGTCTTCTAAGCATTCCATCTTCATGATGGTCCTGCAAAATTCTCAAGATGGACTATTTCTAGACCATGTTTAGTAAAAATATAATCGATTGAAATAGATAAAGGATAAGTACTTACATATGGAAATGATTCATCTCTGTCAGCATTCACCTTTGTCTTACCAGTAATTCGAACCATGGTTTCTCTTCCAAAGAGATCAGTCACTTGAGTCTTCATATATGATAGCATTTTAAGTGAGTTGCATTCCAGGATCTTGGTAGAATTTCATCTTCCATAGTCATAATCGATCAAGTAGGGTCCTTCCTACTTATTAGCAGCTAACTTCCCATCACTTGGCTTGGTGGTATTTTGGAAGGCTTTTCTTAAGACCAAATCTCCCACCTGGAATGTTCTTATCCTTATATTCTTGTTGTAGGTTTTGGTTATCCTTTGTTGATAAGGTGCCATCCTCAATCTGGCTGTATCCCTAACTTCATCCACCGTTTCAAGATCTTGAAGCAATACTTCTGAATTGATAGTTGTGTCCTGAAGATATCTTCTTGATGTAGGCATTACCATCTTGGTTGGGATCATGGCTTCTATTCTAAAGACCAAGGAGAAAGGTGTTTGGCATTCTTGAAAGTGGTTTTCTTCTGCCCATTTTCCTTTCTTTTCTCCAAGCCTCTTCTTCAAGTTGTTGATGATGATCTTATTATAGGATTTTGCTTGTCCATTAGCTTGAGGATGGACAGGTGTTGATGTTATCATTTTGATTCCGGGTAGTTAGAACAGTGTTATCCTTAGGATGTACAGTACTATCTTCAGGATGCATAGTGTTATCCTCAGGATGCAGTTCTACAGTTGGTGACTTCAGGATGCAGTTCTAAATTTGCCAAGGCATCAGCTTCAGCATTTTCTTCCCTAGGTATCTGTGTTAATGTAAATTCTGCAAAACAAGATGCTAATTTCTTGACTATTTCAAGATATTCAACTAATTTTTTACCTTTGGCTGCATAAGATCCGTTAAAATGGTTAGTAATTAACAAGGAATCAACAAACATTTCTATATTTGAAACAAGCATATCCTTCGCAAGTTGTAAACCAGTAATGAGAGCTTCATATTCAATTTCATTATTGGTTGTTTGAAATGCACATCTAATCGCATGGGGTATTTTGTCCCCTTGTGTTGATTTTAGTAGTAATCCTAACCTTGTGCCTCTCACTTTTGGATGTACCATTAGTATATGAAATCCATTTTCTCAAGTTTTCATTTACTTGTTATACTTCTTTTTCTACTTCACTCAGGATGTCACTACTGAAATCAGCCACAAAATCTGCTAGAGCCTGAGATTTGATTGCATTTCTAGGCTCATATACCAAGTCAAAGGCACTTAATTTCACTGACCATTTAGCCATTCTTCCTGACATTTCTGGTTTTCTAAGTACATTTTTAATAGGGTACTTAGTTTGTACGTGTATCCTATGTGTTTCAAAATAATGCCTTAACTTGGTAGATGCCATTATTAAAGCTAAAACTAGTTTTTCGAGATTAGAATACCTGGTTTCAGCATCTAGTAGAGCTTTACTTACATAGTAGACATGATGTTATTCCCCCTCAAAGTCTTCTTACCAAAACTGCACTTATCGCATTCCCAGAAACTGCAAGGTATAGCTTTAGAGGTTCTCCATCCTCAGGTTTCATCAAGAGTGGAGCTGCTGCAAGATACTCCTTCAGCTTCTTCAATGCTTCCTCATGTCTCTGTCCCCAGTCGAATTTACTATTTTTCTTCAAGATGTCATAGAATTCTTTACACTTCTTTGAGGATTTTGAGATGAATCTGTTTAAGGCTGCTATCCTGCCTGTCAGCCTTTGTACATCCTTGATATTTTTTGGAGATTTGAGATCAAGGATGGCTTTTATTTGTTCAGGACTGGCTTCTATCCCTCTTTTGGTAACTAGATGTCCAAGAAACTTTCCAGCACCAACTCCAAAGTGACACTTTGATGGGTTCAACTTCATATTGTAGGCATCCAAGATGTTAAATGCCTCTTGAAGAGGGTTCTCTGCCTTTTTGGATTTAACCACCATGTAATCGATGTATACTTCCATTGTGTCCCCAATCTTTTCATTGAACATCATATTCAATAGCCTTTGGTAGGTTGCACCTGCATTAAAAATGAAATTAGAGATTGTTCAATATAATTAGGAACGTTCTTACCGATCTGCACAGTGATATCCTTGTTTTCATTGAGGCAAACTGATTTGACATCTTGGTCAGAATGTGCTTTGACCTCCTGAGGATGGCATTATGCATCTTGCTTTAATTGTTGTGCTTGTTTCGACTGGGATGACGCCTTAATTGATGTTGTGTAGCAATCCTTTGCTTCTTTCTAGTCACTGTTGACTTTGATGTCTCCCCATGGAGTCAGTAGCTTTACACATTGGTGATATGTTGATGGAACTGCTTTCATGTCATGTATCCAAGGTCTCCCTAGGATAACGTTGTAACTGGATAACGAGTCTATCACACAGAATCTTTGGATAGAGTTCATTCCCTCGACATACACAGGCAGTTCAATATCACCAACTATGCTCTTGGTCTCCCCACTGAAGCCAACCGAGACAGATGATCTAGCCACTATCTTGGTCTCGGGGATGTTCATCCTTTTGAGGGCTTCCAGCTGTATTATGTTAACTGAACTCTCTCAATCTATTAATATCATGCGAACAAAATGGTTAGCAATATATAAATTAATGATCAAACCATCATGGTGAGGCTCTAGAACGTTCTCTCGATCCTCTTGAAATAAAATTAATGATGCCAGCATCCTTGGATGGAGATACTGCCCTTTCTGGGATGCCAGTACTATCCTGAATCTTTGAGTTCTTTCTTCCCAACAGATCCTTAAGATGGCCCTTGCTTAGGAGATATGCCATTTCTTTTCTTAAAGCAATGCAATTTTCAGTAACATATCCAAAATCTTCGTGGAAAGCACACCATTTGGATTTGTCCTTCCATCCTGACTTATTATCATTCCTTGGCCATCTTTCTCTGTCTCCAAGATCCTTCATAGCGTTCATTAAACCTGTTACATCCACAATAAACAATAGTCCGACAGCTTAGGACAATCCTCTTCATCATCATCCTCAACCACATTGACCTTTTTATCATCAGGTCTAGCATATGGTTCATGTTTGTAAGGTTCGTATGTGGAAGTGGACTTCCGATTGGGATCGTTGTATCTTCAGGATGTCTCTATTCTCTCCTATATATTCTTGTCATCTTCAAGATGGATGAACCTTAAAGCTCTATTCCGAACTTCATCGAGATTCCTACAAGGGTTCATCACCAATTCTTTATAGAAAGGAGAATCCTTCTGTAGTCCCATCTTGAAGGCTTGCACTGCTGTTATGACATCTAGGTTTGGGATGTCAAGTGCTTCCTTCCCAAACCTTGTGACATATTCCCTTAATGATTCTCCCTGTAGCTATGTCACCCTGTACAAGTCACTTGTCAAACGTTCAAATGTTCGACTGCAAGAAAATTGATTGTTAACCATGTTAACTAAATGAGCAAAAGAAGTAATAGAATAGGGATGAACACTTAGTAGCCATTTTAAGGCTAGACCAGTGAGGGTAGAACCAAATCCTTTTCATAAGCATGCTTCTTTCAAGTTTGCTGGAATGGGATTTATTTCCATCCTTTCCCTGTATTTTGCTACATGCTCTCTAGGATCAGTAGATCCATCATAAAGCTTCATTCTTGGACTCTCGAATCTCTTTGGAATCTCAGCATCACATATTGGAGGTGCAAAGCGAGACACCCTGTGACATGCTGAAGATACCTCAGGGATGGGCTGTATTATCCCTGGCACACTAGACACCATATCCTTGATTTTCTAAAGCTTTCTTGCCAACTGTGGACTTATACCTGTATCCTGCAAAGAAGCAACATTGTTAGTAGCAAAAGTACTAGAACTTAAATTGTTACCATTGTTGTATCCTCGGGATGGCTCCACAGCATATCCTCGAGATGGCTCGGCAGTGTATCCCGCATCTCTGGTTGTTGCCATCCTGGGTGCTGAAACAGTTTTTGGTGCAGAGAATCCAGTGCTCATGGGGATGAAATCTCCTTGATGAATGCCCCCAGAGATGCCAGAATTGAAATCCAACACTCTAGGCTGGAATGGTGTCCCCATGTCTTCAGCCGGTCTCTTTGAGGATGTTTTGAGAGATTGAATTTCTCTCATCAGCATCTGGTTAGCATCTTGTTGTTTCTTTATTTGATCCTTAACCATTGCAAACATGGAAAGGAGCTCATCATTTGACACGAAAACAGGAGGAGTAGATCCAGATGTTGCCATCCCAGATCTAGTAGTATTAGGAGCAACAATACTGGTAATTTGTGCAAAACTCTTGGGAAAGGTAGGAGGAGGTGGTAGAGTCACATCTTTGGCAAAGGTTGTGGATGGTGTGGAAGGAGACACAGATTTCTGGGAGGAAGACATAGTTGTCAAGATTTGTAAAATGAGTTAATTGAGAAAAAGTTTTAACAAAGTTTTTTGTTAAAATAGCACCACTTGCCCCACGGTGGGCGCCAAATTGTTTTGGTCAAAAATTACCTAGTAGAAATAATTTGGTATTCCAAATTAGTAAAGTGAGGTAGAATGCTAAATGTGTGAAATATGTTAAAAACTCATTTATATTCTGAAGATGGAAAGAAATAACAATATGACAACTATGCTCGGGATGGCAAAGAAATTGGTCAGGATGCACAGTTATATCCTAAGGATGTAACTGTCTGACAGAATGATGAAATAGGCAAAGATTAATGAATGTAAATGTAATGCAATAAAGGAAAGACACTTGATGTACGAGGAAAGCCCTTGATCAATGTAGATCGCCGGCACAAAACCTCGGGAGGAGTCTAAGCCCCTGCCTTGTTTGTTAATATTAATAAGGTAAAAATAGTACAACTTTGGATAGGTGATGAACGAGTATCTAAGATTACAATATGAGTGTTGTGTGTGTGTAGAGAGTATCAGGTGTTCTATGAAGTGTTAAGCTCGTGAGAAGTGTCCTATTACTCGTTGATCACCCCTATTTATAGTTACACGAAAGTAAATAATGAATCCCATGATATCCATTGTCTTTAATGATCTTGTGGGCTGTTTCATGTGACCGTTGTGTTGTTACAACTGAATATGACCGTTGTAGCAGTTGTTTCAACTGAATATAGTTGTTATATGGTTGTTTCCTCCTTTCTCTCCTATATTTAATGCTTGTAGGTTACAAGTTTGACTTCTTCTTTGAGCTTGGACTTGTTCCACACGCATAGCTCTTCAATGATCAGCTCCTCTGACTTAAATGAGTCAATATAGCCGTTAGGGAGGAGTTACAAGCCTTAATATTGATTAAGTGTACCTGCAATAATATCATAATAAGATAATTCGTTAGTCCATCCTCAGGATACACAGAGGTGAGAACACTGTTACATCCTGATCCCTGCTTAGTCCTTTAGCATCCTGAGGATGTTACTCAGAGAATACGAGGTAAAATCATCCTGCATTCATATAACAATACGATAGTTCGTTAGTCTATCCTCAGGATGCACATAGGTCAGAATGTTGTTACATCCTGAAGCTTGACCAGTCCTTCAGTATCCTGAGGATGTTACAGAAAATATAGGTTAGTGCTATCCTAAAGATTTCACCACCAACAATAACTTTTATACTTAATGTGTTACAATTTTTGTTTTACTTATTTCTCATTTCAGATTTTCATATGTTTTTCATTTTAATTAATGGTCCAATTCTTTATTTTATGCAGATCTGAATTAGATTCTAATTCGACTACAAAAAATGCCCTTGATATTGACACCATCAGGATTCTTAAAGATATGTTGGATTCCTGCAATCATCTTGTGAAATCCTTCAGAATGGTAAGAGATTGTTTTAAAGAAAATGACTTTGAAAAAGTATCATTGAAACTTATTGGAACAAGAGATAAGGATGGAAGAGTTTATAACCTCCCAACTGTGTCAGAAGTTGCCGCATTAATAATTGGTGATTTTGATGGATCATTCGACACAAGAGATATCATTGTTCGATCAAAGACTGAGGGACTTCAAAGAATTAGTGAACTTCATCCTTCTTATCTTGCCATGCAGTATCCACTTATTTTCCCATATGTTGAAGATGGTTACAGACGTGATATTAAACATAATGATATTGCAATTGATAATGACAAAGTTAGAAGCAATGTTTCAATGAGGGAATTTTTTTCTTATAGGATACAAGATTGGCATAATCAGTTTTCATTAATAGTTCATGCGAAAAAACTGTATCAACAGTTTTTAGTTGATGCGTACACAATGGTAGAGTCTGCTCGGCTATATTATATAAAATGTCAACAACCAAAACTTAGAAGCCAAACTTTCAAGAATTTGAGTGCTACTGTCGAAGGTGGAGAGAATAATGCATCAAATTGTGGTAAACGTATAGTTGTGCCTTCATCATTTACTGGTGGTTCTAGATATATGATGCAAAAGTACATGGATGCTATGGCAATTTGCAAGGCAGTTGGATATCCGGATTTATTCATAATAGTTACTTGTAATCCAAAGTGGCCTGAGATTGTCAGGTGTTTGTCTGCTAAAGATCTTAAAGCAGAAGATAGACCGGATATTATATCTAGAATATTTAAGATTAAATTGGATAATTTAATCAAAGATTTGCACAAGTATAAACTGTTTGGTGAGACACAAGCAGATATCTTTTAATAAATATACTTAATTGTTTATGAATAAAGGTATTCTTATTTAACTACAACTAATGTTACTGTTATCAATTTTTCAGTTCTTTATACGATTGAATTTCAGAAACGTGGATTGCGACATGCCCACATATGTTTGTTCCTGAATGCTGAAAGCAAATTTCCAATTGCATCTGATATCGATCGTGTGATTAGTGCAGAGATCCCCGATAAAGTTAACGATCCTGAGTTGTATGAACTTGTCAAGCAATTTATGATTCATGGACCTTGCGGTACAGACAACCCGAAATGTCCATGCATGGTTAACTTTAAATGTTCTAAAAAGTTCCCTAAAAAATATGTGGATGAGACTTGTGTTGATTTTGATGGTTATCCAATCTACCGTCGTCGTGAAACAAGTAGTAGAGTTGAAAAGAAAGGCGTCCAGCTTGATAATAGGTATGTAGTTCTTTACAATCCTGTTTTGCTCCGAAGATACCAATGTCACGTGAATGTTGAATGGTGCAATCAGTCAGGTTCTATTAAATATTTGTTTTAGTATATTAATAAGGGACCTGATAGAGTTACGGCTTCTGTTTTCCAATCCATGTCTGATAACAATGATACCGAGCAAAACAATGACGTAAATGAGGTAACGACATACCTTGATTGTAGGTATATTTCTACCTGTGAGGCTGCTTGGAGAATTTTCAAATATGACATACATTATAGATTTCCAGCTGTTGAAGTGTTGCCTTTCCATTGTGAAGATGGTCAGACTATTGTTTATGATGATGATTCTAATTTATGTGATATTGTCAATAATCCAACATTGAAAATGTCAATGTTCACAGAGTGGATGGAAACTAATAAAAGTGATGGTTTTGCCAGGAAATTGAAATATATAGATTTTCCGAAATACTATGTTTGGTCACGTAAAGATCGAAAGTGGACTCCACGAATAAAGACTTTGCAGTCTATTGGCATGATACATTATGTGCCTCCATATCTTGGTGATTGTTACTACCTAAGAATTTTATTAAATCATATTACTGGAGCTACCTGTTTCAATGATATAAAAACAGTTGATGGTGAAGTGTTTGAAACATTCAAAGATGCCTGTTTTGCACGAGGTTTGTTAGATGATGATAAAGAATATGTTATTGCTATTAAAGAAGTAAATGATTGGTCAACTGGAGAGTTCTTGCGATCTTTTTTTTTTTGTAATGTTACTATGTCAAATTCAATCTCTCGTCCTGGTTACTTTTGGAGTCAAACCAAAGTTGTATTATGTCAAGACATTATAAAGAAGGAAAGGGAGATAACTGATATAGAAGTTAATTTCATTAGTTTCTCAAAGTAATTAGTTTAAAATAAAAAAATATTAAATAAATTTTAAATTCAATGTTACTAATACTTTTTAATATTCATTTTTAGTGTTGAATCTTAGCCAAGAAGAAGTTGAAAACATTTGTCTGTCAAAGATTGAAACATTGTTGCTGAACAATGGTAGTTCACTAAAAAACTTTCCAGACATGCCAAATGCTCCTGAAAATTATGTTTCGGCAGTAAATAATCGATTGATATTGAAAGAACTTTCTTATGATAGATCATCTCTACGGATTGAACATTCTGGGTATTTAAACTGTTTAACTGCTGAACAACACAGAGTTTATGAAACTGTTATGGATGCGGTTGCGAAAGGTGAAGGAGGTGTGTTTTTTGTTTATGAATATGGTGGCATTAGGAAAACTTATCTTTGGAAGACTTTTTCAGCCGCTTTAAGGTCAAAAGGTGAAGTAGTTTTGAACGTTTCTTCCAGTGGAATTGCATCTCTTTTACTAGATGATGGTAGAACGGCTCATTCAAGGTTTGTAATTCCAATAAACATTAATGAAGATTCTCTTTGTTCATTAGAACCTAACAGTGAATTAGGTGAGTTAATCAGAATGACAAAATTGATTATTTGGGATGAACCACCTATGATTTATAAACATTGTTTTGAAGCTCTGGATAGAACAACGAGAGATGTATTATGTTCCAGTCAATCAACTATGCAGAGCAAGCCTTTTGGAGGAAAAGTTGTTCTTTTTGGTGGTGATTTTAGACTGATTCTTCCGGTTATTATTAAAGGTACCAGGAGAATGATAGTTAATGCTTCTCTGAATTCTTCTTATATATGGAGACATTGTAAGGTATTAAAACTAACTGAAAATATGAGGTTAAGGGTTGGATGCAAAGAAAAGGATTTTGAAGAGACTAAACAATTTGCAGAGTGGATTTTAAAGCTTGGGGATGGCGTACTTGGTGATCAAAATGATGGTGAGACAGATATTGACATACCAGATGATTTACTAATTCATGATCAAATTAATCCCATTTCTTCTTTGATTTCATTCACGTATCCGGATATGAATAAGTCATTATGGGATTCAAATTATTTCCAATAAAGAGCCATTCTTTCTCCGACGAATGATGTTGCTGATTCAATAAATGACGAGTTGTTAAAAGCTTTTCCTGGTGAGAAAAAAGTTTATCTTAGTTCAGATAGTGTACTTGAATGTGAACAAAAATCAGATATTAATGCAGCCTTATTTTCTCCTGATGTGCTAAACAGTTTTCATATATCTGGTTTACCTAACCATAAGTTAGTATTGAAAGTGGGAGCTCCAGTAATGTTACTTAGAAATATTGACCAGGCGAATGGATTGTGTAATGGAACACGTTTACAGGTTACCAAACTTGGAAAAGTTGTTATTGAGGTGAAAATTATCACAGGAAGTAATATTGGTTATACTACGTTGATTTCTAGATTGAAGATGATACCTGCAGATAAGAGAATACCTGTCAAAATTTCTCGTAGACAATTTCCCATTTGTTTGTGTTTTGCAATGACAATAAACAAAAGTCAAGGACAGTCGCTTGAACGTGCTGGTTTATATCTTCCACATCCTGTTTTCATTCATGGACAGCTCTATGTTGCCGTTTCCAGGGTCAAAAGTAGGAAGGGTCTAAAGATTTTGATTTGTGATTTAGAAAAAAAAAAAAAGTTTCTACAGTTACCACTAATGTAGTTTTCAAAGAAGTTCTTCAACTTCTTTAAATAACTAACTTTGTTATTTTGTAATTTTAATTGTTTATGTTCTTTAATGAATTTAGATTGCTTTTTTAACATTTGATGTGAAATGATTCTCTGTTTCTTTTCTATATTTCTTTATTTGTGTTTTTTTCTAAACAGATCCTTTTAAAGGTCGTTTATGTTCTGGAAATGCAGTGTCTGTTTCTTTGAAACAGTTGAGATAACAACTATTTATAATAACAATTCTTTGTACGAAAACCTATTTTTATAAAATCATTTTCTGAAATTAAGTAATTTTAGTTGTTTAATAAAAACACAAACAATAATATATAAATTTATAGTAACATTTTATAATTGTTTAATTATAGTAAAAATAAGTACATCTAGCATTGACGACCGTCATATTGTGTAAGTTTCAATCTATATCCTTTGTTTGTACATTTGCTTCATAAAGTTTTAGGGATGTCACCTCTTTGTGATAATGATAACAACTCTTGATAAGTCCAGATATTCTACAGTCGGCATTATAGACTTTTAGTGGTGTACTCTGTTTGTAATTATGAATTTTGAAAAACTGATATAATTTAAATTTTATTTATTTATATTAATATTAATAGACAGCCATTATCAGTGATTAAGATCACAATTTTTTAATAACATTTGTTATCAAAGATACTTTAAATTTATTTTCGTTCCACATTGTTGTTACTTTAATATTCATTTAATATTATTAAACAATAAATTTTAACTATAATGGATGACAGTTGTTTTATAACATCTCTTGACAAGTCAAAAGATACTATTTAGTTTTCAATTCAATAGAGGATCGAATACCCAAGTTAATCATTACAATTGAAAATTACTTTATTCATTTTTTTACACTTACTATATTAAATTTTATATTGCTTTAATATAATTTTTATAAATTATTATAGAACTTATAGATATAGGTATCTAACTATCTATACAGTCTATAAAAAGGGGAGCAAATGATCAATTTAATTTGAAACTTTATATCCCTTCAAGCATTTGTAAAACAAAATATCTTTCAATATTTACAACATAATCTTATGTCCTTTAAAACTTCTTATCATCATTCTTCTTCAAAATCATTCCAATGAACGGAAATTTTCTTTGGAATAAAGCTTTCAAATTAAGTTCGAATTGGTGTGTTGCGAAGATTCTTACAATCGAAGGAAAATATTATTTGTGTCATTACCACAACTAGAGCCTGTCTTGAGAAAGATGGGTGTATCAAAAATAATATGTCTCCCTCTCTTCTTGACGTTACAGACATATTATGCTCTGTTTTTTGTTTTGTTTTCAGTTCTGTCTTAAATTAGTTTTCTTTTCTTTGCTTTGTCTTTATTTTTTATTTATTTTGTGGTTTGATAGAAGAAATGTGTTTGTTGGTATTAGTTCACTTTTGTAGCTATATTGTATTTCTTTTATCAGAATACATTATCTTGCGTGTTTTGTTAACAGTTTGTGTTATGATGTGTTACCTGTAGTTTGTTTCTTATATATTTGTGTAACTTATATATTTTTAGTTAAATTATTGTTATAAAATATATTTTCGTTTTTAAGTTATAATATAAAAAAAGAATTCAAATCATTTACCCATTCGAATGAATATAAAATAAATACTATTTGTCTCTTAATAAAAATAATAAATAATAATGACAATATTTAAACTTGTGGTTATATTTTGTAGTTGTCTAATAATAGTAAAATAAAGTACATCTATCCTTAACTACTGTCGTATTTTGCAAGTTTCTATCTACTTGATATCTCTGTACAGTTGTCATGGTAAAGTTATAACTTCTTAACTATTTTAATAATTATGAATTTAAAAAACTAATATTATTTAAAGTTGAAAATCAACTTAAATATTATGATGTAAAAAATGTTAAGCGTATATGTTCATTTCAAACTTAAGAGTTTTTATAAACTTGCATTTTCAAATATGAATATTATTTTAATGTTAAATTTTATTATATGTAAAACTTTTGCTTCATCATTTATAAACTTTTTATTTATGAAGTTGTAATTTGTAAATGTTTATGAAATTTAACATTATCGTGATAGTTGAATAACGAGTTTAATAATAATCATCTAATAAATGATGTGTTACAATCAGTGTTTTACCTGTGTTTTTCCTTCCACAGGTTACGCAATCTGTTTGAAAAAATACTGTTTAACTTTGTTGTGACAACATTTGGTTTTACTGTCAATAGATGTTATAAAAAAGCCCTAAATAATGATTACGATTTTGAAGTTACTTTATTAAGATTATTATTTTATTATTTATTGTTGTGAAGCAATTGTCTTTCATTATATGAAAAGTAAATAAAAAGTCCCAAAAGGGGACAAATTCTCAACAGATGATTGATCTTTAGTAAACAAACATTAAAAATGTAAATGTGTTATAGTTGTTAGTAGCAACTGTTTAAGTCAACTACTGTTTGGACCAAACAGTTGAATTTATATCTGTTTTAATCAACAGTCGTTTAAACACGGTCTTTAAAAAATTCTTCTATATTGACGGCTTGCTTTTAAAGATGTTAGCAAATAAGGTTTTTCTTTCAACTTTACGTTTACTTTTTAATTTGATCATCCTCTTTTTTGTTTTGATATGTGTTATTTCAACAGAGCTTTAATTTGTCTGTACATTTAACTTGTATTGTGAATGTAACAGAGCTTACAAAATACAGTTTTTATTTTAACAATAGGTTGACTCTTTAATTTTATTTTTTCCAAACAGAGCAAAACAGTTGGTGTGTCTATTTTTTTATATATTTGTTACTAATTGTTTTAAAGAAAGAAA
The DNA here is from genome assembly GCA_028751855.1 of Ambrosia trifida. NCBI lineage: Eukaryota > Viridiplantae > Streptophyta > Magnoliopsida > Asterales > Asteraceae > Ambrosia > Ambrosia trifida. The sequence goes on from CM054127.1 coordinate 62,131,328, forward strand.
CAGATGTTACTAAACAGGTTTACTTTACAGCAGACGATTGGCTTCATAATGTTGGTATAAGTAAACAGACCTTAAACAATTGTTTTAAAGAATCAAACAGATGGTAATAAACAGATGTTGTCATACAACAAATGATGGGGTTCATAATGTCGTTTTTACTAAACAGAGTTTAACATTTAAAACTAAACCGTACATAATAAAAATCATATCTACTTTACAAACTACTTAATTAAAATTTCAAAAATCCTTTGTTTCTTTTTTAGAATCTCACTTGAAAGATCCTTTTTTAATTCCGTCAATACTTCATGGATGTTGTTGTCGATTCGTAGTTGTTGAGTCAAATAGTCTTCTATGTTGTCTCTTAAACCACTTACTGGTTGATGCAACACCATATCTAGCAGGGCAATGTTTCCCATGATTGTTCCTTAACTGTTTATTCGATCCTCTCAACTTCATTGCAAATATCTTCATCTTTTCTCTTTTCTTTTAGCGACCAAGCGCTGGATAAAGACTTAATATCTGATGTATCAGCAAAATGATAGTATGATCTGTTTGCCATTTTTGTAGATGAAGTTTAGAATATGTACCCTGTGTGTAATTTATAGATAAATTTTAGGTTGGATGGAAACATATTTATAGTAATAATTTTGAAATATAATTAATTTCACGCGATATTTGGTGTAATTATTTAAGCGGGCTCATTTGTTAAATTCATACTTGATTATTTCGTCTATTCGTTTTCCAAAGCATTCGTTCATTTATGTTTCACAAGTTGTATCGACTTTTTAGATACTATAAACGTTTTGAAATTAAATAATCATTATAAGAAAACTTTTTGTTTAACACGTTAACCAAGTATAATAACTATTCTAGCGTATGACCTTTCATTTTTCAGGCGTTATCAATGTATAAAATAGTAAAGACATCCGGAGGTTCATCATAAACCATTTTAATATTAACATTTGAATTTCATTCTTCACCAATTGCATCAATGGTAGCCCCAAGTGATAACCGTGAAGATGAAATGAAGGAATTTGTTCTTAATCAAATTCCAGCACAATACTATCAAGATCTAAAGACTACAAGAGACTTGAAGATTTGTTTTGACCGTTTGCACTTGGGCACCTTTGACCGAAACGATGTGCAACGTACTTTGAATTCAATGCCTTCGACCACTGTTCATGACTTGTCCGTGCTGTGCAATTCAGAGTCCGGAATTAAGGACGTAGAATTTTTGGCAAGATTGAAAGATCTGCATGCACAGGTTGAAGCTTCAATGGAATTGAAGCTTAAGTTTATTAATTCCTTTAACTAGCTATGTATATTGATCTTCAAAATTGATTATGTTTGTTATGTTTAACGTTGATTATATATTGTTTTTTATATATCGCTACATATTGACTACAACTTATTAATCCGTCTGTAGACTTTTATTCCTTGGTTGTAACATTTCAGTTATTAAACATCTGATTCATGTTATTAACTGTTATCGTGGAAGGAACAGAAGTGTAACACCCCAACCGATGGCGGAATCATCGAGGTGCCACGTAGTGACGATTGTTCAAAAGCACATGGTACTAAATTGTAAATATTATTGAATAAACCAGAATTGTCTTACATGGAAATGGAAAATACATTGTTTAAATAAAATGTAAATATTGAAATAACTGAATTAAAATAAAGCACTAATTGTCTCTTGCTAAAGCACTAGATCAAACTGCACCTGAAACATGTACAAAAATAGGTTTGGTCAACATAAGAAATGTTGGTGAGCATTCCTAGTTTGGATATATATATATATATATATATAGTAAGTTAAAAAGATATACAATTCAAGTGCAAGCTACAGTGCAAATATGTAAACTATGTATCATACAAATGAGCGAAATCAACCCTGTGACTGTATAATGTAATGTATGAATGGTGGTGTACTCATCCAATAAATGGGTGATAACTTAACAATGGCCACGGATTCTCCGATGAAAAAGGGGGAGAATCAATCTAGGTGGGTTGTCAATCCAAATAGCGCTATCCAATGTTAAGGTCGACTTGTACCATGTTAATGATTTCACTAAGTACAAATGTAATCCACATGTATTGTCTAAGCATAAAGCACGTTGTAAGCAATGCACATAGTACTAGAATTGTATTTGTGAAAATGTAAAATTGTATTTGAAATTTGTAATAGTGTACATGTAACACCCCAAAAATGTATAAAAGCAAAAAAGGGGTAGGAATACTCACTGTTTACGTAATAGCTTGTAATTGAACTTGGACAACGAAATATGAGTTGGAATTATCCCAAAGAATCAACCTAAAGAATTTGATAATGTGTAAGGGAATAACTCTAGGATACAAGGAATTCTAGGGTTTCGAATTGGGGATAAACGTTTATTTGATTAATAAGCAAATTGTTTATTAAATATAAAAAATTTAATAAATAAATAAATAAAAGTCTTTTTGTAAAATTTTAAGTTAAATATAGTCACAACATAAGATTTTGATTATGAAAATAAATTTTATAAAATTATTTTCTTGAAAATAGAATATTTACTTTAATTATTTCAAATTGTCAAAATAGGACTTTAATATCTAAAAATATTAAAATTAAATAAATTCTGAATTAAAAATTGTATTTCAGTTCTAGATAGTTAGAAATAATTTATATAAAATTTTGGTGCAAAAATATTGAAAAATGAATTTATTATGATTTATTTATGATTAAAACTAACAAAAATTAATTAAACATATAAAATAAACGGTTTTTCTGAAATAAAAATATTTTCTGGAATGCTTAAGAATATACAAGTTTAGGATAATTTTTGTGAGATTTAATAGAATCGTTTAGATATTTTTATAGAATTTAATAAATATAAATGAATAAACTTGTATTATTAATAATATATATTAAATAAATTATTTTTGAAAAACTAAAATTTGGGTGATGAACTTTATCATTTGAAGATCATATGATAATTTTTGTAGAATTTATAAAACACTTTTAGTATTTAAAACTGATTTTAAAAGATTAAATATGTTAAGTATATATATAAAATGGCAAAAAAAAATATATGTTGGTTATGGGAATCGAACCCGGGCCTCTGGCCGGTTCGGGTTTTATCACAAGCGTGGCCACCAACTGAGCCACACCCTGAGAACGAATTATATTGGATTCAAATTAATTATATAGGTTATTAGGTTAATGGTTAAAATGGAAGAAAAAAGATTGATGTGCGTGGGATTCGAACCCTGGCCTCTGGCCGCTTCGTTTCCCTTCATCACGTGTATATACCAGCTGGTCTATACCAGCTGGTCGTATGTTTATGGTTTGAAAATAATTATATACAATAACTGGTTAAAGTGTTCTTCCCCAAATATCATCAAATCGTGCCCTAATTTTCAAATCACCACAATTGGTGATCATCAGCCCCTGAATCTTTGGGGCTAATGATCACAAGGTGTCGAAGGTTATAACCCACAAAAAAAAAAACTTACAATTAACACGTGGTTGGGTCTGCGAGTTCGAACAAGAAGGCGCCCCAAACACGATTAAAACAGCTTCAATAATGGTTTTAAAACAGAAATTGAGTGTAGGGAAGTGATATCGGCGAGTAGGGATGGTGTGGGCACGTTCAATTTATAGGGTAAAGGTCCGATTGAAGATTTGGTAAGCTTTGACTCGGCTTGAATGTGTTGACGCGGATCAATGTAAAATAGGTATGATTGGCGACGATTATGGCTGTAAGTTGACGCACTTGGTCAATAACAATCAATACCTTTCCATAATCTGATCAATTAACGCGTATAGGGAGCTTGATTGATGATGATTCCACGCGACAGTTGACTTTTTGAAGTCAACTGTTCAGTTTTGAAGTTGGTATATAATTATAAGGATAGTTCTCTAAACAGATATCATGGTGTAGCCTAGTGGTTTGTAAATGTGTTGAATTGGCTTGGGACGCGGGTTCGAACCCCGTCCCAAGCATTTATTTTTTGGCATTTAATCGACGCGTTTGGAGTTTTTCTAGACTTATAGCATGAATATATGTACCCGAATATGTAATAGAATAATTTTTAAACATTCGAAAATGATGAAAATGTAACGCTTCATTAATTGCGGTTTAACGTACATCGAAATAAATAACAAAAATACAAAGAAATGACGGATGTCACAAGAAGTTAACAGTGGGTCTGCTTATGCTTTTTTATGTATATAATAATTATTATATAACATATAAACAAACATTGCGAAACAGCGGTTCCTCTCAGCAGACGTTTGGTCTGTTGATGTGTCGGTGGTTACCGGACAGCGGATAAGGGTGGGCTAAGTTGTCCCGTCTATTTCCACACAGGATCTCGCCTAGTATATATTAATATTCCAAAGGATTATATCCTACATGGCACTCAAAGAGGTCATTCTCTCTCTTGAGAGTGCCATGTAGGATCCCATGTGGCACCTATGTGGACCAATTAAAAAACAAAAGTCATTGAGTTATTTTAGGAAAAGAAAATAATTTAAAAACAAAATTAAATTTTCTCTCTCATGTTTCCTCCCATAACTTTTAAACGTTAATATCTTTTATATACGAGATTTTTTAAAGAAAAAAATTACACCAAATTAACGAGCGTTTTATTATATTTCTAACGAATACCATAGTGCTATATAAAAAACGAAGAAAAAAACGACTATTTTTGTGCGGTTTTGTTTTCAAATGTATTTTACTCTACTAATAAATCACTACTTAGGGTTTTTTATATTTGAATAAGAAACGATAAACATAATTTCATAGGCAGATATTCGTTTTTTTATATTTGAATATGATAACTTATGGCAGAGATTTGTTCAAAATAAATAAATAAATAAATAATAATAATCATCATCATCATTAATCATGTATTGGCAAGTCATTAATTATGTTGTCATATTATATATTTTATTATGTCGTATTATTTCAATCCCGGGACGCTCTCGGAATAAAAACTAGTTACAAATAATTTAAAATATATTGTTGACTTTTTTAACGATTTGTACGTGAAGATAATTTTTTTCATACATTAATGTTTTTATAAAGAAAATTACACTATAAAACAAACATTTTTTCCCTTTCATTTAATTATATTACGATAAGATATTTTTTTATTCAAAAATAATTGACATGTAACGTAACGTGATTACCTATATTTGCGTTGTCCCTCGTTATAGTGCGGTCAACCCTTTTAGTACTAATCTATTAATATATATAAAAGAATTGATAGTCGGTGACGTTGCATTCAATGGGTGGCCTCAACCCCTTTGAATGTGTCACGTGACATAATGAGGTGAAGACTTTATTATTTTTGAATTATTTCATTTTTATCTATTAATAAAAAATAGGATGTCATGTGACTGAGATATTTTAGGAAAAAAAAAGAATTTAAAAACAAAATTGGATTTTTCTCTCTCATGTTTTCTCCTATAATTTTTAAACGTTAATGTCATTTATACACGAGATTTTTTAAAGAAAAAAATTACACTAAATTAACGAGTGTTTTATTATCTTTCCAACGAGTACCATAGTGCTATATAAAAAACGGAGAAAAAAACGACTATTTTTTATGGGTTTTGTTTATACAGAAAAAAAAACCAAAAGTGTTCAGGTTATTCATTAATCATGTATATAAAAGCCTTTAATTATGTTCAAACCAGTAAATATGAATTCTATTACAACAGGTGTTAGCATTGCAGTTGTACATTGTTTTAGGTTAAGTTTTAATATTAGAGTTATACATTTTAAGGTTAGACATTAACATTGGAGATACATTGTTAAAATTGATATTTCATATTAGATTTCTCGATCTCGGGACGCTCCCGGGATATAAATCTAGTTATTCATATAGTTTATTATGATTTAAAGTCGATTATGTAATGTAATATTATAAGTTATTGTTTATTTAAGCTTGTTATAAATAAATTTAGACGTAAGGATACACGTCAAATGATATTACGTCACATCTTTCTATTAAAAGAAGATGGGTCAAACAAAAAGTCACGTAAAATTAATTCATATTTATCAACTTGATTATATTGAAAAACTATATATACTTATTTACTCAGAGACTCCATAAATTTTAGAAAATTTAAAAACACTAAAAAAAACGTCTAAAGTAATAAGAAAAGAAATCTTGTTCTTTATTTAATCAACTAGATTATACCCCGAAGCATCTTGGGGTTGAAAAATTTAATATGACATATCAATTTTATATATAAAATACATTGATGCGCTTTACAGTTACATGCAGGAAAATTTCAGATAGCACATACTCTAAAACAACTAAAATATATCTCCAATGTTAACTACTAACCTTAAACAATGTATAACTCTAATGTTAACTTCTAATCTAAAACAATGTATAACTATAATATTAATAACTAACCTCAAACAATGTACAACTCCAATGCTAACACATGTTGAAAATAGAATTCATATTTACTGGTTTGGTCATAATTAGTGACTTGCCTATAAATGATTAATTAATTACTTGAACACTTTGTGTTTTTTTTTTTCTGTATGAACAAAACCCCACAAAAAAATAGTCATTTTTTTCTCCGTTTTTTTATATAGCATTATGGTACTCGTTGGAAAGATAATTAAACGCTCGTTAATTTGGTGTAATTTTTTCTTTAAACAATTTCGTATATAAAAGATATTAGCATTTAAAAAATTATGTGAGGAAACATTAGAGAGAAAAATCAATTTTTTTTTATTTTTTTTTTTCTAAAATCATTTAATGCCACATAGAATGCCATTTTTAGCTTTAATTTTATATGATTAATGATATGTCATTGCCATATGACACACTTAAGTGAGAGGATGTCATCTTTGAATGTAATGTGAGATTTATTGCTTTCAATTATCATAATAGATAGATGTAAAAACATATTGGTTGGGCCCACGATGGAATCAAGCATCAATAAATCACATGTTTACATTGTCTTCCCCAAACAAACACTATTATTGCAACCATTTAAATTAAAAAATTGGAGTTATATGAGTACTGATTAAGAACAAAAACATAAGGCTTTCATTTAGTAGTTATATACGCGTTGATTGATATCAAAGCTACCTTGAATGGTCGCCTAGTTCAACGATGGTTTACGCCGAGGTTGACTGTAGCAACACTGTAATGCATCACAGAGGGTTGATTCGTGTGAGCTGCACTGTACGGTTGACACCTGCCCACCCTACTTCTCAAGTGGATCTGCATGTAGATGCGCAAAACTATAAACCCTTACTAATATCACACAAACAACTTAGCTTTATGTATTTCTTGCAAAAAAAAAAAAAAAAAAATCTATATTGTCACCAAGTTTTACATTTATTATTCTATCAAATTAAAAATAAACTATTAAATATTTAAATTGTTTTAATAGTAATTATTTTTTTATATGTAAATAATTTTTTTTAAACTATTGACAAGTTAAATTAAAATAGAAGATAGACGAGTGTTGAAACACACAAATATTGGATAGTATTTTTATTTGAAAATCCTCGTGAGTTTTAAAAATTCTATCAACGACTCGTATCCAATATGAGAAGGTCCCCAATGCGCGAGGACATCATGATGAATATTTATTTTAGAAACTTACATAGAGACATAACTAAGAGTATTCAGAGTGGGGGGAAAGAGGGGCGGGAAAGAAGCCTTCAAGCCCCAAACACCGCACCGGTTGGGCGTGAAGGGAGGGGGGAGGGGGGGAAGCCCCATGGACGAGGGAATTGCCACCGGCGTGAGGGGGGAGGAGGAGGGCCACATGGAGGAAGATTATTGGCTGGCTCATGTGACCGTTGGGTGTTTAAAAAAAATTAATTTTAAAAAAATGAACCTTTGGATTTAAAAATAAATAAATAAAATCAAAATAAAGTAACCGTTGGGTTAAAAAAATAAAAAAATTAAATTAAATAAAAACATTAAATAAAAACATTACTTAATCTAAAAAAACATTAAATAAAAACATTAACTAAAAACATTACATAATCCTAAATTACTTATTAAAACATTACATAATCCTAAACTACTTATTAAAACATTACATAATTAAACCTAAATTTCTCCCCTATGGAGAATAATTATCCCAGTCTTCTAGTGTGTACTCCGACGAGGACACGGAACGATCGCTATCACGACCGTCGGACCTGTCATCCCAGCGGATGTGGCCATAGTCAGGAGTTGATAAATAGTATGGTTCGTCATCCATACTCCTCCTCAGTTCGCTCCCAAGTAGGAGGTTTGGGGTGGGATTGGGGGTTGGGTCTCCACCAACCGTAGATGCCCTATTCCCATCACAGCCATAGTATAATCCAAAGCTCAGATGCATTCCTCTTCTCTGGAATTGGGGGAGTGTATCCTGGTAGAGGAGGAATGGTGGATAAACCTCGACGAGGATGAGGAGTGGACACTGCTTGAGTAGGAGGAGGAGGAGAGAACATTGATTGAGTAGGAAGATGAGGAGAGACCATTGGTTGAGTAGGAGGAGGAGAGAACATTGGTTGAGGATGAGAAGGAGGAGGAGATGAAAATGGTAGAGGACGTCTCCAGCGAAAGTATCGCCAATGATTGGAAGATCCAGGAGCTTCGTTAGGATAACCACTACCCATTTCTTTGAATGTTTGAGTGATAATTGTGACTGAGCAGCAGGTTTTTGGTCTTGTATTTATAGGGTTAGAAAACTAGCTGTTGGAAAAGTAACCGTTTGAAAAGTAGCCTTTAGAATAGTAACTGTTTGAAAACTAGCCGTTTGAATATTATTTTTTATTTAAAATTTAATATTATTTATTATTATTTTTAAATAAAAAACCAATATTCATTAAATTATTAAATATGCATTATTATTTAAATATTTAAATTTATTATTTTTATTAAGTTTATTAATTTATTAAACTTTATAAAAAAACAAAAAACAAATTCTACGTGACACTCCCCCCCCCCCCCCCTTTCCACTCCTCACAATTTTCACCCTTCATACATGGGCCCCACAAGTGCCACATGGCGCTTCATCCCCCTCTTCCCCCTCCACTCCTTATAGTCTAAATATCTAAAAACGTGCCTAATTAAAATTATAAAAATGATTATCTATATATAGTTAAATCCTAGAGGTTTAGCCATTTTTGCGAGTTTCATCCAAAAATTTCTTTTTTCTCATCTGAATCCAAAAGTTTTTAAATTCTTGCTGGTTTCGTCCAACTCGTTAACTACATCCATTTTTATGTTAACCTTTTGGAAAAAAAAAAAAAAAAAACCAAAATACCCTTTTTATATTATTTACTAGGTTAGAGTCCCGTGTGGACACACGGTACACGGTACATCCACAAGTAAAAAAAAATTCTATAAAGATTGTAGTATGCAAGTTGTTTTATTTATTTGCCGTAATGAAGACGATCAAATTGAATACTAACCTTTATGTGTTGAAACTTTGTTTGTGCGCGAAGTAAGCGAAAAGAAATTGAATCAAATTGAACAATAATGAAAAATGACAGAAGATGCACGTGAAATGAGATATCTTTATCGGAGTTAATTAATAGTTTAAAACATATCATGAAGCAAAATATCACATGGTATCTAACTTTTGTTTGTGCGCGAAGTAAGCGAAAAGTAAAAATATAAAACATTCCATCGATATATATATATATATATATACACACACAAGTACCTAACCTCTTCATGTTAGACCCTATCAACCTTTTGAGCACAGTAATAAAAAAAAAAAAACATGGCCTCAAAGTGTGTTTATACGAGTAACATTTCAACCTCGAGTCAGAAAATTCAAACAACGTTGGTGACAACATCACCAAAAATATTGAGTTTCAACTTCAAAATTTGATAACATAAAGTGTCTTGAAATGATATTTTGTTTTACAATGTACAATAATTACCAATCAAATCCTACAAATATGAATAGGAAAATAGGAAGCATGCTGTTAGGACAAAGAGGATTGGTGAAACCACTTTTGTAAACCTTAGTCTAATTCACTTCTGTCATTTTGGCTAAGTATAGAAGTACTGAAGAGAAGACAAGAAACTGCTGATTAGAAGATATGAGAAGTGCTGAAGTTGCAGAAGTTCTGAAGTCCAAACCAGACAAGTTCACTTCAGAAGTACTGAAGACAAAACTACTCTTCAGTAGTTGTCCTTCATCAGCACTTAGCAATAGATATTTCCCACCGCCTTTTTGCATCAGTAGTTTGTTGTTTAATATTACTTTTAGCTGTATTTGTTTCTTTCAATGTTGCAACTTGTGCAACTTGTCACTGTAGTTTCTGTGCTTGCTTTTTAGGCAAGATGCATGCATGTAATCGTCTATTTATAATAGGAGGCTTCAACCTTCTATTTTAGACATTGATTTTCAACAGAAAAATCCTTCAAACACTCTCATTGTTATATTCTATTTCTGTATTTATTGTGAATCTCTCTAAGTATCTAATTCTCATTTACAACTTAGATTCATAATAAATACTTTGTCATTTATTAGTTTCAAACATCAAGGGGGAGTTATAACTCTGCCTTAGTGTAAAAAGTGTTGCTTTAACTTATAACATTCCGCTGTGCTTATAATCTGATTAACAAGGACTTGCTAAACACTTAAGTATCAAGATAGCAAGTTCTTACTTAGCAAAAAGAGCAAACTGATCCAACAATTGGTATCAGAGCATTGGTTTATCTGATCACATATCAATCTAACAAATTGAGAATCAGACACAAAGCTCTTATTGATATTCAATAAAAAGATCAAAAGTTCACTTTTTATCAATATCCATCACTTAAAAGAGTCATCTGACAAATCTATACTCTTTAAAAATGGATCCACATAATACTGGTTCTGCCACCAAACCTGCCATGCTTGTGAGAAATGAGTACAATATATGGCAAAAGAGAATGGCACATACCTTGTCACAAACCAACACAGGTTGTTGGAGATCTGTGATATATGGTCCACACAAACCAGTAAACATAAATCTTGAAACTAAAGAAGGGATTCCAAAGGATCCCAAAGACTATACAGATGAGGATTTCCTAAAACTTGAGCTAGATGCTAAGGCATTCTCTATGTTGGCAATGGCTCTCCCAAATGAAATATACTCTGGCCTTTTACATTGTGAAAGTGCCAAAGAACTTTGGGACTGTCTTAAAGAACAGTTTGGAGGAACTGAAGAGGTGATTGCCAACACCAGAGAAATTTTGGCTCAACAATATGAAACATTTGCTTATATTAATGGGGAAACTTTGACACAACAATTTGAAAGATTCTCCTCATTAATCTCTGAGCTAAAGTTAAATGGTCAGACCTATACAACAGTATCTATGTTACATAGATTCTTAAGGTCTCTACCTGACAAATGGGAAACTTACTCCATTGTCTTAAGATCCTCACCAGATTTTAGCTCCCTCACTCTTACAAAACTCCATGGGAGATTACTTACTTTTGAGAGAGAAATCGATCAAAAGAAGAAATTACAAACTTCTGGTAAAACTGCTGATGACTACCTACCAGGTAGTACAGCACTTTTGGGACAAGATTCACCAACTTGTTCCTATGGATCTTATGACAACATTGACATAACCACTGGGATCTCATCAGAAAGATCTTTCCCAGGTTATGACAATGATGACCAAAGTCAAACTGCTGATAATCTATGTTTTATCATGGATGATTTGAAAAATTTTAGCAGTGATGACTTGGAAGAAATGGACATATTACACCAACTGGCCATGCTAAGCATTAAAACTAACAAGTTTTATAAAAGGTCAGGAAGGAAATTTCCAGGATTGACCAGTAATACAAAAATTGGTTTTGACAAATCTAAACTGAGATGTCACAAGTGTCAGAAGTTGGGACACTTTGCTAGAGAGTGTAGAAGCTCTAGCTTTAACCAATCACAATCTGGAAATAACTATAACCCCAATTATAATAGGAACAATGGAACTCAAGGGAGTGCTCATTTTGTACAGGCACAAGCTCCTCAACAGCAATATATGCCTCAAGTACAATATGTTCAAGTGCCTGCTCAACAGATGCAGAGCCAACAATCAATCCCTCCCTTTCCAGCTGCTCAACTTCCTCCACAGCCTCAACAACCCCCTCAACAAAGTCTCTTTACCTCGGGGTATGTTGACTGGAGCAGTCTCCCTTATGACACCACAGAGTGCAATCCTGATGCAGACAACAAAGTGTTTGACATCAACTGGGGAGAACCAGACAATGGCAGAAAGAACTTTGCCTTAATGGCATTTGAAGGCTGTACCTCAAAATCTGCATTGTCTTAGGTATCAAAAGAATCTTTGACAAAACTTTGTTCAAACTCTTGCAAAGAAACTTTTGCTCTCATAAGAGAGACAAACGTGCACCTACAAGGCAAAGCCAATGATTTAGAAAGAAAATACACACAGATAAAATGTGATTTAGAAAGAAAACTGTGTGCTAAAACAAAAGAGGTTTCTAAATTAACTGACTCTGCTATTGAAACCCAAGCACAAATCAAAATGATGCTAAATGACCTGGGAGATGTCAGACAAGAGCTTGCTGACACCAGGATCACTTGTGAAAAATGGGTGGAATCTTGTAGGGGGTATCAACTACTGCTAAACAAACAAAGTGCTTCAAATGTTAAGTTTGGCATAGGATACCATCATGTTGAAACACCAACAGATTTTTCTCCCAAAACTACTGAAGATGGGAGAAGAATTGTTTCAAATGAAACTTCTGAAGGGAAAAAATGCACATCTTTCCATGAAAACTTTCTAAACAGAAATCCTGGCATTTTTAAAGAAAGTACTTCAGAAGTATTTACAAAAACTGACAACAAGCCATCAGTAGTTTCATCTACTTCAGGAGTTGAGACCCTGAAAACTACTGATGAGCAAAATCTTTTCACAACTGTCAGAAATTTGCCTTTAGATCAAAAACAAAAGGCAAAAGAATGTGAAATTTGTGGCCTGTTCAACCACAAAACTGAATTTTGTAGATACAGAAAAGGAATTCAGTTCAATCAAAAATTTAAACAACAGGTTGTGGGAAATCAAATCAGAAATGATTATGAAAAGGTCTTTAAACCCAAGAAACAACAACCTGAAAACACCTTTTCTCAGAAAAAGATAAAATCTCAACCAAAATCTTTTTCTCAAAATTCCTTGTCAGTAGTTAGACCAGAATCTTCAGCAGTTTCACAAACTGCTGAGATTCAAAATCTAAAGAACATGGTAGAACTACTGATGACCAAGGTTGATGGTGGTCCTAAAAAGGATACCACCATGGTTCTTAATGAAAAATCCATTGCCAAAAAGACATGGATTTCTCAACCTGGTCAAGAACAAACTGTAACTGTTCTCAAGAGCAAACCCAAAGCCAAACAGGCTTGGGTTTCCAAATCTAACTAATTTGCTTTTATGTGCAGAGAGTTTCCAGGGGCTTAAACAGCATATGGTATGTTGATAGTGGAGGCTCTATGCACATGACTGGATGCAGATACCTGATAAACAATTTTATCAGCCAAAGAGAAGGATCTGTGTCCTTTGGGAACAATGCTAAGGGATATGTGCTAGGACATGGCAATGTCTCCTCTGGCAAAATACAGTATGACAAGGTCAATCTGGTGGAAAACCTTGAATACAACTTGCTGAGTGTGTCACAAATGTGTGATAAAGGATATTCTTCCTTTTTCACAAAGACAGCTTGCAAGATCATCTCACCAGAAGGCCAGAAGTTGATTGAGAAGATTATAGAAGATCATACTTTGCTGATTGCCAAAAGATGTGGCAATGTCTATGCAGTGGACATTGAGAAAGACAAAGTATTGAACAACACTGCCTGTTTCTTCTCAAGGGCATCAACTTCAGAAACAGATCTCTGGCACAGGAGACTTGGCCATGTGAACTTTAAAACCATAAATAAAGTCACAAAAATGGGCTTGGTCAGAGGTCTACCTTTGAAAGTATACCAGTGTCAAGAACACTGTGTATCCTGTTTAAAGGGAAAACAGCATAAGTCCTCCTATAAGTCTATTGAAGAATCAAAAACAACTGCATGTCTTCAACTACTCCATATGGACTTATTTGGACCTGTCAAGATTATGAGCCTTGGTAAAAAGAAGTACTGCTTAGTCATCATTGATGACTACTCAAGATTCACATGGGTATTCTTCCTATTTTCCAAGGATGAGGCTGCTGAAATCATCAAGTTCTTCATTCTACAAGTAGAGAAACAATATTCTCTATCTGTCAAAACCATTAGAAGTGACAATGGGACAGAGTTCAGGAACAAAACTCTGGATGAATTCTGTTTGTCTAAAGGGATTATTAGACAATACAGTGTTCCCAGAACTCCTGAACAAAATGGTGTAGTAGAAAGGAAGAACAGAACATTGATAGAAGGAGCAAGAACAATGTTAGCTGATTCTGGACTGCCATTGTACTTTTGGGCAGAAGCAATTAACACAGCATGTTATGTTCAGAATAGAGTTCTTGTGGTCAAGAGACATTCCAAGACTGCCTATGAAGTTCTTCATGGCATGAAGCCCCTTATCTCCTTTTTCAGGGCTTTTGGGTGTCAATGTTTCATCTTGAACATCAAGGAATCTATTTCAAAGTTTGCTGCCAAAGTTGACTCAGGTTACTTTCTTGGTTACTCTTCAACTAGAAAAGCCTACAAGGTTTTTAATTCTCACACCAAGATAGTAGAAGAAACATTGAATGTCAAGTTCAATGAGTCAAAACACACTCTTATTCCAGCACATCCTGCTGAACTCTTTGACCTTGACAACTTTCACTTTGGACCTGAAAAGGCTGTTACTTCTTCCAAACCTACTTATTATGGTGATCAAAGGTTTGAAGATGAGGATCCTGCACCATGGACTCCTCAAACAGTCATTAAGTCAACTACAACACCATCAGAAGTTTTTCAAACTTCTGATCAAACAAATACTGAAGGCCAAACTCAAACATCTGCTTCAGCACCTGCAACTACTGAAGAAGCTGAAACTGCTGAACCAGATATTATAGACCTCAGTAGTTTGTTTGAAGAACAAGAGCCACCTACACCTGTCAGTGGTTTACAACAACTGATTGAACACAGAGATCATCCACTTGATCAAATCATGGGTGATATAGCTACAGGTGTTCTGACCAGAAACCAGCTCTCCAACTTTTGCCTATTCTCAGCCTTTATTTCACAGTTGGAACCAAAGAAGTACCAGGAAGCCCTCAAAGACAATAATTGGGTGCAAGCTATGCAAGATGAACTACTTCAGTTCAACAAGCAACAGGTCTGGGAAATCTGTCCCTTACCTCAAAACAAGCAACCAATTGGTACAAGATGGGTTTTCAGGAACAAACAAGATGAAGCTGGTATGATAATCAAGAACAAGGCAAGACTGGTAGTTCAAGGGTACTCTCAAGAAGAGGGAATTGACTATGATGAAACCTTTGCTCCAGTTGCAAGGCTTGAGGCCATCAGGTTATTTCTGGCCTATGCCATTTCCAACAAAATTAAAGTTTATCAAATGGATGTGAAAAGTGCATTTTTGTATGGAAAAATCAAAGAGGAGGTGTATGTCTGTCAGCCACCTGGGTTTGAGGATCCTTCTCATCCTGAGTGGGTGTACAGACTGGACAAAGCTCTTTATGGGCTCAAACAGGCTCCAAGAGCCTGGTATGATACACTCTCCACCTTTTTACTCAAAAATAACTTTACAAGAGGTGCCATTGATAAAACACTTTTCATTAAACATGTTGGAAATCATGTCTTACTTGTTCAAATTTATGTTGATGATATCATCTTTGGTTCAACAAACACAAAATTGTGTGATGATTTTAAGAAACTCATGCAATCAAAATTTGAGATGAGTACCATGGGAGAACTGCAGTACTTTCTAGGACTGCAGATCAAACAACAAACAAATGGAACTTTTATACATCAATCAAAATATGTTAAAGAATTATTGAACAAATTTTCTTTAAATGACTGTAAATCATGTTCCACTCCCATGACACCAATCACACAAGTTGAACCTGATGATCAAGGAAAACAGGTTGATCAAACCATGTACAGATGCATGATAGGTTCCCTTTTATACTTAACTGCTTCTAGACCAGATATTATGTTCTCAACATGTGTCTGTGCTAGATATCAATCAGCACCAAGGGAATCACACCTTATTGCAGTCAAAAGAATTTTTAGATATCTGAAAGGAACTCCAACACTGGGAATTTGGTATCCTGCTTCAAGCAATACCAAGTTATCAGCTTTTTCAGATAGTGACTATGCAGGGTGTAAGATGACAAGAAAGTCAACATCTGGTGGTTGTCAATTCCTGGGTAATTGTCTAGTGTCATGGCAATCAAAGAAGCAAACATCTGTTGCAACTTCAACTGCTGAAGCTGAATACATTGCAGCTGCAAGTTGTACATCACAGATACAATGGCTCCAATATCAACTTCTTGATTATGGAATCAAAGAGACCAAGACACCTTTGTTTGTAGACAGCAAATCTGCCATTAGCATCATTCAAAATCCGGTACAGTTCTCAAAAACTAAACATATTGAGATCAGGTACCATTTCATAAGAGATTGCTATGAAAAAGGCAAGATTGAGGTGAAGCATATAGCAACAGCTAATCAAATAGCTGACATCTTCACTAAGCCCCTTGACACATCAACATTTCAGAAGTTAGTATCCATGCTTGGAATGCTAAATTTGTAAGTGTTTATTTTATTTTTTTTTCTCTGCATATCAGTTAGAATCCAAGTTAACACTTGATTCTACCCAACTCTACATCAAACTTCTACATCAATCACTACTGTTATGCATCAAAATTTTCTTTTTCCTTTTTCCATCCTTGATTCCATCCTGTTTACCATGGTGGAATCAAAAAGAAAAATTTTCTTTTTTCCTTTTTCCATCCTTGATTCCATCCTGTTTACCTTGGTGGAATCCAAGTTAACCTTTTTATCTTTTTTCTGGTTTTCACTTACAAATGTCAAAAGTCTGAAACAAAACTTCTGAAAAACAAAAACAGTTTGAGAGAAACTACTGATGAACAAAAATCATCAGTATAGGGATAATTTTCTGAAAAAGTGTGTAACTTCTGATAAAATAAACTTCAGAAGTTATGAATAAAGTATTTATAAAAACATTTCTCATCAGATGTTAAAACTGCTGAAGAGAAAATGGGAACTACTGATGAAGTAATCCTTCATCAGCAGTTTAAGTCAAAAGGGCAAATCTGACTTTTCCCATCATCAGAGGTTTGACCTAATCAGTTTAAAACCTCTGATAAAGAGATTTTTAACCAAAGGCGGTTTTAAAACTTCTAATAAAGAAGATTCAAGCGGTTAAAACTTCTAATAAATACCTTTTCTACACACTTATCCTTTCAAACTCAAAAATATCCCTCCTTCTCTCTCAAAACTCTCTCAACCTATACCTGCAAAATCCACTGTTCGATCAAAAACCCAAACCACATGGCTCTAGTTCTAAAACAGGGACACAATCAAAGAGCCTTTCTTGAAAAACAAGAAGGCTGGTCCCAATACGATGAGATCATTGATCTTGTCGTCAAATCCCAATACTTTACTGCTCTCACAATAAACCCACCAATTCACACTGAAACTCTGAATGAGTTCTGGGCAAATGCTGAGACGGTTACAATGGGTGGTGAGGTCATTTCCCTCAACTCAAAGATAAAAGGGAAACAACTGACCATCACACCGGCCACACTAGCAACAAGACTGGGTCTGGATGATGTAGCTGCCCCTGACCATGTTGCTAACACTGATATTCATCTAACCATGACTGAGTGTGGTTATGAAGGTACTCTCTCCCATGCTACAATATTCAAAAAATATTTTGAACCAAAATACAAACTTTTGTTTCATTATATTATTATGTGTTTGAGTCCAAAAACAGGGTCTTATGACCAGATGCCCTCCACTTTTCAACCAATATTTCATTCCATTGTGAATGAAACTAAATTCAGGGCATCAAAACTATTTTTCAATGAGTTGGTGTTACATCACAATAATACCAAGAAAAAGTTTTTGTTGTACCCAAGGTTCATTATGCAATGCATAATAGGGGAACTGGGTAATGAGGTGCTTGTGGGAAAAATTTCAACTTTAAACCCGTTAACATCACAAGCATACTCAAGACTTAACAAACCGGTTGCCTGGCCAGAAGATGATCAGGGAGAACAACAACAAGTCCCCCTGAAGCCCACATCTTCCAAACTCACACCACCAAAAGCCAAAAAGCCCAAGCCAACAAAAACTGCAACCCACCAACCCAAAAGAAAAGCTGTTCAGGAGGTTGAGATGCCTGAACATGCTCATGAGTATTCTGCTCTTCAAATAGTTGAGACTGAAACACCCTCTCAGTCTCATCCATCTCAAACCCCACCAAGAGCACCAATATCTGTTCAATTCAAAAGAAAAAGACTTAGAAAAACATATCAAACACACTCTTCTTTTGAAACTGCTGAACAACAACCTATTGCCCAAACTACTGAACCAACCCCACAAATTTCTGAACAAGAGGCAATAGAAATTGCCAAACTTCTCTCTGGGCTAAAAGAGAATGTCCCATCTGATCATGTCAGTCCCCATCAACCACAACAAACAGGGGACATAACTACTACATCAGACATGGATGTGGACATCACTAGCCCTATCCCAAGAGATGAGGGTGGACCAGAGTCTTTAAGCCCAATTTTAGAGACTCTTGGGGCATCTGAGGCTGCTACTACTCAGTTACCACCCAGTGGTGGATCTGAGGACAGAAGTAACATAGCTAAGACCTAAGATGTGGCAACTACTGATGAAGGCTTAATGCCTGAAGTAGGAAATCCTCAGTACCAAGAAACAGAGGTTCATGAGAGAACTGAGTTGGGCTCAGCTCATGATTTAACTGAGACAGTCCTCACTGAGGGCAACATCAGGGATTCAGATGATTCCATTAGTTTGGATGATGTTTCACACACACAAACTACTGAATTGACGGCACTTTCTGAAGGTCCTGTTGCAAAGGTATCTAGGCTCAAGAAGCCAGTCACCTCTGCACAGGTTAAAGCCCACTCAATCCCTAAAACCCCTAGAGTGGCATCCTCTGTACAACATGAGGATCTCCCAAAAACACCCACTTCACAGCAAATGCCTACCCAATTCCCTGGGCAAACAAGCATAGACCTGAACCAGCTATGCAGCCCAGAGGGTCCCCTGTACCACATGATGAATACACTCATCAGAAATCACTTCCAAACATATACAGCTGACTTGGAGCTGTCCATCAAGAACCAATTTGGAGTGATCAAGACCAAGATGAACGATCTGTCCAACAAAATAGACTTCAACAGCCAGCAGATTGCTCATCTTCAAGGACAATTCTCCCAACCCTCTGCTTCAAGGGTTAAAATTGATGAATCCAAAAAGGGGGAGAAGATCAGGGAACCTAAGGAGTCATTCCAAGCCAGGATAAGGGCAAGAGTGGCACTCCTTGAAAGAGATCAGAAAGATCAGGCCAGGAAAGAAAAATTGGCCAAACAGTTTGGTGTCTCAATTGAAGAAATTGAAGCTGCAGAGAAAGAAGATGAGACCCAAACATCTGAAGATTCCCTAAGGCATAATGAAGAAACTTCTGATGACCAAACTTCTGATGAAGAATCAGAAAGTACTGAAGACAATCCTTCAGTAGCTGACAAACCATCAGCAGTTGTCAGCACATCAGAAGTTAACACTTCCCAACCTCAAACAACTGAACCTTCCAGAACCACTGCTCCCATTCAACCAACATCTGATCCCATCAGGCCTACATCTGTTACAACAATGACTGTATTAAACCCTTCTCCTATCTCTCAATCAGCTGAACTATTAGAGAAGAGTTTAATTGCAGCCAACAAAAAGGCCAGAGAAGATCAGATTTGGAAATCTCTGGAAGAAAGGGATGATTTGGACTTAAGCCATGAAGAAAAACTTCAGGCTTATGCAGCTGAACTACAAAGGCAGGCTAGCCTTGATGAGATTGCTGAACAGGATAAAAGACAACAACTGGTGTCTTATATTACCAAGAACAGCAAGACTAAAGCCTTTACACTCAAAGGACTCTCTATGCAAGAGCTGACAAGAAGAGCACAACTGCTTGCAGACAAAGTGGCCACAAGCAAAGATGGAAAGGCCAAGAGAGCCCAGATAATAGAAGAGCTAGTAGCAGAAGGATATGGTTCAAAAGCCTCTGTATCCAGATGGAAAGAAGAAAGACTAATGGATACATATAGAAAATACTTGGCTGCCAAGGCTGCAAATCCTGAGAAGTTTCAAACTGCTGATCCTTCAAGATCAGTAGTTAGAACTTCTGGTGCATCTAGAAGATCTGCTGCTCAGAAGAAGAAGGCAGAGGACAATGTCAAAACTGATTTCAAAATGGTACTACTTGAAGGAAGTTCAATAGTCCATTCAGATTTTGACATTGAGGAGAAACCTCTGTTGACACAATTCAGGGATCCTTCCACTTTTGCTTATCAAATACAAAAAACCATCAAAGAAAAGATGCATACCAGAGTAGTGACTGAACACCATCTCCCAACTGTTCAGATGCCTGATATGCAACAACAACAAAGAAGAGAATCCCACCTGAGGCTATCTGAAACTGAAGACATCCAGCACTCAGGACCATCAACCCAAGGGACAAGTCTGGTTCCCTATTCTTCTAACTTTAACAAGTCAAAGATCCCTATCATCAGATGGTCACTTACTGATAACAACTCAGTACTGTTGACAAGAAGAGACCTCTCAAGCAGGGCTTACAAGAAGATCAGTGATCTGAAGAAACTGTCAACACAAGACCTGCTCACAATTCAACATCTAGAACCACAGAGAGGATCTCTATCTGATGGTCAGTACAACCAGCTCAAGAACACCATGTACAAAGAGATATGGAAGATTGTTCAAGACAGAAGAAACACATAAGGAATTAGTAAGGTTTTGGCTTCATCAATCCAGGGAGAGATTGTTAGGACAAAGAGGATTGGTGAAACCACTTTTGTAAACCTTAGTCTAATTCACTTCTGTCATTTTGGCTAAGTATAGAAGTACTGAAGAGAAGACAAGAAACTGCTGATTAGAAGATATGAGAAGTGCTGAAGTTGCAGAAGTTCTGAAGTCCAAACCAGACAAGTTCACTTCAGAAGTACTGAAGACAAAACTACTCTTCAGTAGTTGTCCTTCATCAGCACTTAGCAATAGATATTTCCCACCGCCTTTTTGCATCAGTAGTTTGTTGTTTAATATTACTTTTAGCTGTATTTGTTTCTTTCAATGTTGCAACTTGTGCAACTTGTCACTGTAGTTTCTGTGCTTGCTTTTTAGGCAAGATACATGCATGTAATCGTCTATAAATAGGAGGCTTCAACCTTCTATTTTAGACATTGATTTTCAACAAAAAAATCCTTCAAACACTCTCATTGTTATATTCCATTTCTGTATTTATTGTGAATCTCTCTAAGTATCTAATTCTCATTTACAACTTAGATTCATAATAAATACTTTGTCATTTATTAGTTTCAAACATCAAGGGGGAGTTATAACTCTGCCTTAGTGTAAAAAGTGTTGCTTTAACTTATAACATTCCGCTGTGCTTATAATCTGATTAACAAGGACTTGCTAAACACTTAAGTATCAAGATAGCAAGTTCTTACTTAGCAAAAAGAGCAAACTGATCCAACACATGCTATCTAATAAATTTGCAAAGCTTGTAGTGCTATTATTACCAGAGCATCATACCCCATACACTACAAGAAACGAGACCTTTAGCGGCGACGCCCGTCGCCGCTAAAGGTATACTATTAGCGGCGGCAAGACTTTTAGCGGCGAAGGTTGCCGCTAATGGTCTTGCCACCTTTTGTCTGTCGCTATTGCTCCTGTTGCTGCTAAAAGTGTCCCCGCTAAAGCTATTTATCCACATGGCATTATCTTTTATCTTTATTTTATTTTTTTGCCACGTGGCATGACACGTGGCATGCCACGTGGCAGATTCCTGTGTAATCTGGGCAAGACTTTTAGCGGCGACGCGTCGCCGCTAAAGGTCTTTTTTTTTTTTTTTGCTATTCGTTTACTCCGCACACGCATAACCAAACTAAATAATAACAAAAATAATTAACCAACATCTACATATATATAAATAAACATACCAAGTGTAACCAACATTCGTCAAAACATATCAAACAAACTAAACTAACATACCAACCTAATATTTGATTTAAGCATACACCATCAAAACTAAACAAACATACCAAAACTGCCTAAAAGTCTTCGTCTTCATCGTCGTGATCGTGATTGCCACTATTACCACTTCCGCCTTAACAATTAACAAATAACTACAAATATATACCAAATGGGTCAACATATTTATACTAAACGTGTCAAATACTAACATTTAAACTACAAAGACATACCTGTGTAAACATCGGTTGCGTTGGCGTAAGATGGGGAGGCCAGGGGAGACGGATTGGATCGAGAGACGATGCTTATACCTCTTCTTTATCGATAGGATTCCCGCCACGTCAGTTCGTGCCTTTTGTTATTTGTCACCGCCAATAGAAACAACCTTTCCAGCCCCTGTAAAACCAACCAAAAAGTATATAATATTGGTAAGGTCAGCAGGAAAGTGTAAGAACAGTTGGTAGCCGATTGATATAAGTTGATATGAACAAAAAGCAACAATCGCCATGCTTCAAAAATCAAGAATTTTGCACTCCACATCCATGTACAAGGTGGTGATTTCAAGGTGGTGATGATGCATGGGATATAATGGCACCCCAAAATGGAACTTCAGCTTCAGGGACCAAAATTATGAAGGGCAAAACCACACAGAAAAAGAAAAATGTGGCCATCTGACTTATGATCTTTCTTACAAAGAAGAAACCATAGACACTTTCTTCCACAATGTCACTCTCTGCAACCATACTAATAATTAAGATTAATATCATTGTTGTAAAACAAACTAAATAAACAAGATTCAAAACGAACTTAACAATGCTTGTTTATAACGATCTCCATCACCAGTTTCCTAAACAAATTGGTTGGACCACAAGATCACCTATGTTGTGGCGACTAACCTTTTGCGGCGACGAAATTCCCGTTCTTCACTAGATCGGTCCTTTCCTACAAATTATAGACATATTATCAAAAAAAAAAAATAATAATAAACAAAGAAAGCAACAAGATTTCACAAGATCTGATGGTGTGAGTGTTAAATTTGATACTGTTTTGCATCACTATGACAGAACAAACAATATCTTAAACTAAAATAGATCGAAAAAAAAACTTACCGTCACCGTCACCGTCGGTCGGGAGTCGGGAGGCCAGGAACGAGAGGAAGAAGGAGGTTGAACGGTGGTGGGTCTGCTCCGGTGGGGCTGCTCCGGTGGTGGTGGTTCCGGTGGGTGTGAGAGGGAAAAGGAACGAGGGAGATGAGAGAGGAGTGAGAGATCGAGAGGAGAGTGAGAGAGTGAGATATTGGAGAGAGCTAGAGAGCAGAGAGAGAGAGACTGTGAGAGGGAAAAGGAGAGGGAAAAAGAAAGAGGGAAACAATAGGAGGCGGGTGATGAGATTTTTGGAATTTTTTGGACTTTTAGTGGGGACATGGTGTCGCCGCTAATGCTCACACCTACAATGAATTTCGGGACGTTCGATCTGATCTTGATCAATGGTTGTGAGCTATCCTGCCAGGTTTTAACCTTTAGCGGCGACCAAAAGGCGGGTCGCCACTAAAGGTGTCGCCGGTAAAACTCAAATTTCTTGTAGTGATAGTTGTGCCAGAAATCTTCTTCTAGTTTGTTTACTCTCGTTGTCATAAAGATTGCTTAATGCGATTCAATATTAAGCTAACATTGTCTCCTCAAAAACTTAAAAAGAAATCTTGATAAGGCAAACGGAAGGCATACCTATAACTGCTGAAGGTAAGGAAACCAAAAGGTATTCAACACATTAAGTGCTGAGGTGGGAAATTGCAAGATGAGGAGATGTGGTCGACCGATAATGACGCATTGGTGGGGGGGGACGCGTGGCTTGGTGAACAACGCAAACACCACCTTAGTTACAAAACACCATTCATTACTGCTCCTTTCCTTTTCTCTATTAATTAATAGTTACAAGAAATCCTGCAAACAAATTAGAAGAATTTAGTCATAATTCATCCAGAACACACATTCCTAAAAGACTTCTAAACAATCCATTTTTCAAACAAATACATTGTACATCCTTTGGTCAAAAATCAAAGGATGGTGAAGAGTAGCAAATAACCAATTTTAGCAATCCACGAAAAGAAAGTTTTCACGAGCGAATGTTCACACTTTCAATACAACAAACAGAAATGCATAAAAAAGCGATAAAAAAAACATATAATAGCTTACTGTTGTTGAGTAGCCATATCTATTTGCACTTATGAAGGAGCAAAGGCAGAAAACCTGAAAAAATGTAAGTTGATGTCCCTGAAAATGATGTAATTAAAATTACAATTGTCATCATTACAAAATAGTTTTCCATAACATAAACAAAAACATTTTGAAACTATTGTATAGCACTTCATGTTGCAGTACTGGTTATATGTAAAATAACATCACTCTTTCCTAAAACTTTTCTACTCATACTTTATTGTTGGTATATCTTCAAGTCCTCTTGTTACCCAGTAAGTTTCCTAGCGAGATAAAAGTAAAGGCTTCTCAAAGTTGGAATTGCTCTTAGCTTAGATCTCATAATACCTTTGGTTCTTCTTTCTATGGAAGGTAGCCTGTTTTGCCTTAACGGTTCTTTACATCAATCCTGTTTCTGCACAGCACAATAGGGATGTTTTCACAAACACTATAATAATAATAAAAAAAGACGACATAATCGACTTTTCATAGAACCGGTTACATCTATAATAAAAAAAACGAAATAATCGACTTCAAACATGCAACATATAAGATACGCTAACGAATCAGTTACAACACAACTACAATTTCATTGATTGATTAACCATCGATCATCACTAATTCATCTAAATCAACTCTTAAATCCACACACAAACGATCTTAATCAAAGATCCAAATGAACAAAAGTCTATAAAATAAACAAAAAAAATCAATTAAAGTAATACAGTCAAGAGATCCGAAACTAAAAAATGGATGATGATGATGAACATATATGAAATAAATAACCAAATAGAAAAAAAATATGAAAGATTTATAAACCCTAACGACGAACAGAAATAAAGAAGATTAGTTTTTTATGTGAAAAACAGGAAAAGGGAAACCCGATCGACGAACAAAATGAATGGAGAATATGTTTTGATCGGAACAATATAGTCATACCTGATCAACTAAAACCGAATGAAGAAGATTGATGCTCTGATGAAGAAGGCGGCTAGGGTTTTTTTTTTTTTTTGGAGGAAATCAAAGCAAAATGAGGAAAACAAATTAATTAGGGTATATATGTCCGGGTTATGTTTAGGTATCCGGGTTATGTTTAGGTAATACGGGCGGGTCCTTAATTTTTGAGGTTCATTGTATGCTTGACACATGTAACATGATGTGGAGCCTATGTGGAGGCCCTAGTAAAGGAACAAGTGGCACCCTAGTTACTCAATTATTAGTAGAGGTAGATTTTAAAAAAAAGTGCTCGGCGTTTTTTTTTGCCCAAAATGCCTAAAATCATGTATATTACATGCCTTAAAATTTTCATATAAAAAAAGCTTGGGAAGTCAGAGTTTTCCCTGTAACAAGGGTTTCCACATGATCCTAACCCTATATATATATAGGTAAAGTATATGGAGGAAACCCTCCTTATTTGGTAAACTCTGGAAACTCTGACTTCCCAACATTTTTTTTTTTTTTGAAAAAAATAGGGTATGTAATATACATTTTTTTAAGCATTTCGAGCCAAAAAAATCGAAAAAGCGCCGAACGTTTTTTTTTTTAAATAAAAAACGTCTACTGTTTACATATAGTTAACACATTGTTAACACCTGTTATTAGCGCTTAACATGTGTTAGTCAAAATTTTATTTAAAAAAAAAAAAATACTCGGCGCTTTTTTAATTTTTTTTGGCCCAAAATGCTTAAAATCATGTATATTACTTGCCCTATTTTTTTCAAAAAAAAAAAATATTAGGAAGTCAGAGTTTCCAGAGTTTACCAAATAAGGAGGGTTTTCTCTAGAACCATTCCCTATATATATATATATATATATATATATATATATATATATATATATATATATATATATATATATATATATATGTAGGATTAGGTTCTATTGAAAACAAGGTTGAGTTGGAAGAACCGTGGGAACTCCGACGTAAAATGTAAATTTTAAAAATATTTTACACACTAATGTAAAAACCGGCAACTCTGCCATAAAAAAATTCTTTTACAATGACCAGTTTAAAAAAACCAGCACACCAATGTTGACTTTAAATATTTTATTCAATATTTTATTATGTTTTAATTTAAAATCACATATTCATTATTGAATAAAACTTGCAGGGAACCCGCGTGTTGCGACGGACTCGACAATACAGGGCCGAAACATAATTCAAACCTTAGAACGATTAAAAGAGTCAATATGTATGGTGTATGTTTGTGTGTATGTAACCACAAGCACCTGTGCTTCGTAGTGGGTTATTTTTTAAAGTCTACAAGGACACATGAAAGCATGCTACGTTCGACATACCATATGCAATTTGACTTACATGCCAGTAAAAAATGGAAGTAACGGTTTGACTAATTAGCAACTATTATTATACTAGTAATCCCAATAAATATGTAGAAAGTGCAAAATCTGGAGAGATTATCAAGGAGAATAAAGCTTTATTGAATCCACATTAGCAACCTGCAAAGAAGCATATCCATAACTTTTTCCACATGATAAAAGTTGTGCAACAAAATTGCTAATCAAGTGCACCATAAATTTCTATCAGTCGTATCAAAAAGTGAAATTGGAAGTTAGGTTAGTTGAAAATATTCCACATAAGACCTCCCAACAAGAGAACTCTATAGACATGCACAGATCGGTTTATTTCTAGGAATCAAACCCCAGACCAGTTCGTGTCTGAACTACTTTCTGTTCGGTTTGGCCCCGGTTTTGTTGGTTTGATAGACCGGTTTTGGTTTGGTTCGGTTTGGGTTCGTGAAACAATTCATGCGCACACTGTTTTTATGAAAAGGCATCACAATTATTGTTTTTACATAAAGTTTGACTTTTATTTATTTTTACAATCTTTTTAAGGTGTATATGGGTATATATTTGTATGTGTATAAACCTTTTTATATAATTTTGTTATATATAAATTTTGTTTAATAAAATTGTATTTTTTTTTTTTTATAAAATGTAGTTATTACTTAATTTTGTTTGAGGCCCTTATCAAATGCTTTAGAATCACATAAGCAAGGTTCTGAAGTTGCGAGATGCATTCCTAACGAGCTATCATAGTAATGAGGTAATTGATGACAAAATGGGCCTATCGTGTAGTTCAGTATGAGCAGGCCCGGTTTTGGGCATGGGCGGGGTGGACGACGGCCCAAGGCCCAAACTCCTGGGAGGCCCGAAATTTTAAAAATTTAAAATATATATTATTTATAAAGTGTATTTAAATTATTTTGGTGTGGGAAATGATAACCAAGCATATGTAGATTAATTGGTTAATGAATTATATTTAAAGATGGAGAACTTGGGTTCAAATCCCACTTCATACATTTAATTTTTGTATATCAATGCATTTAAAGAAAAAGACTAACATTTCTTTATTTTTCAATATAATATATATTCTAGGTATTAATGTTTAATAATTAAATGTTGAAATTTTAATTACTCATATTTGAAAATTGAAAGTTAAACCTTGAATTTTATAAAGGGGCCCGATTTTTTTAGTCGCCCTAGGCCCAAAACGTTTCGGAGATTCTCGGAGACGGCCCTGAGTATGAGGTAAAGACGAGTAACATATTGATGTGGGTCGGGCGGTCTAAGTTGGGACAAATCAATTTTTGTCCATGATTGAAATTTATTATTAAATTATGAGGGTGCCAAATATGTTTATGAAGATTATATTATTTTAATAATAATAATAAAGTTGTTTAAATATAATAATTAGAATGTGTTATGCATTAAATTACCCATTGATTATCTTCTAGGAGCATTTAGAGAAGAAAAGTGGTAAAAGGATTTCCACTGAACTAAGCTTTTCAAAAGAAAAAAAAAAAAAAAAAAAAAAAAAAAAACTTATACTGTAAATTTGTAATTATATTCAAAATCTAATATAGAATCGTAAACATTATGTATTTATAATGCATAACTGAGATGATATAAGGGGTTGTCATTAATGAAAATGAAGTCTTGTAAGAATGAAAATAGTGAAATCAACGAAGCGTGAACAAAAATCACAAAAATAAATAGGGGTGAAAGTCATAGAATCCAATTCATAGGGACGGATTTATACGTATAAAATTTTCAGACAAAATACAAATTAATTTACACTACTATGTAAGAAAACAGGGGCGTTAGAGCACCCTAGCCCTTTATATCCTTTCCCTATAAGTGAAATGATGTATTTTTCAAAAGTTAAGGTAACCTAAAAATCTAAAATGTCACCTTTTATACAGGAGTATCATTTTTAATTCGTAAAAAATGTTGCTTCTTCATAACATTGTAAAACTGCATTAATAATATTATTTTTCCAGATACAAAGTCACGGATAATAAATTTGACTACGGGACATATTAAATAGATAAGTGGTACCTGCTAGGTGTTCATCTTCAAGTGTTTCCTAAAATATCTGTTTGGTATGGGTAATAGAATAGATAAAGGAATGAAATGTACAAGTTAATGTAATGGATCATTATCATTCTATGTCTTATTTGGTTGTCATGTGGAAATGAAACAAAAAATTACTTTGTGTTGTTGGATAGGCAGGAAAAGACAAAGGAATAAAATCGGTGGTTAGTGGCGGTGGTGGTCAGTGGCGGTGATGGTGGGTGGTGATATGTGGCGGTGGTGACGGTGGAAGGTAGAGGTGGATAGCCGTGATGGTCAGTGGCAGTGATGGTGGGTAGCGACAATGGTGAGTAGTGGCGGTGGTGGGTGGTGGTTAGTAGTGGTGATGGTAGGTGGTGGTGTGTGGCGGTGTCGTGGTGGCAGGTGGCGACGACAGTGGTGGGTGGCTGTAACGGTGGCGATGGGTGGAAGTGTATATAAATATGTTAGGATAATTATCATATCAAATTACTTTTGTTTTAAAACATTTTTGTATTTTAACTAAACTTTATTTGTTGATTTAGTTTTATACAATTAAGATTCTTAAATTTATTTTATATATTTTCTGAATAAAATATATTATTTCAACCTTGGAAAGTATTTTTGATCGAGAAACTAAACTCATGATATTATTTTCATAAGACGTGGTAGCAACCTTAATAGTTTATATCTTTTTCGCCATTATTATTATTACTTATAAATCTCAAATATAGTCGTAACATCCTAAGTGCCTTATAATAAGAACCCTAGACTTTATTAAGCTTATATACTTATTTTGGGATACTCAAAACATTAGGTTGAGTCTTTGGATTGCTCACATTTTTACGCTCGTTTAGTCATCAAGTTATTTGGCAAAAGTGAGCATATCTTTCCCCTTTTTCATTTTACTGTTTGGGGCTACTCATGTACCTTATGTCAAATTACTATTTCTTTTCACTAAGTGCAATTCTCATGTGTGTTTGCTTTGTGTTACTTTGTGTATCTATGACTTGTCAAAATCATTAACCGTTGCGGCCTAGCATTTCAATGAATAGTACTATAGTATATACCCCTTGTGACTTTGTTGAGAGACCTTTCGCATACTATATATAAATATCATTTCACTTTCATAGGGTTGATTTTGACCCGGATACTACTTATTACATAATTGTAAATGGTACCGCACATGAATTGCTAAACACTTTTATTACTATATATTTATTTAAATCAGGGTATGTTCACCAATACATTATATGTGTTGACAAAATTATTTTGTACATGTTTCAGGTTATTTTGAGACATTTATTTTAAGCTTTTGGATATATATTTAGGCTTGTCTTCATTGAATTCAGTTTGACTTGACACTTTAGAATCATTGCATTTTCGTATTTCATTTCAATGTAATAAACTATTTATTCAATATATCAATATTTACACTTTAGTACCATGAGCTATTGAACAATCGTCACTACGTGGCACCACGATGATTCCGCCATCGGTCGGGGTGTCACAACGGTGGTGGGTGGTAGTGGTGGGTTATTATAGTGGTAGTAAAGAGTGATTGAGAGATGTAATGAAAAGGGGGGGGGGGTGGTTGGAATGGTTTTGAAGGAATTGAATGCTTTGTTTAATGAGTGATTCAATTCATTTAACCAACCAAACACACTATTTTTCATTATCTCGTAATGGTCCATTCCATCCCCCTTTCCATTCTATCATACCAAACGCTATCTAAACAATTTTTCACAGCTGAATTCCCAATAAATAGGAGAAAAGTTCCACGAATCCCTATGTTTTTGTATGTAGTTACTAAAAGGACACCTTATCCTTAGGTTTGATGGCTCAATAGTAAGTACAACTTTTAAGAACCCATCCATCTTATGGTGGAGTGGTATGGAGACCTAATGATAGGTGACTATGTGTCTAATGGTCACATGTTTGAGCCTTAAAGGATACCTGGTTTTACCAACTATTCATTGTCGTGTCTTCAGGCCGGTGGGTGGTCGGATTTTCCCTGGAATGGTGGAATTGGAGGACGGAGTGCCCCGTGGTTATCCTGAATTCATCATAAAGGGATTCCACAGGATCCCGTGAAGACCTCTCTTGGCCTTTACAAAAAAGAGTAAAACTTTTAAGAGTATCTAAGTTAGGGAAGTCATAAGTTCAAGTTCTACATTGAGTGAAATATGCTCGAAAAAAGGACACCTTAAATTATTTTAGCTAACATATTGGTGATATTATTTAGTCATCCCCTTGCAAAACACTAGACATCCTCACCACGTCCCGTGGTAGCCTCCACGGGACGTAGAAGGCAAAAAAAGAAAGAAAGAAAGAAAGAAAACAACGTCCTGTGGGGGTTTCTACGGGACGTGGTGATACGAGGTACGAGGTAAATCTGAACTCCTTACAAAAGCATGGAGTTCAGACTGAAAAGTGTGTTTTCCACAGCCCGTGGAGATCTTAACGGGCCGTTGGATGCTTTTTAAAGAAGTTTATTCGGGAAGCTTCATTCCACGTCCAGTGGAGGGCCTAACGGACCGTCAGGACTGAATTTTAACGCTGAGTAGAGGCCTTAACGGGATGTGGAGGAACATTCAATGGGCCGTGGGGATCCCACGACCCCTTGGGATTCAATACTTTTAGTGTATTTTATGTATTTTAAACTTGATATTAGTGTTTTTATAAAGAAGAAAGTTCATTTCTTATTATAAGTACAAATTAGCGTATCCAACAAATTTTTTCCATTTAATAATTCGTATACATGATAGAACAGTAACATACGCTAAGCTATCCTTAGTTTTATCCTAAGTTTTATTTACTGTTGTTAATCGTTCTTGATCAGTTATTCAGTTACAATCATTTTGTTATTGACGTATTGAAAGGAGTCAGTTCAACTTCAAAAAGTATATATAATATTCAGTCTGTTATTGACGTATTTAGACGAGTCGGTACAACTTCAAAAAGTATATATAATATTCAGTCTGCTATTGATGTATTGAGACGAGTCAGTTCAGCTTCGAAAACTATATAAAATATTCAGTCTGTTATTGACATATTGAGACGAGTCAGTTCAACTTCGAAAAGTATATATAATATTCAGTCTGATATTGACGTATTGATACGAGTCAGTTCAACTTTGAAACGTATATATATAATATTCAGTCTGTTGTTGACGTATTGAGATGAGCCAGTTCAAATTTGAAACGCATATATAATATTCAGCCTGTTTTTGACGTATTGGGACGAGTCAGTTCAACTTTGAAAAATATATATAATATTCAGTGTGCTATTGACGTATGTGTGTGTGTGTAGGATTAGGTTCTCTTGAAAACAAGGTTGAGTTGGAAGAACTATGGGAACTCCGACAAAAAAAATTGTGAATTTTAAATTTTTTTAAACACTGATGTAAAAACGGGTAATTCCGCCATAAAAAAATAAAAAAAAATTCTTTTACGATTGTTTTACACTAGTGTAAAAAAAACCAGCACACCAATGTTGACTTTTAATATTTTATTATGCTTTAATTTAAAACGACATATTCATTATTGAATAAAATAAGTGTGTGGTTATAAAGTGAGTTACTCCTATTCTTTCAACTCAACCATGTTATCATTTTACCATTTATATATATATATATATATATGATGGAGTTAGGGTAGAAAGAGTGTATTTTGTAGGAAGGGTGAGAAGTAATTGTGTTCTTTAGTTCATATCGATGGATGGTTAAGATTAAATATATGACAAAGTTATAAATTGTGTTGTAATTTAATTAATAAATTGAAGCTTTTGAGGATATAATTATCAAAACACACCAAAAAAAATATTCATTAAACACCCCTTTGATCAAAGGAGACTTTCCATCTCTCTTCCTCTTTCTCTGTTTTGTTTTATCTCTCTCTGCCCATAATCGTGTACTACATTCCTACAAATTGTTATTTGTTTCTATTCATGTGTTTGTATCATGTGTTTGTATCCAGATTTTGCTTCAGATCTTTAATTAATGAAGCCTATCTATACCCAAACACTTTATCAAAAACTAAGTTACCACTTTGGGACCACCCATTATTGTCTCATTTGATGGAGTTTTTGACATAACATAATATTTTTCCATTCCATTAAAGGGGTAACTTTGCTAAATAGTAACTTAGTTTTAGGAGTGTTCTAATCAAGTCACTCATAAAAAAATTTGTTTCAATTAGGTAACTAAAGTTATTTTAATGTTCTAATCATAGATAATTTACCTATTAAGAAGGTCATCAATCCATATACTTTTATTTGGTTATTTTCTTTTAAATGTTGACTTGGATTATCAATAAAAACATGGATTAAAAAATTGGAAAATATATTTTTAACATTTTGAAAAATTTAGGAAAAATAAAAGTACGAAAAAAATATGAAAATTACAAAAAAAAAATTACGACGAAAAAATTAAATATTATAAAAAATTATGTAAAATTATAAAAAAGTAAAAAACTAACGGAAAAAGTAAAAACAAATTGCCAACTTTTTTAAAAATGGCAAAAAAATATTATTTTTTCTCAATTTTCGCATTTTTTAAAATTTTCACAATTTTTATGAAACATTTTTTTTTCTCAATTAGATAAGTCAACTTTATTTTGATGTTCTAATCAGGTCACTAAAGTTTACTTAAATGTTCCAATCATAGATATTATACCTACTATTCAGGTAAACTATATAGGATTAGAACATAAAATAAACTTTAATGAGTTAATTAGAACAAATATTTTTATGAGTGATCTAATTGGAACACTAGTAAAAACATGATTACCATTCTATAAAATATTCCCTCCATTAAATTATCGATGTATAATACCCAACAGATACATACAATACTTATACAACAATATTGTGTGTGTTTTATAGTTTAGGTTATTGTTTAACCAGTTATATTGTTGTTGATTGTTTACGATGGGAGGGTTATGGGTTTATAGGGTTTTATGTTAATCTGATGGTTTATATGTCCTGTGTTTTATATTCAACAAGATCATAATCATAATAGTGTGTTTTATACTTTTATGTTCAGCAAAATCATCATTTTGTGTTTTATATTCAGCAAGTAATATAACATGCTGTGTTTTATTTTCAGCAAAAACATCTTGTTTTGTTTTATTTTCACCATACACTAAGATCTATATGTCGATTACATAAAACACAATACGTTTTAGTGGGTAGTTGTCATGAGTTTAAAACACACAAAAAATAAAAATAATGTTTGTATTTTTTTGTTTCAGAATTTACTTGCGTTATGTGTGGAATGATTTGAAATCAATCCCTTAAATCTCTCATATTTATTATGAGATTGAGTTTTTTTAAAAACATGAATATTTATATAATTACTTTATTGCTCTTTTATTAAAATAAAACTCTGTCACGTGTTACTCTCACAAACCTTCTTACCCTTCTCATAAAAAGATGACTTTGTACCTGAACCTCCATCCATCCATATATATATATATATATATATATATATATATAGAGAGAGAGAGAGAGAGAGAGAGAAATTATAAACTGAAAACCCCATTGAGTTAAGAAAACCGTTGTAAAAACCATCTAAAAATTTTTATTTTTATTTTTTGAAAAAAATACTCAAGGTAACATACATGTATTAAAGCGTTTTGAGCCAAAAAAATAAAAAAAGTGCCGATAAGATATTTTAAAAAAAAATAAACAAAGTTTGTGCTATTACATATGTAACAGCTCTGTTAAAATATCCAAATTTTGTTTAGTTTTTTTTAAAATATCCAATCGGCGCTTTTTTTATTTTTTTTGGCCCAAAACGCTTTAATACATGTATGTTACCTTGTGTATTTTTTTTCAAAAAAATAAAAAAATTTAGATGGTTTTTACAAGGGTTTTCTTAGTTTTCTTAACTCAATGGGGTTTTCAATTTATCCTCCCCTATACACACACACACACACACTCTTATATATATACTTATACCGTAGGTTGCCAATAATCTCCAGTCCAACTTGTTTGAGATAGGCTGAGTTTTTCATTAGGCGTTCCCATATTCGAGGGTAGGTCACAATTTCGATCCATGCACATCAAAAAAAAGTTCCCCGTGACGGTTTGAGCTTAGGCAAGGAGGACACTGATGTGTGGGTAGGGATTCGAACTTGGGACCGCTAGGTTAGGGTTGTACAAGGATTTCCAATGAACTAAGTTTAAAAAAAAAAAAAAAAAAAAAAAAAAAAAAAAAAAAAAAAAAAACTTATAGTGTAGGTTTGTAATTATATTTAAAATCTAATATAGAATCGTAAACATGATTGTATTTATAATGCATAACTAGACATGGTGTAAGAGGTTATCATTTATGAAAATGAAGTCTTGTAAGAATGAAAATAGTGAAATCAACGAAGCTTGAACAAAAATAACAAAAATAAAAAAAAACAAAAATAAAAAGATGGCTGAAAGTCATAGGATCCAATTTAGAGAGGTGGACTTAACATGTTAAAAAATTTCAGACAAAATACACATAAATTTACACTACTACGTAAAAAACTAGGGGCGATAGAGCACCCCTAACCCTTTATATCCTTTGCCCATAAGTGAAATGATGCATTTTCCAAAAGTTAAGGTAACCTAAAAATCTAAAATGGCACCTTTTATACAGGAGTATTATTTTTAATTCGTAAAAAATGTTGCTTCTTCGTAACATTGTAAAACTGCATTAATAATGTTATTTTTCCAACAGATGATACAAAGTCCTATCTTCACGTAAAAATTTGACTACGGGACATATAAAATAGATAAGTGGTACCCGCGTGCCTATCTTCACGTATTTCCTTAAATATCTATTATGTTTGGGTAATAAAATAGATAAGGAAATGAAATAGACGAGTTAATAAAAAGGATAAGCTAATGGAATGAATTATTATCAAAGAAAGTATAGGATACAAAGTATCATTAACCTACAAAGTGTGAGAAGTTACCACAGCCTGAATGTGTAAACCCTAGTTAACTCTAACTAACCCAATCCTAAGCCAATCCAGGTTGATTTAAAAGGGGAAAAAGGTAATGCTCCTTCATATCATTTTTTAATCGTTCATTAACCACCACCACCAGTGCCTGACCCAACCGCCGGACCAAAGCCTCACCGATCCCTCTCTCCTCTAACCTCTGACGCCTTCAAAACCCTTCACATTGTTCGCCTTCAACCCGACCTCAATCGTGGCTCAGATCTAGTCACTTCCTCTATCTTCGGAGAAGACAACCAAGAAGCCAACATCTCTGCGTCTCTGGCTAATCACAAAACAAAGGAAAAAGAAGAAAAAAAAGAAAAAAAACAACCAATCCATAAAAACCTTGCCTCAAGTGTGTGTGAATATAGTTGTTTTGTTTGTTGGAGGAAAACAGAGTAAAATAGGGGGAAAAGTGAAGAAAATGTGAGTTTTTATTTATACTAAATGCTTTTCACAAAACCAAGTGCGTTTACAAAATACAAGTGCGTTTTACAAAAACCAAGTGCGTTTTACAAAAACCAAATGCGTTTTACAAAAACCAAGTGCGTTTTATAAAAAAAACCAAGTGTGTTTTTGTAAAAACCAGTTTAAATAGTGTTTAAAAAACCAAATGCGTTTTATAAAAAACCAAATGCGTTTTATGATTTTCTGTTTAACAGTTTCTGATCTTCACCGTCTGAAACTTTTTTGAAAGCCGTTGTTTTCTTTAATTCTTCTTCTATTGTCAACATCGTTCGTTTCCATGAATAATACATGCATTGATGGTGATTTTTGGATATGATTCCACTAATTTTATCAATTGAATTATCATACTCTGTTTTTTTCTATTTCTGCAAATACGTTTTGATTCTGTTTGTAATCGAATGTTTTTGATTTTTTAATCATTCTGAACGTTTAATCGAGTTGAAAACGATGAAAAATCAGGTTAAATCGTTGAAAATATTTGCATCGATTATGTCTGTTGTTACGATTTCACAAAAATTTAAATGCGTTTTTTCTAATTTATCCTTGGTTAGATTAACCCAAATATGATTAGGATTGTTAATTACCATCTTTCCACCGCCTGAATCTAATGGCTGAGAATGCTTCTTACACTTTGTATGTTAAGAAACTTTGTACAGTATCTCTTCCCTTATCATCATTCCATGTCTTGTTTTATTGGAGATAATTTCTCCTCTAATGATTATGCAGTCAAGTCAAATGTCAAGCCATTCATAGTCAAAGACATAAATCAAGATGAAGTGAAAGACATAAATCAAGCATTTCTTGATTTAAGCCATTATTTATATTTCTTTTATAATTAATAGTTGTTTAGGTTTTTATAAATAGCTACTAGGAATTAGTAGCAAGTTGTACCAAACCAAACATTAATAATATAGAAATCTAGCGGAAGCGATTTTCTATTTGGTTTTATTTATTTGTTTGAGTCCTGCAGTCGGAGGGCTGCTCGGTTGTAGTCACCGATTCTCAAAGCGGCTAGAAAGAATATGAAAGATATATGTTTTCTTATGAATGTTTGGTTTGGTACAACTTGCTACTAATTCCTAGTAGCTATTTATAAGAAAACTAAACAACTATTAATCATAAAAGAAATATAAATAATGGCTTAAATCAAGCAATTCTTGATTTATGTCTTTGACTATGACTGGCTTGACCTTTGACTTGACTGCATAATCATTGGATGAGAAATTGTTTAGTTGACATGTGAGAATGAAACAAAAAATTAGTTTTTGTTGGCGAATAGGCAGGAAAAGACGAAAAATAAAATCGGTGGTTAGTGGCGGTGGTGGGTGGTGGGTGGTGGTCAGTGGCGGTGATGGTGGGTGGTGATATGTGGCGGTGGCGGCGGCGGTGGCGACGGTGGAAGGTGAAGGTGGATGGCCGTGATGGTGGGTGGGTGACGATGGTATGTAGTGGTGGTGGTGGTGGGTGGTTGGTGGTGGTGATGGTAGGTGGTGGTGTGTGGCGGTGGCGTGGTGATAGGTGGCGACGACAGTGGTGGGTGGCGGCAACGGCGGCAATGGGTGGAGGTGGATGGCGCTGATGGTGGGTGGGTGACGATGGTGAGTATTGGCGGTAATGGGAGGTGGTGGCGGCGACGGTGGTGGGTGGTGGCGGTAGTGGTGGCTAAAAGAAATTAAATTGACTAACAGTAGTAGGTGGTAGAGGTGGAGGTGGGTGGTGATGGTGGTGGGCGGCGGTGGGTGATGTTTGATGTCGGCGGTGGTTGGTAGGTGACGGTGATTGGTGGCGGCAGGACGGTGGTAGGTGGTGACGGCAGTGGTGGGTCGTGGCGGCAATGGTGGTGGGTAGTGGCAACAACGGTGGTGGGTTGTAATGATGGTGGTGGGTGCTAGTGGTGGTAGTAAATGGTGATTGAGTGATGGAATGAAAAAAAAAACATGGGGGGTGGATGGAATGATTTTGAAGGAATGGAATGCCTTGTTGAATGAGTGATTCTATTTCTTTAACCATCCAAACACACTATTTTTCATTATCTCGTAATGGTCTATTCCATTTCCCATTCCATTCCATCATACCAAACACTATCTATTCCATTCTATCATACAAAACGCTATCTAAATGATTTTTCACAGTTGAATTCCTAATAAGTATGAGGAAATTTCCACGAATCCCTATGTTTTTGTATGTAGTTACTAAAAGGACACCTTATCCTTGGGTTTGTTGGCTCAATAGTAAGTAAAACTTTTAAGAACCCACCCATCTTATGGTGGAGTTGTATGGAGACCCAATGATAGGTGACTAGGGGTTTAATGGTCACAAGTTTGAGCTTTAAAGGATACAAGATTTGACCAATTATTCACTGTCGTGCCTTCGGGCAGGTGGGTAGTCGGGTTTTCCCTAGATTTGTGGATTTGGAGGACCGGGTGTCCGGTGGAGGGCATAATGGGCTATCGGGACTGAATTTTAACGGGCCATGGAGGCATTAACGGGACGTGGAGGAGCATTCAATGAGCCGTGGGGATCCCCATGACACCGTGTGATTCATTTTGTTTAGTTTATTTAGTGTGTTTATGTATTTTAAGCTTGATATTAGTGTTTTTTTTTATAAA
The DNA here is from genome assembly GCA_028751855.1 of Ambrosia trifida. Classification (NCBI taxonomy): domain Eukaryota; kingdom Viridiplantae; phylum Streptophyta; class Magnoliopsida; order Asterales; family Asteraceae; genus Ambrosia; species Ambrosia trifida. The sequence continues at coordinate 62,170,167 of CM054127.1, forward strand.
AAAAAGTTCATTTCTTATCATAAGTATAAATTTGCGTGTACAACAAATTTTTTCCATTTAATAATTCGTATACATGATAAAACATAAACATACGATAAGCTATCCTTAGTTTTATCCTAAGTTTTATATACTGTTGTTAATAGTTCTATATCAGTTATTCAGTTACAATCAGTCTGTTATTATTGACGTATTAAGACGAGTCAGTTCAACTTCGAAAAGTATAAATAATATTCAGTCTGTTATTGACGTATTGAGACGAGTTAGTTCAACTTCGAAAAGTATATATAATATTAAGTCTATTATCGACGTATTGAGATGAGTCAGTTCACCTTCAAAAAGTATATATAGTATTCAATCTGCTATTGACGTATTGAGACGAGTCACTTCAACTTCGAAAAGCATATATAATATTGAGTCTGCTATTAATGATTGAGACGAGTCAATTCAACTTCGAAAAGTATATATAATATTCAGTCTGCTATTGACGTATTGAGACGAGTCAGTTCAACTTCGAAAAGTATATATAATATTCAGTTTGCTGTTGACATATTGAGACGAGTAAGTTCAACATTGAAAAGTATATATAATATTCAGTCTGCTATTGACGTATTGAAATGATTTTTTTTATAAAAGACACAAATATCAAGCTTAAAATACATAAAATAAACTTAAAAAACTAAAAAAAAATGTAACTTATGGGGTCGTGGGGATCCCCATGGCCCATCGAAGGCTTCCCAATGTCCTGTAGAGGTTTTCACGACCCATTAAAATTCATAAACGCCGGCCCGTTAAGGCCTACACGTCCCGGGGTATATAAATAACAAAAAAAACATCCAAAAAAAAAACATTTTGTATAAATGACAAAAAAAATATAAAAAATCAACTTTTTGTTTAAAATTATATGCTCCAACCCATCCCAAACACCTATATACATTCATTTTCACCTCTCTAATCCATCTTAACCACTCACACTTCTTTTTCACAACCCCCACTCACTACCAATCATCGCCAATGATTGCTAATCATTGCAGGGGGCTACCACGGCCGGTTGAGACTTCCACAGGACGTGGTTTTCTGTGCTTTGCTCTCCACGTCCTGTGAAGGCCTCCATTGGACGTGGCGGGGATGTCCAAATAAAAACTCTTGATGTCTGAATAACTAGAGCCATAATTTATCATGTCACCAAAGTTAGAGTTCTTTGTGAATGTTTAATGGGGGTGGGGCATATGAAGAAATAGAAAAAAAATAAAAATAAAGGCAATGACAAAAATAACCCTAGTTTAATATTAGTTTAAAACGGAGTTTAAGAAATGGATGGATCTAGTAATAATTTTGAAACCTTAGTGGTTTAGTTGAGAATTTTTTTTGGATGGATCTAGCAAATATGTGTAAACCTCAGGGACGATTTTAGCTATTCACTCTTTTTTTGTTTTTGCTTTAATCGTTGTTATTTATGCAGAAAAAAACTTTTTTTTAATTTTTTTTCAATATACACATGTTTATAATTGCAATATACACATATGTATAATGCAATATACATATGTATAACTGATGTCGTGTGGATTAGGTCTTTTTTAAACGTCCTTTTTAAAACCAACACTTTCTCGAAAGAAGTGTCAAAACTTGGTAAAAAGGGTAATTAAGCAAAACCTTTTAATTGAAACACTTATCTAAGTTTTAAATTTATAAAAGTCAAACGATAGCTGCTGACTACTTTAAACCCACACGATAGGCAAGTGGACCTATCGAGCGTAGTATAGTCTCTAGCAAGTACCGAGTATCGAACCCTAGGATACGACTTCCCCTACTCAACTCTAAGCTGCTGCGATAAAAGAAAAGATAATAAAGAAAGAAAGCAAGAGTGATCAGAATAAAAATCAATACCAAAGGAAGTGCTGCTTCGGGATCCGACTTATTTTTGGAATGGACTAATAGTAACTACCTAATTAAGTGGTGTAAACAAGTGCGCACTTTTACTGAACTTGGACTTCCTACAGCATTCTCCAGTGGTGTTTGTTATCGAATACAAACTGTGTTCTTGTGTGGAAAATGAGGGTCTCCCGACCTGGTAAGCTCACCTCTCGACTATGACAAATGGATGACTCAAGACTGTGTATACCCAACCTGAATGATCCAACTCCCAAAGCCGCAATAATGACATCTAATACTCAAAACCTCTATGGACAACTTGCCGGTGGCCGGAGCATGACTGAACAAGAAGCCACTTGATATCATAAAGGAGTCGTGACCTACCGGCACATGTGCATCCTTTACTTGACCTAAATAACTATTTTAATAAGTGAGTGGTCTATCAATAACTGTGCAGCAATATACAGGTGAGAGAAAATAAAGACCGTTCTCTCTCAATGTGGGTTCATCAAACCATAGTTTGTGCCAAAGCTTTCACATAGACGATGAAGCTAAGTCGCACAACTAAGACTCGACTTATCGCTAGGACCGAATATAAAGACCATACCGACCCTAAGCGAGATCTTGATAGTAGAGGATTAAGTCTCAAAGTGTGTGTATTTCTACCCACAAATGGACTAATCACTACTTATGGGTTTTAAGTTCACAAGTGCATGGGTTTTTACACACCATGGGTACACTTATGAGTCATTCCCAATTCCTATCAAGATACCCACAAGACCAAAGACTAGTTAATTATTTATTTAGTTAACCAAACAAGACTCTAAGTAAAAGAATTTAACAAGAACACAACACCACTTAACTAATAAGAACTATATAAATCTAGGGCTGTAAACAAACCAATCGTTTGGCGAAAAGTTTGTGAACTGTTCGGCGGGAAGTTTGTTTAGCTAAACAAACGAATATGAACAGAGGCCGTGTTCGTTCGTTTATGTTCGTGAACGTTCGGTAACATGTTCGTGTATGTTTGTTTTTGTTCGATAGTTCATTAGGGTTTTTAATTTTTGTATATTTAATTTAAGTATTTCAAATGAACACGAACGAAAATCTCGTTTGATAAGTGTTCATGAACAGTTCGTGAATATGTTATTTTCATAACAAACAAACACGAACAAAAAATCTGGTTCGGCAAGTGTTCGTGAACACGTTAATTCCTTAACAAACACGAACAAGGCCTTGTTCATGTTCGTTTGGTTCGTTTACAGCCCTATATAAATCCATGCCAAAATAAGTCTTCACCCTAGCAACACTCAAGTAATCTAGCCCAACATCAGCTCTACAACTATCACATAAACAATGGACAATGATGAATACATGGTGGGGAGTGTGAAGTGGATTAAAAAGGGTGGTTTGGATGATTTTTAATGAACTCTCTCTACTCTCAATCTTCAAGACTTTATGGAGTGATCCCAAGCTCCAAAGGTGTCTTGTAAGACCCCTGAGATGGCTGAAGTGTGAGTAAAACTCAAGTAAAATGGGATGCCCAAAATATGGAGTGGAGGCCTCTATTTATAGGCAAAACAACCCTTGCACGCCCTCGACAACTTCTGGCACGCCCATGCTCGACAACACGTACTGTTGCAGAGTCCTTTCACGCAGTATTGCCTGTACTAGGTCCTGCACGCCTGTGCCATATTAATTTGCACGCACGTGCTTGTTGTTGGGAGTAACCGTCTTGTCAGTCTTTGTTGGTTTGAGCCTTGGAGAACACGCTGAAGCTGAGCACGCCCGTGCACATCTGGAACTTTCAGTTTTGCCTTCTGTTGACTGGAAAATGTTGACCGGTAGACCTGGGATAAGTGCGGCCGTGCACAGGCAAGAGCGCGGTCGTGCTTCATCTGGATCTTTTCCGAAAGTCTTCAAATCCGTGTCTCTTTCGCCTGTTTTCGCTTCTTTTCACTTTTCACCTTCAATATCTGCAATTATCAACAAAGGAGAACAAACCGTGACAATGCCAAGATAAATGCATAAAATTAGGTGATAATTAGGTGAAAATATGCACATAAAACATGTTAATTTTGGGACTCATCAATAACTGAAAATTTAATATACACATATGTATAATTGCTATATACACAGATGTATAAATGAAAAAAAAAATTCTTGCATAAAAACGTGCGATTAAATTAAATATTTTTCCGTTATGTGGTGGTAGCGGTGGTGGTGGCGGCGGTGGAAGCTGGAGGTGGATGGCCATGATGGTGGATGGGCGACGATGGGAGGTGGAGGTGGATGGCCATGATGGTGGGTGGGCGACGATGGTGAGTAGTGGCGGTGGTGGGTAGTGGTTGGTGGTTGGTGGTAATGATGGTAGGTGGTGGTATGTGGCGGTGGCGTGGTGGTAGGTGGAGACGACAATGGTGGGTGGCGGAAACGGTGGCGATGGATGGAGGTGGATGGCGCTGATGGTGGGTGGGTGACGATGGTAAGTAGTGGCGGTGGTGGGTAGAGGTGACGACGATGGTGGTTGTGGTGGTGGGTGGTGGCGGTAGTGGTGGGTAAAGGAAATTAAGGTGAGTGACGGTGGCTGGTGGTAGAGGCGGTGGTGGGTGGGTGATGTTGAATGGCGGCGGTGGTGGGTGGGTGACGGTGATTGGTGGCGGCAGGATGGTGGTAGGTGGTGACGGCAGTGGTGGGTGGTGGCGGCAACGGTGGTGGGTGACGGTAGTGGGTAGTGGTAACAACGGTGGTGGGCGGTGACAAAGGTGGTGGGTGGTAGTAGTGGGTTATGGTGGTGATAGTAAAGGGTGATTGAGGGATGGAATGGAAAAAAACATGGGGGGTGGATGGAATGGTTTTGAAGGAATGGAATGTCTTGTTGAATAAGTGATTCCATTCATTTAACAAACTAAACACACTATTTTTTATTACCTCATAATGGTCCATTCCATTTCCGCTTCTATTCCATCATACCAAATGCTATCTAAACGATTTTTCACAGCTGAATTCCCAATAAGTAGGAGAAAAGTTTCATAAATCCCTATGTTTTTATGTAGTTACTAAAAGGACACCCTATCTTTGGATTTGATGGCTCAATAGTAAGTAAAACGTTTAAGAACCCACTCACCTTATGGTGAAGTGGTATGGAGACCTAATGATAGATGACTAGGGGTCTAATGGTCATAAGTTTGAGCGTCAAAGGACACCAGGTTTTACCCATTATTAACTATTGTGCCTTCAGGCAGGTGCATGGTCGGGTTTTCCCTGGATTAGTGGACTTGGAGGACCGGGTGCCCCGTGGGTATCCTGAGTTCGTCATAAAAGGGATTCCCACAGGATCCCGTGATGACTTTCTTGCTCTTTCAAAAAATAAAATAAAATTTTTAAGAGTATCTAAGTTAGGGAAGTCATAAGTTCAGGTTCCACATTGAGTGAAATTTTCTCTTAATAATGGCACCTTAAATTATTTTATAAGGACACACACTCTTTCTCTCTCTCTCTCTCTCAATATAAATATCAAGATAATTCTCACCAAATCATTATTTAACTATTTATGATTTCAGCCTAGTGCTATCAAGTGTTTATCACTACCAAAACAGTATGAATTCAAGTTTAACAAGTGGACAATCAGACTGGATGGTGTGAAATGGAGTCTCTAACAGCTCAGCATTACATAGGTGCCATGTAAAAAAGGGGCTTCATTTTTCTCTTAGACCAACACCTTGAAAATAGAATAACGCCTTTAGAAAAAAAAAGAAAAAATACACAAAAAAAGGAAAATACAAAAATTTGATTGATTGCATCAAACAAGGGTCTCAGATCCACCCCGTTAAGCTTTGTTATCGTGTTCACAATTTGTCAATGCCCCCCCCCCTCTCCAAATGGCGCTCTGAAAATGGGGGTGGGGCACCATTCTTTGACACCATTTTTTGATTTTAAGCTAAGGTGAAGGGCCAAAAACGCAATACACCACCCAGGCTAAGTGAATTTTAAAAGTAAATTTAGAGGGTGTATGTTCGGTACCGGTATTTTCGGGTACGAGACTACAAGAAAAGAGAGCAACAGAGGCAACTTTTGTCGTCGTTATTGCCCTCAAAAGTCACCTCTAATAGCAATAGTGACGACATGTCATCGCTATTGGGTCGCCGCTAAATTCATCGCAAAAGCTCATATTTTCGTCGCTATTGAATGTCTAAAATCCATCGTCGCTAAAACTTCTATAGCAATAGAGACGACTTTTCTCGCCTCTATTGGCGTTTTTTCCCATTTTTGGCTAAATTTCTAGCTTTTTTCTCTGTTTATCATGTTCTTCATGTTTCAAACTTAGTATTTCACACCAAAACGACATATATCACAGAATTAAACACACAAACATAACGTTACAATCATCTCATTTTTAGTCACAAATCATTTGACAATATAAACCATGTCAAATCAATATTACCCCCGCTTCCATAATCGTCGTTTCCATCATCGTCATTTTCATCATCACCGCTATCAACATCGGTTTCTTCATTTAAAAAGCCTTTGAGTTCGGCTCGAAATTCCGAGTTCTTGAACATCTCTTTTAAATAACTCTATAAAAATAACAAAGTTAAAAGCAACAAAAACAATTTTGTGTCATAATAAAAATAATCAACATATACAAAATACCCAAGTATCAACATTAATCAAATTCTACTAACATTTAACAACTATACTAAGATTTACCAAAGTATCAAAAGCATCAACAATAACTCAATTCGTAAACTACCAACATAAACTATATTTACCCACCTACATGCATTCATTGTTCCCCGGGGGTGGATCCCTGACTCCGTCCCCACCATGACCACGGGGAATCATATCGGCCATAAAAAAATGCAAACACAACCTAAATGGAGATAAATGTTACCTGCATAGCTACAAATGAAAATTGAAACATGGGTCTTTTATATACATTTTAAATTACAACCTATATACACATACACACATACATATACATACACACACACACCATATATCTATACACATATACACCTACATCTACATACGTACACACACAATATCCATACACACATACATATACATGCCTATAATACACATACACACAAACATATACACACCTACACATACAATATACATACACACATACATATACATACCTATATACACACACAATATACATACACACAATACATATACATACCTTTATACACACAATACACATACATACCTATATACACACATACATATACATACACATACACATACAATACACTAAATAAACTATGAATCTTAACTAGTATTTTTTCTAGTTTATTTTGCTAATTATTTTCTTCAAGCTAATTAATTTCTTCTTTTCACAACATACTTAAAAAATAATCTACTAACATACTTAAACAATTTGAGACATAAACCCTATTTTAATCCAAATACAATTAACTATAAAAACATCAAATAAAAAATCCAATCAAAACATATTATCAGCGATGACTAACAAAATTTTTAACAAACAAAAATATTTACAAGTGGTAGTCTAGCTGTTCTCTGGCAGTTAGGGTCATGGATTTGTGCTCCTATAAACACCCACTACAAGAAAAGGCAACAATTTAAACAAAATATTAAAAAAAATTAAAAAAAAAAAAAAACTTACCGAGACAGGGGTGGTGCCCAGATCTGCGTGGCCGTTATGCAAAAGCAGGGAAAGAGGTGGAGTTGAGCAACGGTGGTGGGGCGAGCCGCGGTGGTGGTGTGAGCCGGCGGTGGGGTGAACCGGGGGTGCGGTGAGCCGATGGTGGGGTGAACCGAGGTGATGGCCGGTCAGCGGGGTTGGTGGCCGGTGTTATCTAGGTGGTTGGGTGCGTCGGACTAGAGAGAGAGAGAGAATTGAGATACGGGAAATGAGAAGGAAGACGACTAGTTCCCGCTAAGTGATTTTTTTAGCTTTAGAGGCGACAACTTGTCGCCTCTATTGGTCCATAATAATCAAACGGTCATATCATCAACAATCCAATGGTCCATAACACAAGCTAAAGTTGCCTCCAGATCAGGGACCATAGCAGCAACTTAATGTCGCCTCTATTTGTCACACCCTCAAATTTCACATGCGGGTTTTTACCGCGAGGCGCATGACAAACAAGGATCCAAGTCAACGGCCACAATAAACAACAACTATATGAAAGATACGTATACTCAAAATCAGGGGTGCAAACGAGCCGAGCATCTCGCCAGCTACTCGAGCTCGGCTCGGCAAAAAGCTCGAGACGAGCCGAGCTTTATCGAGCTCGAGCCGAGCTTGAGCCTAAAACAAAGCTCGTTTGTTTAACGAGCTCGAGCCCGAGCCTTTCATGTGAAGCTCGTTAGGCTCGTCGAGCCTTATCGAGCCTAGTATAATATTAGTTTTTTTAATATTTAATAATATTTACCATTCATTTAAAGTTATTTAGTAGACGAGCTCCGAGCTCGAGCTTCACTTATCGAGCTTACGAGCCTAAATGAACTATTATTTATATTATTTTTTTAACATATTAACTAATAAATACTAAACGAGCTGAGCCCGAGCCGAGCTCGAGCTTGAGAAATTACAAACGAGCCGAGCTCGAGCTCTGAAAACAAAGCTCGAATTGAGCCGAGCTCGAGCTCGAGATCTTATAACCTAATCGAGCTCGAGTTCGAGCCTGGTCGAGCTCGGGCTCGGCTCGACTCGTTTGCACCCCTACTCAAAATATAAACTTTAATATCTCAAAAACCATAGCGGAAGCAAATTCAAATACAAACCCATATGACAATGTAGTTTCAAAAGATTATTCAAGACATGAACTAAAAACCCTAGACGCCATGCAGACCCGTGCGCCTAGTCCGTGTGATGCTACATTGGCGACCTGAGAAAAACATGCCAAAAAGGGGTCAACATATAATGCTGGTGAGTTCACAGGTTTTCATAAAACGTTACCAAGTGTTACCAAATGTTACCAAGTTCAAACCTGTCAATACTATGTCATGTGTAAGCCAAAATATGCTAGCTAGGCGTAAGTTTTACTACTACTACTACTATGATTGGAAAGCCATTACTGGATACGTTTACCAAGTTTAGCACATGTTTAAGCCACCCGAATAATGTTTAGCAAGTTTAGCATAGGTTGAGACAACATGCACCCGTCCGACCTCCAGTCGACGAGTGGGGCAGGTCACGCCCAATAGATCTATCCACATTTCCCTCTTTGTGCAACCCCGCACATTCATGGTTCTCCCCGGGACTTCCAAAGATCGTATAGCAACTCAAAATTAACCCATAGTCTGACATAAGTTCCCAAAACATAAATTTAGCGCATGTTTTCTCCCCTAAAAGTAATGCCAATAAAAGTGGGGCTGTGAAACTCACCTTAGATTGCGTCTTCTATAGAAAAGAGTTACCAACAAGTCCTGATAGTTCCTAATACCGGGAAACTATCATAAAAGTTCATGTAAGTGTTTTGACTAATAACCCTAAGGTTATCTAGTCCCAGATTGTCTAGATCGTGACTAAGTATGTTTGAAAATGTGTTTGACTGCTCAACCGACACACCAGACTGACCCGACATCCCGTTGGTGACCCATTACATAAACTAATCAAGTACACATAGATTACACATAAGGTTCAAGCATAAAACACTTAGTTTGCATCACGAATCGCACATTTGAGATTGTTAGATTGAATCAGCATAAAAGAAAACTTGGTTCGACCCCAAGATAATTGGTTCGACCCCAATAAGTCTCATTCGACCTATTCACAAGTTCATACAACCTAACACATGTTCATTCCACCTTAACACATGTTAATTCGACCCTAACACGTGTTAATTCGACCTAAATCATGTTCGTTCGACTCCACTGACCCAGTAAAGTACGTTTATAAATGTTTTTCGCTAAGGTAGACTTATATTTTGCAAAATGTTTAAGCTGAACATGCCGGGTGTCACATCATCCCCACGTTGAAAGAATTTTCGTCCCCAAAATTACACGAAGCCCAAAAGGAAATAGACGAAAAGAAGGAAACGAAAAGAAAATTTACCAGTCGTTACACTATTTGTGATAATAATCCAACGTTTAGATCATCAACAATCCAATGGTCCATAACACAAGCTGAAGTTGCCTCCGGGTCGAGGTCAATAGCGACGACTTAATGTCGACGCTATTGGTCAATTTCCTTGGATTCATTTCAAACGTCAGATCATCAACATGATCTAACGGCCCATAAGCAAACCTGATCAATACTGACGACATTTTAGGCGTCGCCTCTATTGCTCGCATTTCTTGTAGGGCAGTACTGATCTCATCCCTACAAGGGAGGTGATTGTTAAACTATTTAGCGACGTCCAAAACCTTAAGTAGGTTTGTTAGACATGTATATATGTAAGTAATCAAGGTTTTGCCCTCTTGTATCCATAGTAAGGGAGTATACCAAGCCCGTATAAAAAGAACTGGAATTTTGAGGTGTATTTTTTACATTCACTTGTATTATCACCAAATTCATTCAAGATAGAATATTAATGGTATATTCATATTGTAAATGCATTGAGATGTTTAAACAATTTTAAATGTACTATAAATTATTATCACCATGTGTTACAAATAAGTTAAGGAATTGTTCAGAATTTTAGAAATACTAGTACTACAATTTTCATCGAATAAAATGTAATGTTTGCTATAAAAGGTGAATGCAACTTCAAAATCTAAAATATCACATTTTAGTGGAGGAAAAAAAAATGTTGAAAACCTAATTTAAAAATAACTAAAATATAAAAGATAATTGATGACAACGTGTTACACGCTACTTCTCTTCTGGACCTATTTGTTTTTTAAAATAATTTCTCATGCATGAATCCTTATAAATTGGAGCTTAGGTTGTTATGTTTTGAACCATCCCTCTTCCTATCAAGTTAATGATGTCTTCTTTAGTTCTTCCACTTAATTCCACGTACATTAACGTTCCTAATTTCAAACACACTACTCAACCCAAATCCCAACGAGCCTTCAAGACTCGTTCCTACCCAACCCATGGGTTCAGAGTCGCCTCATGCAACGCTGAACCAAATGACAACAAACGACTCATACTGCCCGAACCCCAAAAGCTTATGCTGCCCAATGTAGACCGTAGGAACCTGCTCGTGGGGCTTGGTGGCCTCTACACCGCCTCGAACCTCACTTCTTCCTTGCCAGTGGCAGTAGCTGATCCAATAAAAGTTCCTGATATCACGTCCCAATGCAATAAAGAAGTGACTATAGGTTTTGCTAAAAATGATCCTAGTAAAGCTATAAGGGAAAGAACATGTTGTCCTCCTAAACTTGAGGGGATCAACATCACAGATTACAAGTTTCCAATCGAAAACACGGTGAGGATGAGATGGCCGGCACATAAGGGGACACAAGACCAGGTGGATAAATATAGGCGTGCCATAGAAGCCATGAGAAACCTCAAAGATGATGACCCGCGCAGTTTCAAAAACCAAGCTAAGATTCATTGTGCTTATTGCCATGGAGGCTACTCTCAAACCGTGAAATCCAACACAGTTGGGCAACCGGATGAAGAATTCGTAATTCAGATCCATAATTCATGGCTCTTCTTTCCTTTCCATCGGTGGTATCTTTATTTCTACGAGAGAATTCTTGGAGATTTGATTGGGGATCCCACTTTTGCCTTACCTTACTGGAAATGGGACGACCCAGCCGGAATGACGATTCCAAAAATCTTTACAGAAGATATTAACGGAAAGCCAAACACTAACACCTTGAAGGAGGACGTGTACCGGGATGCCCTTCATCTCAAAGAAAATGCAATAGTTGATTTGCATTTTCATGGGACCGATGAGGGCTTTTCTGATAAAAGACAGATAGCATGCAATCTTACTACAGTTTACCGAGATTTGGTCAGTAACGGATGTGACCCCATAAGCTTCTTTGGTGGTGAATACGTAGCTAAAGCTAAATCTGAAGATAAAGATAAAGATGCTGCTGCCACATCGTCAGTCGGATCCGTGGAAGGTGGTAGTCACACTGCCGTACACAGATGGGTAGGCGACCGTGACAAAAGTAATAATGAGGACATGGGGCGGTTCTACTCTGCGGGTTATGACCCGGTGTTCTATTGCCACCATGCAAATGTCGACCGTATGTGGAAACTATGGAACGATTTGAGGCCAGAAAATGTAGAACCAAATGAGCCAAACTGGTTAGATGCATCATATGTGTTTTATGACGAGAATAAGCAACTTGTACGTGTTTATAACAGAGACTCCGTCTGCTTAAAGGCCCTTAGATACAATTACATTGAAGACTCCAAGGAAGTGTTCCCCTGGCGCAAGCTGGGTCAACCTGCCAGACGTAAGACAAGCGAACAACTTGGAGATGATAAGGGGGCCAATGAGATTGAGACGGTGAAGGAAACAACGTTTCCGTTGAGTCTAGACAGGATCCAGAAGGTTCGTGTGAAGAGGCCCGCTGCGCAGAAGACTGATGAGGAAAAGGCGAATATGCCCATCGAACTTTTGCTGATAAGTGGAATAAAGTTCGACTGCAACAAGTTTGTGAAGTTTGATGTGTTTGTAAATGACAAGCTTAGTCGCGCAAAAGACAAGCTTAAAGAACCTGTACCCACGATTTGTGATCCTGAATACGCAGGTGGCTTTGCACAGATTCCACATGAGGATATGAAAAAATCAGACACGTCAAGTGAAGTAAGGTTTGGGCTAAAGGAGTTGTTGAAGAACACAAATACGGAAGGCGACGAGTATGCAACAGTGGCATTGGTGCCAAGGAGAGGATGCGACGATCTCACCATAGGCAATATCAGTATTATCTACCCAAAACCTTAAATATTCCAGTAGCATTTGCGAGGGTTTTAAGCCAGTATCCGTTGTTTATCTAGATATGCATGTTGAGTTGCATATGGTTTCCATTAAGCTTATGTATGTAATAATAATAATAATAAAAAATGGTCTACTAAGACAAGTAGTTTTTATTTCTTCTAATATTTTCCACATTTATTCTAGTTATTTTATTTTATTTTTTTTAATGGCGAGTACATGTATTGTGAAAAACGAACAAAAAGGAGCTAGCAATAGAGATACAATCACGAATCATCAAGAGAAAAGGCTAACAATAAACTTGACAGCATTAGAAATAGAGTCATGTTATTTACACAATATTAAAAAGGAAGTTTGCACAGCCCTCTACGGCCCGTAGAGGGCTCTACGGGCGTATAGGGGGTCAGTGTAATAAATGCTCAACCCTCTACGGCCCGTAAAGCCCTCTATGGGCCGTAGATGTGGGTTGGTCGAGTGCATTTAAACCCTAGACGGCCCGTAGAGGGCTCTACGGCCCGTAGGCAGTACGAGGTACGAGATCATTGAATGAAGTGTCTGACATTCAGTGTGTCAGTCTGAAAAAGCTAACCCTCTACGGGCCGTAGAGGGCTATACGGCCCGTAGAAAACCTGGTTGTTTGGAGCATTAAACCCTATACGGCCCGTATAGGCCTCTACGGGCCGTAGAGGGTCCATATATATTCTTCTTCCTTGTCTTCTTTCTTCAGTTAACGAAAGAAAATTTAAAAACGCGGTGCACAAAAATCCGATCGATTCCAAGCTACCACGATGTCTTCGGGTCACTACGGTAATGTTTCGGATGAATGGGAGCATTCGTTTAGCCTATCTCACGTCTCGGAAAGCCTTTTCGGAGCCGTGGTGGAACGTAGAGGGCTCTACGGGCGTATAGGGGGTCAGTGTAATAAATGCTCAACCCTCTACGGCCCGTAAAGCCCTCTACGGGCCGTAGAGGTGGGTTGGTCGAGTGCATTTAAACCCTAGACGGCCCGTAGAGGGCTCTACGGCCCGTAGGCAGTACGAGGTACGAGATCATTGAATGAAGTGTCTGACATTCAGTGTGTCAGTCTGAAAAAGCTAACCCTCTACGGGCCGTAGAGGGCTATACGGCCCGTAGAAAACCTGGTTGTTTGGAGCATTAAACCCTATACGGCCCGTATAGGCCTCTACGGGCCGTAGAGGGTCCAGATATATTCTTCTTCCTTGTCTTCTTTCTTCAGTTAACGAAAGAAAATTTAAAAACGCGGTGCACAAAAATCCGATCGATTCCAAGCTACCACGATGTCTTCGGGTCACTACGGTAATGTTTCGGATGAATGGGAGCATTCGTTTAGCCTATCTCACGTCTCGGAAAGCCTTTTCGGAGCCGTGGTGGAACGTGGTGAGGAGGAGGTTAGCTCCGTTGTTCGCTATAGTGACGGGAATGCACTACCCGATTTGAACCTGCTGCCCGATTTGAACCAGGAGTACGTAGAAGAACCGGGGTCATTTTACTTGCCTCCGCCAAGTCATCCACAGTACGAGGGAGGTGATAACGGTGGCGAGGAACCTGTCCCGGATGTTTCGTACGAAACGAATCAGGTGTGTTTATGAATTTGCACTTGTTTATAATTTAGACCCGTGTATATGAATTTGCACTTGTTTATAATTTAGGCATGCAGGCTCGTGTCCCACCGACTTTAGGGACCAGCACGCACGAGCCCGTGACGTCCTCCCAGCAGCCCGACACGTCTTCGCAGCAGCCCGGGACCGCGCCGCCGACTGACTCTACGATGTTTTATTTCTGATCATCTTATGTATTTAAACAATCTTTATTTTGAACGCTTCTGTTAACTTTTAGTTTTATTTTGTTGCGTATATAAACGATTAGTTTTATTTTGAACGTTTCTGTTAACGTTTATTTTACACGCTTATCGAGACGACGTTGGTTTATATTGGTTTATGTTATAAACAATTGTGTTCACGTTTTACATGCTTGTGTTAATGTATTACACGCTCGGGATTAATTATTACATAATTAAAATGATTTAAAAAAAAACCCTATCTACGGGTCGTATAGACCTATACGGGCCGTAGAGGCTGCCTAAGACTGGTTTATGTTATATTAAAACTTTCCAACTAAGAAACCAGCGAACTGGTAGCCCAGATGGTCCCCATATGCTTAATAAGACTTTGTGTGTGTGTTTGTGTGATAATGTGCCTAAGATCGAACCTCGTCCCAAACGTTTTTGGTTTTTTTTTTGTCTACGACCCGTAGAGGCCTATACGGGCCGTAGACACCATAAAACATCAACCTTCTCCTTCTTCATTCTCAAAAATAATCAGACTACTTCTACGAGCCGTAGAGGCCTCTACGGCTCGTAGAAGTCTGAAAAAATTGGCTCTACGAGCCGTAGAGCTCTCTACGTCCCGTATAGGGTTGTCTGAATAGAATTACTACTTGTGCAAATATCCGGAGCCTAGAAATATCAAAATAGTCATGCTTGACTACAATTTTCCCAAAACAGATATTGAGTCTTATCCTTCACTAAATTATATATTCACCCTTTTTTCCCCTCAGATTAATTAGAAGCTTTTACGTCAGCTCCGCCAGCTGAAACATCTAGGATTTAAGCTACACTTTTATGGTAAAAAGCGCCGCCTAACCACACACATGTGGTGAAAAGTGCCGGATAAACCAGCCAAGAATACTCTTTTGGAGAAATTGCCCGGTTCAACTCGGGCTTTGATGATTAGTTACTTTAGTAATTACTATAGATATTTTCGGAGAAACATAGCTTTGAACTATTTGTCAACCATAGATAATCAAGCACTTGTAGTCTAAAACCTTCATCGATGTAACCTCATCTACAATATACAAAAAGCCCCCCCTCCCCCTATTTGCACCACCCCAAAACTTATTTGCATCGGCATCTATGGCTCGTAGAGGCCTCTACGAGCTGTAGAGGCCAGTATCAATCACTGCAGTGGGCACCCACCTCTACGGCTCGTAGAGGCCTCTACGAGCCACAAAGAGCCTAAAAAACCCTAAAAAACCCGGTATACATAACATTACCCTATACAAATTGGAACTGACAAAAAAAAAAAAAAAAAAAACTAAAAGACATAAAGGAAAGGGAAAATCAAGGAAATAGCCATTGACCGGGTCAAATTACGAAAATAGCCAGCGGAAACGTCTTGGATGAGACGCTTCCCACTTCCCGAGGCCCTGAGCCGACTCCAAAGACTTTTGTCAAAAAGAACCGCTGAATGGTTGCCACGTATCCGATACTCTTCCGAAACGTCTTTTGAGACGACATGACCACTCCGAAGGAGAGGGAGACGATTCCAGCTCTTCCCGGCTTATGGCTTGAGCCGGCTACCAATCGGCTCGGCTTACTTTGTCGGAGACGTCTTTAGCCTATCAAAAAAAAATTTTGTTTATATTTTTTTTTTATATCGCCACTCGAGACGTCTTTAGCCAGCGGAAAGATTGGGTATTCAAAGTATGTATGAATTTTTTTTATTTATTTTTATATCATTATGTCCTCATTCACATCTCCGTTACATTTTTCTTACAAAGTTATCAAAGGTTTGGATCGTTGTTACATCTGCGTAGGAATACTCAGATAGTTGTTACATCTGCACGTTGTATAACACGTGTAAAATGTAATATCTGTTTGAAGGTTCACCTCCCAAATCTATGTCATGTTACTGTTGGAACATTTTTCTGTATAGCAGAGTGATTGTCGTTCGATGCGGTAGTTGTGGTGGATGCCGACGAGTTCTAGGGACGGACGTAGGGCAAGGAGGAGCCCTTTATTGTTGTTGATAGGATATTTCCACAGGTGTGCTTGTTTCGAACTCCCTTGCAATAACTAAGCTATCCGATATAGGGGACTTGGAGTACAAGCGAGCCATACATTTAGAACGACGTGAAATGTATTTATTTATTTTTGTCTGTGTCTGTAACGATACTGAGTATTTATTTATTTTTTGTCTATACGATACTGATTATTTATACTTATTTATTTTCATTTACATAGCCAAACTTTTTATTTTTTCACATTTAATTACTATTTCAACCGTTCCACCAAACGGTCAGCCAAATTTAAGTTTTTATCTTGGAAACCGTCGAGTATATTGAATTAAGTCACCTAAACGGTCAGTGAATCAATTCTTAACAGCGCCATCGTCGTTGTATATAAAGTGATCAAACCGTGGGGTTAAAAGCCACAATTTACCACGCTTTAAAGACACATAAAAATGAAACCGTGGACCGAAGAAGAAGAAATTACCCTTGTGGTTTGCCACAAGGATGCGTCGAACGATCCCGAAATTCAACTCCTCCCCCCGGGACGATGGGTCCGCCTTCCCCCCTGAGGGGTTTTGGGCTCGAGTGTTTAGCGACTTCGTTGAACACGTTGGCCACAACACAAACAAGACTGTGCGCGATCTCCAGTTCAAGTGGGGCGACCTCAACATCAAATGTGAGATGTGGACCAACCTATACGACCAACAAGTCAAGGACGATCCGGATCTTGACGATGAGTTGGCTATCGAATTCGCTCAATATGAGTATGAGGTTCGATACGGCAACGCTTTCGACCATGTCAAGGCATGGCGAATGTTGCGTAAAGTTTAAGTGTTTTTGTTTGTTTTTAATGTATTTTTTTTAGTATTTATTAATGCAAGGTTTTTTTATTTACTTTACATTACAAACATACGGTTAATACAAAACCCTAAATAAATAAGCGTTATTCATATAAAACAGACCGTTAAAATAAATAAAAAAACACGAAAACATAGGGGGTAAAACAATAGAAACAATAACAATAAAAGATAATTAAGACTAACATTTCATTCCATTAAAAAAAACATTTACACCGCAAAGTGTCAGCACCACATGCATCAAAGCAAAATACCACCCCCATGAAAACGAACACCTGCGCAAGCTACTCGTTAAGCCTAGCCTTCATCATTTGCCAAGAAGAGATGTGTTTAAACTCTTTCCTTTGCTTGCACTCATACTCGATTTGGGTTATTCCGATGGCCACGTCTTCTGGTGTGTCCGCAAAGTCGCGCAGTGTTTGATTGTGGTAGGCGTTGAAGATTTGACACTTGGCATTCAAATCAGTCCATTTACGGTTGATCGAATCGATTGTTCTGTTTGAACCCCCTACCAAGCGATTGAACTCGTTTAGGATTCGGTACCACTTGTTAGTATCATGATTGCTATCTTCAACGAGTTGCCAGCCCAGTACAAGTGCGATTTCTTCTTCTTCAGTCCAACGAGTTGGTGCCATTGGTGTTTTGTTCTTCTGATGGTCACAAGAACTTCAGTGGAGTGTGTTACGGAGATTGAACTCGGTCGTACATTTATATGAAATTCACATGGAAGTTCAATGTGGTGTAACTCATCTCGGGAATCAATTAGACGACGTGTTGGTCAAATGGAGGACTGGACGACTGCTCGGGAATCTAACTCGTCTCATTTTGTCTAAGACGTCAAATTTAGTCGTTTCGGGAAGGCAAATAGACGTCTTGGGAAGCACAGTGAGTCAGAGATCTGACAAGTCTGAGACGTCACAGAAGTTGGTCCGTCCGTCACTTTGACGTGTCGGAAAAATTATCATATTTCCTTTCAATTTCGAGAAAATAGATTATTTTTCGTAATTTTTTTTAATTTAAATGATTTTCATGATAACTAATTGATTAAAAATTTCTAAGTATGATAAACCGTAATGAAATTTATTTTCTTAGAAAATACTTATTTTTGCTGTTTTTACCATTTTTAATCAATAAAAAAAATTACTATTTAAATTCATGTTAATCTATTTTAAAAGCCAATTAAGTTGAGAAAAATTATGGAAAATCTATTTTTACTATTTTAAATCTGAAAATAATTATTTTTAACCAAAATATTATTTTTGGATCATAACTTGTAGATTTAGTTAAAGGAATCTAAGGCGTCTCAGTTTGTCTAAGACGTCACCTTTAGACGTTTCGGGAATGTAAATGGGTCAGAGACCTGAGACGTCAACCGTAATAAAATGTTTTCTTAGAAAATAGTTATTTTTGCTGTTTTTACCATTTTTAATCAATAAAAAAAATACTATTTAAATTCATGTTAATCTGTTTTAAAAGCCAACTAAGTTGAGAAAAATTATGGGAAATCTATTTTTACTATTTTAAATCAAAAAATAATTATTTTTAACCAAAATATTATTTTTGGATGATAACTTTAATTTTAGTTAAAGGAATCTAAGCCGTCTCAATTTGTCTAAGACGTCACATATAGTCGTGTAGAAGGTAAATAGCCGTCTCGGGAAGCACAATGAGTCAGAGATCTGAGACGTCAGAGACGTCACAGAGGTTGATCCGTTACTTTGAAGTATTAATGAGTATTAATGAGCATTAATAAGTATAAGACGTCAGACGTGGGTATATATAGTTGGGTTTCACTTAAGAAAATTTGTAACCCTCCCCATTATGTATTCTAAAATAAAAATTGATATATCAAACCTTTCAGGTTTCCAATCCATGACATTTTTAAATCCTCCTCTCTTTCTACCGAAGCCTACCGCCTTAGGTAAATGTTTGATTATACTTGGATCGTTGTTACATCTGCGTACAGCTACTTGGATCATTGTTGCATCTGCACGTGGGTTAACCCGTGTAGAATGCCTCGATGATGTGGTGGTCTACATTATTGGCAAGTTCATTCGCCTCCCAATTCTATGTCTTGGCGAGTTGGGATTTCCTTTACACACGTGTGAAGGAATTCCAGCCGGGCAAGCTGGGAGAACTTGCCATTTTTCTAATACACCGTCTGTAAGTATCTGTCCGTACGTATTTTTGTTCATCATCCGTTGATGAAGATGAGATAGGACAGTCGGTGTTAAGCACACTGAGAACTATTGTTACATAATGTAACATTTCGTATTTAAAACTTGTACGTTACACGTTCGTCATTAATAAAAACGTCAAGTTTCGTTATTCTAGTGTGCATTAATTATTTTTGTCGCATTTTGAAACCCTAATACTATATATATATAATATTATATATATGTTGTGTTGAAATTATATCAAAAAAATAAAATCTGCTCTGGCCGGGGTTCGAACCCGCGCCAAAGCCCAAGCAAACCCAACACACAACCATCTGGGCTGGACCATCTTCTTGTATTAAACCCGGATGCATTATAATTTTATACGCGCTTTAAACCTTCACAGTTGACAAAGAAAGTCAACTGTGGGTTAGCGTGTGATTCAATCCTTGGCATTAACTGATAATTGATCCATAATTGGTAAATTTTTGTGATTACCGGCCCTATACAACTCGATTACACGTCAATTACAGCTAATCGTGGACCAATTTCTAAACCCTACGCGTATGACATTAAACCTAGGTCAAACCTTCCAATTGAACCCACCATTGATCCTCAGTATAAATAGATGTGCTACGAAGCTTAACAACTCGCTCACAACTCTCTCCCAACCTCCAATTATTCTCTAAACACTGATAATTAAGATCTGTGATCAAACGTTTGACTTCTTGCTTTGACTCGGCAATTATACTCGATACTACACTGTGAGTCCTTGTTCTTTTGTGGGTTTTATTGGTCGGCGATCAAACAACAAAAGCCCCAACATTAATCGGGCTCAAGTTGTCTGATTCGTTCAATTGCAATTTCTAGGGTTCGTTCGTATAGAATTGGGGATAATCTGATTGGGCACAGTGTATTTATTTAATTTTAATCAGAAAATATCACAACCACTGGCCTAGGCCAAGTAGTTGTGACCTTGGCTCAACACAGAAGGTATCCGGGTTCGAGTCCCGGTTACTGCCCCTTTTTGCTTCTTTTTATTCTTTTAAAACAAAACAAATATATATATATATATATATATATTTCTTATAAAACTTATAAATTCATTTTTAAATATTAAAACTATTTTATAAATTCTAAAAAAATTATAATTGTTTAATCTGAGATAAAAGTTTCATTTACAATTTTTGTTTTTCAAAAATTCATTTATTTAATATTTATAATAATTAAATCATTTTTATACTATTATATTTATAAAAATCCATTAAAATATCAAAACAACTTTATTAAATTCTACAAAAATTATCCAATGTTTATACAATGTTAAACTTTACTGAAATAATTTTTAATTCAGTAAAATCATTTATTTTATATTTTTAATCAATTTTTGTTAGATTTAATCATAATTAAATCATAATAAATCCAATATTCATCATTTTTGCACCAAAATTTTATACAAATTATTTTTAATTATTTAGAACAGAAATATGATTTTTAAAATAGAAATTCTTTAATTTTAGTATTTTTGAATATTAAAGTTAATTGTTGGCAATTTGTAATAAATAGATTTAAAAATCTATTTTAAATTAAATAATTTTATAAAAATTATTTTTATACTTCAAACACTTTAATGTGTACATTAAAAATTCAAATTTTATAAAAAGACTTTCTTTTATTAATTATCAAATTTTCCCTTTATTTATTTAACATTTATTTCTAAATTCAACAATTGGTTATCCCCAAATCGAAACCCTAGGATATACTTATTAACTAGTTAGACTTAGACTTATTTGTTGCCTTATACATAGGGTAACACTTGGCAAACTATTGGGCTACCCTATTACTATATCTCAATACCAAAAACTATACCAAGGTGAGTTTACGTAACCATGTTTATGCGATTCTTTATACTTGCAACATTTTAAGCAATTCAACATGCATGTCTAGTAGTAAACTTTATTGCCTCATGAATTAGTCAACAGTTTCAACGAGTTTCAACGAGTTTCAACATTACATAATCATTAGCTATGGCCAAGCCGGCGATACTCAATAATAGATCTATTGGATTGACAACCCCACCCGGATACGTGTTCCTCCTACATAGGTCACGTGGGTGATTGTTATCGTTCAACATATTACTAAGGTGAACCGTAGATGACGGGATGGACCTAAACTAGTCGGAGGTTTGATTATGTCAACATATTATACTATGCATGTAGACTTAAATTTACGATAGACGTACGAATTGCTAGACTTTTATACTTAAACTATATGCTTAACATGGATTATGTATTCTCACCAACTTCTAGTTGACCCCCCCCCCCCATTTTTACAACTCAACAGGTGATAATGATGCTTGAAGATTAGAGTACATATGAAGAAATAAGGAGTCTATGCATGCTTGATTCTTGTGTGATGTATTAGATTTCCACATTCAAACTCTTATGTATTTCAATTTTTGGATATTTACCATTTAATATTTATTTCAATTAAAATTTGATTACCATGTGCTACTGTATACTCATCAATACGTGACACCTCGATGTTTCCGCCATCGGTTGGGGTGTTACAGATTGGTATCAGAGCCTTGGTTATAGGGAATTAGGTTATTAGAAATAATCTAGACTATAACCTTAGGGACTTAAACAGTACTTGCTTCTCCTACTTGTAACCCTAATTGCTTCCCTAATCCTATCCTTATCCTATGCCTTATAACCCTACTCTTAATTGTCTGCTGCAATCCTGATCCACCATTAGATTAATAGGACAAAATCCTCAGGTTTAACCTGAACCCCCTTGAGATCTCGTCGAAGTTCTAGATTTTAATAACGAACACGTGCAATCTGGATGGGTGAACGCCTGTATTCTGAGTCTTCTGTCTAGGCTGGCATTGCGCATATATCCCAATCAGACGAGGGACCCGGATGCCTACCTGGGAATGTAAATACCTTATGTTTTAAGTGGTAAAGATATTGAACAATGTACTAAAACATTAAAACGTTAAAACATTAACCTTAATTTATTCAAACAACTACCATTACAAGAAGTTAACGAAATTACATGACAGAAATACCTATTACAAGAACTTAAAGATAAATATAATTCGGGCATAACAACTGCCACGCCGAAACATACACGAAGGCTTCATCATAGTCGAACAGGTAGTCAATCTTTGACAATTCAATCAGCCGTTCTTCGGATTCATTCGGCCTTTCATGTTTGTTTGCCTTGAAGAATTCTTCAAAGATTGTGCACTCCCCTTTGACGTTGCGAAATTTTTCTCTAACTTCTTCGGTCGTGCGGTTTGTTTGACCGTCCATAAGTGTTTGAAACTCGGTAACAACTTTATTCCAGAATGGAGTTGCCCGAATTTCGTGGCTAGTGTCCGAAACTCGGGTGTTTTCGCAAACATTGCGCCAGGCCAGTGTAATTCCAAGAATGTCTTCTTCGGTCCAAGAGGCCATCTTTGATTGGTTGCTTGGTGTTTTTGTATACGTGATTTGTAAGAAATGTGTTATGTGGTGAAGAATTGGTAGGTATATATAGTGTAGAAATATTAATAAAATAATATAATTTAATATGGTAATTAATTGATGTGTATGGGGTTAGCCTACACACTTCCCGATACGTCTTCACTGACTTTAGGACGTTATACAGATTTAAATTGATGACTGGACTCCAAGTTGTCTCACTCTGCATAAAACGTCACAGTGACGTCCCGAGACGTGAAACACGGTATATAAATGCATAATACTTCCCCTAGAGTTGTTACTTTTACTTGATAAGTTTAGTTTCACTAATCAAAAAATGCTTTCACATAATTTTACGAAAATTTTCAAACACTTATCTCTTTTCGGTTCACGTAATGTTTTTCCTTTTGTAGTCATCATTTCGGATCATCAAGCCATCCACCATATTTTTTGGATCGTTGTTACATCTGCATACAACTACTTGGATCGTTGTTACATCCGCGCGTGGTGTATGCCGTGCAGGCTGCAACTTTGGTCTGGTAGTTTATAAAAGTGCAACGCTGGTGAACCTCTCATTTCTTTGGTCATTACGTGTTAAAATGACCGGTTTTAACCTTGATGATGATCGGATATGAGAAATCGGTTTTACAATTTCCTTCCCTAGATTCCCTTTTGCTTACCAAGTTCCTGCTGAAGGGGATCTTATCAAACTTGACATATTGTCTTCATCATGTTTGTAAGGTAATAAAACCAGTCACCATTCCAGTTGCAAATTGGTCAATGGCCAATGGTGAAACATGATATTCACTGAAGTGGCCATTGACCAACAAATTGCGAAAGTACGCACCTCAGCTGGGTGATCCTATTTGGAAACCTTTGGTCAAATGGCTATTTTGGTGATTTTCTCATACGGACGAATTGTTTTCCAGTCATCAACAGCTTGGTGTGCGATTCCGAGAGTGACGACAATCCTACCAATAGCTGGGTGTGTGATTCCGAGAGTGACGACAATCCTACCAATAGCTGGGTGTGTGATTCCGAGAGTGACGACAATCCTACCAATAGCTGGGTGTGTGATTCCGAGAGTGATGACAATCCTACCTGCAGCGAATTTCGTTGTTTATCTCCATTGGTGAACCATAAACCATACAGTTGATGTATATTGATGTATACTGTATTATACCAATTCATTGTTGTAATAGTATAGGCGTTGTAACTTATGTCATTAAAAAAGATAACGCAACATTGATATATATTGTATGATACCAATTCATTGTATGATACAAATTCATTCGTCATCATGTTTTTTTGTGGAATTATTTAATATTCAAAACACTACATGAATAAAAATGGCAAGGAATAATACGGGTTACAATTACAATAAAATTGCGATAGGTTATGCAACGTTTGGACGGGGTAAACACCGCCAAAAATACATTTTTTCGGCCATAAACCGTCTGTATGACAAACATGCCTGATTTAGATCACCATTGATGGCAATGGGTTTATCAGTGACTAAATGTTCCATTAACATACAAAGATACACCGCTTCGTTACCAGATAAAGAATTGGATGCCACAACATAGTCTTCATTAAGGTTAAATGTCATACACTTTTCCGGATGACCTGACTTTTTCCAGTATTGCATGTGCACTAAGGTAGCTCCCAAATAAATTTGTACCTTCGTCAACCTTGGGTGAATATGGTTTCTGTATATTTCACCGATACAAACATCTAGATGAGCATACATGACTAGCTCTTGTGACACCAATTCTAGTCGCACGAGTAACCATTCAATATTTTCAAGTGGAAGCGAGAAATAGACGTAATCTACATCTAAAAATGACGGAAACGGTTTTACTTTACCATTGCAATAGTTGACCACGGTTTTAGGTACAGATTCCAATAAACAATCTTAAAATTGTGGTGGTAGAATCGTCCAACGCATATTTAGCAATGCATTCTCTTGAATCTTTCTACTCCTCCAGTTCATTAGTCTTCCAACCCATCCTTCTATATGCTGTAAAGAAACGTCACGAACATGTTAAAATTATAAAAAATAAAAAAAGGGAAATATCAAAAGATTTAATAATTTACTGTTACTAAGAGTGATATGGTAGAATTGAGGGCTAACAATGTTCCCCAAAAGGTTTTATCCAGCTCCACTGTTCTTGAAAAAACTGCCAAAAAACAAAATGGTGCGTCTCCTCTACGGTAAAAGTCAAAAACATCTTTCGACCAGTTGTCTGTTTCATCGTCTGGAATAGCCCATTTTCCAGCATTGTGTTGGTGTAAGCTTTGTCGATTGTGTACATACTCGCTTCCTCCGGTATTGTCCGCGGAGGAAGAAGTTTCCGGCTTATTTTTCGTTCGCCTCCATTTTTTTAAGATCCAATCGGATGATTTCTCTGCTGGTTGAGAACAGTATTCCGTAGGCGGATGATTTCTCTGTCTGTCAGACATCTTTATGTGAAAACACTTGTTTCGAACTAACAAGTCTTTTTTATTAAAAGGAGTAAATTGCCACATTAGTCTCAAGAAGGCATAGACGTCTCCCAACAATCGAGACAACTTAAAGTCGTGTCCCACTTTCCGAAAAGTTTTACCTTTAAAAAGTTGTCCCTATTCCCAAGAAGGCATGGACGTCTCCCAACAATCGAGACGACTTAAAGTCGTGTCCCACTTTCCGAAAAGTTTTACCTTTAAAAAGTTGTCCCTAATAATCCCAAGGCATAGACGTCTCCCAACAATTGAGATGACTTAAATTCGTGTCCCACTTTCCGAAAAGTTTTAACTTTAAAAAGTTGTCCCTAATCCCAAGAAGGCATGGACGTCTCACTATAAAACAAAGATATCGTCCCACCACAAGACGTCACTAAGATGGCACCAGATCATATTTTTTCAAAAAAAAGGAAAGTCGTTACCGAAACCATCTCGGGACCACACCGACAACCCGTCCGAACAACCCTTGGACCACATCCACTCTCCGACTGCAATTCTGGCAAATTCTTCAACTCCGGCGACCAATTCCGAGGCGAGTCCGACCAAATCCTTCAACCTCAACCCAAATTCTTCAACTACGTCAACCAATTCCGACAATAGGGTCCCACGTGTAAGGAGCACAGCACATTTCGGGGCTACGTCGCAAAAAAGTTTATTCTTCAAATTCTGACCCGACCCGTTTTTAATACCCGACCCGCTTGAAAATGGATCTAGAAAATATGAAGGAATCAAATCTGGATGTAGACTTATTATTGTCTGATACCAATTGGTCGTCTCAACCCCCAAATCTGCAAGGGATCTTTAACCAGCAAAACAACTTTAACCAGCAACCGATCTTCGATTATAACCACCCAAGCAACTTTAACCTGCAAAACAACTTTAACCAGCAAAACAACTTCCTGGTACCCAGTCTGTTTGTGCAACACAATATTATCCAGCCACCCAATTTTTTGCCCCCTTATATGCAGCAACAAAATTTTAACCAGTAAATGAATCCTTCCAACCAACAATTTGCCAATGTTTCCAACCAACAACTTACCAATCTTGCCATCCAACAAATTCCCAATGCTTACAACGACGTTCCTGTTGACTTGCCTGCTCCTGCACCAGTTGTAAGTTATTATTATTTTTTTTTACATTTTCTTCATTTTTTATATTTTTATGTTCGGTTGATTGATTTTCTGTGTTTAAACATTGCCTGTTGCATAGGAGGATTGTCAAATTAAGGTCCGAATTGCTTAGACATTTTTAAGTCGTATGAAGTCTAAAATTACAGAATCCATAGAATCCAAATTTAGGAATACATGTATTGGCCGATTTCTTGATGTTAAGGCGAAGGTATGCTGTAGCAACGTCTTATACGGTATTGCTCAACATTAGGT
The DNA here is from genome assembly GCA_028751855.1 of Ambrosia trifida. Classification (NCBI taxonomy): domain Eukaryota; kingdom Viridiplantae; phylum Streptophyta; class Magnoliopsida; order Asterales; family Asteraceae; genus Ambrosia; species Ambrosia trifida. Next base: position 62,197,036 of record CM054127.1, read on the forward strand.
TCATACAAAGAACCCTGAAGACGGTATTTGTTATAGAATTGGGGATCATGAAATATTCTTTGGCCCGAAACAGTTCTGTCTGGTGACCGGTCTCCGTTTCGGGGAATCTAACTGGTTACCAATCACCATCTCAATTCTTTTAGAAGAAGATTCTTTGGAGCTAACGATTTTCGTAGAGTGAGTATTCAAGATCTTGAAAACCTTTTTAAATCTGATTGGACTGACTTTGCGGAAGATGATTGTGTTAGAATTTGTATTTTGATGATGATAGAGAGCTGTTTTAAAGGAACACAAAAGAGTGGGCAAGTTGATCAGAAACTGATAGATTTAGTTGATGATTTGGAAGCTTGTAACAACTATCCTTGGGGGAGTTATTTTTGGGATGAGTTGTGGCCTCATTTGAATGAAATGCACCGCCGAAAGAAGAAAGAGGCAAAGGGTTTCAGCTTAGGTGGATTTGTTTGGGCATTCAAGGTATTCGTTTAGAATAATTATCAAATTCGTTTATTCAAATTCGATTGTTTGTCTTACAAGTTTTGTATGCAGATTTGGCTCTTTGAAGTTTTCCCAGAATTTAGACGGCGAGACAATTGTTTTATTAAAGAAGAAATTCCTAGATTTCTCAGCTGGGGAAAATGTCGGAGATTCACTAAGCCGAGTGTTGACAGATTGCTCTCGGATGCAGCTAAGGTATGTCTCGATGCTCACGGTCTCCCCAAAATTTATTTGTGGTACCTGAATATTAATGTTTTCCCTTATCACTCAGCATGTTGATTATAAACCTCTCGATTTTTCACCTACCGAGTCGAAGATGGTCTGCGATTGGTACGTTTCAAGCTGTGCTTTCCTGGATGCCAAAAGGGCAGCACGTGAAGCTGCGGATGCAATGCGAAATCAAGTAATACCGTTTAATCATGTTACACAAAATGAGCAGTACAATCCTGCAGGTGATATGCATCCAGGAAATGATGGGCGTTATGATCATGACGTTGAGGGTGGCTACACGAAGAATGATAATTCGGCTGCGGCCGGACCTTCAAGGACGTGTATTGTGAATGATGATGATGATTCAAAGACTGGTTTAAAATCAATAATCAAACACTTGTTGGATGAACAAACCAAGAAGTTGTGTGAATTGTTTGTAGAGGTATCGTGATATCATCTTATTTTATGTAAATATACCTTAGTGAACCATTTTAAATAATTGTACTATCTTTGCCGAACAAGCAGGGGATGAAAAACTCAATGTCTTCCAAGTCATCTAAACGAAAACAAGTGGAGGATGAAAAACAACCGCGCGATGACGAATATATGGTAAAATTTTATTTCACATTGCCGAAGAAAAGTAAATATAAATACATAAAGCCGGTTCATTTTAACTGAATATTTGTTTTGTAGGTTAATCATGATTTCAATGCTGATTGTTACAAACCGGAGACCACCAATTTGGAACAACAGTTTGAAGCCAATGATGTAACTTAAAGCTACATTATAGGCTGTTTGTCTTTACGTTAATTTTTTTTATTCTTTAAACGTGAAAATTTATATATTAATTATTTTTTTTATTATAGAGTGAAAAGCCCAAAGCTGTCGAGTTGAGACGGTCAGAACGGACAACAAAGCCCGCATCTTGTATGCTTTCCCCGTTTATCGCTGGGAAAACCAAACCCAAAAAGAGGCTGATTTCAAAAGAGGAAGACGATAAAATAGAAGCAATCCGAGCCCGGTATCCAAACAATGAAAAAAGGAAATGTGTGTTGACCGGGAATTTACTACCCCTTGACTTTTGGAATACTTTGCTTGCTGATGATGGTGATGGTTGGTTTTGCTCTGAGGTAACGAATAATAATTTTAGATTGTTTTATTGTTTCTAATTTTATAAATACAACGTATTAACTGAAATTGGGATTGTTTAACATCATATTTTCGGGTGGGCAAATCACCTGTATAAATCTAGGCTACCAACCGATCGCTGGAGCATTCTTCCTTCATATTTTCAACAGGGTTTGATTAACCTCCTTTCAAAAACCTGCTTTGGGGATTATTTTAACGGTTCTTCTGCACCGTATCCATCCATCCGAGATGTTGACGAGGTGTACGTTCCGATAAACGTTAAAGGTATACATTGGTTGCTTGGAGTTTTCAACCTACCATAAAAGACACTAACCGTATACGACAGGTATGTCAAGTTTCTAATTTGGTATTATTGTGGTTATATACGTGCATTTTGTAATTTTGTATTATATTTTGGGACTTTCAGTTTATCGACTTCATGTACACTGGCACTGGATTCAAGAGAGTTTATCTGTCATATCAATTTTGCATTTGACATGTGGTTATGAGAGCACAACTATTACAAAGATGACCAGCATCCAAACAACTACTGGTTCCCGTTCGAAAATGTTTATCCGCTTGATGTACCTCAACAGGAAGGAGTACACGGTGATTGTGGCGTTTGGGTCTGCATCTTTCTAGATAGGTTGATTAATAAACAACCAATTAATCAAGATGAAGACCGCGTTCAAACTGCACAACAAATGAGGCGTAGGCTTGCACTGTTGTTTCGTGATAACATTTCGGATGAAGATCTCGTGGTGGAGGAAACGTCTGGTCAGGAGTTATGTAATAGAGATGTTGAAATGGTTTGAACATTTATTTATATTTAAACATATAAGTTTTGTAATATTATTAATATCTCTCTTCGGTTCCAAACATAAGTACACATACTAATACACTTAAAAAGATAGACCAACTAAATAGTATAAAAAAAACAAATCATTATATGATTTAATAATGGGATTAACATTGTATAAAAAACAAAAGGAAACAAATTCTTTTAACTTACACAGCACACAAACCGTCTACCCGGGTTTGTTTCAGTTCGATGAAATCGATAAACACGCGACCCCAAAACCCCTCCGGGGAAGGCTGACCCTTCCGCACGCGGGAGTTGTTGAATCTCCGGGTCGTTTGGCACATTCTTGTGGCAAATCACGGTGTCTTCTATTAATATTAAAAAATATTCATGGCAAGAAGGTGAATTTAAACGACTGTTGGAAATCTACGTTGTCTCACTCTGTCTGAGACGACAGATTGAGTCGCCTCGGGAAGGCAAATAGGCGTGTCTGTAAAATGGGACGTCAGAGAAGTCAGAGATTTGACACGTCAGAGACGTCACAACGTGTGATACGTCACTGTGTCGTCTAACAGAATCTAAGTCGTCACAGAGTATATAAATTGCATAATACTTCACCAACATTTTACCAAAATTTGCAACCCCTATCCATTATGTATTCTAAAGAATATCCATTATGTATTCTAAAGAATTAATCTTTGTCTCATATATCAAACCTTTCAGCTTTCCAAACCATGACGTTTTTGAATCCGCCACCATTCCAACCCAAGCCTACAGACTTAGAAAAATATTGTCCGATTATACTTGGATCATTGTTACATCTGCGTAGAGGTGCTTGGATCGTTGTTGCATCTGCGCGTGGGTCAACACGTGTAGCTTGCCATGCTGATGTTAGGGACAAAAAAAGTTGTCCCTAATCATGCTCTGTCAATGAAGATCACAAACATCATTCAAACAAATGCGTATCCTACTGCAACCGGATACGTCTCGGTAATGGATATGTCTTTCCCAAGAGATGGGAGGTGGCTATTTTGGTAAATTTGACAAAGTCTTTGGCCAATTTGGTGATAGATACGTCTCGATCGTCGACGTGTTCTACGAGTTTGTTAATGTTGGTGTAATAGTATAGGTCTTGTAATATTTGTTGTGTTTTGAACATCAAAGTTGTTGTTATAATTGTAATATGTCATATATTAAAGGAACGTTGATTGGATTAACTAAACAATGTTAAATTAATATCCAAAAAATTTGCACGGTAAATAATGTTAAATTAAATAAAGCGACGGGTTCCAAAGCCGTCTCGGGAACCATGAAACGACTTTGAGTCGTCTTGGGAAACGTCTCTCCAATGCGTATAAATACCCCATTTGACTTCACAAAATTTGCACCATCTCTCAATCATCTAACCTTATAGCTTTCCAATCAATGACATTTTTATTTTTAAATCCTCCACTTTTCCATCCGAAACCGACCGGCTTACGAATATATTGTCCGGTTCGGTTATACTTGGATCATTGTTACATCTGCGTACAACTGCTTGGATCGTTGTTGCATCTGCGCGTGGGTTAACCCGTGTAGAATGTATCGTTGATGTGGTGGTCTACATTATTGGCAAGTTCGATTCTTTGTCTATGTAGAGCACATACACCATTCAAACAAGGTTCAAAGCAAGTAAATTTGGGAAGTAATTTCCTCTCACTTAGTGCTAACTACCGTGGGTGACGTGTGTAATGGATAGGTCTCGGTCGACGACGTGTGCAACGAGTTTGTGGTCGACGACGTGTACAAATTGTAATATTGTAACGTCCCCTCCCCTAGTGTTAACTATGTTCTGTGGTCGACGTGTGCAACGAGTTTGTTTATTGTTCGTGTAGTCATTCAGTTTTTGTAATATTTTGTAGTGTTACAAATTGTAATATTGTAATATTTGGATTAATAAAAGCATAAATATTTAGTTAAAGGAATCTAAGCCGTCTCAATTTGTCTAAGACGTCACATTTAGTCACTGGAACCCATAACAGATACATTACATCTTTGCGCTGCTTAGGTGACGTGTCACTGGAACCCACCAGACGTCTACGGAGACATAATGGGGAAATGTGAAACGTCTCCACTCGAGACGTCTTTTACACGTATGGGAAAATGTGTCACCATTTGCTATATAAGGCAACGGCCATCTTCCCATTCTCTCCATCCCATTTACAACACAAATACATTACATCATTCCCACATATCTCAATCCCATTTACAACACTACATATCTCAATCCCATTTACAACACAATTGTAGAAAACTACACAAAATACCAATATGAGATATAATACTTTTCCCGCAATTGTTCTGGAGGGTACGGTTTTTATTGATATTGGGTCGATGTTACATCTACATGGAGTATTAACAGTTTTGGGCGGGGATGAGTTGTGCTTAAAAGCATCCTCTCCTGTCTCATCCCCTGCTTGGCATCGCTTTTTTGGGCCCAAAAAAGCGGTGTCTTTGGATCGGTGTTACATCCACATGAAACTACTTGGATCGATGTTACATCCACACGTGGTATAACACGTGTAGAATGCCACATTGTCACTGTAGTTTATAATATTAGAGAGTTGGTTGTCATTGGTAGTCTCAATCTCTAGTCTACCAAACCCGACATTCCAACATACTCTTTAGGGGGATCGACTTTCCAGGCAAACCCTGTAGCGCAAGGCCATCCGGTGTTGAAGAATCGCATCATGTGATTAGCGACGTCGGCGACATCGGATGATGCGATTCTTCAACGTGCTACTTTGGAAATGAATCCTGGGTTGATCATTGGGTACCTTTAGATTTGGTACACGTGTTCAACAGGTTGATTGATGTTCCACTGTATGATTCAGATGGGTCTGAATCTGAATGCGGTCCTGAGTTCCCGGAGACTGAAAGAATGAGTTTCTGGGTCCACAAGCTATTGTTGACTTCAACAAAGCAATTGTGTGCGAAACAGAAACTTAATAAACTCTGCAACAAGAAACGGTGGTAGAATATTGGAATGGGATGGTGATCTCGGAAATAGATTGTCTTGTAACTCGGTAGATTGTATAGTTTGAATGACTAGTTTGGAAAAATAGTTGTTAAATAAATTTGTATTATAAATTTGTATTATTTGTTTTAAATAAATCTATCATTATTACATGTATTTACTTTTATTTTAGAAAACATCTAGTAATAATACTAGTAGTATTAAAAAATATTGACGGCAAGAAGGTAGGCCTGTAAACGAACCGAACGAACACGAACACAGGCGTGTTCGTGTTCGTTCATTAAGAAATTTGTCATGTTCGTGTTCGTTTATGTTCGTTCATTTAAAACCTAAACGAACAGTTCATGAACATAAACAAACACAAATGAACGTAAACGAACATTAATGAACACAAACAAAAACAAGTTAATAATGATACATCACAATTCAACCAAGTCTAATACATCACAATGCAATCAAAACAAATCTAAATTAGTAATTTGAATATACATGTATCATTCAAAAGGGAAATAAATAATAATATAATAAGAATTACGGTTACTTAACAAAAGGGAAATAAATAATAAAAATAAATTAAAGTTTAATTGAACGAACATAAATGAACGAACATAAACGAACATAAATGAACGAACATAAACGAACATAAATGAACGAACAAACGTGTGTTCATGTTCGTTCATTTAATTAAACGAACAAAAAATTGTGTTCGTGTTCGTTCATTTATTTAAATAAACGAACATAAACGAACTTCCCGCCGAACAGTTCACGAACAGTTCATGGACGTTCGGTTCGTTTACAGGCCTACAAGAAGGTGAATTTAAACGACTGTCTGAGACGACAGATTGAGTCGCCTCGGGAAGGCAAATAGGCGTGTCTGTAAAATGGGACGTCAGAGAAGTCAGTGATTTGACACGTCAGAGACGTCACTGCGTGTGATACGTCACTGTGTCGTCTAACAGAATCTAAGTCGTCACAGAGTATATAAATTGCATAATACTTCACCAACATTTTACCAAAATTTGTAACCCCTATCCATTATGTATTCTAAAGAATATCCATTATGTATTCTAAAGAATTTTTCTTTGTCTCATATATCAAACCTTTCAGCTTTCCAAACCATGACGTTTTTGAATCCGCCACCATTCCAACTCAAGCCTACCGGCTTAGAAAAATATTGTCCAATTATACTTGGATCATTGTTGCATCTGCGTAGAGGTGCTTGAATCGTTGTTGCATATGCGCGTGTAGATTGCCCTGATGATGTTATGGTCTTCATCGTTTGGAGCTAAATCATGCTCTGTGAATGAAGATCACAAACATCATTCAAAGAGATGCATTCAGGACAATCCTACCTGCAACCGGATACGTCTTGGTCGTCGACGTGTGCTACGAGTTTGTTAATGTTGGTGTAATAGTATAGGTCTTGTAATATTTGTTGTGTTTTGAACATCAAAGTTGTTGTAATATTTGTAATATGTGATATATATTATAAAGGAACGTTGATTGGATTAAATAAACATTACATTCTTTGGATTAAATAAAAAACACATATATACTTAATTATTACATCTTTGCCCTGCTTAGGTGACGTGTCACTGGGACCCACCACACGTCTAAGTTAGTTATTAGAAACTAAACATACATACACACATGATTAAAGTACATCGGCCCCTATATATACATAACGAACAGTTATGTCTTAATCGTCGTGACCCTTCTAACTAACATAACCGCCTATCATAAATTGTGACACAATGGTTCACAAACTAGGACTTTCTAGACTTAGGATAGATATAAACATATTCCTAACATATGTACAATATGATAATAACACACGTTTAATAAATCAAGATTATATCTTCTAACAGCATTGACGTATGTCAATTTTGTAATGTAGTTCATATTGAATGTTTTGTATTGTTAGACCCTTACATGAAAAGCGGTTCTTTGTCTATCTCATCATCTAAGCATACGAACTGATCATTCTCAGGATATGCTATTTTATTACACTAATGCATTGCGGTTATTCTGGTGATACATGTGTAGTGTCCTTGATGCTGTATAATTTGAATGATTTTAGGGAAGATGGGCTGTTATATAGGTTAAAAGAGTATGTAAGAGATCTTGATAATGTGATTTCATCGTGGTGTTACATATATTTTTTCTTTGTTACGGCAATAGTGATGTGGTTTGGTGGTGCGCACTGGCCTGCAAGTGTCCTTAACTGCTTGAACCTGTAGTATGATGAATTAGTCACGCTCCAATAAACACGTTTAATTTTTTTGAAATAAATCTAACTAAAAGTAATAGAGTTCTTTTTTAAACTTTTTTCATGGACTAATTATAGATTTTTTTTCTTACAATAACCAAGAGTATATGGTTTAAATATTTTAATAAAATATATTGTTTAAAAAAGCAATGTATAACTTAAGCCTATAATGCTTTATTAGTTATAGTAAAATGTAATTTGTCCATGACATCCAGCTAGTTGACGGCAGTTTAGGCGTAAAGGGGGCATGTGGTGCCTAGGCCAAGATAAAGCGCAAACAAAATTATGCAACAACAGTTGTGCAATCGTGTTGTCTGTTGCAATAAATACAGAATCATACATGTAACATCCTAATTAGGCGAATGTCGTGAATTATTTGTATGCCCTACAGAGCGTTGCAGTCAGGTTTCGGTTGAATTAAGTCGCTAATGCGGAAATGGTGGGTGATCAATACTGTGTATTCTACCTCAAACATACAAAGAAAACAATCATACTTGATTGGGCCGAGGAACTCAAAACATATATGTACTTATAAGCATTTTAACTGCACCAAAAAATAATAATGAGTAAAATTTCATAGTAAAAAGAAAATTAAAAAAAATGCGAAAACAAAAACGCCAAAGCCTACACATCACTAGCCTATTTAAAAATGAGATTGTGTTGTTCTTATGTAATGGACTGAACTGAAGCATCTTTTATTTGGTTCCATTAGTTTGTCTTTCATCCTCACAAAATCTACATATAGTTTGATTGCTTATACCTATAATACCATTACTGCAAATCAGAATAAAATCGGACTTACCAGCAATTGTTGAGCGAATGTCGCATCACCACAATTCAGCAGCCTTAGAATAGTCTCACGTCTAAACCAAACAACACCCTTAAATTACCAATGGCAAGGTTGAACCTAAATAAACATTGAAATTATTAGGTTACTTTGTTTCAAGGTTAATTAACCTTAAATGAACCTGTAATCATCTTGCTTGCCTTTCTACCTTGAAGCACAACACCACAAAACCACCCAACATAACTGTCGACACCAAATCAATCCCCCCACAGAACCCTGTACACCACACTCCTGCCGCACCTGCACCAATTGACCCGCGCATTGCGGTGTGGGTAACAAAGGCCAAAACATCGCCAGCATGCGTTACAAATTACGCTAAAAATATTTAAGAGAAGATCGAATCTATGAAAGAGTAATAACATTCTAGAAGAATTGTTGGTAGAATGACCTCAAAGAAATGCACTACAATTCAAAAAAAAAAGGCACCTATGGTCTACGACTTCCCACAATGGAGTTCTTGTCTTGTACTCTCGTAGGTAACGAACCTAAAACGTGAAAGCAAATAAAATAAATCAATTACAATTAAGGTATAAATGGAGGCTACGATTACATGTAGTCTCGTTTAACCTTATGAAACATGTATACTGTAACACTCCTAATCTGAAAGCATTGAAACTATATGAAAACAACGTTAAATAATTTGTTAAACTCATAATAATCATAACCAGGTTAATATATTATACAACTAATTCATATTAAACTAAAAACCATAGTGTTTGTTGATTCTTGGAAACATAAGTTTAAAAAGACTGCTAATGAGGATGTTTAAAAGGTTGCTAATTGCATTATTATTTGGTTGGTGGGACTTGAATATGTGAAGGGTAAGACATAATCGATGGAAACATGAATGGGATTTTTACCCATTTTAATTTACGGCGACAGAAGTCGCTGGAACCCTAGACAATGAACCGTCTTCGAGATGTGGGAGAGAGGGTTGTCGTATACCGAGTCTCACCAACACAATCGACGACCACTGTCACCATCCACCATAAACCGATACTATCACAAACGACGACCACAACCGGCTAAGCAGAAGGGCAACGAAGACGCTAGAAACACTGATTGCAAATGAGAAGAAGAAACTGTGACAAAGTAACAACAAACGACAAACAACAAACAACAGTCATCTCAACGACCACGAACGTCGGCCGAAGAAAACCACCAAACCGATGATCAAAACAACATCGCCGGACTACCTATTTGATGTTGGAAAAATGGCAGTGGAAATGATTTTTCCCTAATTTTGGACTTAAATAAATTTATTTATATATGTGTTGTATAAATATTTATTTATGGGTTTGTGTACTATATTGTGAGAGCATCACAACGAATCAAACTATGTCCAAAATAAAGCTAAGATGAATGAGATATCGAAGCTTGAAAGTTGTAGGTTGGAACAACCAAAGATGAGAAAATGGATTAAGTTTTGTCCCACATTGGTGGGATGACAAAACATAAAGTGGTTTATAAGGAGGAGCACTCCTCGTATATTGTTTAGCATGAGCCAAACACTAGTGGGACCCTAAAGGATGCGAAACACCTTAACTCGTACTTGCACACGCGCGCGCGTGGCATGGGTGATGGGCGCAATGTGGCACTTTGATGGCGCACTTTGCACTTCGCATCGCCGCAAGCAGCTTGAGAGTCGCCTTTGTATTTTTGACCTCGTGCGCGTGGTCTAGTACATGGCAAAACACCATGTAGCGTCCTGGTTTCCGCGTAACAAGTGGCGCATGGGCACTAAGCCGCTTGGCGTCCGCGCGCGGATGACGTAGCTACGCATGACTATAGTGGCACATGACCAGGTAGCACCCTGGTTAGTGCGCGTCATCTTGATCTACACGCGGCTCACGCAGCATTGGAGCAGGAGTCTGTTACAAGTCAGTTGACTTGGTCAAACCAGTCAGTTGACTTGGTCAGAGTATCTGTTTCAACTCGTCTCATAAACGAAATAGAAGTTTCGTTTGACCACTTTATTGCCTATGTAATTACTATTTATGATCCACTTATGATCATAATTAAATTCATGGCATATGTTTCAACTTTGTGAATATAAAAGTGAACCTTGGGTTCATCTTTTGTGACACCCGGCAAATTCTGGTTAACAACGTTGTCTAGATGAAAGTCTACCTTAGCGAGTCACGCGTATATTGTACTTAACTGGGTTAGTTAAGTCGGGTTATGGTTCGGGAACTATTGGTTAGTCTAGAAGATCATTGGATGTTGGTCTAGAGGTTCGTTAGATGTCAGTCCTTAACCAAGGGTACAAACGGTGACGATTTGTAGGATCGTCAGAGCATACGGAACGTACGAGTCTCGAGTCCCGGGAATTGGTGAACGAGTGTAAATATGTGTATTTACTTGTGTTATGTGTTTACAATCATTATATGACTTGTCGGTACGTGAATATGTATTAACATATGTTAAAACGGGGTTTAACGCGCAAAACACACAAAACCAACCCCTATAGGCGAGTAGGAGGCCTAATCACCTATAGGGGAGGCGAGTAGGAGACCCTAGGGGCGATTAGGGTCCTACTCGTGTATAGGTAGGGGCGAATAGGCCCAATTGCCTGAACAATCAGGCGATTAGGATTCCTAATCGCCTGAAACTGCTGCATACTCGCTAGTAACGGGCTGGACGACTAAAAACGACTATAAATACCATACTTAACCTCCTAAACTTCATTATACCAACCCTAGTCGTCCCATAACCCGCCCCAACACATAAACAACCTCTGGAAGGCGATTTTTGATCAAAACTCAAGGTTTCAAGCTTGAATCATCATACTTTCATAATCCTAAGGTTTGATTTTCATCCATAACTCTTTATAAACGTTTTTAATCAATCCCTAATTGTCCAGACCTGTTCTTAAACGAAAAAGCTTTCTGAAAATCGTCAATAAGGGTTGTTAATCGGATTATAACTAATATGCATGCATTATGAGTGTGTATGATTAGAAAGCTAGGGTTTTTATGATTCATGATGATGATTGGATATGTTATTATGATAGATCAGTATTGATGTTGATAGTATGATGATAGAAATCTCAGTAATTGGATATTAGGGTTATGATTACGCGTGTTAGTATGATGTTGCATGCTATGTGAATGGTGTTTGGATTACTTGGTTGCATGCAGGACTGATTATACGAGGTTAAACGAAGGATTTTGGGTTAAACATGTTTAGGATAGTGTTTGGGATGATATTGGGTGGTTACACACGTTCTGGATCTGATTTGGAGCGTTAAACGCGCGAAAAACCGGAACAGCAAGGTTACAGGCGAGTAGCATTCCTAATCGCCTATGTTATAGGCGAGTAGGGTGCTAATCGCCTATAACACAGGCGAGTAGAGGCCTACTCGTGTGAAAGATCAGGTGATTAGCCCTAATTGCCTATAAGTTCATGTGAATAGCCCTAATTGCCTATAAGTTCATGTGAATAGCCCTAATTGCTAGTAAGTTCAGGTGAATAGCCCTAATTGCCTATAATAGAGGCGAGTAGGGTTTCTAATTGCTAGTTGACCAACCTAATTGCTAGTTGACTTTTCCTAATCGCGTGTACTGCTGCTGTAAGTGTAAATTAGCATTCCGAGACCCGATTTAACATGTAGTAACATGCTAGGAACCCCGTAACATGTCTAATAACTTGGTAACATATATTTGGATGTAATTCGGTGATACGTGAACTATGTGCTATAACTTGTTGTGCGTTAACGTATGTTAAGTGTAATTGCGTTATTGTATGTTTTGGAGCGTAAACATAACACGGGGAGTCTCGGGTCACCAATGGGATGTCGAGTCTTGTACTTTGGGTCAGTTAAACAGTCACGGTGTTTTCAAACGAACTTGGTTATGGTCTGGACATCTAGGGACTAATTAACCTGCGGGTTATTAGTCTAAGTACTTGTAACTGTCGTATGTTAGGTCGCCGCCTTACGGGACTAGCATAGCAGCTGAGTTTACTCGGGTTAAGGAGTAACGCAACTTAAGGTGAGTTTACGGCCCCTCTTTTAAACTGGTTTTATACTTTCGGGGGAGAAAACATGTGTTAAAACGATTATTTGGTAACTACTGTCATACTATGGGTTTCTATTGTGTACTACACGATCTTTGGAAGTCCCGGGGGGAACCATGAATGTGCGGGTTTGCACAACGGGGAAATGTGAATAGCGCTATTGGGAGTGACCAACCCCGCTCGTCGACTTGGAGGGTCGGCGGGTGCATATTGTCTCAAACAGGAACAACAGGAACAACAGGAACTACATCGGGCATACTTTTGGTATTCGCGTTAGTAATGGTTTACCAATCGTGGTAGTAACAAAACGTACGCCTAGCTAGCGTATACTGGTTTTCGATTTATTATAGTATGGACAGGTGGACTTGGTACTTGGATACAAAACCTGTAAACTCACCAGCATTTTTGTGCTGACGTAAACTTTTACATGTTTTCTCAGGTCGCTAAGGTAGCACGACAGGACTAGGGCGCACGCGTCTGCACGGCGTCTTACTAGGGTTGCATGGTCTTTTGAACGTTGAACTATTGTTTCATTATTGAGATATTGTTTTTGAATAAGCTTCCGCTGTAAACGGGATTTTTAAACTACGTTTTGAAATTGCATTTATATTCATTTAGACTTGTTTATTGTGATCGTTGGTTTGGATCCTGGTTTGTCATGCGCCTCGCGGTAAAACTCCGCAAGTGGATTTTGAGGGTGTGACAGATTGGTATCAGAGCCAATGGTTATAGTGAACTAGGACTGCATGTAGAGTCTAGTCTATAGCCGAGTCGCACACACTAGACGATCACATGGTACTAAACGTTATAGTGGGTTATGTATGGTCTTGTCGGGGTGTCTCTAAATCGTTGGTCTTCCTACGTTACATCATCCGTTCTATCTTAGGTTGGGTTACTTGTTATCTAGGCAGTGTAGTCTATTGGAGTAACTCGTGTGTTCTTGAGATTTGTCCAAGGCTCGGACATCTCCCTTTCGCACTCCAATAGAAACACTTGTCATAAACTACCGTAGTATTACGGTGTGTAGCTAAGAGTCTATGTTCGGTGATTTGAACTTTGAACTAGGAGAACACTTGGAGGACCATGTAGAGCGGTTTATCATTTTGGGTGCACACAAAATCATAAACCGAAATGCATGGAAGTTCTGGTGAACTCTGGGTTTGGAGGGATAGTCCTGGATTGGATCTGGCTTTGATCTTGTGAACATTAGTGGTTATCTTTAACTGCGAAACTAAATTTTCTCGTTCTTTCTGCCAGAATCATGTCTGGAGTGCGTGGAGGACGTGGAGGTGGTCGCAATGGTGGACGTGGTGGTGGTCGCGGTGGTGCTGGTGGTCGTGGTGGAGGTATTAACCTATCGCAGGCTGATCTGAACAACTTGCTCCAAGCTGCCTTTCAGTTAGGGCACAACGGTGGTGGTAAGTTGATTTATCCGTTTTCTTTGCCTCATTGGTGAACCTTGTTTACGTTATCCGTGGTTTCTCATACGTTTCATTTCAGGTGGTCCTGTTGACCCACCCCCACCCATGTGCACCTACAAGATGTTCCGGGACTGTAAGCCCCAGGAATTCTCTGGCACTGAGGGTGTAGTGAGCTTGCTTAGGTGGTTGGAGAAAGTGGAGTCGGTATTTCTGATGTGTAACTGTCTCCCAGAAGATCGGGTAAAGTATTCTGCTGCGTTATTTCAGGACGTGGCATTGACTTGGTGGAATGGCATTACCCAGAACATGGGTATTGGGGAGGCATATGCTATGCCATGGGAGAATTTTGTGCAGTTGCTGAAGCGTGAGTATTGTCCGAGGGAAGAGGTACAGAAGCTGGAGCATGAGGTGTGGAACCTCAAGATGACTGGGTCGGAAATCGAGAAGTATACTGTGAGACGGAATGAGTTGGCAGTGCTGTGTCCCGATTTGCACGTGCCAGAATATCGTAGGATTGAACACTATGTCTCGGGGTTAGTACCGGAAATTGCAGGGTTAGTGGCTGCTGGAAATCATCCTACGTATGTAGAGGTAGTTCGATCGGCCCATAGGATGACCAACTTAAAGGTGAATGAGGGAATTTTGCCTGCGAAGGGTTCGACTGTTAAGGCTCCAGAGAACAACAAGCGCAAGTGGGAAAATGACGGGAAAGGATCTGGGTCTGCACAGCAGGGTAAAAGGTTTGATAATAGGGGTTCATCTTCTTCGGGTAACAAGCAGGGTGGTTATGCGGGAAAACTGCCCAAATGCAACAAGTGTGGACGCCATCACCAAGGGAACTGCGACAGTAACCGTTGTCACCGCTGCCAGCGAACAGGGCATTATGCTAAGGATTGTCGGGCTACACTTCCATCGACTCAGGCTCCGACTAACAGCTCAGCTCCGACTACTCAGGGGACTACAGGGAAACAAGGATGCTACAACTGTGGCGACACTGGGCATTACAAGAAGGATTGCCCAAAACTGAAGCAGGGTGGGAACAACGGGAATGGGAACAACGGGGGCGGCGGCAGGAATGCACGTGCCTTCGTCATTGGAGCTGCTGAGGCTAGACAGGACCCTGACACAGTCACCGGTACGTTTCTTCTCAATAATCGTTCTGTTAGCGTGTTATTTGATTCTGGTGCCGACAAGAGTTTTGTATCCATGGATGTTAGTCGACTGCTAGATGTAGTACCCGTACCATTAAAGACCAAGTATATTATTGAGTTGGCTGACGGTAAAACGATTGAAGCTACTAGTGTCCTTCGGGAGTGTCAATTAGAGTTGTCGGGTTTATCGTTCCCCATCGACCTTATGCCGGTACCATTGGGTAGTTTTGACGTTGTGGTAGGAATGGATTGGTTATCTTTGTATCGCGCGGAGATTGTCTGTTACGATAAAGTTATTCGGATTCCTCTCCCTGATGGAGAATTTCTTTCTGTGTACGGTATCAAGGGTGGTGTTCCGCTAAACATCATCTCTAGCATGAAAGCCCTTAAGTGTCTTCGAAAGGGTTATCCAGCCGTTTTGGCACTTTTATCTGTTTCCTCTGTTGATGAAAAGAAGATCGACGACATTCCGGTGGTACGCGAGTTTCCTGATGTTTTTCCCGATGATTTATATGGTCTTCCTCCTCATCGTCAAGTCGAGTTTGGTATTGATCTTGTACCAGGGGCTGCTCCTATTGCTCGGGCCCCCTACCGTCTTGCACCTCCCGAGATGCAGGAATTGTCTAGTCAGTTACAGGAACTCTTGGACAAGGGTTTCATCCGGCCAAGTTCTTCCCCTTGGGGAGCCCCGATTTTATTTGTTAAGAAGAAGGATGGAAGTTTCCGATTGTGTGTGGACTACAGAGAACTGAACAAATTGACCGTCAAGAACCGTTATCCTCTTCCACGTATCGATGATCTATTCGACCAGCTTCAGGGTTCTAGTTATTATTCCAAGATCGACTTGAGGTCCGGTTATCACCAGCTGCGCGTCAGGGAGGCTGACGTTGCAAAGACTGCTTTTCGAACACGTTATGGCCATTTCGAATTCTTGGTCATGCCTTTCGGTCTTACGAACGCACCGGCGGTTTTCATGGACTTGATGAACCGCGTCTGTAAACCATATTTGGACAAGTTCGTCATTGTGTTTATTGATGACATTCTGATCTACTCCAAGAACGAGACCGAACACGGGGAACATCTGCGATTAGTTTTGGAACTCCTGCGACGGGAACAACTTTACGCCAAGTTCTCAAAGTGTGACTTTTGGTTACGCGAAGTTCAATTCCTAGGACATGTGGTTAATGAACTAGGGATTCATGTCGATCCAGCTAAAATCGAAGCGATCAAGGACTGGGGAGCACCAAAGACGCCAACTGAGGTGCGGCAATTCCTAGGCCTTGCGGGCTACTATCGTCGTTTCATTCAGGGGTTCTCGAAGATTGCTCAACCCCTCACCACTCTCACTCAGAAGGATAGGAAGTTCGACTGGGGTGAACCACAAGAGTCCGCGTTTGAGGAACTAAAGTCTAAACTGTGTTCTGCTCCTATTTTGTCTTTACCTGAGGGTCCTGATGATTTCGTTGTCTACTGTGATGCTTCTATTCATGGTCTCGGTTGCGTGTTGATTCAACGCGAGAAAGTGATTGCGTATGCTTCTCGTCAACTCAAAGTGCACGAGAAGAACTACACAACTCATGATTTAGAGTTGGGTGCAGTGGTGTTCGCGTTGAAAATTTGGAGACATTACTTGTACGGTACCAAATGCACCATCTACACCGATCACAAGAGTCTCCAACACATTTTCGACCAACAACACTTAAACATACGGCAGCGTCGCTGGATTGAACTTTTGAACGACTATGATTGTGCTATTAAGTACCATCCTGGCAAGGCGAATGTTGTAGCAGACGCCTTGAGCAGGAAGGAATCTACTAAACCTCGTCGCGTTCGGGCGTTGCAGCTCACCATCCATTCGTCGTTACCTGATCAACTCCGTTCTGCCCAATTGGAAGCTTTGAAGGAGGAAAACCTTAAAGCTGAAACTATGCACGGTGCCGACAAGCACCTAGAGCGAAGGCCTGATGGCCTGCACTATTTCGCAGAACGTATATGGGTTCCTTTATTCGGGGGACTACGGGAGCTTGTCCTTGATGAAGCTCATAAGTCCCGGTATTCTATTCATCCTGGTTCGGATAAGATGTACCAAGATCTGAGGGTGCTTTATTGGTGGCCAAACATGAGGTCAGACATAGCCTCATACGTGAGCAAATGCTTGACCTGTGCTAAGGTCAAGGTGGAATACCAGAAACCGTCGGGTCTCTTGCAACAACCTGAAATTCCGGAATGGAAATGGGAACGGATTACTATGGATTTTGTCACACAACTTCCTAAATCACCAAGCGGGAATGACAAGATATGGGTGATTGTCGATCGATTGACGAAATCAGCTCATTTTCTTGCTATTAAGGAGACCGACACCATGGATCGTTTGGCTCGTCTTTACTTGAAAGAAGTTGTTTCCAAGCACGGGGTACCAGTTTCTATTATCTCGGATCGTGACTCCCATTTTACTTCTCACTTCTGGAAGTCTTTGCACAAGGCTTTGGGTACCCAACTAGACATGAGTACGGCTTATCATCCACAGACTGACGGTCAGAGTGAGCGCACGATTCAAACTTTAGAAGACATGCTGCGGGCATGTGTGATCGATTTTGGAAAAGGTTGGGAAGCTCATCTGCCGTTAGTAGAATTCTCGTATAATAACAGTTATCACACGAGCATCAAGGCTGCTCCGTTCGAAGCACTGTACGGACGGAAATGCCGTTCTCCTCTTTGTTGGGCTGAAGTGGGTGAGAGTCAACTCACTGGGCCTGAACTAGTGTACGAAACTTCGGAAAAGATCGTACAGATTCGTAATCGGTTGGCGGCGGCACGGGACCGGCAAAAGAGTTATGCTGATCAGCGTCGCAAACCACTGGAATTCCAAGTCAATGACAAGGTACTTCTAAAAGTCTCGCCGTGGAAGGGCGTCATACGCTTTGGGAAGCGTGGCAAACTCAATCCGCGGTATGTCGGCCCATTTACGATCCTGGAACGGATTGGGCCGGTGGCATATCGACTTGATCTACCGACGGAGCTCGGTAACGTACATAACGTCTTTCACGTGTCAAACTTGAAGAAGTGTCTGGCTGACGAGTCTCTCATCGTTCCACTAGAAGAGATCAAGGTTGATGATCGTCTTCGGATTGTGGAAGAACCTGTGGAGATCCTTGATTACAAGATTCGTAGCCTACGTCACAGCAAGATTCGTATCGTTAAGGTTCGATGGAACTCGGACCGGGGACCGGAATATACATGGGAACGGGAGGATCAGATGAAGTCTAAGTATCCTCATCTTTTTCCTAAGGAAGCGTTCGAGTCGAGACATGTCTCTTCTGCAGCTGAATGAATCTCGGGTCGAGATTCCTTTTAACGTGGGGATGATGTGACAACTCGGGTAAATCTCTCTTTTGGTTTATTTCTTTTGTTCTTTTGGTACTTGTGCAATTTTCGGGACGAAAATTCTTTTAACGTGGGGATGATGTGACACCCGGCAAATTCTGGTTAACAACGTTGTCTAGATGAAAGTCTACCTTAGCGAGTCACGCGTATATTGTACTTAACTGGGTTAGTTAAGTCGGGTTATGGTTCGGGAACTATTGGTTAGTCTAGAAGATCATTGGATGTTGGTCTAGAGGTTCGTTAGATGTCAGTCCTTAACCAAGGGTACAAACGGTGACAATTTGTAGGATCGTCAGAGCATACGGAACGTACGAGTCTCGAGTCCCGGGAATTGGTGAACGAGTGTAAATATGTGTATTTACTTGTGTTATGTGTTTACAATCATTATATGACTTGTCGGTACGTGAATATGTATTAACATATGTTAAAACGGGGTTTAACGCGCAAAACACACAAAACCAACCCCTATAGGCGAGTAGGAGGCCTAATCACCTATAGGGGAGGCGAGTAGGAGACCCTAGGGGCGATTAGGGTCCTACTCGTGTATAGGTAGGGGCGAATAGGCCCAATTTCCTGAACAATCAGGCGATTAGGATTCCTAATCGCCTGAAACTGCTGCATACTCGCTAGTAACGGGCTGGACGACTAAAAACGACTATAAATACCATACTTAACCTCCTAAACTTCATTATACCAACCCTAGTCGTCCCATAACCCGCCCCAACACATAAACAACCTCTGGAAGGCGATTTTTGATCAAAACTCAAGGTTTCAAGCTTGAATCATCATACTTTCATAATCCTAAGGTTTGATTTTCATCCATAACTCTTTATAAACGTTTTTAATCAATCCCTAATGGTCCAGACCTGTTCTTAAACGAAAAAGCTTTCTGAAAGTCGTCAATAAGGGTTGTTAATCGGATTATAACTAATATGCATGCATTATGAGTGTGTATGATTAGAAAGCTAGGGTTTTTATGATTCATGATGATGATTGGATATGTTATTATGATAGATCAGTATTGATGTTGATAGTATGATGATAGAAATCTCAGTAATTGGATATTAGGGTTATGATTACGCGTGTTAGTATGATGTTGCATGCTATGTGAATGGTGTTTGGATTACTTGGTTGCATGCAGGACTGATTATACGAGGTTAAACGAAGGATTTTGGGTTAAACATGTTTAGGATAGTGTTTGGGATGATATTGGGTGGTTACACACGTTCTGGATCTGATTTGGAGCGTTAAACGCGCGAAAAACCGGAACAGCAAGGTTACAGGCGAGTAGCATTCCTAATCGCCTATGTTATAGGCGAGTAGGGTGCTAATCGCCTATAACACAGGCGAGTAGAGGCCTACTCGTGTGAAAGATCAGGTGATTAGCCCTAATTGCCTATAAGTTCATGTGAATAGCCCTAATTGCCTATAAGTTCATGTGAATAGCCCTAATTGCTAGTAAGTTCAGGTGAATAGCCCTAATTGCCTATAATAGAGGCGAGTAGGGTTTCTAATTGCTAGTTGACCAACCTAATTGCTAGTTGACTTTTCCTAATCGCGTGTACTGCTGCTGTAAGTGTAAATTAGCATTCCGAGACCCGATTTAACATGTAGTAACATGCTAGGAACCCCGTAACATGTCTAATAACTTGGTAACATATATTTGGATGTAATTCGGTGATACGTGAACTATGTGCTATAACTTGTTGTGCGTTAACGTATGTTAAGTGTAATTGCGTTATTGTATGTTTTGGAGCGTAAACATAACACGGGGAGTCTCGGGTCACCAATGGGATGTCGAGTCTTGTACTTTGGGTCAGTTAAACAGTCACGGTGTTTTCAAACGAACTTGGTTATGGTCTGGACATCTAGGGACTAATTAACCTGCGGGTTATTAGTCTAAGTACTTGTAACTGTCGTATGTTAGGTCGCCGCCTTACGGGACTAGCATAGCAGCTGAGTTTACTCGGGTTAAGGAGTAACGCAACTTAAGGTGAGTTTACGGCCCCTCTTTTAAACTGGTTTTATACTTTCGGGGGAGAAAACATGTGTTAAAACGATTATTTGGTAACTACTGTCATACTATGGGTTTCTATTGTGTACTACACGATCTTTGGAAGTCCCGGGGGGAACCATGAATGTGCGGGTTTGCACAACGGGGAAATGTGAATAGCGCTATTGGGAGTGACCAACCCCGCTCGTCGACTTGGAGGGTCGGCGGGTGCATATTGTCTCAAACAGGAACAACAGGAACAACAGGAACTACATCGGGCATACTTTTGGTATTCGCGTTAGTAATGGTTTTCCAATCGTGGTAGTAACAAAACGTACGCCTAGCTAGCGTATACTGGTTTTCGATTTATTATAGTATGGACAGGTGGACTTGGTACTTGGATACAAAACCTGTAAACTCACCAGCATTTTTGTGCTGACGTAAACTTTTACATGTTTTCTCAGGTCGCTAAGGTAGCACGACAGGACTAGGGCGCACGCGTCTGCACGGCGTCTTACTAGGGTTGCATGGTCTTTTGAACGTTGAACTATTGTTTCATTATTGAGATATTGTTTTTGAATAAGCTTCCGCTGTAAACGGGATTTTTAAACTATGTTTTGAAATTGCATTTATATTCATTTAGACTTGTTTATTGTGATCGTTGGTTTGGATCCTGGTTTGTCATGCGCCTCGCGGTAAAACTCCGCAAGTGGATTTTGAGGGTGTGACATCTTTTGACGAGTGTTTTTAGAAAGAGAATTAGATATTCTCTAACTCACAAAAATAAAGAAACATGATCTCATCAAGATTGAGAGGAGTACTCTCATTTATTTCAATTCCTTTTCTTTTTCTAACATATATAAGAACACCAAAGCACCCGGTGTTATCTCGGGCTCAAGACTATCTCCGGCAGTACGACTACTGTTCCGGTTGTTGTACCCTGGGAAACAGACCGTCTGAGATGAGGCACGGAATCTGTTTTAAGGGCTCCGTGTCAAACACGATCCTCAACCAAAAACCGTCTACAACAAGTTTGTTATTCTTGCAGCGGAGTGCTACACAAGATTGTTCGGTAGAAGTTTACTAAAGTATTCAGCTTGGATCAAGATTCGGTATATGTATTTGTTTTTATTTTCATTTACATTTAGTTTCGTAATCGGTATTGTACTATGTTATTTCTTACGAATAACGAGAGTATCGTAATTATTTCTTTTTATTATTAATTTAATAAAAATTGTGAACCCTATTTCCTACAATCTTAAAACAGACTTTCGTGTAGATTGTCGATACAATCTAAAAACCTTCTTATTAATGGATTTTTGGGTTCACGAAAGTATAAAAATATTAATTGGGATTTTTGTTAAAATCTAATATATATTTTTTTTGGAAATATATTTGTAGTACAAATCGGATTAATATGTATGATTGGAGTACAATCTTTAATCCGAAATACCGTGTTTACAAAACGAAAAATTTTGATTCAAGTTTTCGGTTTCATGGGTTTTTTGTGTCGGGTTTCGATAAACCGAAGTGTTACCAAATATTAACATGTATTTAGACGTGTTCAAATACTATTTTTCTAATGAGCGTATTAGAAAAGACGTAATATTTGTTAACCCTGAAATATATTTGTTAGAGATTGTCTCTAACGAGCGTGTTAGAGATTAATCTTAGTAAATTATTTTCTAATGAGCGTGTTAGAAAATATTTTGGCAACCCATATCGTAACGTTTGGTGTACGTTTTCGATCTAACGAGCGTGTTAGAGATCATTATTTGGAGAAATAGTGATTGTTATCCAATGTGTTGAAACATGTTTATTTCCAACGAGCGTGTTAGAAATAATAATTATTTTTTTTGTAAAATAATAAGTTTCAAAACATGTATAATTTCTAACAAGCATGTTAGATATTAAAATTATTCTAAAATAATAAGTTTTATAACCTTTATTTTCCTAACGAGCGAGTTGGAAAATATTATTTTCGTAAATAATAATGTTTAAAACATGCGTATTTTCTAACGAGCGTGTTAGAAAGTAATTATTTTAGTAAAATGTAATTAGTTTCAAAATGTTGAGAACATTTAGATTTCTAATGGGCGTATTAGAAATTAGTAATGTAAATAACAAGTTTTGAAACATGTATATCTAACGAGCGTATTAGAATTGACGACATTGAAAGAATAATGTGTCATCAAACATTTCTAATGAGCGTATTAGAAATAAGTATTTACAAAATCATAAGTTATTTTTAAACTTATATTTTTTTTCTAACGAGAGTGTTAGAAATTGGTGCTTTTGTAAAAACGAACAAGCTAGACGTTTATTTTTTCTAACGAGCGTGTTAGAAACGGCTTATTATATTTATATATGAGCCAATAAATTTTAAACGATCTTGTTTATTATATTTCTAATGGGCGTGTTAGAAATGGTTGTATATATACAAACCAATAAGTTTCAAATGTTTTGGTAATCGTTTATTTCGAACGAGCGTGTTAGAAACGGTTTAGTTATATAAGCAAAACACCACATAACGATGCGCGTACTCGTTTGTATTCTAACAAGTATATTAGAAATGGTTAGTTATTGAAACCGAATATTTTTAATATTTGGTACACGTATAGTTTCTAATGAGCGAATTAGAAAAGATTTATCATAAAAACCATATGCACGATTTATAATCGTTTATTTTCTAGCGAGCGGCTTAGAATCGGGTTTACTATGATAAACTAATTAAGATGATTGGTAATCATTTTATTTCTAACAAGCGAGTTAGATGCGGTTTTAAGTAATAAAACTATTTTCGAGTTTATGGTTTTGATCTGTAATCAAAGCGAAAACATATATAGTTTAATTTTTTAAAACAGTTGCAAAAACAAGAAATGTTTTGAACGAATAAAACATGATTTTGCAATCAGTTCGATACTTGTGTGAGAAGTATCATGTTTTGAACCATATAATAGTCTTGCGAGACTATTTAAAGGAAAACAACCCGATGTTGTTTTTGACATATATACTTGTTCGACTACTTGTGAGTAGTTAATTATAAACAAGCTTATTGTTTTGAACAATGTATTGAGGGAGTACCTTGAAACATGCCATAAGACGATATAATTGTGATTATTTCGTTAAAATATAAAGTGTTGAAGAGAATAACACTTTGAGATTTGATGTTTATATATCCTTATGAATCCGTTAAAATATATTTGTAATATATTATATATTTTTTTGGATTATCGTTTATTTTTTTTAATAATCAGGTGATTTAAAATATAATAAACGATAAATGTAAAAGGAAATTAATGATGGTATTTTTTTTCTCTTTGACGATTTACCTTCGACGGATTTAATAAGAATATTTATTTAACGGGTATGCAAGGAGTGTCTTGCAAGAACACAATGAGCGGGTTGTGATCATGACTTATGCAATAAGTCACATACCAAACATCAAACGTACAACATGATGAGCGAATCATAAAGAACGTGGCAAGTGTATTGAGATTAAATACACAAAAACGAGGTATGTCATCTAATGTTGAGAGCATCAACATGGAAATACACACTTGTGAATTTTTCAATGACTATAACATATGAAAGAAATATATGTTAAGATTGTAAATTCTTTAATAAATTTTGCTAAATTTATTGTAAGACATTACAATAGTGATGGATGTGTAGATGTTTCTACAACCATCAATGTTGTTTGACTTATATGGAGGATTTGTCCTTAGTTTTGGGAGACTTACCCAATACATGGTTTTAACGAAACAACATGGAAATGTATAAATCACTTTAGGCGCATATGTGAATGCTATGTTTTTGAGTGTCAATCTAATTGACTTTGTCTCAAGACTTTAGTGATTTTATACTAGGATTGTTCATCTTGTTGATGATGAATATGTGACTTAGATTGAGACTTATGTTTAAGTTCTTAAGAGTCAATGGTGAAGCCTTGGAGATTAAAGGCAAAATGAGTTTTGATCTTAATAGATGAAATTAACTATGGTTTTGAGACATTCCTAAAACAGAGGTTTTGGAGTGGTAAAACAAAATTTCATTATTGTGTCAAACTAAGACGTGAATGTTTGAAAGAGATAGTGCGTTATCTCTTAAGGCTGTGAAGAATCAGAATGATGCATCTTCTGTTCACATGCTAGAGTATTGGAGTCTAAAGCATGCTAGACTAATACTTGTTAATGAAACATTCAAAGTGCAAGCAATGTGGGGGAAGAGCCATTTAAGAAACACCCATAGGGGTGGAAAATGGTATTTGAGAAGTTTTCTCAAACTTCATACGAAAGGGAGAACCTTTCACCACCCCATTGGATGTTATCCAATAACACTTAAATGTGGGGGTGGCTTGCATTTGAAAATGGAGTGAATCAATCGAGTTGATTGGACTCAAATGCCAATTGGTAAGATTCAAAGTCTAGCTAACTTTGAATCACATCACCAAAGGCATTGAAACGTGTTTAGCCATGAATTGAGTTTCATGTCATTCTAAAGACGAAAAGGAAGGTTCAAAGGGTAACACCTACCTATCCTACTAGATCTATGTTTAGATCCCATGTTATAAGTCTTACGAATTGACAAGATGGCAAATTGACCAGCGAGTCAAGAACACGTTAGAACAACTTATCTCAATGCAAGATGGATCCAACAACCTAATGGTTGATAAGAGATGAAGTTGTATGGAATGAGACTAAAGCCCGTGAAAGAAAAGGGACATGAGGGAAACCTAACCTAGTTGACTGGAGATCCCAAGATCTAGGTTCAATAGGACAACTTAATCATGAACCGACGAGCAGTCACTGTGGGGGCATAGCTAAGATATATGTTTATATATAAGCTAGTATATATATGGTTATATACATATCCCCCTAAACTACAAAAGGGTGTTTAAATACGTCCTAGTCCATTCCTATAATATCCAGTGACATTGTTGAGAGGTTAAGCATAATATATGGTTTGATGATTAGTGTAAATCATAGTACACCATAATGCTTTTAATGATTTAAGATCACCTATGTTGGAGAGAAGTGTGGTCGCTTCGAATGAAATTGTGGGGCACAATTTCTAGAGCTCCCGCAGAACCAGGAAAGTGTTCCATGACCATTATTGGACACGATAATGAGGGGATGGCCAGGCTAGGGGGAGTCTTGTGTGAACGTATATTGTCGTTTACACAAACAGCCGTCAATTCAAAGACATCAAGTTCATATTGACAGCTAGTAAGCTAAGTATGCTTCACAAGGGAAGGTTCAAAGGCTTACACCCACCTATCCTATGCAAGACTCAACCGTCGAGGTTACATCGGAAATTTGTGTGTTTTTAATCGATCTCCATTCATGTGGGGGATTGTTGGAAAAATGGTAGTGGAAATTGAATTTTCCCTAATTTTGGACTTAAATAAATTTATTTATATATGTGTTGTATAAATATTTATTTATGGGTTTGTGTACTATATTGTGAGAGCATCACAACGAATCAAACTATGTCCAAAATAAAGCTAAGATGAATGAGATATCGAAGCTTGAAAGTTGTAGGTTGGAACAACCAAAGATGAGAAAATGGATTAAGTTTTGTCCCACATTGGTGGGATGACAAAACATAAAGTGGTTTATAAGGAGGAGCACTCCTTGTATATTGTTTAGCATGAGCCAAACACTAGTGGGACCCTAAAGGATGCGAAGCACCTTAACTCGTACTTGCACACGCGCGCGCGTGGCATGGGCGATGGGCGCAATGTGGCACTTTGATGGCGCACTTTGCACTTCGCATCACCGCAAGCAGCTTGAGAGTCGCCTTTGTATTTTTGACCTCGTGCGCGTGGTCTAGTACATGGCAAAACACCAGGTAGCGTCCTGGTTTCCGCGTAACAAGTGGCGCATGGGCACTAAGCCGCTTGGCGTCCGCGCGCGGATGACGTAGCTACGCATGACTATAGTGGCGCATGACCAGGTAGCACCCTGGTTAGTGCGCGTCATCTTGATCTACACGCGGCTCACGCAGCATTGGAGCAGGAGTCTGTTACAAGTCAGTTGACTTGGTCAAACCAGTCAGTTGACTTGGTCAGAGTAACTGTTTCAACTCGTCTCATAAACGAAATAGAAGTTTCGTTTGACCACTTTATTGCCTATGTAATTACTATTTATGATCCACTTATGATCATAATTAAATTCATGGCATATGTTTCAACTTTGTGAATATAAAAGTGAACCTTGGGTTCATCTTTTGACGATTGTTTTTAGAAAGAGAATTAGATATTCTCTAACTCACAAAAATAAAGAAACATGATCTCATCAAGATTGAGAGGAGTACTCTCATTTATTTCAATTCCTTTTCTTTTTCTAACATATATAAGAACACCAAAGCACCCGGTGTTATCTCGGGCTCAAGACTATCTCCGGCAGTACGACTACTGTTCCGGTTGTTGTACCCTGGGAAACAAACCGTCTGAGAGGAGGCACGGAATCTGTTTTAAGGGCCCCGTGTCAAACACGATCCTCAACCAAAAACCGTCTACAACAAGTTTGTTATTCTTGCAGCGGAGTGCTACACAAGATTGTTCGGTAGAAGTTTACTAAAGTATTCAGCTTGGATCAAGATTCGGTATATGTATTTGTTTTTATTTTCATTTACATTTAGTTTTGTAATCGGTATTGTACTATGTTATTTCCAACGAATAACGAGAGTATCGTAATTATTTCTTTTTATTATTAATTTAATAAAAATTGTGAACCCTATTTCCTACATTTGAATCCAACAACAACTAACCTTCAATCACCCACACATGCGTTCATGTTTAAATCACAAAACAGCAAAGCCATGGAAAGCTTGAAGCAAACAACAACCGACCTTCAGTGATGTTTGGTAAACAATAAGAAGGATAAAATGTAATATCATGGGTCAATTGTAATAGTTTGATATAGGGATGAGCTCGGGACGGGATCGGTACCGAACCGATACCGATCCCGACAATACCGATACCGAAAAGTCCAAAAACCCAATACCGATCCCGATACCGAACACATACGGTACGGTACGGTATCGGTTCGGTATCGGTACGGTACCGGTACGGTACCGGTATGGTATCGGTATTTTGCCTTAAAATACCGATACCGTACCGATCCCGTACCGATACCGATAATACCGAAACCGAAAATCCATAAATATGGATACCGATACCGATCCCGAAACCCCTCGGTTCGGTATCGGTTCGGTACGGTATCGGGATCGGGACGGGACGGGATCGGTATTCGGGCTTGAATGCTCATCCCTAGTTTGATAGTTAGGGTCAATTGGGTTGTTTGTGACAATTTGAAAATGGGCGGGAAAGTTAGTTATGACAGTTGGTAGTTAATCACTGTATAGCTCAGTGTATAAATAAGGGGTTATGTTGGTTAATAGAAGTTACCCGATTGTTGAGCTTATTCTTCTTGCTTCTTCTCTATCTCTCTGTATCGTCTTCTCCGGTGAGTTCACCACCATGAACCACCGTCTACCACCACTAACAACCCTAAGAGTCACATTGGTATCAAAGCCTTCCGATTCTCGGAGCTCTAATTCTGATCATTGTCATTGGATTGATTGATTCGTCGATCAATTTCTCTTCTTAATCTCGAATTGATTGATTCTTCAATCAAATTCTTCTGTGTTCTTGTCCTGTTCTTTTTCGTTTCTGTACCGGGATAATGATGCGTTTGGTTTTAGCAATAAAAAAAGATGTCAATTTCCCCGGTGCCAAAAAACTTTGATTTATCAATCCCAAAACAGTGGTTTGGGGGAAACGATTGATTTTACTAAAGCCTCATTGACAAGGTTTAAAATTTATAAAGTACACAATAATTACTTTAGAAACTAAAACCAACACATAGGCAGAGAACCTGACATGCATAGTATAGCCTCTAGGGTAAGTATTGAGTATCGTATTCCATAGTTCACACTTTCCCCTACTCAACCTTTCATCATTTAATTGATCGGGTTTTAAAAAGAAAATAAAACGGAGGGGTTCTTTAAAAGAAAGATAGTTTTGAAAAAGGTTTTGGTTTTATAAAAGATAAGATAAAATAAAATAGTAGATAGATATGCACATCTCGGGGCCCTCCGTATAAGTAGTTAAGTTTATTATTGAGATTAATAATTTAAATTAATTAATTGTGCGGAAGACGATAGTGGTCTTGAAGTGTTGACTCCTTGATAGAGAAGCGGAGGCGACTACTGAGTAGAATGCAGAACCTCTCCAGCGTGCGTCCACCTAGGGTACTCCACCAGGGCCTCGCGTATAGCGGGCTCCTCAAACCGTAGTCAAGTCTCTGGTCCTCGAACCAGGACACCGTACGCCTCCCTTAGTTCTCGCATTCTGTACCGAAAGGTCTCTTTATCCTGGCAACATCGGATCCCCTAATAGGCTAACAATCATGAAGACCGAATGATCTCTCTTACGGTTGTCTCAGGAAATCGGGCCCCATTGGTTGACAGTGTTGTACTAACGAAAGCTAGATAAAGAATCTTTATTTTATTTATCATTTAGGTGACACCTTATTATTTATTGATCAATTAAATATAAAGTTGGTTTAAATAAATGATGATTTTATTAGCCAACCCATAACCTCCCGAACTGAATGAAATTCATAACAAAGGCGGCACATAATCATAAAGGCGTGCAATCCGGAGATCACTGGTGCGCCCGTAAGGAAACCATCCTTTGCCTAAAAGATCATTCAATCATCTGGTAAGAACCAGAAATGTGTCACTCAGAACCTGGTTTGGATATCAGAAGCCCGAAGGATCTGTCTCACTACCGGGGCCTAGCCTTGTTGGGTGTGTTAGGATGGCCATAAGGCCTCCCATAAGACCCCAAGACCTCTGGAAGACTCTTGGAAGTCGACCAAAGAAGGCTTAAGTCAAGTTTTAAAGGGATAAAAGGGATGAACAAAATGGTGGGGGTTAGCTTGCTATTTATAGAGCTCCAGGGGCAACACGGCCGTGCCATAGAGTGTCAAGGACGTGCTCGTTGTCTCACGTACGTTCTGTAGCTGCATGGAAGACTCTTGTCTGTACTTTTGGTCTGTGCACGGGAATGCCAGTGTAAGTGGCACGGACGTGCCTAAGCTATTGCTTCTGATTTCTTGCTCTCCAAGTTTGCTGCGTTGTTCTCTCGCGTGTAGGACCTTCGTGCAGGTGAGCATGGGCGTGCTTGGTCACCCCAAGGCTGATTTTAGAATTGTTTAAGTCCCGGGATTGTCTTCAAAACATACAGTGAACTGGCTGAAAGTCTCGTATCATAAGGAATCTCCGGATTTTGCCTGTTTTTACCCGGAAATCCTCTGTTTCCGTCTCGGAGCTCCATTTTCCTGATAAATACAAATAGGAACGAATTAAGTATCAAATATTAACAATATGACCTTAATTGTATCCTATTATGAGACTGTTTATGCCCGTTTTATATGTTAATTTTGTGAGTTATCAGTTAATCATTAAGATTAATCCATTCCATTCCTTGATTTATCTGTTCCAATTCGTTTATGTGCCGGATTAATCATCAAGATTAATCCATCCCATTCTTTGTTCGACTTGTTCTAATTCGTTCTTTCAAAAAACCTGCATAGTAATAGTAATAGTAATAGTAATATAATAGTAATAGTAATAGTAATAGTAATTAGTAATTAGTAATTAGTAATTAGTAATTAGTAATTAGTAATTAGTAATAGTACTAGTACTAGTACTAGTAATAGTAATAGTAATAATACATTCACCATCACAAATATGACTACCACTCGAAGCCAGTCCGAGTTGGAAAAAACTCTTAAAGATCATGAAACCTCATTACTCAGATTTGATGCATTTGTTGGGAAAACAGAGAAAATTTTTGAAAACATTCATCAATTACTGAATACCATTGCAAATAATAAATCCAATGTTAATAACCAATCTTCCAGTCAAGGTCCAAACCATCAAGAAGTCAGTACTGGTAGTCAGAACTCAAGAACAGAACGATTGTATAGGTTAGGGAAGATTGAATTCCCTAAGTTTGATGGCAATGAGGTGGAAGATTGGATTTGTAGGTGTGATCATTTCTTTGATGTTGATGATACACCAGAATCTTTTATGGTGAGATATGAAGCAATTAATTTGGAAGGAAAGGCTATGAAATGGCATGCAGCCTTTGTCAAGGATTTAACTAAACCTATTGCTGAGGTTACTTGGTCAGAATATACCAATAACATCATTGACATGTTCTCAACTAATCAGGTCAATGATGCTATAGGTGAACTAGTTGCTACTATTCAGACCGGAAATTTCGATGAATTTTGTGAAAAAATTTGATGAAAAACTGTTAAGGGTTACAATTTCTGAGGAATATGTTGTAAGCCTTTTCCTTAATAATTTGAAACTTGAATTGTCTGGGCCTGTAAGATTGTTTGAACCCAAGAATATGAAAGAAGCTTACAAGTATTCAAGAAAGCAAGACTTGGCCAATAAACTCCTTTCTTCCAAACCTAAAACCTATTCATACCAAGTAGGAAAATACTACCCTAACCCTACACCAATTTCCACTTACAAACCATTAACTTCTACTTTCAAACCACCCCTGAACCCCACTCATTTACCCATTTTACGCACTCCACCTGCATACCAGAAACTTAATACCAATAAAAACAGATTTAACCTGCATAGTAATAGTAATAGTAATAGTAATATAATAGTAATAGTAATTAGTAATTAGTAATTAGTAATTAGTAATTAGTAATTAGTAATTAGTAATTAGTAATTAGTAATTAGTAATTAGTAATAGTACTAGTACTAGTACTAGTAATAGTAATAGTAATAATACATTCACCATCACAAATATGACTACCACTCGAAGCCAGTCCGAGTTGGAAAAAACTCTTAAAGATCATGAAACCTCATTACTCAGATTTGATGCATTTGTTGGGAAAACAGAGAAAATTTTTGAAAACATTCATCAATTACTGAATACCATTGCAAATAATGAATCCAATGTTAATAACCAATCTTCCAGTCAAGGTCCAAACCATCAAGAAGTCAGTACTGGTAGTCAGAACTCAAGAACAGAACGATTGTATAGGTTAGGGAAGATTGAATTCCCTAAGTTTGATGGCAATGAGGTGGAAGATTGGATTTGTAGGTGTGATCATTTCTTTGATGTTGATGATACACCAGAATCTTTTATGGTGAGATATGAAGCAATTAATTTGGAAGGAAAGGCTATGAAATGGCATGCAGCCTTTGTCAAGGATTTAACTAAACCTATTGCTGAGGTTACTTGGTCAGAATATACCAATAACATCATTGACATGTTCTCAACTAATCAGGTCAATGATGCTATAGGTGAACTAGTTGCTACTATTCAGACCGGAAATTTCGATGAATTTTGTGAAAAAATTTGATGAAAAACTGTTAAGGGTTACAATTTCTGAGGAATATGTTGTAAGCCTTTTCCTTAATAATTTGAAACTTGAATTGTCTGGGCCTGTAAGATTGTTTGAACCCAAGAATATGAAAGAAGCTTACAAGTATTCAAGAAAGCAAGACTTGGCCAATAAACTCCTTTCTTCCAAACCTAAAACCTATTCATACCAAGTAGGAAAATACTACCCTAACCCTACACCAATTTCCACTTACAAACCATTAACTTCTACTTTCAAACCACCCCTGAACACCACTCATCTTTATTCATGCCTTAACTGGAGTATCATCCTTTTCCACTATGCAAGTAGTTGGTAACATTAGTACAAGAACCTTATAAATCGTCACAGATTCAGGCTCAACTCATAACTTTTTGGATGAGAAATTAGCATTGAAACTTAACTGTAAGCTTGATGAAACTAGGGCAATGAAGGTAGGGGTGGCAAATGGTGTGCCACTAGTTTGCAAAAAGATTTGTAGGAACTTTGAATGGCAAATGCAGGGCTTATGGTTTAAGGCTGATGTGTTAGTGATTCCTTTGGCAAGCTATGACATGGTGTTGGGTATACAATGGCTTTTACCTCTTGGGGATATAGTATGGAATTTCAAAGACTTAACCGTGAAGATTAACGTGGGCAATAAGACTTATCAATTGAAGGGTAGTCAAAACAATAAACTATCTCTATGTTCCATTGAAGTGATGCATCAGTTATTGACCAGGGAAGGACAGGTGGTACAAGGAAATTTGTGCAGTATGATGAACGGTGAAAAAGAGCAATTTCAGCACAAAACTTTAGTCACGGAAACTGTAAGTACAAAAGCCATTGATTTACTTTTAAAAGATTTTAATGATGTGTTTGAGACCCCTAAAACATTACCACCTCATAGGGTTTATGACCATAGAATCATTCTTAAAGATGAATCTATAACAATCAGTCAAAAGCTCTATAGATATCAACTTGCCCAAAAAGATGTCATTGAAAATATGACAAAAGAACTGTTGGATGTTGGGGCCATCAAGGATAGTACCAGTCCATTTGTTGCCCCTGTTGTTTTAGTAAAGAAAATGGATGGAAGTTGGAGGATGTGTATTAACTATAGGAAGTTAAATGATGCTACAATTAAAACTGGTTTCCCTATTCCATTGATTAAGGATTTATTGGATGAATTAGGGGGTTCTACTATCTTTTCTAAGTTGGATCTTATATCAGGATATCATCAAATCAGAATGTTTTCTGATGATATCCATAAAACAGCTTTTAAGACACATGGGGGATGTGACATCCGTCACTTTTTATTTATAATAATAATAATAATAATAATAATAATAATAATAATAATAATAATAAAAATAATAATAATAATAATAATAATAATAATGTTGATCACATTTTTAAACTAAACCCACACCATAACCCAAACCATCCTTAACCAAACCCACTAACCCAACTACTTTTATTGTGTTACCCAACCCATCAAGAAGCCCAAGACACCAGGCCCATCAGACATGGCCCAGCCCCTTCCCTTTTTTTTCGTTTTAAATCAAAAAAAAAGGTGCCTACCCCGGGTTTCGAACCGGGCACCTTCCAGACAACACCCACACATCAACACCAACTGAGCCAAGGCTCATACCTGTTTGAATCCCAACTTAAAATGTATTTATACCCACTTTCGCGTCCCTTTTTCTTCTCCCCTTTGAGCTGTTACGCGACACAGCAGATATGAATTTGAAATTCATGTCTTGACCAACTTAATTCCCACTTTAACTCATAATTGATTCTAAATGGTAAGAATACACGATTATCGGCCTCATCCAACCTCAATTACACGCTAATTACCAATTATCTTTGACCAATTAATAATTATACGCGTCATGATTGATTCAAGGTCAACGATTACCAAATCGAACACCAAGCCCTTTCCCTATAAATTGAACCTTGGCACAGCATAACAACTCGCTCATACTCTCTTCTCCATCTCCAATTCTTCTCCAATCTCACTGTTATTATCAATCTCCTCGTTGTTTGACTTTTGGCTTTGACCAAGCATTCATCAACGAAACAACACTGTGAGTCCAATAATTATTGTGGGTTTTTATCTTCGGCATCCACACATCAATAGCCCTAAGGTTAATTGGGTTATTGATGTGTGGATTGATCAATTTGAAAATTAGGGCTTGTATGAATGTATTTGGGGAAGAACATTCAAACGCGTTTAAATATATATTTAACAAACTGAAACCAAACACAACCACTGGTCTGGACCAAGTGGTTGTGCCTGGTACTCTTGAACCAGACTGCAAGGGTTCGAGTCCCACAAGCATCACCTTATATTCTTTTTTTTTTTTTCAAAGCTTAACTCATATATATATATATATATATATATATATATATATATATATATATTCATTTATATATTTAAAATTCATTTTAAAATACCAAAACCCTTTTATAAATTCTACAAAAATTATATTACGTTAATCTGATGAAAAAGTCCAACACCCAATTTTTAGTTTTCTGAAATTTATTTATTTAATATTTATAATAAATAAATCAAGTTTATTCCATTTTATTTATAAAATTCCATTAAAATATCAAAACGATCTTATTAATTTCCACAAAAATTATTTTAAGTTTTTATAACATTAAGCTTTTCAGAAATGATTTTTATTTCCGAAAAATCATTTATTTAATATTTTTAATCAATTTTTGTTAGTTTTAATCATAATTAAATCATAATAAATCCAATTTTTATTATTTTTGCACCAAAATTTTATAAAATTTATTTTTAAATATTTAGAACAGAAAAATGATTTTTAAAACAATATTTCTTTAATTTTAGTATTTTTGAATATTAAAGTTAAATTTTGACAATTTGTGATAAATAGATTTAATAATCTATTTTAAAGAAAATAATTTTATAAAAATTATTTTTACACTTTAAACACATTCTTGTGACCATCTTAAATTTAAATTTCATAAAAAGATTTTTGGTTATTTATTTACTAAATTTCTCTCAATTGGCGAATATTTTTAATAATAATCAAACAAACATTTATCCCCAATTCGAAGCCCTAGAAATACATGTATCCTAGAGTTATTTCCCTTACACATTATCAATTACTTTAGGTTAATCATTTGGGAGTAATCTCAATTCATATTTCGTTGTCCAAGTTCAAATTCAAGTGATTACGTGAACTGTGAGTATTCCTACCCCTTTTTGCTTTTATTCATTTTTGGGGTGTTACATGTACACTATTACAAACTCAAATACAAGTTTACATTTTCACAATACAATTCTAGTACTATGTGCATTGCTTACAACGTGCTTTATGCTTAGACAATACATGTGAATTACATTTGTACTTAGTGAAATCATTAACATGGTACAAGCCGACCTTAACATTGGATAGCGCTATTTGGATTGACAACCCGCCTAGATTGATTCTCCCCCTTTTTCATCGGAGAATCCGTGGCCAGTGTTAAGTTATCATCCATTTATTGGTTGAGTACACTTCAGTTCATACAGTACATTATACAGTCACAGGGTTGATTTCGCTCATTTGT
Source organism: Ambrosia trifida (assembly GCA_028751855.1). Classification (NCBI taxonomy): domain Eukaryota; kingdom Viridiplantae; phylum Streptophyta; class Magnoliopsida; order Asterales; family Asteraceae; genus Ambrosia; species Ambrosia trifida. Next base: position 62,232,765 of record CM054127.1, read on the forward strand.
ATGATACATAGTTTACATAATTGCACTGTAGCTTGCACTTGAATTGTATAACTTTTTAACCTACTATATATATCAAATCTAGGAATGCTCACCAACATTTCATATGTTGACCAAACCTATTTTTGTACATGTTTCAGGTGCAGTTTGATCTAGTGCTTTAGCAAGAGACATTTAGTGTTCTATTTCAATTCAGTTATTTCAATATTTACATTTCATTTAGACAATGTAATTTCCATTTCCATGTAAGACAATTTTGATTATTCAATAATATTTACATTTTAGTACCATGAGCTTTTGAACAATCGTCACTACGTGGCACCTCGATGATTCCGCCATCGGTTGGGGTGTTACAGGGGACACTTTGAATTTCTGGTGATGCCATTTGGTTTAACAAATGCACCAGCCACATTTCAAGCCCTCATGAATCATACATTTAAAACAATGTTGAGGAAGTCAGTGTTGGTATTTTTTGATGATATATTAGTCTACAGCAAGTCATTAGACCAACATTTGGATCATTTAAGAGAGGTATTGAGAATTCTTAGGAAAAACCAACTATATGCCAAGATGTCAAAGTGTTCTTTTGGTGGTGGGACTTTTGAATATCTAGGACACATTATTTCTGGGCAAGGAGTGGCAACAGACCCAAAGAAAATAGAAGCTATTCAAAACTGGCCTCAACCCTCAACTGTGAAACAATTAAGAGGATTTTTGGGTCTTTTAGGGCATTACAGGAGGTTTATAAGGTCCTATGGTATTTTGGCTAAACCACTAACCAATCTACTAAGAAAGGACAATTTCATTTGGACTGATGAAGCAACAGCTGCTTTCAACAGTCTCAAACAAGCTCTTTGTGAACCACCAGTTTTGGCTTTGCCAGATTTCAATAAGACCTTTGTACTAGAAACAGAATGATAAGATTGTGGTGGGAAAATATTTGGATTTACAAAAAGACATTATCTCTCTTTTCCATGACTCGGCAATGGGTGGACACTCAGGGGTCCATGCAACTATTCAGAGGGTTCAAAGTACGTTCAAATGGAGAGGATTGAACAAACAAGTAAGGCATTTTATGAGGCAATGTCACATTTGTCAGAAGTCCAAATCTGAAAATGTGGCTTATCATGGACTCTTACAACCACTACTCATTCCAAAAAGTGTCTTTTCAGACATTTCAATGGATTTTATCAGTGGATTTCCTAAGGTGCAAGGTAAGAACTTTAACCGGTTATTGTGGATAGACTCACTAAATATGCACACTTTTTGGCCATTGCACACCCTTATTCAGCAGAAACAATACCTCAACTGTTTTTGGATAACATTTTTAAACTTCATGGTTGGCCCCAGGCCATTGTTTCTGATAGGGACCCTGTGTTCCTAAGTAATTTCTGAACTATTTACTAAACTTCATGGGGTGCAATTGGCCATGTCTACTGCATACCATCCTCAATCTGATGGACAGACTGAGGTGGTGAACAAGTGCATAGAGTCTTATTTGAGGTGTATGACCCTTAGACATCAATCCAATTGGCTGAAATGGTTATCATTAGCTGAGTGGTGGTACAATACCAACTACCATTCATCCCTTAACATGACACCATTTCAGGCCTTGTATGGCTACCCACCTCCTCTATTCATCCCTTATGTTCACAAAGATTGCCCTATTGAGTCTATGGATCAACTATTGTGTACGTGAAAGGAAATAGGTCACTCAGAAATTAAAACAGTCATTAATCAAGGCTCGACATAGAATGAAACAATTAGCAGATCACCACAGAACAGATAGGGAGTTTCAAGTAGGAGACTTTGTCTACTTGAAGTTACACCCCTATTGCCCGAACTCATTAAGGGTGCAGAAGTATAATAAGCTAAGCCCTAAATATTATGGACCATTCTTACACTGAAAGAGTGGAAAAGGTTGCATATAGGTTGGACTTACCTGAGGAATCTCAAGTACACCCTGTTTTCCATGTCTCTCTGCTTAAGTTGGCAAGAGGTCCTCTGTCCAACATTATTCCCCTGCCTCAGCAACCTAGATTCCAATTTGTTCCTGAAGTTGTATTGGATCGAAATATGGCCAGAAAAAGAAACCGAGTGGGTGTGAATGTGTTAGTCAAATAGAAGGATTTACCTGCTTTGGAAGCCTCATGGGAGGATATGGAGGATATGGAATTGAGGTTCCTTGATTTGAATTTTGGGACAAAATTCCTAAAATGGGGGGAATATTGATGTGTGGTAAACAATAAGAAGGACAAAATGTAATATCAGGGGGGTCAATTGTAATAGTTTGATAGTTAAGGGTCAATTGGGTTGTTTGTGACAATTTGAAAATGGGCGGGAAAGTTAGTTGTGACAGTTGGTAGTTAATCCGTGTATAGCTCAGTGTATAAATAAGGAGTTATGTTGGTTAATAGAAGTTACCCGATTGTTGAGCTTATTCTTCTTGCTTCTTTCTCTATCTCTTTGTATAGTCTTCTCCGGTGAGTTCACCACCGTCTACCACCACTAACAACCCTAACCGTAACATTCAGTCATAGAAACAACAACAAAGAAGCAAGCCATCGAAAGTATAGGGGCCAAAAACGTAAAATGCTCCAGCATTACAAATTAAGATAGATACTGAGCGACGGGTAGAACCATGCAGTAATACACGAAGTGTAAAACACAATGCATAAGACACAATGCTCTCCACACAAATTGTAAAACACAATGCTTTTAACTTGGTTCGGAACAAAATTTACGTCAAAATGTGACCAACTAAAAGCACTCATAAAATAAGCATGAATTATATTAACATCACTCCTTTTCTAAAAGAAAAAAAAAAGTTTATGTCGAAACGTAGACCAATTCCTATTTATAACGACACATATGTAAAAATAAAATATTTACAAAATCAAATATATAACAACCTTCCGGTAAATACAAATGCCATAAAATTTGAGCTATAAATATGTTGATATCAATAAATACAAAATAGGTAATCAGGAAGAAAAATAAAAATTAACTTAGGTAAAATAAAATCAAATATTAAAAATAAAAATTATAGAGGATCTTGTGGTTCATTTTTGTAACTACCCATCACAAATTAGTAAATGCCTCCATCCAACAATTAATCAAAACCCTTGACTCTATTCTGCCGTCTTCCTTCTTTAGAAGTTTTCTTACCCTTTAATTTTCTCTTTCTTTTCTTCTCACCTAATTACTATTATTCTCCCTCTTAGGGATAAGGTTTGCTTAATTTTTCACCCAAAATTATTTTGAGCTAATTCATCTCTCTGGTTCTTAGACGGGTTAAACTAAACCATCTCTCTCTCTCTCTCTCCCCCTACCACCGGCAAAACACCAAGCACCACCTCCGCCAACAACTACTGTAACCTCCACAACCATCTCCGGCAATGACCTTAGCAACCGCAACCACGACCACAACTATCCCCACCATCTCCTTCCTCTTCGATCAACATCGCTTAATAAACCCAATCGCCGACGCGAAAAAGCCACATGCATCAAGTGATCTAACACGCTAACCACCGCACGAATAACCACTAAGTCACAGTCGTCACTAGTTTCATCTCCTGCCTCGTATTCATAGGAAAGTTAGTCTACCACCGCCGCCCCTTGACTGCAACCGCTGCTATGTCATCGTCTCAGAGTTGAAACCACGTAACAACCACCGGCCCCACCACCATAGCTCTAGCCAGACGGATACACCACAAAAACACACCGGCGGCCAGAAAGCAGCGATCTACAACTCTCCCAACCTCTATTTTTAGAGAGATGAGGGGAAAACCATTGGTTATAAAGAAACAACCCAAGAAAACAGCAACCGGAGTCACCGGTCAACAACACGCAAACATGGGTTACACAAAGGAAGCATTGATGCATTTAGTGATTGTATTGAGAGAAACAGTTTTAGTCCTCTTACAATGAAAGTTGCAAATTTTGTATATATATATATATAATATAACAATTAATAATTAAATTTAAATTTATATATGTAGTAACTTTTGAATAAATAAAAATATCTTTATTTTTAAGTAAGGTTATACTATATTTTGATCATTTTTAAATATTAACTAATTATAATATTATCCGGTTCGACCGGTTGAACCGGTCCGACTAGTGGACCAGGAGAATTACCGGTTTGATGTTCGATCCGGTTCTGAAAACATTGGCCAAAATCCATTTCCTTTATTTTCTTATAGCATTATGTTAGCTAATGTAACGAGTGAGATTATTCACGCTCTACAGTGGTATTTTGGTCTATATCGGTTCAACTTAATTCGATTCGGTATTTACACTTGGTTTGGTAACGATAGGGTATAGCAACTGAAAGAGTTATAACCAAGATCTAAAACCCTAAAAGCGAACACGAGTACTGATGTTGATTGGTCAGTATCGGTTCGGTTCGTCATAGTACCATTACCATACCATTGTCGGTTTCAATGAATTTTATACCATCATGTTGAGAATACCATAAAAACCTATATGGTGCTATATTGTGGCTGTTCAGATGGTATCGGTTTGGCTTCTCACCGTAGAGAAAAAAATCAACTATATTTGACGTATACAAGTAAAACTTTTTATCAATTCGTAGATAGAAATAAGCATATGAAAATAATATGTTCGCAAATAAAAAAGGTAAGCACATCAAAATAGTAAAATAGTATGTTCCTTCTTATCATCAGTTGATTGATTTTGAACATCAGCATCTCTCACCTCTTCCATGTCTTCCTCTGATTCTTTTTTACCAGATATTAAGCACTCTACATCTATACCGCTAATGAGCGGGGTAATGATTGTTTAATAATGTGCCCAATTGTATGTTTTTGATGTGTTTTTGAGGATTAAATGTAATGAATAAGATAATGACGCAAAGTTGGATTGTTTCAGGTTTAATGGCAAAAATTGGAAGAAAATGACCGGTTTTGATGACACTTAGTGATCAAGTGTGAAGCTTCGAAGATATCGAGGTGTTCGGGAGCTAAGTTGGAGTTAGAAGGGTGTTTGGATAGAAGAAATGAGAATTCAAGATGTTTAGATGAAGTTACAAGTATAAAGATAAAGGAAATCAACAGGGAAAATTTACTTCATAGCCTACGGTTACAAACCGTAGGGTACGGTTGGGTTAAAGGCACCGAGAAGAATCAAGTCAGCAGCTAGGATCCGTAGGTTACTAATCAGAACTGTATGCCACGGTCTATGAAAGAAAAAGGAGTAGGGAATGTGAACCCTAGGCTACGGCTCACAGCAGCCTACGCCTACAGCGTAGAGGAGCAATTTTAGGAAAGTTGTTTATTATGTGATATAAAAGCTATATTTTCAACCGTAATGCTTCTTGGTCGTTTCGAGTCGAAAAATATCATCTTTGGAAAGGTTTTTAAGCAACAATCATCAACAATCAACATCAATTAATCATCTATTCGATTGGGATCAACATGTTAAGCTATAATTCTACATCTTTTGTGTTATTTCTTATTACCATGAGCGGCTAAACACTTTTGTAACCACCTCTGTGTGCATGGTTCGTTTGTGAAACCTTTAAACTTGTTTGATTTGGTAGTTGGGATTGCTTTTCATTCGTTTGAAGAATATTTGTGGTTTTAATCATTTAAACAATTCATGTGTGTTGCAATTACTTATCTTTTATCATTCGCATTCGGTTTTTTTGCATCGTGAGCAGTTTGATTATCGGGTGGGTAATTGATACATGTGGGTTGGTAATTGAATTGTACAGGTTATTGTTAAAAACTTGTGTTTAATTATCACTTGAATTGAAGCCGTTAAACAAAGCATGTCTATGTGGTATCCTGTTATTTAACCAGGTTTAGGTGAATCATTGAACCGGAAACTCGAAGGGGGATACTTCTTCTCATCATTGTTTACGACTTTTCAAATCGATCCATTTTCTGAATTTCAATTCAACAACAAAGTAATCAGGTTTTAGTTTCATAGCTAGCATACAAAACTTCAACTATCCACCAATTCTCTGTGGAAACGACTCACTTCCATTATACTATATTTTCACTTGTTTTTGATTGACCAAACGACATCGATCAACCGCTGGTTTCTTCAAAACTCTGTTCAGAACGTTGTTCACCAGCTGATGATTTACTTTCTTCATTTGAACCCTTTTCAGCAGTCATTGAGCGTGAACTGGAGATTTGACTTTCCTAACTTGAGCTCTCTTCAACTCCACTGCTACTTTCTTCTAAACTCTAAACAGTGATTGAAGATTCTTCTTTATCTCCATTCTTCAACACTTAAGCGAAACATGTTGTCCCACCTTGGCTGTTTATTGAATTCCAGTCATAACCCGCATCGGCATGTATAACCAAAACTCTCGTAGCATCTGTGATTGTTGGAACAAATTGAATTGCAGAAGTAAACGGAACCACAACTTTTTCTTGAATAGCATTTATATAGTTTTGTTGTCTATTTTGGTTCGTCTGATATAATTTCTCATAAAACGCCCACGGATTACATCCCGTCACAACTAGTTGTTGTGCTTGTTGTTGACTAACTGGTTGTGGTTAAGAAAGATAAGCCCACAGGTTACATCTAGACACAACTAGTTGTTGCGGTTGTTGACTAGTTGGTTATGGTTGTGAAAGATAAGCCCATGGGTTACATCATGACACAATTGGATGTTGCGGTGCCGATTTTGATTGCGGTTTACTAATATAAGCCCATGGGTTTGTCATTTCTCCTTTCTAATTTTTTATTTTTTATTTTACATTTCAATTTTTTTTAGATTTCATTTTTTTTTCAAAAACAACAGGATAATGAGGCGCTAGTAAGAAAACGGACAACACACTGTCAAAGCTAGTCAACCCAATGTTCAACACTTAGAAAATTTCCTAATAACTGGCTTGTAAGTGTATGGAAGGATTTCTTAGCATTTGAGACTAAAACCACATGTATAGACCTAAAAGTTGATGAGAACAAGGCGTATGAAAGGCAAAACACACATATGAGAGCCAGACATTGGAGGATTCAATATGTATGAGAGAAACTAGGCGTATGAGGGTCCCAACACTTAGAACACAATTTAAAGCTTTTAAAGCAATAGTGGAACTTGAATCAAGAAAGCGTAGAGTGGCACTTCGTACAACTAGAGGTGAAGAATTTTTTTTTTCTAAGAAATTATCTCCTTTCTATGAAACGCTTGGAATCCATCTTGAACTAATGGCACCTTATACTCCAGAGCAAAATGAAGTGGTGGAGAGGAAAAGTCACACTGTCCAAGATATGGCAAACTATATGTTACAATTAAAGAACCTGGGCAATGAACCCCAAGCCGAGGTTGTAGCTATTTTCTACATTCTCAATGTTGCACCCACTACAGCGGTCCAAGAGAAAACCCTATACAAAGTATGGTATGATCACAAGTCATCCGTAAGTCATTACATATTTTAGGGTGTGTTGCTTATACTCTCAAACCAAAACAACTTGGAAAGAAGTTGGATGCGAAATCAATTAAGTGCATCATTGTTGTTAGAAGTAAATAATCAAGACAATCAAAATATTACTAGAGTCAAACCGAAAAGTCAAAGTCAAAGTGAAAGTAAAGGCGCAAAATTAGAAAGGTTGCATCTATAGTTGTGTTAGTTATTGGAAGGGTCACGTCGGTTATTATAGTTGTTAATTAATCGCCTATGTTGTAAGGGTATAAATACCCAACTATGTGTCATTTGTAAAGTGTGTGGAAATAATATTAAGTGTGTGCATATTATCGATCATTTCCGACCCTCTGTTTCTCTAAACGAGTCCCTGCACATCAATATGTGCATACTCAAACATGTTCATCTGATAACCAAGTATGATTCGCTAAATAGGGAAAGATTCGAACATGGCATCAGTGCACACGGTTAAGAAATCCTGGAAGAAGACGAACAAGAAACCTGTGACCGAAAGAAATGATCCCCTGTTTTGCGAATAGAACATAGAAGTCAATACGAGAAGAAATCGGCTATCAAAAGAAGATCAAATAAATGCAGTCTCCATCAAGAAATCCTCTGTTTTGGGAATCAAACACAAAAACGGATTCAGAGTCAATTAAACTTCGATTCAGACCACGCTGCCATCATTAAACAGTTACAAAGAATGAAGGTTACGCCCATAACCGGTTATAAAGGATTCATCGGAGAAACGGATAAGACCGGCGAAACTCCTGTGTTGGCAGAAACGAACCGTTTTAATCACAAATCATCATATAACGGTTTTTAACCCTCTCCCTTAGTCATATATCACAAGTTAGTTTCATTCCAAATTCTCTCTAATTTCAAATCCTGGAACAACCCCTGTGATCACCAAATCGAATACAAAATTGTTGTTCTTAGAAATCAAAATTGTTTTTTTATACTCTGTTTTTCAAGGACGTTTTTTGAACTAATATTTTAATAAAAAAATCTCAGAAACTTTCAAAGTTTTATTTTCAAAGGGAAGATTGTGTTTCAAAAACAAAAGTATAACAAAAATTTTGGAATGTTTTTTTTTTTAATTTGAATTCTGAAAAAAAAATAGTTTTTGTACTGTTACGTATTCGAATCAGTTTAAAAAAGATAACTGTAATCTGATTAGCAACATCAGATTACTACAAAGATTTTTAAACGAATCATAAGTGAGTTCGTTTCAAACAGATTATAAGGGAATATTGAGTTAATTGATTTTGTGGGTAGATTGACTTTTTTTGAAAGTCAACACATCATTTTAAAAGACACAGATATATTGGCGTTTATTAAAAAAGGAGGCTCAATATATATGTCTTAAAATAAAGTCAAACAAATTTGACTTTAGTGTTATCGGAGGACTATAAAAAAAGGGGGGGATAACCAAATTTTTAAAGAAACTATGATTTAGAAAAAAAAAACATCAAGAACAGATGGTTTGATTTGCTTGACAACCGAAAAACCCCAATATTTGGTTTTGATTTGTCCTGCAACCGAAAGCCCCGTTACTGTTCTCGACACGCAACAATTGGTTTGATTTGTTAGACGACCGAAAGACCCAGTTAGTAGGTTTTGATTCGTCTTACAACCGAAGACCCCGTTATTGTTGTGATAATAAGAATAGATGGTTTTGATTCGTTACAAACGACCGAAAGACCCCGTACTATTCTCGAAAATAAAGAAATTCGATCAAGGAAGAAATTGATAAATAGCAGTCTAGCAGAGAATTTATCAAATCCAGTGGTGGTCGAAAGACAAGAAGGTTCTCACCAAACAAGAAAGAAGACGATGGAGTGCAAAGATTTGATCATTATAACTCAGAAAAGATAGCGGCGAAGAAGGATATTGAAAAAGAAGCCAATAGTGTGTTTCATCCAGATTATTGTAGAAGTGTATTCCGGAAAGCGCATCCCATTGGCAGGTGGCCAGAAGAAGATGCAAGAGTGATCAGAATGATCATTAGAATACAAGCAATGGAAGGAAACAAGGCTTTCAATCATACGCTACTAAAGTTCAAGAAGATGACAGAATAGATGAACAAGAACATAAACGAGTTTAAGATTATCTTGATTAGGGGCGTGAATGTTAGAAGTAAATAATCAAGACAATCTTAATATTACTATGATATTACTTGAGTCAAATAGAAAAGTCAAAGTGTAAGAAAAGGCGCAAAATTAGAAAGGTTGCGTCTATAGTTGTGTTAGTTATTAGAAGGGTCACGTCGGTTATTATAGTTGGTTAATTAACCGCCTATGTTGTAAGGGTATAAATACCCAACTATGTGTCATTTGTAAAGTGTGTGGAAATAATATGAAGTGTGTGCATATTATCGATCATTTCCCACCCTCTGTTTCTCTAAACAAGTCCCTGCACATCAATATGTGCATACTCAAATATGTTTCATCCGATAACCAAGTATGATTTGCTAAATAGAGACAGATTCGAACAATTGTTGGGTACAGCCCCAATTTTAAAGCTTTTCGCCTATTTAACCCCGCACAGCAGTCTATTATTACTCGCAATGTTAGGGTAGTTCGTTGAGCTAGGAGATTTGAGTGCCCATTATTATATGGGTGGAATTGGGTTAAATGAAGTGACACAATCATATTTTATGATGGTTGGATGATGGTGTTAATACTTGAAGGTTTCTAAAAAAGTACCCACTAAATTTCACATGGCAAGCCCATTTCCTTTGTTTTAGATTTAGTTCTATAGATCATTATTTACATTTTTATTGTCATTTCATTGTATGCATTTTCATTAACTAAGTAAATTACATAAGGATATTAGGTAGGCGGGCAACAAGCTGCGCCGCCACCCCTTTTTGAATAGAAAATCTCAATCTGCTAAAAACAAAACCCCGCCCTTGGGGGTGGAAAAGTTGTGCACTACTCGCTGAACCGGAACCAAAAACCGCACCGCCTCCAGTGCCAATGAACCGAACGTGTCGAAGGCCAAGGGAACGAAAACATGTTGATTATCTTCACATGCTTTAGCATGCTTTTCCACTTTCTTGGATTCAGCTCTCATGACCGCTTGCCCGGCCACAAACCCACTATCCCGAAGCCCAGCAAGGGGGGACACCCCGGTAAGATCAACACACGCATGTTTCCCGCCTTCCCAACCAAAAACTAAGACGCTCGCTGGGCGCAAGGTGGACCTTCCCTCCGCGGGGTTTATGAGAAAATTAACTGACGCCTCTTTTCTTGCGGAGATGCAAGCTCTTCTAAGGATGTTTGCCAAAGCATCCCGGACAAAATCGTGCCGATATTTAAACCCTGGCAATTCCTTTCAATGTAACGCATGTTCCCCATACTTATTAAGGCATGCTTTGCGGCAGACCGAGCATTTTTCATCATCGGGGAAAATGGGTATCATCAGCCGGTATTTAAAGATTGCTCTGTACTCTACTGCCGACATCCATTTCCCCAAGCCTTCGATAGGTAACACAGTAAGGAAGTCCTGGGCGTGAGGCTTTTGTAGGCATTCCAAGACGGCCTTCTGACGGACGGACAGACGAAAATCCTCCTCCAAACTTTGTGCGATTCGGTAATAAAGAGCATTCGCCAGAGTTTTCTGTGGCTTTTTGGGGGTGGTGTCCTTATTAAAGAAACCGCCAATATCAAAGTCAGGAAGGGATCGTTGTAAAAGGTCAATAGCACCAGAATAATCCGTGTCAACGTGAGCAGCCTCACTGTTACATAATATGTGGTCTAGCAGCCCCTAGGGCTGGGATCTAGAAGCCACAAAAGCATAGGCAGCCACGTCCCGGACTGAGGAGAGGCCTAACCCACCAAGTTGAAGCGTTAAAGTTGCAACCCGCCACTGGAGGTCCCCCAAAAAAGCCCCCCCCCCTACAGACAACAATGTCTTCTATGGCCTCCCGAAGGCCTTTGTCGAAACAGGAAACAACATTTTCCACAACGGGAGGCTGGCAGGTACACAGACCGAAAAGCAACTTGGACACACCCAAACATGATCTAAGCAATAGAAGCTTGCTTTGGGGATCCCGCAATCTAGGGAGGAACCCCATGAGGTCAACAGCCCGCGCCGCCCTTTTAGCAGATAGATCACTTATGAAATCGGCGTCGCGGCTGACTGCCCCACCGAGCAGTTTAACCCTCCGCTTCGGTCTGCCAATGTCACTAGGAAACAGACCTGGCCGGATCTTCCCCCCATCACACGACGGTTAGAAAGCCCTAGATATGGCCCCTCCAAGCTAATAATGTCAAGTGCTTTAGCCACCTGAATAGAATCCCCGATAATCGTCCCGTCATCAAAGTACCAAGCATGGAAGGAAAGGTCGCAGTTATCCTGTACCTTTAGCACGAGGGGGTGTAAAGCTAAAGCAAAGAGCAAGGGCCCCAAAGGGTCCCCTTGCTAAACCCCAGCGTAGGCCCCAATACGCTCATTCCCCACATACAACCTAGTTGGTTGAGCATATAGGAACTGAACCCACGGGAAAATGGAAGGGCAGTGACAGTGAACTTCCCGTAACATAGCAGTGCGATCAATAGCGTTGAAAGTGTTAGAAAAATCAACCGTAAGCATAGCAAGCGAGCCATTATCATGGAACGAATCGAGAAACCTGTTAGTACTATGAAGCACAGCATCCGCCCCATTTGGAATTCCAACCCCAAACTGAAAGTCCCCTAAATATTTAACTTCTTTCCCCACTTTCTTCATGGCCACCTTAGAGACCAGTCTCCTCCATATGGCCCCTACGGCAATAGGGCGGATTCCATTGTTAGGCTTAAGCAACGGGGTGAGGGGAGTCGAAGCAATATATTCTGCGAGAACCTTGGGGAACAACCCCCCAGCCACAGATTTACTAATTCAGAGATAGCAGCTAGCAACCCAGATGTCGTAGCTCTCCCTTCGCCACCAAGAGCGTCCATCAAGTGTTGAGCCCGCAGGCCATCACGCCCACAAGATGTCCCTTTCGGGAACGATTTCACACACCGGTAAACACACTCATCTTCCACAGCTAAGGCTGGTTGGGTCAGGGGTAGGGATGGGATATAGGGAGGCGGCACAATGGGGTGCTTGTCAATAAGAGCATGCATGGTAGATTCCCCTGGGGGGCTATCCTATTGGAACACAACACTTTAACCGCTGCAGTGAAATGACCATCACTAACCTTCCTAAGGCACTGCCTAACGTTGGGGTTGACCTCATCGGATCCCTCCGCTGACGTTGCCCCCTTCATCGGAGAAAAGCAACGCAACCAAATTTGCAAAACCATAACCATCTTTCCACATAGATAAAGCCTGTCGAATGCTGTCACATTGCAAGGACTTACGGTTCCCAGACCTTCTCTCCTGTCTAGAAGACGGAGTAACAACCTTGAGAGTACAACGAGGGAAAAGCAAAAGCTTGACCCTGTTTTCAACAAAACCCGGAGAGGCCACAACCTTACGAATGACACCTGTTAAAGCATGTGCAAAAGCTATACGACAACTAGGGGGATGCTTTTAACATTCCTAACCGGGAGAGAGAAAACCCGATCCAGGAGGGCGGCGTCACCCACCACTCTATCCGTTTTCCTTGTTCAGGCTCCATTCCAGGGTCCCTAGGCGTCGGAATCCCCACAATGAAATCCCCTGTTGACCCAGAGCTCCTAGAGAATGTGAAAACACCCATTACAAGAAATTGGGGTGTTTACCCACACATGAATTGCCTACACATGTGAATGTGTGGATAAATACCTACACATGATCATATATGTGTGGGTAATTGATGATCATATATTTTCATATTAACTAACATTTAACATGTGTAGGTAATACATATTAGCTACACTTAGGAGTTGGTAATTAAATATTATATACTTACACATGTGGTAAAATTTGGTTATGTGTAGATAAATTATCTACACATATATAAACAGCGAATATATGTGTAGGTAAATGATTATGTTTAATTATCAACGCTTAACAATTTTACATATCAACGCTTAACACTTCAACCTCCTTATCACATATCTTTTAATTTAAACTTTTAAAAATAAAATCAATACATATAAACAAAATAATTCGAACCAGCTCGCGAGCTCACGAGCCGAGACAGGCCTAGCTCGAGCTCGTTTACAATCGAGCCGAGCTGGCTCATTTTTTTCGAGCGAGCTTCGAGTTATGAGCTTTTTGTACACCCTAATCATACGGTACCGAGCTCATATCTCTATATTATTATAACTAGAAATAGTTTAGTTGATAAGTTTATTTAAATTTTTATAACTATTTTGTAGTGAATAGTGTTTATATTTTGTTCAAAATTATTTATGTTCCCGCTCCTCCTCGGATCCTTGTTCCCGCTCATCTCAATATCCCAAATTAATTCTACTCCCTTACAAGTCAGCAAGTTATTCCCTCATTAAATCGCCATTTCCCATATCAAAATTCCATCTCTTTACAATATCACATCAAATTTCCATCTCTTTACAATCGGACAAAACGATTTCTCCTCTTCTTCCACAACCCCTAATTTGCTATCAATCACTAACCTAGCTGAATCCAGAGGTTTGTATTATCTACTTGCCAACTTGAATATTTTCATGAAATATAGTGTCTTTTTAATCTTGATTCAGTTATTATTATCCTGATCCATGCTTTTTAGTCTTGATTTCATCTTGAATGTTGAATATTACTTAAGACTTTGGGGCTGGATTCATATGAGTTAGGTCATTTTTTTTGCTGAATTAAATATGCACACCACATGTTTGTTTAAATGTCAAAGTGAGGTTGTTTTTCTAATTTTGGTTCTGAATTCACAAGAAACCTAATGATTTTACACATTTAATATAATCTAATCTGAGGAAACTTATTTACTGGTTAGTAGGATCTTGATACAAAAATAAATCTCTCTACAGGGCTAGGGCTAGTGTTAGAATTAACTTGTTGCCAACACTATCCAAGTAAATTTCAGGTTATGTGCTTGGTTAGAATAAAAACCCACAAAGGTTTGTAATGCTGTGTGGTGACATTCTTAAAATTGTGAGTAATTTTAAGTAAATCAAATTTGTGGCATCATTATTTTTTTCATATAAAAGTACATTGCCAAATTAAGTTGATGAATCATAATTTGTCTTCGTGGATTGTTCATGAATCTAGTAGGCAAAAACTGTAGGATGAGCAACACATTTGACAATACAATGTCTTTGTTTTGTATGAGTTATTGTTGTCCATGTCACCAAATTGTTAACACCCTTCATTTCACTAACGGTTTAATTATATTTGTAATTAGCTCATGGTGCTCTAGCATTACAGAGGTTCAATTGTTTTTATATGTTATTCTAATCTAACTAGTATTTTTATGTTATCGTTTATCTAACTATTAATCATTTTTTTGTAGATATCATGGGACGTACTATAGCAAATGTTAGTAGAGGTCATGTTTTGTGGCAGGATGTGGTAGGGGTCGTGGTTAAGGTGTCATGGCAGGTATCTTAGTTTGCACTCGATTTATCAACGGGGATGAAGCTTTCAGAATTATTATATGGTATGTTAAGCTATACTTAATTGCCTTCCTACAAAAGATTATGGTTAAATAGTTAATCAAACTTGATTCTCACTAAAACCATCTCTACATTCGACTGGAATGCTTAATGCTTAATTTCTGGGATGGTGAAGTTAACTTTTGTGACTTGCATGTATTGTTGTCGATAGTAATAGTAATAGTAATTATTTTATCTTCTTTTAGTTATTTATCTGTTAAAAACATACAAGTTTTTTAAGAGCTTTTGATCAATAAGGTATTATCTTGTTTTAATTGTGCTTATATTGGTGTGCCAGTGGCCAAGAACACGAGCTACTAGAGCAACTTGCTTCTCTTAATAACCTTGCGTCCATCTGTCCTCGCTCTTGCCCGCTCAGCAAAAGGTTGGATATCTAAAAATGCGGCTGCAACATATGTAAGTTTACTTTTTCTTTTCTACCGCTAAGTATTCATTATTTGGTAAAAGTGTAAAACGTTAATTTATTGTATCTGTTTTTTTTTTTCTAAAAGGAAGAAATGATGAAGTTGAGAAACTAGCATACCGTGGAATCAATGAGGGACAAGTCGATTATTGAGAATGTATTTGGATGAAGCTCTATTCGTTTGCATGGGTGGGGACATGAACCAATTATTGTTGATAACACAATGGGTACAACTAAAAAAGCAAAGCATCCCACTTATGATGAGCCGGTCCATGCACTTCAAACAGTGACAAGTAAATGTGCAATTATGGAACGAGCACTGATTGAGAATAATATCATGCTTACTCCATCAAGTACATATGGGCAATCTCAAGGTGATAGTCTAGAGGGTGATGAATGTATCGATGAGTTATGTTGTTTACGAATTTTATAGAACTCGTTGGTAACTTATGGTCAGTATTTGTTTTGTTTGTTTGAACACTTATGTTTTGATTAAGAATATTAATTTGGTCGGGTATGTTTCTATATAACTGTTTTTGTATTTGTTTATATACATTTAAATTTTTTTACCAACACATCAATAATATATTATTTCTATACATGTTAAGATTAATGCCTACACATCTTACATTTACCTACACATAATTAGTTGCCACGTCAGATGCCACATCATACGCCAATCTAACAAGTTGCTATACTACTACCAACACATATATATTAGTTTTAACCACACATATATGTGTAGGTTTAGCTTGCTATATACCTACACATAATAAATGTGTAGGTAATGATCAATATCCACAGTGCTGAGTCTACACATCATGACACTTAATTTATGTGTAGGTAAACGTAACTACTAACACATTATGTGGTTTTTCCTACACACACTATGTGTAGGTAAATACCCAAATTTTTTGTAGTGACCATCGGGATGATGGCACCCTCTACTAAAGGCGTGTGTTCTCATACATCTCCCGCATAACCAATACCCAAAAGTCCGCAAGGTTTCCCCAACACTGGAAAACAGATCAAAGTCTCTGCAAAGCACTTCCTTATAGAAAACCCTGCGCTCGTCATCCTTGAAATAGAACTGCTGAAGGTGTGAGATCAGCTTGTTGTAACCGTCAGAACCAGGCTTACCATCTTTACAACCATGGAACTCCTTAAAAGGGCACAACCACACCCCGTTGGAGCTGGCAGCAGGCCCTCCATCAGTGCCTTTCAAGGCAATGCGCTTCCCCTTTGCCGGACCCATATAAAACCGAAAAAGAAAGATTCAAATACGTAGCATGGTATTATATCATATATTCTTTAAATAAACTTAAAAGTTACAACAAAAAAAGGTGAAGATTCCTTGAATGTCAAGTTTCAATCCACTTTAACCATTATTAAGGTTTCTGTAAACGAAAGACAAGGAACAAGTCGGTGTACCACACATCAAGGGCCACACACATGCACTTAGTTATATATGTAAGCATATAACCAAGATCAATTCAAGCTCAAAGTCTATATACAATCTGCTCATATAATCGATCAAACTTAGCATAATCCAATATGGCGGTACGTATGTTTTCTTTTCCACCTTCATAAAGTTATAATATCGATCGACTTGACAACATCAATAATTTTTTGTTTCGTCCATATACAGATCATAGAAATGCGAGTTCATGTTGATTGCCCAGGTTGCGAAAACAAGATCCGAAAAGCTCTTCAAAGGCTCAAAGGTACATACATATATACATGTATACATAATATAGACACCCAAATGTAAGTTATTTTCACTTTTTTAACCCTGTATACGAAGAAAAATAATATGTTTTCTCATTGTAAGTTACAATTATTTTACCCATATGTAAATAACTTTTTACAGTAGCTAAAATGATGTGATGACACAAGGTTTGTATGACGTGACAATGTGTCCATTGCACTTTTATTTGTTATACAAGATTACATATGTAATAATAAAGAAAAAGGTATGTTATATAGAATTATGATGAGAAAAAAAACATTTCTTTTTAAAAATTGTTGTGAAAAGGGCACTTAATTTGAATAAATGACATATTCTGTGGCAGGGGAGAAGGTTTAATTTAGAAGACAAATTAATCCCAAAACTCATTTTTTCAATTGTAAGAATATAAGAATGTTAACATGTAATGTTTATTCATCTATCTTGAAATTAAAATAAAATGTATCAACAAATTTTGTTTATTTATATGCAACCTACACATGTGTAGGAAAAGTTTAAACGTCTAACAAACATATGAAGAAATTAATTTTATGAGTTTTTATGTATCTAACATACACATTTGTATATAAAATGAAAATATGTGAACTGTTTATACAGATTTTAATGATTCGGATTTGATCTCTCTCTTCTCACATTAAGTTATTAGTCTGTAATGAACCTCTTTCTTATGTTACTAGACCCGTATTTATTACAAGTAAATATATGTAGGGGTTGAGAATGTCGATATAGACATAGGTTTGCAAAAGGTGACAGTCACAGGAATTGCCGACGAGAAGAAAGTGTTGAAAACGGTTAGAAAAACCGGTCGGCGAGCTGAGATATGGAACATACCTTACAACCCTGATATCCGAACACATAACTACAACGTTAATCAACATGCTCAACAACAACAAAATCAACAAAATGGTGCCTCGGGTGCAGCCCCATCCGCGACATTCTACACACGACAACCGTCTTCTGCATCATCGTATAACTACTACAAACACGGCTATGATGATCACTATGTTTATAATCCGGTTCAATCCTCGGGCTTGATTGGACACCAAACTGGTGCTGCGTTTAGCGATGAAAATACCAATGCTACTTGTAAAATTATGTAGATATACTCTCATGTATAATATATATTGATTTGGATGTTATTACCAAGTCCATATACTATGTTGTTGGTTATTTTATTTTTGTAATTCACTAATGTTATTTATTTATTGTCATAAAGGATTATTTTTCATTTGTAAAATTCAAATAGTTATCACATAACAACTAATTAATTGAAATGGGCATGGAATCTTGGAGTCTTGTGTGGACTATATAGTCTGTACTTTATAGACCAAGTAAAATTAATGGGCTAGAGCAAAGTATATGACTTAAAACTTTAAAGCCATAGATGTAGGGCTGCAAACGAACTGAACTTTCAATGAACAGATCATGAACCGTTTGGTGGGAAGTTTGTTTGTGTTCGTTCGTTTATTAAATGAACGAACACGAGCAAAAAATTTTGTTCGTTTAGTTAAACGAACGAACATGAACACAGGCCGTGTGCCGTGTTCGTTCGTTTATGTTCGTGAACGTTTGGTAACGTGTTCGTTAATGTTCGATAGTTTATTAAGGCTTTTAGTTTTAATACTTTTTTTATATTCTTTTATTTTTATTCATTTTACCCAATAAATAATATATATGAGATAAATATATGACTATATGAGATCAATAAACCAACTTTTTGTATCCAAGTTCATTATATGCTTCTACGTTCCAACGTTGATTCCCTCCACATCTAACGCCCTGTGCCATGCAACACCTCCAACACAATACTAAGTATGTTTGAACAACTAGGTTATATTTTGGGTGCTAGCTAATGTCATAATGTATATGAATTTGATGTTATTCAAAAGTTAACATATGTTCGTCTGTGTTTGTTTCCGTTCATGAACACTTCTTTTTGTTCATTAATGTCCGTTTGTGTTCGTGTGCGTTCATGAACAAAATTAACAAACGGACACAAACGAACACGAACATGAGTGGTTTCTTAACAAACGAACACGAACAGAAAATCTCGTTCGGTAAGTGTTCATGAACAGTTCGTGAACACATAATTTTCTTAACGAACAAACATGTACAAGGCCTTGTTCGTGTTCGTTCGGTTCGTTTGCAGCCCTACATAGATGTGGTAAAAGGTTATTCTGTTAAACCGAATTTAGTAAATTGCATAACCAAAAACCGAATCGAATGACCTGATTGATTTTCGATTACGGTTACATACCAAACAAGAAATTGGTTTTTGCTTTGATCGATTCTTAACCGAATAATGAGCTCCCCTTAGGTAAAACGATTTTATCTGAAGTAAGCTTTGCGTCGCTAGGATTCGTCTCTAGCCTCTGTGCTTAACCAGGCTTTTAAACTAAATAGTCGAACCAATACGCAGCATCTAATCTAATCTGATGCACAAAGCATGTGTTTTTATGGCAAAAGATGATTCCAAACAACAAATCTGAATTCCCCCATAAACAATAATCATACAAGACTTCAGAATCTAAAAAGGGGTTGATTGTCTGTGTATGCATTCATATGATTCAAACCTCTACCCACAAATCTACATTTCTTTTCTGTTTTACATTACTGTATACCAACACACAAATAATACACCTTAAACACACACACTAAATCCACGCGACCTCTTGTGTACCGCTACTTCTAGCTCGAGCCTCCGCCAATGAAACCGCCATGGCTAACATCATCTGCTCTTCAAAGCTCTCGGGTACTATACTCCCACCATAACCACCGTTTTCCACCTCATCAAGTTGACCATACTGCTGCCCTCTGCTTACATCATCGTCATCTACTGTCGTCCTCAAATTACCGTTATACCCAAATCCAGTTTCTTCCAATTCTTCTGAATTATCATGATTAATTTGCAGACGGCTATCAAGTGATAATAACCCTGTTTGGCTATGGTTGGCATGCACGTTGTATGTTGATACGTTCCCACTATAATTGTTGTAATTAGTTGACGATTCACCTCCCGTTTGCTGGCGTTCAGCAAGGGCAGCTATGGCGCATGCGAGTCCACCAGAAGGTGATGAGGATGATGCGGAGTATTCGGCTTGTGGAGCCATGGATGCTAAAAGACGAACTTCTGTTGCGTATTTTGCTAATTGGGTGGCATCGCCGTAATTAGGGTTATCATGTTTGTGCTTGTTGTCCTCCTACAACCATAAACAGTTGAACACTTTAAACAAATTAATTAAAATGAATAGCAGGTGGCAATTTTGACCCATTTGCTTATGAATGGGTCGGTTCAGGTTATGTGTCATCTCTAATGGATCAACATGTCAAAATTTTAATGCCTACTAACATGACTCGTTTTGACCCGTACCAATCTGTTCTTGTAACACCTCAAAAAGGATTATTACAACTCTGACCTATTACCCCGCCCAACCAACCCGTTTTGCAACCTCAGGTTATATATAAAGAATTACGAATATAAACAATAATAAACATGTAAAGCATACTCTTAAAGTACCTGAAAAGACAACCAGATGGCTTCCATTAGCATTATGTTTTCAGGATCAAGATCAAACTCATCATCTCTGCATTCACATTAGACAGACCATAAATATTATTAAGATGTGGTTATATAAACTCTATTTAGTATAAACTATATACTAAAAATATAGTGGGATTTTAAGTATACTTGATGTGAGAAATTTACCTAGCCAAGAACACACTACCCTTACGGTTATCCAATATACGCTCTAGCTTTATGATCATTATGGTCATTTTTTGTTTCTTGCTTGACTGCCATTATATTTTTAGATGCTCCTAATTCTATTTATGATGACACTTGTTGCATTTTGTACATTTTTGAACAAACAGGTAACCATCTTAGAAGATAACCCTAAAATGATGAAATGGGAAATTACGTGTTGTGACTTGCGATGTTGACCATGTTGACCTTATTCCTACGTGTCTAAAAACCGGTTAGCTTAGAAGATAACCCTAAATAACAATTTTCGGAAAGGTTGAGCCATTTCGTGAGTGCTAAAAAGAAATTTGACAGCAATAAGCCATTCATGCTATAGGCCAATTTAAGCGTTAAACGCATCAAGAACGTTGGTTAACCAAACTAAGGCTTATAAATATAAAAAACAAAACATCCCCCAACTATATTGTCATCTTTTGACTAACAGAGTCAAACAAAACATCCTATACTTTAAACCCTAACAATTTACAATAGGTAATGATCGCAATTTTAAAGTCAGCACAACACAATTAGCATAGGTAACGGAAATATAATAGTATGAACTGATCCTCAAATGCAAGAACTTGGTTCAACATAAACAGGCATAAAAATATCACCCACCTGTTCTCCCTATTGCGTGCAGGATGTCTGATCGTTGCAGGATTTGAAGCGGAAACTATTTCCTCACCTTCAGAAGAAGATGCTGCTGCTGCGGCATACATAGAATTTACTTTACCATACTTATAGCAAAATCTAACAAATTACCGATTTAAAATAACATTTAATTTTAATTTTACCTCCTCTGGAGAAATATTCAGCCTCCCTCGGTTCGACCCTGTTCGAAGAACCCGTCTCTTGCCTCTTTATCATTCTTTCCTCTTCATCTAGAATTTCTTGTTGCCTCATTCTTATTTTTGCTTCTATAACCCTTTGTTCTTCCTGTAAAAACAAGAGTAAAAAATGTGAGCAACAAGCCAAGCATAAATCAAGCATCTCGCACAAGTCCAACGCTTACAATCTGCTCCTGCCCCTTTTCCTCTTTAGTCTTCACCCCTCTATACTCGACCGCATAGTTCAACGTTTTACAAAACGGACATCTTACTTTTGTCAAGAAAACATAACACATAACAAGCCACCAAAAATTCAAAACCAAAACCATATCAGTATCAATACAATACAATACACCGATAAGTCCAAAACGAACATCTTATTTTTATCAAGAAAGCATAACAATATAACACATAACATGACATCAAAAATTCAAAATCATAACCATTAACCATATCATTATCAAAATATCAATCAACACAATACAATAATAAGGATACTGCGTAGGACGCGTAGAATTCGGCGTCTTCATCTGCAAAAAACACTCTAAACAGAACAACACAAAAAAAAAAAGTCAACCACCTTAACAATAAACATACAACCAATACATTCACAAAAAAAATTAAAACACACAATACTCACCTGTACAAATCCCTTTTGTACAACATCTTGATCTATTCAAACTTGGATAATACTAAGAACAACCAAAAAAAACACAACACATAAAAAAACAAAACTTGCAGAAAAAGAAACCAATTAACAAATAAAAAAATACAAACCAAGAAACAAATAGGGCATTCTTCAAGATCACAACTACAATCATCATCACCAGGATAACAAGGAGCAAGCTTTGAATCAAGAATAAGTTTCCTAAGCTTTTTATGATCTACATCTTTATGCTGATACAGTCCTTGAGGTCTAGTATACTTTTCATCTACAACATGTCTTCTTCTACCCAACTTATTCCCCATTCCAAGAAAAACAAAACCCTAGTCTCAAAATTGGATTTTTATAGTTTACAACACAAGTTTACAGGAACAAGAAGACACGTGGGTTGGAATAATAATAAGAAGAAGAAGATGTACTGTGAAATGGGTTTTGTGTTTGAGATCGAGAGATTTGTAGAGAAGAAGAGGGGACACGATCAGAAGATTCTGTGAATATATAGGCGTGTGATATGAGAGTCGTATTGCTTCTTTGTGTATTAACAACTTCTATGTATAATAACTTGTTTAATTAGGATAGGTCAAATTATCGCATTTTAATAAAAATAGAAAGGTGAGATTCTCACCGTGAGAATAATATAAAAAACATAATAAATCATGAAATATGACATAATGAGCCACAAAATAATACAATGCCCGAAAAAATATAACACAATGCTGAAGAAAAAAGACACAAGTAAACGTAAAAATGTCACAATGATAAAAATAAGAAAAAGACACAATGATATAACCTAATTTCTAAAAATTACAAGCGAAAAATTCAAAAAAGCAAAAACCTAAAAATTAAGATCGTAAGGTTCGATAAAACGGTTTCAATGTCGCTTGAATGAACTCAATCGGAGTCCGTTTGATACCCTTTTACGACTTTCTATTTTTTTTTTTCATTGTGTATTTGATCCTAGCCCTGGAAAAGTATACTAATTTGGTGTTTTAACTTATTTTGTTTTTTTTTTTTTTTATGAAAGGGTAAATTGAATTGAATTGAATTGTTTACTTGGTATTTAGGCCCAAGAAAATAATAAAACAAAACGTACATGAATATAAACACGTAAACACACAACTTGTGGTATATGTTGTTTTATTCGGTTACTTCACTTCCTTTAGCAGCTCATGAAAATCTATGAAATTGATTTGTGTTAGTGTTTGGATGCAACTTGAAAGACCAAAATTTTGAATTCGAAGAATTTAAAGTGGTCAAAGTTGGTCTCGAATTGAATAGGCTAATTGATTATTGAAAAATTGATTACTGAAACGATTTTGAAATGTTGATTTACCAGATGAACTCAAAATCCTAAAACAAGACACGTGAATATATTTTTATTCATTGTTTCACTACTTGATAAGCTAGGCATTTAAACTTTAATTTGTATTTTAAATGGTGGAAAGTTACAATTCGCTTTGGACTTTTGACCGAATTTATAACTTGAAGAAACTATAATTGATTCTAAACATAGCTCAATTTCAGAGTTTGAATGCGAATTATATTCGATTTTTGAATTAAGATGATGTTTTTCAAACATGGCTTGATGAACTCCCCTATTGCGACTTGTGGCCTTGTGGGTGTTAGCTCATATAGGTTTTTGTTATGGTTTTCATGTTAGATACATGTTTCATTTGGTTTATGATCTTGATTTAGGAAATGTTAGGTTGTGTGTTGTTGGCGCACAACCAGGCCGACGTGAGTGAGCCACAAGCCACGTGGTTCGTGAACACCACAACAACCACACATGAACGTCGATGCGAGCGAGCACCTGCTACCCTGATCGCGTGGGCTAGCGTTGAAATATTTGACCGTTGGCGGGCTCTAGCCGTTGAAAAAAACATTACCTCATTCATTTCATAAAACATTTATCCTCATTTTCACCTTCACTCTTAACTCAAAAAATGGAATTGAATGACTTTTCTTTGTCCGATTTTTCAGAGAAAGACGATTTGATTATTGAAGCGGACATGATAACAGTTAACTACTTGATTGTACGGTCTCAAAGGCACCCCGCACTAACTAGACAACCACCTCTTGATCGTGATAGAGAGGGAGCAAATGAAACTTTGATACAACACTATTTTAGCTCTGATCCTCTTTACAATGAAGAACATTTTAGACGACGTTTTCGAATGAGCAAACAAATTATTTATACGTTTAGCAAATGATTTGTCCGATCAATATCCTATTTTTCAACAAAGAGAAGATGCAAGAGGTCGACTAGGGTTCACCTCTATACAAAAATGTATAGCCGATCCTCGACAACTGTCATATGGGCTTTCGTCAGACGCAATGGGTGAATATATAACAATGTCCGAAAAAATTGTTCAAGATTCGCATCATTTTTTTTTGTTAAGGTATATATATCTTTTACTTACATTTCAGGTTATTTTTAAACTTTTATTGTAAATTTGTCAACTTGTTTAAACTATGTATCCTTACGTAGGGATTATCAATATATCCATTTACTCACGAAGATATATGCGTAAACCAACATTATTTAATATCCAATGCATATTCGAGGTTCACGGTGAAAAACATGGTTTTCCTGGAATGTTTGGTAGTCTCGACTGTACGCATATTGGATGGGCTATGTGTCCTACGGCTTGGCGAGGTCAGTTTCCTCGTGGTGATCACCCCGGCCTGACTATTACACTTGAAGCGATGGCCTCGCATGATCTCTGGATTTGGCATGCGTTTTGTGGAGTTTATGGGTCAAATAACGACCTAAATGTTATCGACCAATCCCCTACATTTGATGACATCATCGACGGGATTGAACCCGCACAATCATTTTATGCTAACAATGTACATTTCAAGTACGACTACTACCTGGTTGATGGTATTTAATTACTACGAATGGGCGACACTTGTTCAAGCTTATTCGTCTCAACTTGAAGACAAACGTAAGTACTTTACAAAGAAGCAAGAATCGACAAGAAAAGATATTAAAAGAGTGTTTAGAGTTCAAAAGAAAATATTTCAGTTGATTTCCAACCCAACAAGGTTTTGGACAAGGGAGAAAATAATAGACATCATCTACACTTGTCTCGTTCTACATAACATGATACTAGAGGACCAATGCACGGTTTTTTGTCAAAATTACCAAGGTGATGTCCCGCGTACCGAATCGACAATAACTAGTCTTCAAAAACTAGACAACATAAATAATCTCAAGAACCGTGAGATACACAGAAACCTTCGCTATGAATTAGTCAAGCATTTATGAGCTAGACGTCACGATCTTGTACTAGACTAGTTTTATACGTTGGTTTGTAGTCTTTTTACTTTAATGTCATTTTCTATTAACATTACAATAAAAAAATTTAAAGCATAAAAATAATTAAAAAAAACTGGATCAAGTGATTGCTCACCTTGAGCCACAACAGAGTCAGGACTTGAGCAGCAACTTTATTTAATGTCACGTCAGCGTCCAATTGACGTGATATGAGAGGATATAGTTGATGCTCCACAACACATAGTCTTATGGTGTTACGATTTTGCCTCATACATAATGATTTAAATTTTATTTACATGAGTCCAATTGACGCGATATGAGAGGATATAGTTGATGCTCCACAACATAGTCTTATGGTGTTACGATTTTGCCTCATACATAATGATTTAAATTTTATTTACATGTTACGAGGTATAAGGATTTTGTTTTCATGTGTTGCTATAGCGTGTGCTCTGAGGAGTCAATCACATGAGTTGTAGATTGTCCAAGTTGATATTGACTATTGATTTACAAGTTGTCCTTTCCAATTTGGTCTCATTCACTTTATGTGTGCATGTTTCATTTGTGATTTTCTCTATGGTCTAGGTACATTATGGGGCATTGCTTCATGGTGGTGTGGAATAGAGTTGTAAGTTGTCATCTCAATAAGATATCAACGATTACAAATTAAAATCTAATTATAAAGCTATCAATCAAATCTATGGGGCAGGTACACACACATGTATGCAAATACATTACAAGTGAAAACATACCAACAATACTAACAATGAATATAACAAGCAAATAAAATATGTTTGCACTAAAATCCGTTGCAAGTTGGTGCACACATCACAACCCCATACAAATAGCGCTCGACAAATGAGTTATTACGCACTCATTCAAATGGTGGTTGCTTTTATGCAAACATGTTGGGTGCCTTTGCACCCAACCTCCTTTATCAGCGACCAGTTAGGGGCTATAGATGGTGATTTGGGGTTTTCTATCTCGATGATGAAGTTAATCCCTCATCGTCACATTAGCCCGACATTGACCAATGTTGTGCTGGGGTCATATTAGCCGATTTGATAGTTCGGAGTTTTCTACTCACTAGGTGTTGGGTGTGAAGTCCTTGGGCTAGTTATTGCTATTGGGCTTGTTTTATTATATGTTTAGGAAGCCTATTTATGGATTTATTGTTCACCAAGCCTAAACCCTATCTAGTCTCTATATATATTCTTGTCTATATTAATGTCTATATAATTGTAATAGTTGTCAGATCTAAATAATCCCTCGTTGCAGCCCGTGGACGTAGGTTCCTCACTGGAACCAAACCACATAAAATTCTCGTGTCCGTGTGTCATACTTTATATTTTCTCATTTGTTATTGCATGTTCGTTGTAAATCAGTTATTCCGCTGCGCCACTTAATCCTAACAAGTGGTATCAGAGCTTTGACTCGTTGGATTCGCATAATGTTTCGCAATATTTTTTCAGTTAAAGGTTGTTTGTTCGTAACCCCAGGAGGAATATTGTGTGGCGTTGATTTTGAGGCTGAATAATTAACCTCCTTTATTAGTACTTAAGTTTGCGTGTCAAAGAATTGGATTGACTATTTTTTCATTGGGAAAAAGTTTGGTGCCATATGTTTCCTTTTTTTCTCTTGCGATTGGGGTTTTAGATTTAAACCTTGGACTCGGTTGACTATTTTGACGAGGAAACAAAATATATATCTTGATTGGGGTTCCGACATTAATAAACCTTTTGAATTGCGGACTACCATTAAGACCAATTGAATGTCGTTGTTGATTATGTGTCACCAACCACCGTTTACAGTCGTAACTTTCAACCGCGATCAGGAGGACAGGTTCATTCGTTCTTGTTTTCTGGTTAGATTTTGTTCGGTTGTTGTTCGGGTCTTGGGTGTTCAAGTATTGGGTTATTATTCGGGTTGTTCAGTTTGGTTTGTTTGTCAGTTTTTGACTAGTTATTATCAACTTTGGAGTCGGGTAAATTTGGTCTATTTTTCGTTTGTTATTATGGGTGAAGACGAAAAATTGGTGATTGAAAAGTTTGACGGTTCATATTTTAGTTGGTGGAAAATGCAGATCGATGCATTTTTGGGTCAACAAGACTTGGATATGGTATTGAAAGAAAAACTCGAGGAAATGGATAAAGCTAAAGAAGCTCTGTGGAATGCCAAGTACAAGAAAGCTAGAGGTGTTATTACATTGTCGTTGACGAGAAGCGTTACATTTAACATCATGTCTGAAACCACGGCTCATGGTATGATGTTAGCTCTGTTGAACATGTAGGAAAAACCGTCTATAGCTAATAAGGTGTTCTTGATGAGAAAGTTGTTCATAATGAGAATGAAAGAGGGAAGCTGAATGACCGAGCACATAAATAATTTGAATTCTCTTCTGTCCAGATTGTCGTCTGTGGGAATGAAATTCGATGATAAGACTAAAGCTATGATTTTGCTATCTTCACTGCCTAATAGTTGGTCTGGGACGGTGACATTTATCACTAACTTGCTTGGGCCTAAAGGGTTAACATTTGAAAAGATCTGGGATTTAGTATTGGGTGGGGATGTTCGCCGCAAGAATACTAAAGGTTCGTCTTCTGAGATGTTACATATTGGCAGGGTAAGGGGTAACAGCAGGAATAGTTGGAGCAGCAAGGGTCGGGGCAGGAGCTCGTCTAGGGATCTCCCGAGTGTGCTTTGTTGGGACTGCAATGAAAAAGTACATTATAGGAGTGAATGTCCAAACGAGAAATCTGATGGAGGATCAAAGAATTCCGGTGGATTGAACACTGCTGTGGTAAGAGATTCTGATGATGACGCTTTGATACTATGTGCTAAAAGCAGTGTGGAACCCTGGATCATGGATTCCGTTGCATCATTCCATGCTACCCATAGCAATTATGGCATGCGAAATGTTAAAAGGGCGATTTTGGTAAGGTTAGGCTAGCAAACGGTGAATTTCTTGGTGTGACTGGCATGGGGGATTTGGAGCTGGTTACTACTTTGGGCACTACTTGGACTTTGTATGACGTCAGGGTTATTCCGAAGCTTGAAACGCAGTTGATCTCTATTGGGCAGTTAGATCAACAAGGTTTGGACGTTAAGTTTGGTGGTGGAAAGTGGAAGGTCATTAAAGGTAATTTTGTGATTGCTCGGGGTTTCAAGAAGGGGTTGTTATATATGGTGCATGTTCTGTCTGGGGAAGTGACCGCCCCTGTTAAGACGAATGCCAAAGTCAGGCTTGCTGATTCGACAGTTAAACAAGTCCAGTTTGCAGAAAAGGACTCTGGGACTTCAGGTAATCAGTTTGAGCGTATTCGGAAGTCTGATTGTGTACGAGATTTTTGTAGTAGTGGGAGCACAGGTAGTGTTCTGAGACCGTATGGAAATCGATGTTGGGTTCAAAAGACTAGGTTTCCGAACGAAATCTCTCCTGATAAGTTTATGCTAGTGGGGAGTGTTCCTTTAAGAATCCTTATATCTGATGGTTCGTGTCTATGGGAATCTGTTGGGATTGAGAATGTGAAGACGATATCTTTTGAGACCGGGTTGAAGCCATCTTTGGCTTCAACGGGCCTTTCGGGTTTACTGATGATGATTGGCCAACTGTAACTACGTTAATTAAATATACATATTTTGATGTTTGGTTTATTCTTGGGAGCTGGACCCGGAAGACTTATGTTCATGGGTGTGTTTGAAGTTTACGAATTACTGAAGACATGGATTGATTTGTGCTTGTTGGCGGACTTGGTGTTTATCGCAAGGCCTTTAAGTGGGAGATTGTTGGGTGTGAAATTCTTGGGTTAGTTATTGCTACTGGGCTTGTTTTATTGGATGTTTAGGAAGCCCATTATGGTTTTCTTTTTCACCAATCCTAAAACCCTAATTAGTCTCTATATATATTCATTTCTATGTAATTGTAATAGTTGTCAGAGCTAAATAATATATGTGACAACTGCCAAATTTCAGGTATTATCCGTACAATAAAATAATTATTAAATAATATCAAATAATTGAGTGTTAGACTTAATTGGTGATAATTAGAGTCTTAAAAATGCATTAGCAAAGTTCAAACATTTTAAAAGATTTATGGTGAATTTTAGGAATTTTCGTATCGCGAGGCGATAAATTACTCGTATTGGACATTGGTGACGACCCGGTTAACTTTAAACAGTCTAGTTTTGACGCGTAATGCTTGGTTTGGCATGGAATAATATTTTCGGGGTAAAAATATTATTAAAACCAATAAAGACTATGATTGATAGTTTTTAAATCGCCATGATCTAATTATTGCCCGTTTTAGAGTTTTAACATGAATGCGAGACCCGGTACAGTAGGGAACCCCCTAATATAATCAAATTAGCTAAAAAATAAATATTTTTAGATGGGGGATATTATTATTGACCAAATGGGTAAAAATTTTGGTTATTTCACATAATAGGGTTTTTATAAAAATATAAGAGGTATATGTTTTATGTTATAAAGTTTAAAAATAAATATAAACACACACCCACACATAAACATGGCCGCCCCACCCCTCCCCCATTATATTATTATTGAGATTAAATTTCAAATGATTAATATTTAATACCAATCTACAACATAAAACACCTACACCCACACTTCCTTACATCTTACGCCATAATCTATACTATCTTCTATACTTCTATATAATGGGTGCTTGATGGCTAAGAAGGTAAATTTACATCTTTTTAAGATGGCATATCAAGAGTCTTAGTATAAATCTATATTTTTTGTCCAATTTCTTCCTTTTATGCCCTCTTGTACAACATTTAATGCCAATTGTATATGTATCTAATACATACTTTATATCCATCTCAAAATGTAACTCACCCTCATAAAACACAATAAATCTTAATTGAATACTTAATATTAAATTTCACTTGACTGTCTACGGTTCCATTGCGTGTGCTCGGGGTAGAAGTTTTGTATAAATGTATCGCCAGACCTTTGAGTGTCCATGAAGTGTATATGTATCCTCACCTTCTCATGTCTCAAAAATTACATGCTTCCCATTCTTCTCATCTCAAACCATAGAGAAATAGAACATGCTTCCCATTTATCTGTGAAAAGGGACGACCAAGCATGTGGACATAGGTTAGTGCCTCTTACTAGCAGGTTTTAATGGATGTGCGCAAGCATATCTAGCGTGAAATGGAATGATTTATGATTTGTGAAAATGAGACAAAGACGAAAGCTTTCTGCCTAGGTCATCAGCCTAAAACGGTATGTATTGCATTATTTTTTCCCAATAAAATATTGAACTTTGGCATACGCTTTTACTTTGTATTGGCTCAGTAACTTCATTTGATAAATTGTAAAATATTTGAGATTTAAATTAATTATCGTGAAGTTTCTTTGTTGATGATCTTTTGTAGGACCCAAAGGAGATAACCAAGTCAGGGACTAGAGATGGTTGAACAATATGGTATGACATTATTTATCCAATCTAATGGCCTGCTCTCTCTTTTTTTTTTTTTGCTCGAGTTTCGGTCTTCTATTATTGTTAAGTAAAAATTTCTATGTAGGAAATTAAAACAATGAGAGATTTAAAGAGAATGTGTTTTGAAACAGACGCATCAACTTAATTGATACAGGACATTCGTGTCGTGTATAATGTTATCTTTGTCCTAAGACTCGCTAATCTTATCATGTAGCTTTTGGGGTTTTATATCTTTTTTATTGATACTAGATATTTGATTTAATTATCTTATTCCTCCTAACCACCAAGTATGGCTTCAATCTAACTATATAGTATTTTCCAAATAACTTTCTATAAGTCATTACATGTGCAAACCTTTTTAACAATTGGATTTGGCACATAGGCTCATTTTTTTTGTTTTGCTTTTAATCATAACTATATGTTCAGGACATGCAGCTAGGGGTGTGAATTAACAAGCCATCAATCCAACACAAAATTATATAATTGGTGCTTGATGGATAAGAAGGTAAATTTACATCTTTTTTAAGATGGCATATCAAGAGTCTTAGCATAAATCTATAATTTTTGTCCAATTTCTTCCTTTTATGCCCTCTTGTACAACATTTAATGACAATTGTATAAATGAGTAATGCAAGTCATACACCTCATTCAACCTTTGAAACCGTCACATTGATTTTTGAAGCCTCTTCGGTTCTGCTCCATTATACCCTTAAACGAAACCCTTGTAATCAATATCATGAATATAATTGCAATTGAATGGGAAATTCAATTGAAAAGTGATGAAGATTCCTCTCGATTAATCGTTGATTTATTGAAATCCCATTTAATTTTCTATAAATCAATTATTTTCTTCAAAATCAATTCCTTTATCAAACCCTTTATTATTTTTTATGCAACTTAAGATCAATTGATGTTTGAAAGGGATCAACATGGTAATGTCAGGGATTTTCCTTATTATTAATTTTTTGGTTGTTTTTTTTAATTAGAAAATGTGATTTGTTGTGTTTATGCTCTAGGTTGCTAAAACAAAAACATAGAAATTGCTTATTCAAATGGTTGAAAATGAGTTAGAAGAGAAAGCAAGTGATAGAAATTGCTTATTCAAATAGTTGAAAATGAGTTAGAAGAGAAAACAAGTGGGCTATATGCTTACTGTTTTACAGGCTAATCACACTTTTCTAGGTACTTCACGTAACCTTCTCTTTAGTGATTATGTTGCAGTGTTTAAAATTTTGTCTCGATAAATTGCCATTCACTCATTCGAAATTATCTTTATTGGAGTTGTTTGTTGTAAGTCTCAATGTTGTGATTTTAAATATGTACCATTTACTTGTATTTTAGTTCTAAATGAAACCATAAAAACTTGGTGATTAGAGTGACAAATGAAGTGGCAGCAAAAAAATCATATTACTACTTTGAGAGTTCCAATGAGTTATTACGCAATTTATTATTTAACATCTATAAATTGGAAAATTGGGTACTCCAGTTAGAGAATGAAATAGAAGTAATATATTGTTAGTGGAATTGCATTGTGGATGTTGAATTAAATGGCATGAAAACAAGCGCCACCCGAGTTTAAAGTGTCTCCAGCAACACGCTGTCATTTGCCAGTAAATTGTTTTGATGATTTTATCTTGGTGATTTCTTTTTTGATTTAACATGTTCGCGTCGCAACGTGCGCGGGAAATTATGAAAAGAAAAACGGTTGATATGATATTGAAAGTGTAGTATTCTCTTTACGCTTGATTTCATTTGTTTTTTGTGATGTAATTGTCTTTGTTCTTACATATCGGCTAATCAGTTTGTAGATTGTTTTTGTTTCTAATTCTTATACCATGGTACGTACTAATGAATTGGTTTGTATGCTTTAAACTATGTCATATACTTGCTACCATCATTTATTTTTATTTTTTTTTCTAAGCATTGTGTCATGTGTTGGTTACTATTCAGATTTGGAAATGTGTTGAAAGGGAAATAGACGAATGCCTACAAAATGCTCAAGAGATTGGTGCTTTAGTGGATCCAATATATACTCTGGCTTGATAGAAATTAACATGTCAACTTAGTAACCTAACACTTAACGAGTAAATAAATATTTATTTCAGAAGGGCTTATTTGAACCAAAACATTGGGTACCAAGGTGTGGTATTGAATCTGCATTTTTCCGTTTTGTAAATAATCACATTGTTGTATTGCAATTTGTATTCAACGCGCAGGTAAACCAATCGGTTCTCGGAGTTTCGGTTTATTTTTGGCCCACTCCGATTTCTAGCCTGTACCTGTTTGGCAAAAAACGAAAACCAGTTCTAATCCTTCTTAAAAAAAAACCCAAACCGGTTTAGAACCTAAATTGGTTTGAGAAAGAAAGGGTTATCTTTAGGCTCAGTTGATGTATTTTGCATAAAACAGACATGAAACATAAATGATTAACGCATTCTTTCAATAACTTTCTATTAAAAAACAAATAAAAAGATGATTGCTTCGGTGGCTACCATGAAGAAATTCGCATTACAAAACGAAAAAAGTAGAAAAGCAAAAAAAAAAGAGATGAAGATTTGATTAGTCATGTAAGATTTGTGTATAATGTACAACACCAACAACGTAATTAACTAAACGCAACAGCCAAACACAGTGCAACACCACCGCAACGCGCGGGTTCCTGCTAGTAGTATAATACACACACACAAAACCTTTTCATCTCCCTTCCCTCTTCCTCTCCCTCTCCAAACCGCAACCTTCACCATCACCATTCCATATTCTTTTTTTGTTGAATCTTTCACACAATGTAATATAAAACTTGATTAAGTTTAGTGTTCTTGGTGATTTGGGGCAAAAATCCAAAGATTTCTAGAGAGAGAAAACGAGTTTGAGCATCAAAACCCACTACTTGAACTAAAATTTATGTAAATCTTTTACTATTTTTTGTTTTGGTTTAGTTTTTCACCAAACAAAGATGGGTTTTGAAATGGGTTTTATAAAACAAAGAATGGGAATGTGAAAATGGTTAAAAGATGGTGTGTATATGTGTGTATATGTGCCGTATGTATGTGTGTGTGGGATGGATTGTTTTGTTTGTTGGATGATAATTTATGCTTAGATCATGAGGTTTTTGGGACATGCAAGAGGGTTTTCAAGGGGGTTTATAATCTGATTTAAAATGGTATTTTGATGTTTATGTTGATCTATAAAAATGGTATAGGGTCGTGTTTGTTAAAATGCGCCGTAAATGATCAATATGTTCATGTTTTGTGCATTGTTTGATGATGGGTTTTGTATTATTTTGTACTTAGGACAGATCTGATCATAATGATTTGAGGGTTTTTATGAGTCTAAAATAGAGAATATTAAACTTAACAAGAATCTACACGCTTGGGAGACCTTGCATGTATGATCAAGTCGCGTTTTTCGGCTTAAAATGCCAAAATACAAGCTTTTGAAATGAATTTTTCAAAATAGATTTTAATCAGGTTTTCATGACTTATTTTGAAGGAAAATAATGTGTGATTAAGTGTTCATGAAAGTCCTAATGTAAAAACCTAAAGGCCTTTGCAAAAGATGCGTGAAAACGCACATTTTTGACAAGTTTTATGCATTAAAAACACTTGTTTTCAGGTCTGATGTAAAACAGATTGATTAGTGTTAAAATGTGCATAAAATCCATCATTTAGGATGTATAATAGGTTTCCATGTTAACGGATGCTTACAGTGCAAAACTACGTGTTAGAAGTCGCCAAAATGTGGTTTTTGAGGCGCGTAAAGGCTAGATTATGTGGTTGTTTTAGAACAGCGAATTCGGTCATGTTTTATGGTTTATATGCAGGTCCTAGGATGTAAATTAAGTTCATATAATATACATAGGTTGATATGTGACATTGGGAACTTATATGCGATGGAAATTGCTAGAACATCTCTTACTAGGCGATAAGACGATGTGTTAAGCATATGTGGATAAATTGAATGGATTATGTGAATTCGTGTGATATGTGACTTGTAAGTTGTTTACTTGAATGATTTCCATAAAGTTTAGGCATTCTTTATGTAATATGAGGTTTACTAAGAATGGCCGCGTTTTGGTAGAAAACGGCTTTTTATGGAAAACGAGTCTTAAATGTAGTAACTATGTGAAGTTATGTTCTACATGTGTATACTTTATTATGATGGATTGATAGGTTTACTAAGTCGAGTTATGTGAAATTTGACTTGAAATGATATATGTGTGAACATATAAGTGTAAACCTAAGGGTCGGGTAATTAGACGCGATATGCATGTACGTGAGGTTTAAAACTTAACCATTCGTTAAGGTCACCAATGGGTCCATGGTGTAAGGGTCTATGAAAATTCAAATCTTTTTAATTAAACTAAGTCGGGGGAAGTTTTGTGAATAACTTGGACAGACTTAGAATGTTTGCTAAAATAGCCCTTTGGATAATAGGGTATTGTTAGAAACGGATTGTGGTTTGGACTAAGAATTGCTTGTTGCTACGCTTAAGGTGAGTTTCATGGCCCCTTTTCTTTTTAAATGTTTTTGAACATTTTATAATCGGGGGATTAACATGCTTGTATAATGGTAGACTAGAACTATATAGAACATATGATGGCCTTTGGTAGGTGCACGACGTGTGCAGAGGATACTTCCCTGCACTTCTTAATCATTAGCTCTTGGTTTAGAGTCGTGGATTATGTTAGTAGATCTATTCGGTAGTGGTGAAAGGTGGAGGAGATGGTGGGTAGTAGTGATGGTGGTGAAAGGTTAAGATAGTGATGGGGTGGTAGGCCTGATTAGGGAAGAAGACAATGGGGAAGAAGATGAATTTATACATGAGTTTACGAAAATGCCCCTGACTTAACGTAAAAAACTTAAATGGGTTAAGTCGTTGGACTGTTTTGGTATATTTTCTCAAAAGTCAAGGACTGTTCAAGCAATTTTTGAAAGATTGGGCTGGTGTGACAAATTTGGCCAAACCATAGAGACAGTTTTGGTAATTTACTCTCTTGTATTATTAGATCATGAGTCCATCAGACATTTGACCCTAAATAAAAAAAAATCATAAAAAACACTAAATTTTCTTCTTCTTTTTTTACTAAAGTCACTTAACAAATTTTTTTATATATAAAAACCATCACACTTTTAGTTTTTTTTTCTTATAACAGTCCCTCATCATTTCTTTGCCTTTAAAAACATTATACTTTCTGTTTTTTCTCATAATAGTCACCCGACATTATAATTATTTTTTGTCATGTTTTTTTTTTTTTTTTTTTGTAGTTTTTAAGATATTTTGAAATTATATATATTTATTTTTGTAACAAATTATATGACAAAAAAAAGCTCTTTTTGCAATCAAAGTAATATTAGTTTCGTTAATTTAAATAATCATACAATTCTTAAGTACAAAGAAAAAAAGTATATAACAAATAAGCATTGTTTTTTAATCGATATAACACACGTGAAGTACTTAACTTTCTTAATCAACTTCATCATTTTGACACTTTTTAAGGATACAAAATATATAGACCACCTATGCAACACGTAAGCAAACACAACTAAAAGTTTTGGTTCCGGGTTATTTAAAACAAAATATAGCAAAACTTTGTTCGAAATTGACATTTTAAGGGGTTTTATGCGGAAAAAAAAATGTTTGGTGACTTTTATGAGAAAAAAACATAAAGTGTAGTGTTTTTTAGGTACAAAGAAATGTTGAGTGACTTTTGTAAAAAAAAAAAAATGAAAGTGTAGTGTTTTTTATGTGCAAAAATTATTGAGTGACTTTAGTGAGAAAAAACAGAAAGTTTAGTGTTTTTTTATGCTATTTCCCCAAGAAAAAACATATAAATGGCTATCTTTATCATGCATTTTACAACAATTTAACTAAAGTTTATAAATTACTAGATTATCCTCGGATGCTTCTCGGGATAAACAAATATAATATAAAGTGTTAAAATGTGTGTACCGTAAAAAGAATATGTCTTTTTTTCATGAATTTTGTTATAAATGATCAACACTTGATAACTCATAAAGCCTACTTCTAATTATATGTGTGCACATCTTGCTCGAGTGAAGTCTTTGTACAACTTTTGTCACTTTCTCAAGACATTCTAAAGCTGTGATGTGAACTGAGAAAAAAAACAACTAAATTGGTATAAAATGATATGTCATGATAATGATTTGATTTAATAGACGTGCATGGTGGAGTGATTAATTATCACTTATCAGTTAGATATTTACCTGGTGAAGAAAGTATTGGGTACAAAGTACCTTAACCTACAAAGTGTAGGAAGCCACCAAAATTGGCCATGTGTAACTTGGCGGTTATAACATCTGAAGCCAATTCAAGGTTATTATAGACTTTTCCATCCCTTATTTAATCACGTAATAATACAATCTATGTTTTATCGTTAAATACGAATTCGAACTTTTTATAACTAATTTCACAATATTCGATCATTATTTCTTACCTTATTCAAAAATCTTATCACAGTTCATCTGACACTCTGTTTTTTCATTCATTTTTATAACGTTTGTTCACGATTGATAATGAGTGTTGATGTCACACCCTCAAATTTCCACCTGCGGAGTTCTACCGCGAGGCGTGTGACATACCAGGATCCAAGTCAACGGTCACAATAAACGACGTCTAAATGTAAAAACATACGTAAACAAAACCATGCATAAGTTTAAAACCAACATTTCATAGTGCGGAAGCATTTTAAAGTTTACAAAAGTCATGCATAAATAAACATAAGTTCAAAAGTTCATAATCCCAAAACGTGCAGATGAAACCCTAGACACGAGACGACTCCAGTGCGACCACGTGCGCCTATCCATATGCTGCTACCTTAGCGACCTGAGAAAACATGCTAAAAGAGTCAACATATAATGCTGGTGAGTTCACAGGTTTTAATTAAACGTTTACAGTGATCCTTCAAAAACCGTTACCATCACAATTACTACTATGCTTGTGAGAACGCCAAACCAGGCGCAGAATGAGATACTCATACGGGTGAAACCATTACTGACTAAGCCGTGTGTTACCCTTAGTTCCTATGGGCTACCGTCATCGCCGGTAGACCTTGTTTTGTTAGAGACAATATGCACCCGCCCGGTCCAACCGTCGAGTGGGGTTTGTCAGTTCCCAATAGCGCTATCCATATTTCCCCGCCATATACCCATGTTAGTGGTTTCAAGGGATTTTCGATGAACCGTATAGTAAGATAAGTAAGCCATAGTATAACGTGATAACAAGTCATAAGTCATAAGAGTTTAACAAGTCATAAGTCATAAAAGAGTTTGTAAGCATGTTTCTCACCCCGAAAGTAAAAACTGTAAAATGTGGGGCCGTGAACTCACCTTAGATAACGTTCCTCGAATATGTGTAAAGATGTTTAGCCCGTGACAATCCCTCTACCGAAGATCTATCAAAATGTTCACATAAGTATTCCGACTAATAACCATAAGGTTATCTAGTCCCCGATTGTCCAGATCATAACCAAGTATGTTTTAAAACGTGTTTAAATGTTTAACCGACACACTAGACCGACCCGACATCCCGTTGGTGACCCATTACCCTAACTAATCAAGTACACATAGGTTACATGCAAGGTTCAAGCATAAAACACTTAGTTTGTATCAAAAATCTCATTTTTGTTAACACAGGGTCGAATGTAGTTGTAAGTGGTCGAAGGTGACTTGAACTGGTCGAAGGTGGGTTCAAACTTCCACCTTCGCCCCTTTTTCTTCCACCTTCGCCCCCTTGTGGTACCTTCGCCCCTTTTTCTTCCAGGTTCGACCCCTGGATTCCACCTTCGCCCGTTCGACTGGCCGAAGGTGTTCCAGGTTCGACCCTGTTGTGTTGTTTACTCAAAAACGCATCCAAAAACATCCGAAAACATCACGAAACATCATGAGTTACAGCAGTCAAGCATCATTAACATATTCCTACGAAACCCTACCAATTTTACCCCAAAATTTATCCGTTTTACAAGTTTCCTAAAATAGCAAATTATGGAGATGTCACATCATCATGCATGCAAATATTACCCAATTAGGAAACTTTCTGAAATCGATTAATAATCAGTTTATCATACTCGGATCCTCATGAACAAGAAACCCCTATCATAACCTTATCATAATCATCCCAAAAACAACCCTAAATCTAACTAAAAACTCCTTTAATCATCAAAACACCATCAACAATCAAAGGTAACACGTTTCAATCATAACCCATCATTAATAACAGCCCTAGGTTGTTGTTATCTCATCTATATAACAAATAATCATCAAACAATGCTTAATACCACATAAACACATGTTAAATTGTATGAAAACTCATTGTTTATGAATAGGTTTTATTTAGAAAGATATTAGGAAGGTTTTTACCCATAAAACATGTTGATATCAGATCTGGACCCTTGGGGTTTAGATTAAAACAAGTCAAAATTGTTTAAAAAGGATTTGTAATGAAGAACACACCTTAGATTTTCACTTGTAATGATTTAGAGAGTTAGGTTATGAAAAACAAGCTCAAAAACTCCTTCCCCAATGATAATAGCTGATAGAGAGTGTTTGGAGGCGTTTAGGGTTTGTGAAATGGTGAAAAATGGCTAAGGATGGTATTTATACTGTCTGCACGTTCGCCCAGTTTAAGTGGTCGAATGTGGAATTTTTCCACGTTCGCCCCTTTTTAGTGGTCGAATGTGGAACTTTTCCACATTCGCCCACTTTGTTTCCACGTTCGCCCCTTTTTAGTGGTCGAATGTGGAACTTTTCCACATTCGCCCACTTTGTTTCCACGTTCGCCCATTTTTCAAACCCCATTTCCACATTCGCCCAAAAGTTCCACATTCAGGTCATCAGCACATTTTTAACACATGTTAACAGCACTTTTAACACATGTTAACCTTTTTCCAGTTTGTCGTGTTTAACGCATTCTAACACATCTTAACACATAAGCATGCATCCATAGTCTATACTTAGCATGTTTAGGCACGTATAATCATTCGTACATCATTTAAGCAAGTATAAGCATACAATCCACCACACGACCCATAATCTACACATATACTAAATTAATTCATGTAATGTCACCAACAACGGGACCCGGTACTAATGTATTCTCAAAACGACTCCCAATGATCCTCCAGGTCATTGGACCCTGGACAATCCTAACCTGACCCGACTCAACTAACCCAGTTAAGTTTGTTTATAAGCGTTTCTTGCTAAGGTAGACTTACTAGATATTCAAAAGTTAGTTACCGAAAATTGCCGGGTGTCACATCATCCCCCTGTTGAAAGAATTTTCGTCCCGAAAATTTCCCAAAGTCGAGGAGGAAAAATAAATAAGAAGAAAAATTTTTCCGGGTCGTCACATCATCCCCCTGTTGAAAGGAATCTCGTCCCGAGATTCTTTCGGTTTCAACAGTAATGTGTGTCGACCTCGGTGCCCAAGTAACGTTCCCCAAAATACGACAAGTGAAGGTCATGAATCAAACGTGACAGTAACAACCGGGAAACCACTTTCCCCAATGTGAGTATGAGACAAAAGACCCCCGATGAAAGCCTACTGGAGCCTACTATGATCGGTATAACTAATCCACTGGTACCGTCCAAGTAGCATCCCCAAAGGACCCTCATCAACCCAAAGAATGAGAAACAGCGACCAAACCACAAAG
The DNA here is from genome assembly GCA_028751855.1 of Ambrosia trifida. Taxonomy (NCBI): domain Eukaryota; kingdom Viridiplantae; phylum Streptophyta; class Magnoliopsida; order Asterales; family Asteraceae; genus Ambrosia; species Ambrosia trifida. The sequence continues at coordinate 62,273,520 of CM054127.1, forward strand.
AAAACACCCGAAACACGAACGCACAACAATGCGGATAAAAGTATGACCAAAGCGTAACAAGAGATAAGAGAGAATACGTACGGGTAACAGTGTCTGGGTCCGCCTGGTTCTCCCTAGCACCAATCACATAAGCATGAGCACGAGTCCACCGGCCACCGCCGTCCTTGTCCCCGTCCTTCCCCGCAGTCTCTGTGCCCCCTTGAGTCAACTTGGGACAGCTTCGCTTGAAGTGCCCCGCTTCCCCACAATGGAAGCAACCCTGGTTCCCCTGTGAAGCAGGGGTAGTAACAGCAGCAGTCTGAGTCGTCCCGGAGAGGTTGACCCTACAATTCTTGGCAAGATGCCCCGTCTTCTGACAACGCTCACAGCGAAAGCTCTCACAAGTACCAAAATGATGAAACCCACAACGTCCACACTTTGGGCTTTTCCCAGCATAGCCCCCCTGTTTCTGGTCCGAGGCTGACCCAGAAGCCTCAGTCTTCTTCGCTGCCGGTTGTCGCTGAGTCCCCGATGAACCCTTATCCACGCTCTCCCACTTCCTCTTGTTCTCAGCCGGCGCCTTCACAGATGAGCCCCTAGGAGGCAAGACACCCTCAGCAATCTTCAAATTGGTCATCTTAGTAGCTGACCGCACCGCCTCTGACATAGTAGTAGGATCCCTAGCAGACACCAGTCCCGCAATCTCTGGCACCAAACCCGCAAGATACTGCTCTATCCTCCTATACTCTGGTGTAGACAAACCTGGACACATCACAGCTAGCTCGTTGTGCCTGATCGTGTACTCCTCCACCTCAGAACCAATCATCTTAAGATTCCCATATTCCTGTTCCAACCTCTTAATCTCCTCACGTGGGCAATACTCCTCCTTCAACCTACGCACAAAATCCGCCCAAAGCATGGCGTTGGCCTCCCCAAGACCAAGTGTCTGTGTGACGCAGTTCCACCACGTCAAGGCGGCTCCTACAAAAGTCCCCGAAGCAAACTTCACCCAATCCGCCGCTGGAGTCTCACACAAAGCAAATACCGACTCCGTCTTCTCCAACCACCTGAGTAACTCCACAGCTCCCTCCGTACCCTGGAAGCTGAGAGGCTGACAATCTTTAAACCGCTTATAGGCAACACCTGCCTGAACTGGAGGAGCAGCAGCACCCATGAAAGTCTGCTGGGCTGCCTGAAAAGCAGCTAGTGCAACGCCCAACTGTTGCTGCATCATCTCATTGAGCTCATCATACGTCATAGTAATGTTACCACCACCTCTACCCCCACCACGGCGTCCACCTCCGCCACCACGGCGTCCACCTGTACGTCCACCAGCGCGACCAGACATGTTCTGCCAGAACATGAGACGAGACACTCAGTACCACAAACAAACCAAGCTACGAGTGACCAAACGAACTCAGAATGCGGTTCCAGCATGACCGTTAATCCGAACACAAAGTCCACCAAGATTTTCATGCATTTCGATTTATGATTTCGTGTGCACCCGAAATAACAAATCGCTCTACATGGTCCCCTAGGCGTGCTCTGAGCTAGAACTTCAAGTCACCCGATACCCACATCCCAAAATGATATAACTAACTCAAAAGATCGATAAATAAGTCCCCTTGGCTGTAACCCAGAGATGAAAATAAAGTGAAGCTAAAAATAGCCAAGAATGAGATAAGTAATGTGACACTGTATGGTAAGGAGACCGACACCCCGACAAGGTTAGTATGTTTGCCCAAAAGACACGACTCAAATGTATGTGACCGTCTAGTGTGTGTGACTCGGCTATAGTCTAGACTCTACATGCAGTCCTAGTTCACTATAACCATTGGCTCTGATACCAATCTGTCACACCCTCAAATTTCCACCTGCGGAGTTCTACCGCGAGGCGTGTGACATACCAGGATCCAAGTCAACGGTCACAATAAACGACGTCTAAATGTAAAAACATACGTAAACAAAACCATGCATAAGTTTAAAACCAACATTTCATAGTGCGGAAGCATTTTAAAGTTTACAAAAGTCATGCATAAATAAACATAAGTTCAAAAGTTCATAATCCCAAAACGTGCAGATGAAACCCTAGACACGAGACGACTCCAGTGCGACCACGTGCGCCTATCCATATGCTGCTACCTTAGCGACCTGAGAAAACATGCTAAAAGAGTCAACATATAATGCTGGTGAGTTCACAGGTTTTAATTAAACGTTTACAGTGATCCTTCAAAAACCGTTACCATCACAATTACTACTATGCTTGTGAGAACGCCAAACCAGGCGCAGAATGAGATACTCATACGGGTGAAACCATTACTGACTAAGCCGTGTGTTACCCTTAGTTCCTATGGGCTACCGTCATCGCCGGTAGACCTTGTTTTGTTAGAGACAATATGCACCCGCCCGGTCCAACCGTCGAGTGGGGTTTGTCAGTTCCCAATAGCGCTATCCATATTTCCCCGCCATATACCCATGTTAGTGGTTTCAAGGGATTTTCGATGAACCGTATAGTAAGATAAGTAAGCCATAGTATAACGTGATAACAAGTCATAAGTCATAAGAGTTTAACAAGTCATAAGTCATAAAAGAGTTTGTAAGCATGTTTCTCACCCCGAAAGTAAAAACTGTAAAATGTGGGGCCGTGAACTCACCTTAGATAACGTTCCTCGAATATGTGTAAAGATGTTTAGCCCGTGACAATCCCTCTACCGAAGATCTATCAAAATGTTCACATAAGTATTCCGACTAATAACCATAAGGTTATCTAGTCCCCGATTGTCCAGATCATAACCAAGTATGTTTTAAAACGTGTTTAAATGTTTAACCGACACACTAGACCGACCCGACATCCCGTTGGTGACCCATTACCCTAACTAATCAAGTACACATAGGTTACATGCAAGGTTCAAGCATAAAACACTTAGTTTGTATCAAAAATCTCATTTTTGTTAACACAGGGTCGAATGTAGTTGTAAGTGGTCGAAGGTGACTTGAACTGGTCGAAGGTGGGTTCAAACTTCCACCTTCGCCCCTTTTTCTTCCACCTTCGCCCCCTTGTGGTACCTTCGCCCCTTTTTCTTCCAGGTTCGACCCCTGGATTCCACCTTCGCCCGTTCGACTGGCCGAAGGTGTTCCAGGTTCGACCCTGTTGTGTTGTTTACTCAAAAACGCATCCAAAAACATCCGAAAACATCACGAAACATCATGAGTTACAGCAGTCAAGCATCATTAACATATTCCTACGAAACCCTACCAATTTTACCCCAAAATTTATCCGTTTTACAAGTTTCCTAAAATAGCAAATTATGGAGATGTCACATCATCATGCATGCAAATATTACCCAATTAGGAAACTTTCTGAAATCGATTAATAATCAGTTTATCATACTCGGATCCTCATGAACAAGAAACCCCTATCATAACCTTATCATAATCATCCCAAAAACAACCCTAAATCTAACTAAAAACTCCTTTAATCATCAAAACACCATCAACAATCAAAGGTAACACGTTTCAATCATAACCCATCATTAATAACAGCCCTAGGTTGTTGTTATCTCATCTATATAACAAATAATCATCAAACAATGCTTAATACCACATAAACACATGTTAAATTGTATGAAAACTCATTGTTTATGAATAGGTTTTATTTAGAAAGATATTAGGAAGGTTTTTACCCATAAAACATGTTGATATCAGATCTGGACCCTTGGGGTTTAGATTAAAACAAGTCAAAATTGTTTAAAAAGGATTTGTAATGAAGAACACACCTTAGATTTTCACTTGTAATGATTTAGAGAGTTAGGTTATGAAAAACAAGCTCAAAAACTCCTTCCCCAATGATAATAGCTGATAGAGAGTGTTTGGAGGCGTTTAGGGTTTGTGAAATGGTGAAAAATGGCTAAGGATGGTATTTATACTGTCTGCACGTTCGCCCAGTTTAAGTGGTCGAATGTGGAATTTTTCCACGTTCGCCCCTTTTTAGTGGTCGAATGTGGAACTTTTCCACATTCGCCCACTTTGTTTCCACGTTCGCCCCTTTTTAGTGGTCGAATGTGGAACTTTTCCACATTCGCCCACTTTGTTTCCACGTTCGCCCATTTTTCAAACCCCATTTCCACATTCGCCCAAAAGTTCCACATTCAGGTCATCAGCACATTTTTAACACATGTTAACAGCACTTTTAACACATGTTAACCTTTTTCCAGTTTGTCGTGTTTAACGCATTCTAACACATCTTAACACATAAGCATGCATCCATAGTCTATACTTAGCATGTTTAGGCACGTATAATCATTCGTACATCATTTAAGCAAGTATAAGCATACAATCCACCACACGACCCATAATCTACACATATACTAAATTAATTCATGTAATGTCACCAACAACGGGACCCGGTACTAATGTATTCTCAAAACGACTCCCAATGATCCTCCAGGTCATTGGACCCTGGACAATCCTAACCTGACCCGACTCAACTAACCCAGTTAAGTTTGTTTATAAGCGTTTCTTGCTAAGGTAGACTTACTAGATATTCAAAAGTTAGTTACCGAAAATTGCCGGGTGTCACAGTTGATCCCATGAGTGATTTAGTTTTATATGTTGATTATATCTGTTTACTAAAAAACAACGATCATTGAGGTAGTGAATAGAATAAAGAAGAAAAGGAAGAAGATTTTTGATGATCAATAAGAATATGAAGATAAAGGTGCGTTCTATAATTTGATGGGTGCGTTTTATGATTTTATGGGTGATTACATAAAAACGACGATCAAGGTAGCATGTGTTTTTATTTTATTTTTTATGGGTGCGTTTTATGATTTTATGGGTGCAGGTCTTTGAGTGCTTATTTTTTTGTTCCGCCTTTGAGAGATGAAGGTGCGTTTTATGATTTTTATGGGTGCCTTTTATGGTTTTATAGGTGCACTTTATGATTTTATGGCTGCCTTTTTGTTTTTATTAGTGCGTTTTATGGGTGCATTTTTAGTTTTTTTGTAGCTCTGTTTTTATTAACCATGCTCTGTTTTTTGTTTGAAAACAGAACCTACGCTCATAAAAGTTTTTTTACAACGATAATGCACGTTTATACATTTCATCTTATTCATTTACGTTTAGATGGTTACTCTTTTATTTTGGAGTGTTTTTTCAACATCAGTATCATCCTTTGTTTTTTTTGTTTAAAAAACAGAGCATGTTTTAGAGCAAATCGACTAATCACTTGTTATGAAATGAGAATTGCAAATCTATCAATTGTCTGTAAATGTAATCGTTCTAAAGAATTAATGAGATTTGGGTGGTTTAGTTAAAAATTTTGAGAACAATTGCTATGATTTAGGCGCGATTATTAAAAAAATCAAACTATTATACTCGCAATTTGTCTAATTTGCCCAATTTGCCATTCTCTTGTTAACTGATACTAAAAACACGCGTGGGTAATTAATTTAGGATCATTTTGATTAAAACACAGATCGATGGTCAAGATTGCTTCTTACACTTTGTATTTTAAGGAGCCTTTATACAATAGCCTCTCTCTACCTGGTGTATAAGAATCGTAGGCTACATCTAACAGGCTTAACAACCTTTGTAACCAATATTCCTAGCAACACCAATCAAACTACAAAAAATAGATTTTTACCAAACTGACTACATCTAAAAAATATATATTTAATTAGAGGTTCTTGTATGTAATAATAGATTCAAAGGTATCTATACTATCATAGCATGATTAGTGACATGACTAGACATGATTAATGAATTACATAAACAAATTGTGTTTTATTTATGCATGAACAAAAACGTTGCTTATTTTTTCGTTTTTGTATAGCACTATGGTGCTAGTTGGAATAAAAATAAAACGTTTGTTAATTTAGTGTAGGTTAAGGCTGTCTACATCTTACCCTGCTCAGATCCTACCTTAGCTTTTGCTATTGGTGGGATTAACTGAGTATGATGATGATGATGATATAAAAGTTATTAACGTTTAAAAATTGTGAGAAGAAGATAAGGAAAAAATAAAAATATTAATCAACATATTTTCAAATTTTAAAATAATAGTTAATAGTTATATTTATTTAATATATAATTAAAAAAATACCTTTTGAGAGAAATCAGAGAGTGTAAAAGCTTCACATGGTAAATGTGGCATATCTATTTTTGATTAATATATATATATATATATATATATATAGGAGAAAGTTAATTTGAGAACACCTATATTTCGTGCGAACCGTGAGAACGGCATCTAAAACCATTTAAATTCAAAATTTCTTTTTACATTTATCTTTATTACTAAAATACAATCTCAAAAACACAATTTACGCGTAAAAATTCAAACGTATATGAAAATAAATTGTTTTTACACATGTGTAAATTTAATGTTTATGCATGTGTAAACTGTTTCATTTACACATGAGTAAAAAGTTAATTTGAAAGTGTTTTTGTAAGAAAAGATTAATTATTTGGAAAGAAAATTCATTTATTAATGTTGTATTTTGATTATAATGAGGTTTGTATTAAAATTTTTTTATTTTGATTGATTTTTTTACTTGTTCTCAAAGTTCTCACAATATTTAGCGTTCTCAAGATAACCCTCCCCTATATATATATATATATATATAAATATAAATTTTATGCCTATAAATTCTTATTCTTAATAACCAATTAATTATTAATTATTATATATATGTATTAATTTAGAGTTGAGTGAATAGCGTCAGCCCCTTTCTCATTGGTTGAGAGGGGCGACGACAATTTTATTCACCTTTTTTGTTTTTTTACTTTTTTTTTGAAATAAAAACTTCATTAAAAACGAGCCAGCCTTAAAAAGAAGACCGCCCGGACAATCCGATTACAACATATACAAAGGATAACTCACCCAATTATTCCACACAATACTATTTACATTCAATCTAGCCTTAATCCATAGATACGCCATAGCTTTTATAATCGCCACAACCTCTACGACCTTCGGATCCATTTTTTGAAAGACTTTCTTGTTTCATTCCTTCCAAATCGCCCAACTCGCCACCATAATGATACACTGAATTAGCCTTTTACCTTTTCCGGAGTATGGATAACTATCTATCCATTTCTGAATATCTTCAAAGGAAGCGAATGTAACTGGGGGCAGACGACACCAGGACCAAACCTTACTCCAAACCCCACTCGAGAAACAACAAGCTATAAACAAGTGATTCACTGATTCCTCACGGTTGCCGCACATCGGACACAACACATTCGGCATCGATATCTGTCTCTTCAGAAGCTCAATTCGAGTAGGCAACCTCTCTTTTTCCAGACTCCACACATGCACATTAACCTTGATTGGAAGCCAACTTTCCCATCTCCTCTTGTGAACTTGATGCCCATACCGATCCTTGCCTATAGCGTGTTTAATCTCAGCAACCGAAAAAGCTTTGCTGTGATTATTATCCCAAAACCATCTGTCTGCCCCTTCACCAAACCGAACAGTTGACAACATATATTGAACATCCTGCACTTCTGAAATCCCTTCGACCGAATTGACCCCCATATCCCAGTAATCTTTGATTCTGCTTTGATTACCATCGAACGTCAACCGATCAGCTACTGAAATGTTTTTTTCATTATCTCTCGCAAATAATACAGGCCACCTATAACACAAAGGCGTCGAGCCAAACCACACATCCTTCCAAAAACTAATCCGGACCCCATTACCGAGTTGACAAGAGATCATCTCCTCAGTCTTCCTGCCACTGAACCGAACCTTGTCCAACGCTGAAACAATTGCTTTCCAAACCCCAGCGAGTGTCTTTTTTACAGGAATGAAACCCCATCTGTTTCGACCACCGTGAAGACTAACAATAACTTTTCTCCAAAAACCTCCATGCTCAGTCTTGAATTGCCAAGCCCACTTTACTAGTAACGCCATATTCACCTCCGAGAGCTTAGAGATTCCCAAGCCCCCGAGCCGTTTAGGTCTTGTGACTATGTCCCAAGACACCTAATGAACCCCTTTACCTTCTTTATTACCACACCAAAGAAATTTTCTCATGATTTTTTCAATGTTTTCCACCACCGTACTTGGCTCTTTAAACAACGAAAAATAGTACACCGGAAGGCTCGCGAGCACCGATTTAATTAAAATTAGCCGACCACCAATAGATAACGTTTTCGCCTTCCAAGATTGTAACCTATTTCTAATTTTTTCTATCACCGGCTCCCAATGAGAGACTCGGTTCATATTCGCTCCAACTTTAATGCCTAGGTATATGAACGGTAATGTTCCTACTCTACAACCCAAAAATTCAGCCATAAATTTCACGTCATCAGGCTCAATGCTCACACCATAAAGAAAATATTTTTTCACGTTAATTTTCAAACCAGAACACACAAAGAAAATGCGAAGCAATCTGTTAACCTTGACAATATTGTCATGCGACCACGAACCCATAATCAAGGCGTCGTCTGCGTACAACATGTGTGATAACTCAAACCCATCACCCGGAACCACAATACCATTAATATCCCCCATCCGCACCGCTCTAGAAATTAAAGCCGCCAAAGCTTCCATAACAATCAAGAACAAGAAAGGAGACAAAGGATCGCCTTGTCTAAGACCTTTCTGACAATTGAACTCGAAAGTAGGAGCCCCGTTAACTAGAACCGCTGATCTAGCCGAACGAATTATACCATTAACCCAAGAGCACCATTTTTCCAGGAAACCCATTTGCTCCATAATAGAAATTAAAAAAATCCCAGTTCACGTTATCATACGCCTTTTCAAAATCGATTTTGAACAAAAACGCCTTCTTACCCACTCTCTTTAACCACCCAATGATCTCGTTGAGGACGAGAGGACCATCCAATATCAACCTATCCTTCAGAAACGCCGATTGAGAGTTAGAAATCACCTCTCCCAACACCTTCTTTATTCTGCCAGCCATGACCTTCGATATAGCTTTGCTAACCACCCCCACAAGATTGATAGGCCGATAATCCTTTAACCCCAATGGTGTATTAGATTTAGCAATTAGTGTAATATATGACAGACTACACTCCTTGCTAATCTGGCCCGTCGCATGAAATTCCACAAAAATCCTCGTAAAATCTTCTTCCAACACCTCCCAAAAATGCTTGATGAACCGGAAATTAAAATCGTCCGGCCCCGGAACCTTATCAGACCCACACTCGAAAACTGCCTCTTTTATCTCCTCCTTAGTGAAAGGAGCAATCAGGTTACTTCTGCTATCACTCGCTAACTTTTTTAATTCATTACTATACAAAACTGGCCTTCGAGCATGTTTTTCCCAAAACAATTCTCTATAGTGACGAAGAACTTCTCTTTTAACTAAGGATGGCTTCGAAACCCAAACCCCATTAATCATAACGCCAGGAATCGAGTTCGCCGCTTTCCTACCATTAATGCACCGATGAAAATAAGCAGAATTATCATCACCCAAATATGCCCATGTAACTCGAGCTTTTTGCTTCAAATCTCTATTTTTTAACAACGATAATCTAGCCACTTCTTTTTTACTCTCCTCCCAAATCCAAAGCTCTTCATCATCAAGAGACCCATACTCCAATTTACTTGCCAACCGTGAAATATCATTTTTTAGCCCGTTTAAAACCTCCCATTCTTTAGCAGATTCCCGAGACCACCAACATTTTAGCGCCCTTTTTACTTCCATGAGTTTTTTAAATAGCAAAACATCTGCTAAGCCTTCAAAATGAGCATTAGTATACGCATCTTTAACCACTTGATCGCAACCCTCCCTATCCAACCATGAGTCGAACCATTTGAAAGGTTTGGCGCCATAGCTAGAATCGACCACTGTTAATAATATAGGGCTATGATCAGACATCTCCCTTTTTAGCGCCCTAAGACAAGCCCCATGGCATCTGTTGAAAAACTCTTGACACACTAACACGCGATCTATCTTACTCATTTTCACTGCCTCCCTGGTGCCAGAAAGGAAAGTAAACCTGTTACCCTGCATTTTATACTCTTGCAAACAAGCTTCATCAATGAACATATTAAAATCTTTCGCTGCCCTATTGTTAAACTTAGAATTTTTTCTTTCCTCCTCCCAACGAACCGAATTAAAATCTCCTATCATAATCCACATACCCATCTTGCCTTGCATTAACCCCAATAGTTTATCCCACAACTCTCTTTTTTCCCCAACCTTTTAGGGAGCATACACATTAACGATATTAATCAATGACCCGTCTTCAACCAATTGGCCAGCAACTAGTATATAATTCTGCTCCTTAACTGTATATAACCTCTTAAACTTCCTGGAATTCCACATAGTGACTATACCGCCCGATTTACCCCTGGCTCCCACTGACTCTACTTCAAACCCACCACTACCCCAAATAGTAGCATAATCGAAACTATCAGTATCCTTTAACAATGATTCTTGCAAACCCAAAACATCAACTTTGTTGTACGAAACAAGGTTTTTAACCCAAACCGGTTTCCCAACCGACCCAATACCTCTAATATTCAACGAAAGAAAATTCATTGCAAACCTGATTGTAAACCTTCTCCTTCAATAGATTCCTGGATTAGAGTGTCAAATCCATTGAGATTAACCCCCAACCGTTCGCCGAATTCAATGGTATCCTCAATTTCATCGTTAGTCGCTTGCCTGACTTCAGTGCAGATAGGGTTATCTGCCTCGTTGAAATTTTCATTCGGTCCCTCATTCTCCTGTAATAGTACCTGAAAAGAATTAGTGATGTTAATTGGGCCTCCACCTCTACCTTTCACAACATTTTGATCATGGCCCATGATAAAAGGTTCAAGCCCAAAAGGATCCTCTTCAACTCTGGACTTCTTATTGGGCCTATCATTGCTGCTATAATAATCCCCACCAGAAGCCTGGCCCACGTCTCTGATTATTCTTTTGTCTTTTTTACGTTTGTTTTTCCTTAAAAAGGCAGGTTGACCAATTTCAGCACAAGTTTCGTAATTCCCATCAATATTTCCCAAAAAAATTCTGGTCAACATTCCCTTCCAATAACTCCTCATTAATTGTGTCATTATTGTTTCCAATTTCGTCTTCCGAAGAATCCTCCGGTTCAACCATCTCCTCGACCGGAACACCCACCGGAGCTTCCTTTTGAACGGAGTGCTGTTCACCTGAAACGTCCGGTTGATACACCGGTGTAACTTCTTCAACAAAACTGGATATCCACTCCTTCTCCACCTCCTCTATCCATACCTTGTACGTCTTGCCACGCCATTTTAGAAATATCGTCTCTTGAATTCTACCTCCCTGTCTAACCATCACTCCTAGACATTGAAAGGAAAAATCAAGATCCAAAATACCACAGTTCGGCGTTCGCAACACTGTACCGAAAAAAACGGCCAATCTGATGAAGAATTTGATCATCAATTAAACTTAACGGGATCCCCAAAACTTTGACCCAGGCAATCCTTTCGAACGGAATATCCTGCCCCTCCTAGATTGTAACCGACGTGAACTGCTCCGGTCTTCCCTGGAGTTCGTCAACGGCCATCACAGCGTGTTCTTTAGTCTTGAAAGAGACTAACACAGTCAGACCACCAAAGCATGAAACAACCCCTTCCCCAAGACCCATCTCTACCAGAATAATCTTGACCATTCTCAACACATCCAAAGAAGCCATCTTCACCACCACAGACCTCCCATGCAGATCAGTAAAACCGTTGACATCGTCCTCAACATCTATGGTCTTGCCTATTGCTGCCCCGGAGCAAGCTTCCGTGAAAGACATTGAACCTGGCAGGAAACCATATCTGTCGCCCTTTCCAGTATCCATTTTCACAAAAGTCTCCTGCTTCTCCATGTTCCTTCCCTTCTCAGGTTCCTGACGTCTGCGATTGTTCACCTCCCCCTCCTCTAGAACAAACCTTGCAATATTCACCTTTAGTTTGAAATCCCCTAAACAAATGGCAGAAAGAACTCTCTCCATTTCTCTACAATCCTTAACATCCAACAACGAAACAAAACCGAACCTTCTCCCTTCCTTGTCTCTCTTTCTTGCTATATAAATGTCAAAAATGGTTGCAAAATTCCTTATCTCCCTTGCTAGATCATTCCCACTACATCTATCCGAAAGATTAGACACGTAAAACTTTGTGATTCTTGCTAGAGTTTCCACCGGAATGTTATTCCGGCGAGTTGCCATCCAGAGAGTAATCTATAATTTACACATACCATTTGTTTTTGTTTTTTTACTTTTACAGCATTATTTAATAATAAACATCATTGATTTCATATAAAAAAACAAAACTGGGTTGGTGTAGTTTGAGGTGAGGTTCTCTTACCTAAGGTCACAGGTTCGAGGTGTGTGGAGTGCATTTTTTTTCCTTTTACAAAGCTTATCTATTAATAAATATAATAAATGGGTTCATTTTAAAACATAACTTGGGTTAGTGGTCGAATGGTTTGAAGTGTATTTCTCTAACTTGAGGTTATAGGTTCGAGACCGGTTGGTGGCTTTTTTTTCTTTCATTTACATAGTGTTATTTCATATTGTATATATTTGAGTTGTGAATAAAAGACCAATTAAATTTGGTGGTTTAGTGGTTTGAGATGCATTTTCGTATGGGATGTCACAAGTTTGACACCTGGTTTGGGCAATTGTTTTTTCAAGTATTTTTTTATTGTTGTCTAGGCTAGCATTGTGGGATTTATAAATCAAAACGATAAGGACAACATACGCGCAATAAGACGCGAGAACCCCGCTAGTTAATTATCAAAGTGCGTTGAAAATGAATAGTTAATTTGATGTTGATGTTTTTTGTTTAGGAAAAAGTAAAAGATGAGTCGGAGACCAAGTAAAGAATAAAAAGGGTTTAATTGTCCACGCGCCCTTTTTGGATGCGTGTACGGCACCTTTGCTTCATTCTTCGACTTCCTTTTTATTCTTCTATCAATTTTGGTTTTTTTTTTTTTCAAGGCTAATGCCAAAAGACAACTTGTTACGTCCGTTATAGCAGACAATGTCACATAGCTCAAGTTTATCATCTTCAGTTACGGAGAAAACCCGTCACCCAAAGATCTTATGCGATAAAACCCGCTTGGAATCGCATTCAAATTTTAGTTTTATGGCCTTCAACCCATACCTTCAATTTCCGTCCATTATCAATTAAGCTAAAATTGTAGATTTTCTATTATGAAACTAAATTTGTTTAGCAAATATTTACAGATATTTTAATTAATATATGATTTTTCACTAAACAAAAACAACCCATTACAAGTGACACGCAAGTAAACGGGTATATATTTATGTCAAATGTTAAGAGCACAAGATAATTACAACTTTTTATTTTATTGTAATTAGTTAATTAATTGTTCTTGTTATTATTGGCATTCCATCCTTCTCATCTTAAAAAATCCCCAAAGCATGAGGGTCTACCATCATCAAGTATTGATCAAGTCATCTCTTCCTTGCACCATCTTCCACTTCCCTTCCCTTTGATCCGCTTCATTACCATGGAGAACTCCTCATCAAACATAAATTGATTGTTTGTGTGTTTAGGGAGTTAGCCGTTGACCGTGATGGGGGGGGGGGGGGGGGGAGGGTGATGGACTGGCCTGTAAACGTTTATTTGGCATGGACGCATGGTGGTGTGTAAAACTAAAATTTCAAAAATAAATAATTTGTTAAAGAGTATGTCACAACTTGTGTTCTTTTACACATTTAGTATATTATTTAGTCGGTAGGATAAATAGTTTAATAATCACTAGATGTTGAATGATGATGTACATGTGATTTTAAATAAAAAAAAAAAAAAAAAATGGGGTTATCTTGTTAATGTGCTTAGCTTGGTATATTGAAATATATAACGTTGCTTTTAAACTAAGCGTGCACACTAATATTTCCTATAATGTCAAAGTGTGCACACTGTATTCCAAAACTAGTGATACATGACCTTTAATCATCATGTCATCAATACTTTACCTGTGTCGGATGCCTTAAAAAGTACATTATATATGTTTCACTAGTAAGACCGGGTGTAGTGGGGCTTGGAATATAAAGCCCTTGCCTATGTGGCATTAAAATGGCGCCCCCCACACCATTACAGGGGGGCTCCATTTTTGAAAATCAATGTGGGGCTCTATAAATATAGCGCTTGAGCTCTTGTCCCCCCCTCCAATCAGAATTCGCCACATCAGCCACTCTCTCTCTTTTTATTATTTTATTATTTTTTTAATTAAAAAGATATAATAAAATATTAATAGGGGCTTTATAAATAAAGCCCCTACCACTACACCCCTTTTTTAGTTTCTCTCTCAATACTGACTCAGCAGCCACGTGGACCAATCAGAAAGGGAGACTTTATAAATAAAGCCCCCCACTACGCATGATCTAATAGCAATAATAATACTCATTATAAGGATAATAATGAAATTGTAAACTTATTGAAAATGTTTGATGAATTTGTCACATATTGTTAACTTTCGGCCTTCCTTTGAAACCATCCACCCCTAAATCATTTGTGACATCGTACAATGTGTATATCCGGTCATCTAATCAATGGACTATTCAACTAATAAGTAAGCAAACCATAGAGAACATACATATACTTTTAGAAATGAGGGGACTAAAGGTAAAATTTGAACAAACCACAGGAATATCCATTCATTTTTCTCTAAACTATTGTTAACTTCCGGCCTTTCCTTCAAGCCCGTCCAACCCGAAATCATTCGTGACATCGTACAATGTGTACATCGGTCATCCAATCAAGGGACTATCTGAGTAACAACCAAGCAAACCACATGGAATACACATGTACTTTTAGAAACGTGGGGACTAAAAGTAAAATTTAAACAAACCACATAGACTATCCGTACATTTTTCTAAAATATTGTTAACTTCAAGCCTTCCATTGAAACCATCCAACCCGAAATCATTTGTGACATCGTACAATGTGTATATCGGTCATCCAATCAGGAGACTATCCAATTAACAACCAAGCAAACCACAGGGAACATACGTGTACTTTTGAAAAAAGATAGAGACTAAAGATAAAATTTGATAAAACCACAAGAACTATCCGTGCATTTTTTACTAAACTCTATCTAAACTTACACTAATAATAAAATAACGCTTGATTAGTGTGATCCTATAGTATTGTAAATACAAAAAAACAAAAAAAAAAATCGTAAAAAAATAAACTTGAGTTAAAACAACGAGATAAAACTCAGAGTAAGATTGAGTTTGAAAATGCAAAAGTGCTTTTGTTTAGAAGTGTTTATTGACCTGTTTGAGTGATTCTTGAGGATTTAGGATGTTTTGATATGATTTGATGATTGTTTGATGTTAGGGTTTACACTAGAATGATATAATAGTAGTAGAATGATGATTTTTAAGGTTGTAGGTGATGAGATCTGGTTATATACCATTTAGGGAAAGATATGCATGTTTAATGTTTCATAGTACTTTGCCATTTTTGGAAATAATTGCAAATAGGGTGTTAGACCAGTGATAAATTGGGGGTTTTTACTTGGAATGGGTTGTTTAATGATTTGGGTTTGATGTTGGGCGTTTTTACATGTTTCGGATCTGATTTGGAGGGATAAACGCGCGAAAAGTGGCATTGGGACTGCAGGGGGCGATTAGGAGTCCTAATCGCCTGGTAATGGGGCGGGTAACCCCTAATCGCATGGCCTAGGGTGCGATTAGCCCCCCTACTCACCTGATGCAAAGGGCAATTAGCTTTTTAATTGCCTGATTGACTTTCCTAATTGCAGTTGACTTTCCCAATTACTTGTTTTGCTGTTGTAAGTGTATTTTGTCATCCCGGAACATGGTTTGACACCTAGGAACATGTTAGGAACCTCGTAGCATGTCTAATGACCTGGTAACATGTGTTCGGACTCGTTTATTGTGACAACCTGCACCCTTCATTTTTCATAAATGTGCATAATTGGTTCCTTAACTATTTCAAAATTTTCATTTTTAACCCTCGTATTTTAATAGGACCAAAATTCACAATTTAATAAACTTATAATTTTTATAAGTAAAAGTATGCACGTTTTATACTCACATCTACACCCGAGCACGTATGTTTCAGACCTTGATACTCAAAGCCCTTAATTTTCGGTCCTAAAACAACTTAGAAACAGAATGAAACAAGTCTAGAACTTAAAATTGATTAAATTAGAAAAATTATTTTTTTAGCCCTCGCGGTCCGCTGAGACAGTCAAATAGTCAAAGTCTCAGTCAAAATCCTAGTCAAAGTCTCAGTCAAAGTCCTAGTCAAAGTCTCAGTCAAAGTCCTAGTCAAATAGTCAATTTATTTTAAAACCTTACTTTATTGTGTTGACCAATTTTAAAGCCTAATTGAATCCAAAACTAGTATAAAAACCCACCTATGACCCATTACACTTTGCGCCTCTAAATTGATTGTTTCAATTCGATTAAACTCTCCCTCATACCTTTCTTCTATAGTATATTACTTCTACATTTGAAGCTTTGATTATAAGCTCTTGTGATTGACGAATTGGAAGCTGGATAGTTTTCTTATTCGGTTTCTTTTCTTCTAAATTGGACTGGTTTCGTTGTTGAGTCTTTGGATTGCTCGCATTTTAACGCTCGCTTAGTCATCTAGTTATTTGGCGAAAGTGAGTATTTCCTATCCCCTTTTTGTCTTTATTCACTTTTGGGGTGTTACATGTACACTTATACAAATTTCACATACAAGTTCACATTTTTACAATACAATTCTAGTACTATGTGCATTTGCTTACAAACGTGCTTTATGCTTAGACATTGCATGTAGAATACATTTGCACTTAGTGAAATCATTAAACATGTACAAGCCGACCTTAACATTGGATAGCGCTATTGGATTGACAACCCACCTAGGTGATTCTCCCCTTTTTTCATCGGAGAATCCATGGTCATTGTTAAGTTATTATCCATTTATTGGATAAGTACACCGTCGTTCATTTTAGTACATTTATACAGTCACAGGAGTGATTTCGCTCATTTGTATGATACATAGTTTACATAAATGCACTGTAGCTTTGCACTTGAATTGTATAACATTTTCCAACTTACTATATATATTAAAACTAGGAATGCTCACCAATATTTCATATGTTGACAAAACTTATTTTGTACATGTTTCAGGTGCAGTTTGATCTTAGTTCCATAGCATTGGATTTTAGTGCTTGCTTTTAATAATTTATTTCAAATTTCATGTTTTGTTCAGACTTTTGTATTTTTCCCATTTCATCCATGTAAGACAATTTAAATTATTCAATAATATATTTACATTTTAGTACCATGTGCTTTTGAACAATCGTCACTACGTGACACCTCGATGATTCCGCCATCGGTTAGGGTGTTACATTTATGCTATATATGACCCGTATGATAAATGTAGTGAACATGTATGCGTGTTAAGTGCATAGTTGCATGTGATTGCTTAAATTCTCGTTCTTGGTTAATGTAACATTCGTATTTTTTTAAAAATTATTTAATAAAACCATTGGATCTCGATGTTTTAGTGTGCTTTAAAAATTGCTCGTAACACTTTCAGCCTCATATAATCATAATATAATTATAATATTATAGTTTAGTTGAAAATTTCAAAAAATAATAAAACCACTCAGGCCGGGACTCGAACCCGTGCCTGAGCCGGTTCTGCAACTTAACACACAACACTTGAACCACTGGGCCAATTCGTTATTTGGTGTTTTTATTCAAGGCAAAATAAACTTAACACTTCCGTAAAATGGTCAGTCAAAAGGAATTCAACACCCATCAACATGGATCGATCGAATCTCAAAATTAACGAGTTTTCATCCAAGATTTGGAAACAACTTTGATTGACTGGTCATTCGCGTAAAATACACGCCTAATTACAATCAAAACATTCCAAAATTATAAATTATTACGTGTTTTATATAAGGTATGGGTCAAAATTTTTCAATCGTGCAATTCAAGTGTTATAGTATAAATCCAAGGAGTCCTTATAACCATTTAAAACTAAATAAAAACGTTCTCAGGGTCTAGACCAGATGGTCTAGGCTTGTGATTTAAAAACCTGAACCGGCCAAGGACCCGGGTTCGATCCTTTACAACAACAAACTTTTTTTAAAAAACCCTTATTCTTTATATTTAATCTAATTATCTTTTAAAATAGTTTTTAAATACTAAAAATGATTTATAAATTCTATAAAATTTATTTCATGTTACTCAGATAGTAAAGTCTATTATACAATTTTTAGTTTTTCAAAAATCATTTATTTAAGATATATAAAACATATTACAAGTTTATTCATTAATAAATAAAAAATTCTATAAAATATCTAAACAGTTTTATAAAATTTCACAAAAATTATTTTAAACTTATAAATAAATAAAATTTCCAGAATTAAATTTTAATTTTAGAAAAACTTTTATTTAGTATTTTTAATCAATTTTTGCTATTTTAATCATAAATAATTCATAATAAATCCATTTTTCAGTAATTTTACATCAAAATTCCACATAAATTATTTTTATTCATTTAGATCAGAATTATAATTTTATGATTTAAAATTTATGAATTTTAATATTTTTAAATATAAATACTATATTTTGACAAATAATATTAATGTATTATATGTTCATTTATTAAGAAAATAATTTTATAAAAATTATTTTCACATTTACAACATTGTAATACCACTATTTTAATCAAGATTTTATAAAAATCCTTTTTATTTAATTGTTTTCTAAATTTCTTTATTTATTATTTCATTAACTATTAATCTAAATTAACCATTAAACAATTGTCAGTCCCCAAATTAGGAACCCTAGAATACTTTTAGACTAGAAAACTTAGACTTTTAAGTTTTCCCAACACTTATTTATTGCCTTAAAAATAGGGTGATACTTTAAACATTTTTTTATACACTAGCAATTACTCATTCTTACATTGTTGAAACTTGTTGATTCAATTTGACTGTAACGAAAAGACACAGTACAATCATTAACATTGATCAAGTCGTCTGTTTAGATCATAGCGCTATAGGTCTGACAAGCCCATCCCCCCCCCCCCCCCCCGCTTAAATTCAGGGATGATCGATAACAGTTACACTTTTAATAACTTGCGAGTTAGGTCTCAGTCGACACAAGGTTTGATTGTACAAAAGACGCATTGTTACATGCCGGGACTCATACTCATACATTATACAACTGTGATTGTTATACAAACTATTGTTATCTATTATATTCAAAAACCTATGTATTCTCAGCAACTATTTATAGTTGACCCCCCATATTTCCAACTTAACATGTTTCAGGTTTTACTTGCTATTGAAAGTTGTACAAGTCTTGGATCACATAGGAGCCTTGGACCTAGTTTATATGAATCAAGTTTATGTAATTATTAATTGTATGACAAATTGTAAATCATTTAATAATGTTCAACTTCTATTTAGTACCATGAACTATTGAAAAATCATCACTACGTGACACCTTGATGTTTCTCCCAATGTTTTAAAATCACGTTTTGGACACATTGCAGCTAATGTTTTAAATTACAATTTTAAAATTCCAAAAGACCTTGAAAAATTCTGAAAATTCAAATTAAACTAAATCAAAGTATTCTGAATAACTTTCATTTAGAAAATATATTCGTTTGAGCCCTACAAATAGGTCGACAACGTAAGAGAAAACGGCTCGTCCAGATTTGAACCCCTGTTTTGTTTGGACTCGGTAAAGGTCAAAATGGATGAGTTTTTCGACAAATAATATACCATCGGAATCGGAATTCAAAGATCTTGATCATAGAATCTGAGTTTACTTTAAAAAGTGTTGTAAAAATAGAGTTATGGTGGTTTTAAGTTCAATTTTGCTTGCTATCAAAATCAAGGGTTGCACTTATATGCACCTTTGAATATTTTAAAATTTGTTTTTAGTTAAAATATGATAAAATAAGTTTATGAACATCTTACTACAGGTTAAGAAGCATTATAGATCTAGTTTAAGAGGGAATAAGTAATGGAATAATAAAACGTTAAGGGGAACGATATTGAATGAATTATGATACTTACTTAGAAAACTCGGAACTAGCTAGAGGAGATAATGACGGATAAAAACTTTAGTATATAAGAGATGGGATAATAATGATTTTTAATGGTATAAAGAGTTAGAATGGTAGACTATTGTATTTATAGTGTAGAAATTGGAGTTGTAATTTGTTTAGGAAGTAAAATTAGGTCATAAAGAAAGGATACTGTTTAATGGGTGTTTTAATGAGAAAAGTTTAAGGTCTATGATTCAATTAGATAGGCCGTATGAAAGTATCAAATTGTATAGTTTTTATTCATTAGAGATGCCAATATATATACAATGAAAGAGCCTAAAACTAGAGAATACAAACTAGAAATTAGGGACTACTTTGACTAGGATAGAATCTTGGAACAACTTTGACTACTTTGACTAGGCTAGAATTTAGGAACAACTTTGACTACATTGACTAGGCTAGAATTTAGGAACAACTTTGACTTGACTAGGAGACCATATTTACCAACACTTTGACTTGACTTGACTAGGAGACTACGTTTGACTTTTCAGGTTTGACTAAGGGATCTTGAAAGGGTTTAAGTTTAATTGGTATTAATTAACATCACAAAACACCAAATGGTGTAGTGGTTTGTGTGGTGTGGTTAAGGTTTAGCCCGCCAGGGACTTGGATTCGAATCCTGGCTCATGCAAACATTTTTTTTAACGTTTTTAAATCAAAATTTTTAATAAAATCCAAATTGATATTAATTATAAGTCATTATTTAAACTAAAAAATTAACAAAATGGAGGGGAAAGATACCGTAAACATGAATCAGAAGAATAAACGAGGGAGTTCTATATATATAAAAAAAATTGTGTGATGTTACAGTCTCCTCTACTTTTAGGAAGTTCGTCCCGAAGTTTACTTTAAGAAGAAACATTTGAATAGTGTTGAGGATAGTTAGGGTGACTATGCTTTAGAGTAAGGTAAGAGTTTAAGGAATGATAAGATAACCATAAATGCTAGATGGACTACCAAATAACTAGGGTTTGTTATTGGTCTGACCCCACAGTCTCACTTTCGATGTATCATTAGTGTTTTTATATATAGGGTGTACCGCAGCTAACCCACCACACCTCTGATACTTTGAAAACGTACTCGGTATCTACTAAAACCTTGATAGAATTTCACACTACCTTAATGTACCTGTAAATTCATGATTACGTTCCGAACCGTAATCACCAATTTACCTTACATTACGGTTTTGTGTCATTCTATGACTCTAAGCACACATATAAAACACACAATGAAAAATAACCGTGTGATTGAATCTTTGTATCAATGAGTCTAATAAATCTTTGTATCAAATTACGTGTACAATGTGTCAAAAAATGAGTCCAACTGTTGAGTAGGAACCTCTACCAATTGTTGAGCAGGTGCGATGGCCTCTACCAGTCATTGAGCAGGTTACTAGAACCTCTACCGACTGTTGAGCAGACAAGATGACCTCTACCAATCGTTGAGCAGGTTATTTGGTACTCTACCAACTATTGAGCATGTACTTTGTCCTCTACCAGTTGTTAGGTGGATAATTGTTATAATTATTTTTGTAGTTTAACATATAAGTTGCCAATTGAAAATACACACATGTAAGTAAGTTTGTAAATGTGACAAACAACAGCTACGACTTGCAATTGAGTTGCCATAGACAATGTTACTGAGTCTAGATGTTGTTTTACTAGTATGGCATATAGTTTACAAGTATCACGAATAATCAGACGTTCAAAGATAATACTGATAATCAGATCCTCATGTATCACTAAGAATTAAGTTTGATGCAATAAGCAATCAAGTTTTCAATAGTTTGGTTATCATAGGGGTCAAGTTCATGTTCAAGAAGGTAAAGGGTATGAATTTAGTTCTTGAGAGGATGATAAAGAACTCAAAGTATCATCAAGGTTATGAAAGATAGTGTACGTGAAGATAGTTAATAACGGGTTTATTTTATAAGTTTTCAAAGAGGCACAAGTAGTAAGGAGATTATTTAGCAGCATGAATCGTGGGGTTTGAATCAAATATTTAAATTGAGTGTATGAGAAAACATGATTGTGGTAAATACCAAAAATTGTAAAAGTTCGAACAAGTTGAAAATAAGTAGGTGTCAATGGAGAATTGGAGATTAAATTTTGTTCATGAGGATGGAAAGATTTTATTTTATTTATTTTAAAACTGGTTTTGTATATAAAACAAAAGTTGTTAAATAGTACAAACTAAGTGGCTTTAGATCGGAATATTTCAGTTAGTTGGAGATTTTAAACACAACATTAGGTTTTATAGATCAAGGTGACATTATATCGAAAATCCTTTGTTACGCTAATGAATAAACATTTGAATTTAGAAATTAAGTTTGAGGACATCTTTTGACAAAAATATGTATTTTTCATAGTTTATAGGTGATGAAAATTTGACAATATTAAGAAATCTTTAGTGTTGTGCTAGGGTATACTCAGGTTATGAGGTTACAGTTTAAAAATATGTAACATGTTGAAAAAGGCAATAATATGATTTGGGTAGGGTGTTGAAAATAATCAAACAAGTGGCTAAGATGGTAAGATGAAGTGTGATTGTGAAACCCATATATGATTATGAAATGGGATTGATTTAAACTGTAAAAATTTGAGGTTTAAAGCTTAGTTTTAATGAAAGTGAGTGTAATCATTTATTCATTAATTAAAACGAATAAACGAAAACGTTGACTTATCAAAGCATCCAAATCTTAATAACATAATGAAGACATGCTTTAGCCTATAAGTGAAAACTCATCCCAAGAATTCCCAGGTAGGCATCCGGGTCCCTCGTCTGATTGGGATTTATGCATAATGCCAGTCCTAGATAGAAAACTCAGAATACAGGCGTTCACCCTTCCAGATTGCACGTGTTCGTTATTAGAATATAGAACTTCGATGAGATTATCAAAGCAGTTCAGGTTAGGACCTAAGAATTCTGTCCTATTTGTCTAGGGGTAGATCCAGTGATGGAGAGTAATCATCTTGTAGGGGTTAGGTAGGGATAAGAAGTACGATGGAGATAGAGAATAGAAACAAGTAGAGTTGCAAGTAAGAGGAACAAGTACTGGTTAAAATCCTAAGGTTATAGACTAGATTATTTTTCTAATAACCTAATTCCCTATACCCAAGGCTCTGATACCAATCTGTAACACCCCAACCGATGGCGGAAACATCGGGATGTCACGTATTGGTGACTGTTCAGTAGCTCATGGTAAATAATAAGTTTCAATAATCAATTAAATGAATTACATACAATTGTTCTAAAAAAAATTTGTACATCAAATGAGCAACACTAAATATAAATATTCAAGCATGAACTCTAATCTCCAATCAACACTATAACCTGAAACATGTTAGGTTGGGAAATATTTTGGGTCAACAAAGGTTGGTGAGAATTACATAGGTTTGAATATTGTATCATGAGTATAAAACTTGTAGAATTCTGGTGTCATAGCAAATCTAGTCCATATGTGAAAACAAAACTACCTGGTAAATCGTTTGCATAATCAAACCTTGTGACATGATTATTGCGGTCCATACCATACGCATATGGTTCACTTGTTTTTGTTATATGATCGATAACAATCACCCACGCTACCCATACTGGAGGTACACATATCCGGGTCGGGTTGTCAATCCAAAAGATCTATCATTGTATATCGTCGGCTTGATCAATGTTAATGATTATGCTAGTCTAATTGTGCTTACCAAAGTATTGTTTAAGACATAATGCAACATAGAATAACACATAGACATTTATGTTGAATTGCAATTTAAAATGTAACATGTTTCACCCCAAAAATAGTAAAATAGTACACCTTAGGTGCTTAATGAGTTCGTGCGTTTTCTTGAGCGTGCAAACACTTAGTAATAATGCCCTAAAGAAATAAGAAGTGTTGTTTTAGGGTCATATTAAGGGTCTAGAGTTTCTATACGGTTAGGATAATCGAAAAATTAATAGGTGGAGTGTTAGTTAGGTTGGATTTGTTAAAATCACGTTTTGGACAGATTGTAGCTAATGTTTTATATTACAATTTAAAAATACCAAACGACCTTGAAAATTTCTGAAATTTCAAATCAAACTAAATCAAAGTATTCTGAATAACTTTCGTTTAGAAAATATTTTCGTTTGAGCCCTACAAATAGGTCGAAAACGTAAGAGAAAACGGCTCATCCAGATTTGAACCCCTGTTTTGTTTGGGCTCGTTAAAGGTCAAAACGGATGAGATTTTCGACAAATAATATACCATCGGAACCGGAATTCGAAGATCTTGATCATAGAATCTGAGTTTACTTTAAAAAGTGTTGTAAAAATAGAGTTATGGTGGTTTTAAGTTCAGTTTTGCTTGCTATCCAAATCAAGGGTTGCACTTTATATGCACCTTTGAATATTTTAAAATTTGTTTTTAGTTAAAATATGATAAAATAAGTTTATGAACATCTTACTACAGGTTAAAAGGCATTATAGATCTAGTTTTAAGAGGGAATAAGTAATGGAATAATAAAACGTTAAGGGAAAGATATTGAATGAATTATGATACTTACTTGGAAAACTCAGAACTAGCTAGAGGAGATAATGACGGATGAAAACTTTAGTATATGGGAGATGGGATAATAATGTTTATTTTAATGGTATAAAGAGTTAGAATGGTAGACTATTGTATATATAGTGTAGAAATTGGAGTTATAATTTGTTTAGGAAGTAAAATTAGGTCATAAAGAAATGATACTGTTTAATGGGTGTTTTAATGAGAAAAGTTTAAGGTCTATGATTCAATTAGATAGGCCGTATGAAAGTATCAAATTTTATATTTTTTACTAGCTAATTACCCCGGGAGGATCCCGGGGTTGAAAAATCTAATTTTACGTGATAACCTATTGCAAATGGCTCAAGTTAACTAACCACAAAATCTCTCAATCATTGCATGTTCATAGTATTCTAATCAGTAATAACTCATATTCCCCACAAAATCTAATTTTACGTGATAACATGAACACTTTGTGTGTTTTTTTCCTGTATGAACGAAACCCCATAAAAATAGTCGATTTTTTCTCCGTTTTTTATATAGCACTATGGTACTCGTTGGAAAGATAATAAAACGCTCGTTAATTTGGTGTAATTTTTTTCTTTAAAAAATCTTGTATTTAAAAGATATAAACGTTTAAAAATTATGGGAAGAAATATGAGAGAGAAAATTTTAAATTTATTTTTAAATTCTTTTTTCATAAAATAACTCAATTTAATTAAAAAGGGAAACAATTCAAAAACACCAAAAACTCTCCATTATGATGCCACGTGGCACTCTCAATGAAAGGTTGAGGCACCCATTATGCGCTACGTCAGCATATACGTTTTCTTTTATATATATAGATAGATTCATTAGAGATGCCAATATATATACAATGAAAGAGCCTAAAAGTAGAGAATACAAACTAGAAATTAGGGACTACTTTGACTAGGATAGAATTTAGGAACAACTTTGACTACTTTGACTAGACTAGAATTTAGGAACAACTTTGACTACCTTGACTACTTTGACCAGGCTAGAATTTAGGAACAATTTTGACTTGACTAGGAGACCATATTTACTAACACTTTGACTTGACTCGACTAGGAGACTACGTTTGACTTTTCAGGTTTGACTAAGGGATCTTGAAAGGGCTTAAGTTTAATTGGTTTTAATTAACATCACAAAACACCAAATGGTGTAGTGGTTTCTGTGGTGTGGTTAAGGTTTAGCCCGCCAGGGACTTGTGTTCGAATCCTGGCTCAGGCAAACATTTTTTTAACGTTTTTAAATCAGAATTTTTAATAAAATCCAATTTAATATTGATTATAAGTCATTATTTAAACTAAAAAATTAACAAAATGGATGGGAAAGATACTGTAAACATGAATCGGAAGAATAAACGAGGGAGTTCTATATATATATATAATTGTGTGATGTTACATCAACGTTTTCATTTATTCGTTTTAATTAATGAATAAATGATTACACTCCTTATTATATCTCATTATCCTTGATTCATCCTATGTCTCATTGAAACCTTCATTGTCTCTCTTACAGATAATGCCTCCTCGTCGCAGCTCTCGTATTAACAACGATCATGACGGCGAAAGCATCAACAACAACAACCATGACAATGACAATGTCCAACTCGTTGCGATCATTTCCCAGCAGATGGCTCAACAAATAGCGACGTTACTTCCCAATTTGGTGGCTCAAGTCGCTCAAATGAATGGAAATGGTAATCACAATGGGAATGGCAATGGGAACGGGAATGGTCACCCTGTTTTCACCCTCAAGCACTTCAACACTTGCAACCCTCCCAAGTTTAGCGGGGACGAAGGAGCCACTGGTCTCCTTCAGTGGTTCGAAAGTATCGAAAATACCTTCATCAATAGCGAGTGCCCTAACAACCTCAAAGTTCGCTATGCTATGAGTGTCCTCCATAAGTGGGCACTCACATGGTGGAACGAAGAGAAACGGACTCGCGGAGCCGAAGTCGCGCTAGCTTTGACTTAGGAGCAAGCTAAAGACATTATGAAGGCGGAATTCTGCCCTCGTAATTAAATCAAGAAGTTAGATGATGAGTTTCACATTCTTGCCCAAGACAGTGGAGAGAACCTAGCCTACAACACTCGTTTCCACGAGCTTATCCTACTGCTACCACATAAGGTCACCCCTACCTATTGCTATTGAAAAATATATCGGTGGCTTACCTATGCAGATTCAGGGCACGGTGTGGGGAAGGAACCCTGCTATCCTCGAAGAGGCCAAACGTCTAGCAGCTACCTTAACTGACAATCACGTAAAGAACGGGACCTTATTTCAGAAAGGCGAGAAAGCAAGCATTGTAGCCGCAGTAACTACTGAGAACCAGAAGCGCAAGACCAGAGATCTTGATGCAAACCTCACTCCCGAAAACCAAAGAAACCCTGCTACACAAGCTTTTAACAAGAAACCTTATGCGGGAAACTTTCCTTTGTGTAACACATGCAAACGTCATCATCCCACTGTTTCACCATGTCGCTTGTGCACCAATTGTGGTAAGTTTGGCCATCTGATCAACACATGCCATGAAGCCCCAAACCCCAATACCAACCAACCAACCCTGTTCAGGCTGCTAATCCTAATCGTCCCGGCAGATACAATTAAGGTCAGTGCTATGAATATGGAGATCCAAACCACTTCCGTAATCGGTTTCCTAACCTAAACCGAGATCAAGACCCTCCAGCTGCCTAATGACAAACCCCTACTATTAGAATGTTATTTACTTTTGAATTCTATGTAATGACTCGTTTGATTCAAGTAATAAATCTTAGTATTGAATATTTTTGCCTCTTACATGAGAATTTAGTCATCTAATACATTTGAACATATGATTATTCATGACGCTTGAAAACATACCTAGTTGAATATGAACAAATTGCTATATTCACATCTAGACCCATTAACCTTGTCTAGGGTAATACAATTACAACTCACATACTATACCTGATACTTGTTGCTTACATTTACGTATTATCAATTTGCAACTTATGTATGAAACAATTATTACATTTAATCAACAACTGGTAGGGGAAGAAGTACCTGCTCAACGGTTGGTAAAGTTTCTAAAAACCTACTCAACAATTGGTAGAGGTCATTATGCCTGCTCAACAGTCGGTAGAGGTTCTAATAACCTGCTCAACGACTGGTACAGGCTATCGCACCTGCTCAACAATCGATAGAAGTTCCTACTCACTGACTAGTAGAGGTCTTTTTTTTTGCTCAACAGTTGGACTCATTTTTGGATACATTTGATACACGTAATTTGATACAAAGATTTATTAGACTCATTGATACAAAGATTCAATCATAAGGTTATTTTGCATTGCTTGTTATACATGTGTGCTTAGAGTCATAGAAGGACACAAAACCCTAATGTAAGGTAAATTGGTGATTGCGGTCTGGAACGTAATTATGAATTTACAAGTATGTTAAGGTGGTGTGAAATTCCCTCAAGATTTTCGGTAGGTACCCAATTACAAACCATAGTTATTTAGCAGTCCTTTTAGCCTTGATGGTTATTTTGTGCATTCTTGAAACTTATAATCTAGTGCTCTTAAATTCTTACCACGGAAGCCTTAGCTTGTACCAAATACCCGCACCTCTTCCCAACAGACTCTCCAACTCTAACTTCGGGATGAAGTTCCTAAAAGTATGGGAGACTATAACATCCGTATTTTTTAATAATTATTTAATAAAACCATTGGATCTCGATGTTTTAGTGTGTTTTAAAATTTGTTCGTAACACTTTCAGCCTAATATAAATTCAAAAAAATTATAAAATCACTCAGGTCGGGACTTGAACCCGCGCCTGAGCCGGTTTTGCAACTTAACACACAACACTTGAACCACCAGGCCAATTCGTCATTTGGTGTTTTTATTCAAGGCAAAATAAACTTAACAGTTCTGTAAAATGGTCAGTCAAAAGGAAGTTAACACCCATCAACATGGATCGATTGAATCTCAAAATTAATGCGTTTTGATCCAAGATTTGGAAACAGCTTTGATTGACTGATCATTCGCGTACAATACACGCCTAATTACAATCAAAACATTCCAAAATTATCAATTATTACGCATTTTATATAAGGTATGGGTCAAAATTTTCCAATCGTGCAATTCAAGTGTTATAGTATAAATTGAAACCTCTCCTATAGCCTAAAGATACCGATTAACCATTCCCCATTCCCAATTTCTACAAACAACTGTAGAAATCCTACTTCGATTAAGTTCTGTTAGTCACGATCTTATACTTGTTTTCAATCTTCGTTATCACATGATTAATAACCCTATGAATGCAAGGGTTATTGATTGATGATTTGATGAATTAGATAAGCTAGGGTTCGACATCTTTAATTGGGGAATGATAAGAAACAAATATTGTTTTTATTTAAAACAAACCAATAAAAATCACCAATTGATCAGTAGACCAGTTGGTGATTCCCTCATTGTTTAAACATCGAACCGGTGTGAGACTTGGGTTCGAATCCAGTCTCCACCATTTTATTTTGATAATTCATGATTAAATCCAAGGAGTCCTTATAACCTTTTGAAACCAAATAAAAACGTTCTCAGGGTCTAGACCAGATGGTCTAGGCTTGTGATTTAAAAACCTGAATCGGCCAAGGACCCGGGTTCGATCCTTGGCAACAACAAACTTTTTTTAAAAAAACCCTTATTCTTTATATTTAATCTATTTATATTTTAAAATAGATTTTAAATACTAAAAATGATTTATAAATTCTATAAAATTTATTTCATGTTATTCAAATAGTAAAGTTTATTATACAATTTTTAGTTTTTCAAAAATCATTTATTTAAGATATATAAAATATATTACAAATTTATTCATTAATAAATAAAAAATTCTATAAAAATATCTAAACAGTTTTATAAAATTTCACAAAAATTATTTTAAACTTATAAATAAATAAACTTTCCAGAATTAAATTTTAATTTTAGAAAAACGTTTATTTAGTATTTTTAATCAATTTTTTCTATTTTAATCATAAATAATTCATAATAAATCCATTTTCAGTAATTTTACATCAAAATTCCACATAAATTATTTTTATTCATTTAGATCAGAAATATAATTTTATGATTTAAAATTTATGAATTTTAATATTTTTAAATATAAATACTATATTTTGACAAATAAATATTAATGTATTATATGTTCATTTATTAAGATTAAAATTATTTTCACATTTACAACATTTTAATACAACTATTTTAATCAAGATTTTACAAAACTCCTTTTTATTTAATTATTTTCTAAATTTCTTTATTTATTATTTCATTAACTATTAATCTAAATTAACAATTAAACAATTGTCAATCCCCAAATTAGGAACCCTAGAATACTTTTAGACTAGAAAACTTAGACTTTTAAGTTTTCCCAACACTTATTTATTGCCTTAAAAATAGGGTGATACTTGGATACACACAAGCCACATTTACTCTATATCAAGGGATTTAATACTAGCATTAAGGTGAGTTTACATAGCCCCTTTTTCTGTTTTACATTTTTGGGGTGAAACACGTTTAAACATTTTTTTATACACTAGCAATTACTCATTCTTACATTGTTGAAATTTATTGATTCAATTTAACTGTAACAAAAAGACACAGTACAATCATTAACATTGATCAAGCCGCATGTTTAGATTATAGCGCTATAGGTCTGACAAACCCATCCCCCCGCATAAATTCAGGGATGATCGATAACAGTTACACTTTTAATAACTTGCGAGTTAGGTCTCAGTCGACACAAGGTTTGATTCTACAAAAGAGGCATTGTTACATGCCGGGACTCATACTCATACATTATACAACTGTGATTGTTATACAAACTATTGTTATCTATTATATTCAAAAACCTATGTATTCTCACCAAGTATTTATAGTTGACCCCCCCCCCCCCCATATTTCCAACTTAACATGTTTTAGGTTTTACTTGCTATTAGAAGTTGTACAAGTCTTGGATCACATAGGAGCTTTGGACCTAGTTTATATGAATCAAGTTTATTTAATTATTAATTGTATGACAAATTGTAAATCGTTTAATAATATTCAACTTTTATTTAGTACCATATGGCAAATTGAACAATCATCACTACGTGACACCTCGATGTTTCCGCCATCGGTTGGGGTGTTACAGTTAACATGTGGGATGTCGGGTCACCAATGGGATGTTGGGTCTTGTCTTGTGCAGTCGGTTTAACGGTCAAATGTGTTTTCAAATGTACATGGTTATGGTCTGGACATTTGGCGACTAGTTAACCTACGTGTTATTAGTTTGGGTACTTATATACGTCTCATTATAGGTCGCCGCTATTTTGGGCTATCATAGCTTGTTGATTTAACTGTTTTTCAAGTAACGCAACCTAATGTGAGTGTCACAGCCCCGCTTTTACTGTTTTGCTTTTGGGGGAGAAACATGCTACATACTTACATTTCTTAAAGGTCATGTTATACTATGGTTATTGTTGTTTACTATACGGGCCTTTCATCGGGAAGTTTGAGGGGGAAACCATGAGTATGTGGGTATACATAATGGGGAAATGTGGATAGATCTATTGGGCTTGACTAACCCCATTCGACGGCTTGGAGCCGGGCGGGAGCATATTGTCTCTAACTTTCGGAGTCACCGATAATGACGGTGATTCATACATTTTGGGCATACTTATCGGGGTTACATGTCAGTAATTGTTTCCAACTCGTAGTAGTAAAAATACTTAACGTTTAGCTAACGTTCTTATAACATAGTATTAACGGGAATGATCTTTTCAAACTTATGGAAACTCTCTTGTAAAACCTGTGAACTCACCAACATTATATGTTGACATTTTTGG
The DNA here is from genome assembly GCA_028751855.1 of Ambrosia trifida. Taxonomy (NCBI): domain Eukaryota; kingdom Viridiplantae; phylum Streptophyta; class Magnoliopsida; order Asterales; family Asteraceae; genus Ambrosia; species Ambrosia trifida. The sequence goes on from CM054127.1 coordinate 62,304,973, forward strand.
CATGTTTTTTCAGATCGCTAAGGTAGCAGTCAATGGATTAGGTGCACAGAGTCTTGCACGGCGTCTAGAGTTCTAGTGCATGTTTAAATAATGTTATGTAAATAACGCTATATTCCATTTTGTTGCTATGGCGTTATGTAAATAACGCTGGTTTTCAATTGATGGTCCAATCATAACAAGACACGTGGTGGTGTGGCGGTGCAACGGTATTATTACCGTTAATATTTTGAACGGCTATTTTTTTTTGTATATATATACCCACAACACATATATATATAACTAATAAAACACACAAAAACACATATTTTTCAATCATAAAAATCACTTTCAACAAAAATTATAAAAGAATGGGTTCCCCCGCGTCATCATCTATTGTGAGAGAATATTATAGAGAGTTTCTAGGCGACGAGGGTTATTCCACAGACGCAGAGTTGGAGCAAGATGCCATTACGAGTGCGCTAGCGCTTTCGGCGCGGTATCTTGAAGAAACTAGTACGCCTACACGTCCAAAACAAAGTAGGCAGTACTACGAACGAGATCGTGTATCGGCAAATGCTCGATTGACGAAGGATTACTTTGATGAAAACCTGACTTACCCCGACCCAAAGATCTTTAGGCGTCGTTTCCGGATGAGCAAACGTTTATATCAACGTATATCCGGAGATCTTGAAAACGCGTTTCCGTACTTTAAACAAAAAGCGGATGCTAGGGGGTTGATGGGATTCACGTCTATTCAAAAGTGTACCTCGGCACTTCGTATACTCGCATACGGCAACACGACGGATATCAACGACGAGTATTTAAAAATGGCCGAGAAAACAACACGCGATTCTTTGGAGTATTTTTGCCAAGGTAGATCAATTTTTTAAAGTTAGATCAATTTTTTTATATATGTTTGTATTTATTTTTTATATATGTTTGTATTTATTTTTTTTAGGAATAATAAAGTTGTACGGAGCCCGTTATCTTAGAAGGCCCACTTTGTCACACCACGCCTATGGCGGAAACACGTGGCGCGACGGTTCAAAAGTATTAAGCCAAGATTAATGCAAACCACAATAGTAATTAAACAAACGGGCATTTATTCAACGCCAATAATCATGTCAAATTATCCGTACATAATCATAAATTGTTTTTGAAATTAATAAGGAGGCTCCTCCCTTTATCCCTAAGTCCATGGAATAAAGAGATGAGACCCTTTTACGACATCCCAACGCCCAACTTGGAGATACCCCCGACCCTGCTCGCCATGCTAACCTTCATCATTCAATTACCTGAAAGATATGTTTGAAAATCGTCAATATATAAATATTGGTGAGTTCACAGGTTTTGATTTAATAAAACTTTATTAAGTGGGAACATCCTTGTGATGACATTTATAGGAGTTGCAAAGTCCTACAATTTACTTGAGCCTATAACCAAACCAAGACAATTAATTATGCCCCCGCCCCAAGTCGTTACTCGGTATTTCTACGACTTGATTTCAGAATACGTGCACCCCAGGCATACGCCGATGCATAATCGACGCTATCGATTAGGGGTGGGCCTTGTCAGGCATAATAGTACTATCCAAATATTCCTTTGGTTTCTCTTTCCTGAATTAATGATTATAGTGGGGAGGTCTCAACCCCGAGTGGCGATCTTTACTCAAGTATCCAACCCGTCATACAATCCCAACATATCTTTCCCCCGTAAAAACGTTAATTAGTTTAGAAATGGGGCCGTGAGACTCACCTGTAACTGTGCTCGGCTCAAAGAAGAAAATAGTAAAGTTCGTGATCCCGCACCTACAAATGTTCTAGGCGTATAAGTCACTACACCTATGGTGTATGTGCCTTGGCAAGTTGTACACCCAACTTCCCGACCACGTCTTTATCCCAATTCCTGTTTAATAGTCTCGTATCCTAGGTCCAATGGCGATGGATTACCCTTTCCTTACAAGTCATGTATTATTCTTATTAATATTCTTTGTGACTTGTACAATATTATACTCGACGCGACTCTACCCAACGTATAATTATTTTCCCATTTAAATAATTATACTTAGGATCGTTTCGCTCGCTATAATGTGATTTCTTATTATCCGACCCGACTCACTTTGCCACATATTTATTTTCCCATTCAAATAAATATGCTAAGTTCTTGTCGTTTGGTAACATATTCTTAACGCCCGACTAGACTCACCACACCGTACATTTATTTTCCCATTTAAATAAATGTACTAGGATCTTGTCGGTATTCACACGTTCGTAGATATATTTCACCTACTCGTCTCGGTTTTCCTTCTCGCATATCTATTTTCCCATTCAAATAGATATACTAGAATTTCGTCGAAAACGAGCATATGTACGTATACCATCGCGTGGATACTACTTGTTAAGTTCATGTGTCGTTTAGCGTTTTTAATTCGTTACGTTGTGTTTTCCTTTCCCACGAATATTCTTTCTACACTTAGGAAAGTGTTTCGCACGTTTCACCCTTGTTATATATATTTTATTTCCTTAAAATATATATGTATATTTTTATCTTGTCGTAATGGCATTTTTCTTATATGTCCGTTTACGTTAGTTCGTGTAACTAAGTTCGTTAGTTAGCGTTTTTCATATTTGTTTCCATTGCGCGTCCTCATGGAAGTATTGTTCCTACTTCCTATTCCGAACGTTTATTTCTTGGAAAAATATACTTTGTACGTTTTAGCCCAACTTGTCCAACTTGTAACCCAAAAATGTTTCCGATACTTTTATATTCCCATTTATATAAAAGTATCCTATTTTTGTACAAGTCTCCCCAAGTCTTTATTTTATAAAATCTTATTTTATAAAATCCTTGTGTTACTCCTTTTATTTTTATAAACTTCCATTTTTATAGAAATACACTTTTTACACAAAATGCCCAAGTATGTTACTAGTATTTACCAAATCAACCTTGGAAAATTATTACTTACACTTTTGACACCAAACTTTCCATTATTGTGTTTTTGGACTAATAGTTTCCAAAATATTCATTTTAGTCCTCTAACTTTCAAAGTTACAACATTAGTCCCTTAACTTTCAATTGTTGCATTTTTCTACTCTAACTTCCCAAGTTAGCATTTTTCACCTAACTTAGTGGACTTTGAAGATCCAATTTCTTGATGCTTAGTTGTTTTTACCTCATTCCACTTTTAATGATCTTATAATCCATCCTAGATGTCATTAACATGATTGTTCCATGCTTTAATCCAAAACATCAATTTTTCACTTATTCAAGTGAGTGGACTTTGAATATGGAAACTTTTCATCTATGTTTATTTAATCCATTTTAATTCACTTTTGTCATTAATATATCATTTTATGATGATTAAAATCATCTTCCATCTCATTCGAGTCCTTCTCATTAATCATACCCAAATCATCCTTTTTCTCAAGTGTATGTGCATTTCATCATCTTTTCTTCAAATATTACATTTATTAATATAAATCCAAGATTCATCAATGTTATTATTATTCTTCCATTTTTATTCTAACAAAACCCATTAACTTTATAAAATCCATTTTATTACCCATTAATGTACAACTTGCCTTCATAGCACCAAAACATGAACATTTAAGGAATAAAACAATGTAATACTTACTACTAGCTCAAGGCTAGGGAAGACAAAGATCTTGGATTTGGGTGAGGTTTAATGTGCTCTTCCAAGTGGGTTAAGCTCCAAGTTCTTGAACACACAAAAGGGGTTTTGAATAATGATGATTTAGAGATGATTTAGAGGTATAAAAATTGAAAGAGAGATGTTAATGGGGAGGTGCAAACTCACGGCCAAGAGAAGAAGAAGAAGAATATTTTTGTGATTTGCTTCAAGTGTTCTTCAAGTGTGTTTATAGTATCCTTCCCAAATCTTGCAAAGATTACATGTATCTTGTCTTGGATTATGGAAGATTGTAGTGGATATGGAAGATCACCAAATAAAATCTATAGAAGATTAAGAGGGTGTTTGGCCGAGTTTAGAGAGAGAAAGAGGTGGATTAGTGGAATTTTTCTTATCCAATATAATCTCATGCAAGCAAATGATTAATATCTTCCAATGATTTCTTTTAATTAAACACAAGTTATCTCACCTTGGTGGGCCATAGGCCGGCCCCAAGGGGTATTTTTGTGGGGTCCACTTTGCTAAATAATACTCCATATTATGTTTAAGTTAATTTCTTTCGGGTACCGCCCGGGTATTCTTGGGTTTTTAACCGTGTGTCACCCAATATTAAAATACCGTTAATATTCATTAAATTTTGCCCAGTTAAATTACTGATAATTTATTTCGGCTTTTGCCGGGTGAAATTACGTGCTACGCGCGTATCGGGTGCGGTACGCGCACTTTATTCGTTACCGGGAGATTTGTACAATAAGCTTTCACGTATGGCTTTGGGTTTCCAAAACTCATTATATTTTGTGAAAATATTATTTATTTTATATTCCGGGTGTCCGGAGTTCGTTTCGCTTATTTAAGTTTTACCGGGTAATCGCCAGTGTCCATACCGGATAGTTTTGCTTGCGCATGATCCTATCATGCTTTGCTATTAAACTTATGCATTCCTATGCACTATTTGGGAACTTCTATCTTTCTAAGGCCTCAGTTAAATAATCAGCACATAATTACGGTTAATTACGTTAATTGCGTTTAATTAATTAGTACGGAATTACCTTAATTTTGCCGGTTGTTACACACTTGGTACGACTTACAAAAAATTTACGAGGTTCATACGAATGAACATGGGTTACCAGGAATGCTGGGGAGCGTTGATTGTCGTCACTGGCGGTGGTATAATTGCCCAACCGCTTGGCGAGGTCAACACGCGCGTGGTGACCAAAAAGGACCATCGATTATTCTTCAAGCGGTGGCTTCAGTCGATCGTTGGGTTTGGTCGGCCTATTTTGGTGTTGCGGGGTCATGCAACGACTTAAACGTTTTTGAACAGTTGCCTATTATCGAGGATTTCATTTCTGGCAGGGTAGCAAAGACGTGTTTTTATGCTAATGGAAACTACTACCCACACGGATACTATTTGGCTGATGGAATATATCCGAGGTATAGCATTATCGTTAAGACGTTTAGTAACCCGTACGATGAAAAAAGGGCACACTTTAAAAAGGTCCAAGAGGCGGCGCGAAAGGACATAGAGAGATGTTTTGGGGTTCTTCAACAGCGTTGGCATTACATAAGAAACCCTGCTCGTGCATGGACCACAGACAAGCTGCGAGATGCTATGTATGCATGTATAATCATGCATAATATGATATTAGAAGATGAAGGTAAAGCGATATGCCAAAATTATGTACCGGAAGCCGTTCAGGATCTACCGCAAGCTAATATGCAAGAAAGAGTGCTAAACGCACATGAACTTCGCGACCATGAAGTACATGACGCGTTATCGGCGGATTTGGTCCAACAAGCGTGGTCGTTCGGTATATTCCAAACACAGGAAGAAACGAAGATGAAGAAAAAGGTGAAGATGAAGAAGAAGAAGAAGGTGACAACGAAGAAGCAGAAGACGAAGACGAAGAATATGAAGAATCCGAAGATGAAAATTAATATTAGTTGTAACTTTTTTTTTTTTAATATTACTTGTAATTTTTTTAATATTAGTTGTGTTTTTAATATTATTTGTAATTTTTTTATATTTATTTGTATTTTATTTTAATTATTTTGAGTTAAAAGATTAAAAAAATAATAAAAAAATCAACCAATCATAATCAGGGGTTTTATAAATAAAGCCACACCACTACACCCCTTTTTCAGTTTCTCTCTCTATGCTGACTCAGCAGCCACGTGAACCAATCAAAAAAGGGGGCTTCATATATAAAGCCCATATAAAGCCCCCCACTACGCATGATCTTATTATTATAGCAGTTTCTATCTGTTAGCCGACGCTGCACAGAAATTGTGCAGGCCAATCAGACATGACATGGTGACTATAGTATTTATACATGACATGGTGACTTTCTAAATATTACATATTTATTTAAACGATTTTATATTCAGTTTAACTACTATTCTGCTTAATAACACATCACGTATCTAGTATCCATAGGTGGCATCATAGCCTAGTGGTATTTTATGAGTGGGCAAAGGCTTAAGGACTATTAGGTTCTAGGTTCGATTCTAATAAATGTATTTTTCTCAAATTTATTGGGTTTCCTCCTGAATTGGTGTACATGCATTATTACCTAGTTGAGATGGATATAATCGAGTGGTTCTGCTGGTGGCACGGTGATACTATAGTTGTCCGTTAGTAATCCCAATTTGCCGTTAAAAAAAGTATCTAGTCCCAACCATTTGGTGAAGTGGCATGAGGAAATGAAAATAAGAGCTTAAGCCCATTTGGTTTTAAGTTCGAATCTGATTCAAAAGGATTTTACCGCAGTGGCCTTCGGACCACGAGTTTTTCCCTTAATTGGTGGCTTGGTTGATTTGGGTTGCCCAGTGGGTAATCATTTATTAGTACTAACCCACTGACAGTTTAGGTGATATTTAGTTAACCGTTAAAAAAATAAAAGTTAACAAGCAAAAGCGTCAGCAAACCCCTTGAACCTCTTGTAGTTTTGCCGAACAAAATCAATCGTTATATATTGCTAGTTGTTTAGACCAAACATAATGTGCTCGTGAAATTCCCATTTTTCACGGAGTCTTTATGAAATGGCATGATTGAATGCATGTAAAGTGAGCCAATACACTATTTTTTAAAATGTACCTATTGACATAGACGGCACAGACGCCACGCCACATAATGAAAAACGTTCATTTCACGTATTAACCACCACATGTGGACTTACATATTCTTCATTTTAGCCTATACCAAACAATGTGCCTCATTCATTGTTAAGTACTTTTTAAAACGTGAAACACCCAACAAACTACACATGTACATATTGTTTTATTATTTATTTTCTAAATATTTGATAGAGTAGCATAGAATCAATATGTTTTATTTTATTCAAATAATGGATAGACCGGGTCACGTGCAAGAGAGCGTGCTCAACTATACCTCATCTATTGGTTCCTTCTAATCATTACGTTTCTAGATCCAGTGAAGTTGTATTTATAAATAAAAAAAAGAAAAAAGGTCATTGTAAGCATATATAGGGTGAGAGAATGGTCACTTAAGGTAGAGTGTTCAACGGTTTAGAACCGGATTGAACTGATTTAAACCGGAACCATTAAAGGCTAAATATAATAACCGTAATGATAGAGTCCAATTCGAGATTGTCAATCTCTCAAAATAGATAGCATTTTCTAGTAGACAAACACTCCTAAGAAATATAGAGAGAAACAAGAACAAAACTTTGCTATTGCAACAATTTTCTTCACAAAACTCCAAACGAAAATACATCAAGTTAAATAGGTAGACTCAAGACTTAACTAGACACTACTCCACTACTTCATAATGTCATGCATGCACTTTATTCTCAACCAAATTTACGCGAATACAATACCAAATAACTGCTCCTAAGTTAATGCAATAAAAAGGAACAAATGTATAATTAGTTAGAACATAGGTAATGCGGCATTTTAGTGTGGATGATGCACACATCAATATCCTACCCTAAAAAACATCCTTCTCCTCAAGGATGGACTACTCGGTCCATGGCGGTCGCCACTCTTGTCTTGTCATAATGTTCGGTTGAGTCTCAATGGTTTGCCACAGTGATCGCCATTTCCGTATTTGGTTAGCACTATGTAACTTTTGTCTCTGGACACTTTCTTCATATACATCAAAATCTTCAATTACATCTGGATACATAAACTTTGAAACTTATTGAAAATGCTGGTTAACTTCAGTATGGTGGCTACGTATGAATATGCCACATGATTTCAACAAAGTACCATATGTGTAGGTTTTGAACGTCCATGCTCTCAATTTACTAAACGGCACAATGGCATTCATTCATTCAATTAAATAAACATAAAGAAATTATTCATGTTCGTTCATTAATCTATATCTATACTATATTATAAAGTATAAGAGGGGATACCTAGAAAAATTCATCTTGATAAGGCAAACCTCTACCCATCAAAGGTAAGGAAGCTAAAATTTCTTCAACCCATCAAGTGTTGAAGTCTCGATCACATGCAAAGGTAAGAATTCTTGCATTAGCTCTATTTAGTTAATTAGTAAGTTTGCCTCTATTCACCACATTGAATTGAATTGAAATATAAAATAAAAAAGTCATCACTTTACATATTTCTTAAACTATCAAGAGGAACCCATGTAATCTTAGTTTCTTACATCTTCCAAGCCAAATAGATATATCATAACTTCTAAAACAAAACAAAAAAATTCAAAAAACTATTAAATAATCTCAGTTTAGCAGGTGTTTAATCTGCAAGTGATTATCAAATGATCACTTTCTAGTGCATTGTAACCTACTGTAACACCCCAACGATGGCGGAATCATCGAGGTGTCATGTAGTGACGATTGTTCAATAGCTCATGGACTAAAAGTGTAAATATTGATACATTGTTTAAGTACTTTATTACATTGAATCCAAAATCTAAGTATAAATTCCAAAAGCTAAAAGGCGTCTCAAAAATAACTTGAAACATTTACCAAAATAGTATAGGTCAATACAAAAATGTATTGGTGAGCATACCCTGTTTTTAATACATATAGTAGAAAAACGTTTCGCAATTCATGTGTTGTATACCGTTTGCAATTATGTATTTAAGTAGTATCAGTCAAAATCAACCCTATGAAAGTGAAATGAAATTTATATATAGTATGCGCTATTGACAGTAGTAATGAAACACATAGCAATGATCAAGGTCTCTCAACAGAGTCACAAGGGGTATATATCATAGTATTATTCATTGAAATGATAGGCCGCAACGGTTAATAATTTTGACAAGTCATAGATACACAAAGTAACACAAAGCAAACACACATGAGAATTGCACTTAGTGAAAAGAAATAGTAATTTGACATACGGTACATGAGTAGCCCCAAACAGTAAAATGAAAAAGGGGAAAGATATACTCACAGTTTTTGCTAAGCGATAAATCCAACAAAGCTCATCAAAAAATAAATTTGGGAATTCCGAAGAACTCAACCTTTATGTATAAAAATACTAATGAGGAAAGTGACTTAAAAAGTCTAAGGTATCTAGGTTCTAAGGCATTAGGGTTTGCTGGGCCGATTTGATGAATTAGAGTTTTTACGATAAACTCAATTTGATATTTTATTTGTATGCCAAAATAAAATGATTAAAATCTATGATTATGATATGAAAATTTAAATACCACTGATTGAATATTTAAAGAAGAATATGTTATGAATAACTAAGATAAAGAATAAGTTTAATTATAATTACAATAATTAATAATTATTGCACAATTAATTATAAGTTACTCAAATGATTCAACCAAATAAAATTTGATTTTCAACATGGGAATCTTTTTATCTTATAAGAAAAATATTTATAAAACAGATTTTAAATATTAAGAATAAATAATTGATTTATTATGTCTAATTACACATAAATAAGACTAAAAATACAAAACATGGTCCAAAAATAATATTTTTATGAAAAAAATGATTATTTTCTAAAGTAAAGTAGTGAGAATAATTTTTCCATAATTTTTTCCAATTTATTTGCAGTTAAAACAGATTTAATGAATTTAAATAGTATTTAAATGATAAAAAATGATAAAAAACAGTAAAAATAACTATTTTCTAAGAAAATAAATTTTATTTCAGTATATCATACTTAGAAATAATTTTCCAGAAATTTTGAGATCAAAATCATTAAAAACGAATTTTTAATCAATTAATTTTGATTAAAACAATTTAAATCAAAATAAATACGAAAATAATGTATTTTCCAGAAACTAAAAATGTGATTATTTTCTTTAGGGTGTCAAGATATTACACCTAAATTTTCATGATTTTTTAATCAAAAATGAATTACTATGAATATTCTAAATTTAAATGAATTTTAAATAATTAAAATAATAGAAAATATTAACATAAAAAAATCAGAAAAAAAAGGGATGGGTTGCTTGGGTTTGAACTCAGGTACCCATCCTCAAACAACACAACACTAACCTCCACAACACTAGCTTCACATATTGAAAAGTTTTAATTTATATAAATATTATATTATGACAAAAACATCATCTTCTTCCCCATTACAAACCCTAAACCCTAAAATATTAATACCTTCAATTCGACAGTAATGGAACCCGATTCAAAAGGGCTTTGAAAAAATGATGATAAACTAATAAAACGACTACAAAATATTGGGCTTACAGACACGAATGAGATCGAAGACAAAACAACTAAAACTGAAACTTCATGAGTCGATTACACAGGTTTTAGATGTGTTAAGCCTATCATTTTTGTGGGTTTCGAATGAGAGTGAGTGCAGAAATGATTTGTTAAGGTCAATTTTATGCTTGTTCGGTTGAAACTCATCATTGACTCATCATAAAGATCCGACAGTTACACTATAACACTCGATTAAAACTTGATTAAAGAGGATTTTTTATGACCGAATTAAAATTCATTTAAAGACCTTTGGCTTTGTAAGTTGTTATAATTTGTAAAAGAAACTTGATACTATAACTTCAACTTAAACTTGTTTTTAACTTTATAACTTAAACTTTATAAACTTTAACATCCTTTATAACTCATAAATGTTTACAAAATATAAAATAAAAATTTAGTTTTTTTTTTAACTTTTCAAACCAGCAAAACTATAAATAAATAAACAAAAACTTTTACCATAACATATGTTTGTAGATTTATGACACATTTAATACATTAACATATATGTATTTAATTAAGATGTATATCCTTTAAAGAAATATATAAGGATCGAATGAAACTCAACTTTTATTAAATTTGACAATGATCAAAAGTATGAGGACTATAAATGACAACTTGACAAAAATATGAGGGTGATGGATGTCACAATCTCCCCTACTTTAGATAATTTCGCCTCAAAATTCTTTCAAGTGGAGGTTTCAATGAAATGAAAGGCGTTGTAAAAAAACAAATAGGTTCTAAGGAATGCATCAGTCTTGATTTGGCAGAATTTAAAGTAGTTGTCTAATATCTAAAGTTCATTCAAATTCTAACTAAAATGTCATAGGTTTTGCATCTCAAAAAACAAAGAGACCCTACCACCACAAAAAAGAAACAATGATTCTCACATTTCTAAGGAATAGATGACATAAAACAAATGAATGAAAGAAGTCTCATGTGTAATTTAGAGGGCAAACAGAGAGGAATGTAAAACAAAATTTTAAATTGTACCTTCCAAATCCCCATGAACCAGATATGGGCAGTCCCATGAACCCTAATAGTGTCGTTACCTCTGTTGCTTGATACGAAGCTGCCATTTAGTCATCTACAGTCCGTGTCCCCGAAGGCACCCCTCTCTTTCAAGAGGATCTGCGGCATGTCAAGCCCTGGTAAGGTTCTTCGCTTTTGCAATGAATTAAACCACATGCTCCACCGCTTGTGCGGGCCCCCGTCAATTCCTTTGAGTTTCATTCTTGCGAACGTACTCCCCAGGTGGGATACTTAACGCGTTAGCTACAGCACTGCACGGGTCGTTACGCACAACGCTTAGTATCCATCATTTACGGCTAGGACTACTGGGGTATCTAATCCCATTCTCTCCCCTAGCTTTCGTAACGGCTCGTCTCGCAGTGACCTTCTTTTGAATTCTCAAAACTTCTGTCGCTCCATCCCCGCAGGGGCAGAGAACCCGACGCTGTCTCGGCTGTGCTATCGGAGGCTCTAGGGAAGTCGGAATAGGAGAGTACTCATCTTGGGGTGGGCTTACTACTTAGATGCTTTCAGCAGTTATCCGCTCCGCACTTGGCTACCCAGTGTTTACCGTGGGCACGATAACTGGTACACCAGAGGTGCGCCCTTGATGGTTACGAATTAAAGGATAAATTTGTAACAGGGGTTGTGTGATTAAAAAAAGGGATTGAATGGGGTTAGTAATTGAAGGATTCATTGATGGGTTGTGACGAATTTTCCAACAGTATGGAGTCTTTAAATCTATTTATATAAAGTTAATTTACCCTAGAAAGGAATTAGCGAGGGTAATACACAAATGATGGCTTTTCACACACGGAGGGTGAACCCATGATTATTTTATTATACGATTTTCTAAGTATGGAATTGTAATCATCATACAACACAATTCGGCTACTTTTTAAATGTTGTGGATATAAATAGAATGGTAAAAAAATTGGAATAAGGGATAATGATTATACATATGGAGGGTAATGGCCCACCAAGAGGGAACCTGAATGCAAACTTGCATGTGACAACCGACAATTTCCGATCAATACCGGTATGATTTAAATTATTTGAAGTAATTATTTACTTTAAATAATGTTAATTATTAAGTTTCGGAAGTTAACTGATCGTTTTAAAAATGGAAACTGCAACAGATTTAATTAACGCGATGTAAACGCGTGCATCAAACGCACGTGCCAGGCGACGAAAATATTTATAATTTTTGCTCGGTTTACTGTTATTTTTAATTTTGAACGCAACTGACTAACTTTTGTAATTTATTTTCGAAAAAGGATAGAAACCGAGACATATTACGTTTAATCGGGATTCAATACGCTGTAGAAACCCACCTAAGAAACCCTAGCTATATAGAGCACCTTATCTCCTTCTCCTTTCACATTTTCTCAGCCACCAAGCTCTCTCTCTCTCTCTCTCTCTCCCTAAATCATTTCCCTCTCATCTCTCCCTCTGTCTCCGGCACACATTAGCCATTATCGATGGTTAATCGGTGGTGGCAGTTTGTTTGGTTTTGACCGATGGCTTTTCACACACGGAGGGTGAACCCATGATTATTTTATTATACGATTTTCTAAGTATGGAATTGTAATCATCATACAACACAATTCGGCTACTTTTTAAATGTTGTGGATATAAATAGAATGGTAAAAAAATTGGAATAAGGGATAATGATTATACATATGGAGGGTAATGGCCCACCAAGAGGGAACCTGAATGCAAACTTGCATGTGACAACCGACAATTTCCGATCAATACCGGTATGATTTAAATTATTTGAAGTAATTATTTACTTTAAATAATGTTAATTATTAAGTTTCGGAAGTTAACTGATCGTTTTAAAAATGGAAACTGCAACAGATTTAATTAACGCGATGTAAACGCGTGCATCAAACGCACGTGCCAGGCGACGAAAATATTTATAATTTTTGCTCGGTTTACTGTTATTTTTAATTTTGAACGCAACTGACTAACTTTTGTAATTTATTTTCGAAAAAGGATAGAAACCGAGACATATTACGTTTAATCGGGATTCAATACGCTGTAGAAACCCACCTAAGAAACCCTAGCTATATAGAGCACCTTATCTCCTTCTCCTTTCACATTTTCTCAGCCACCAAGCTCTCTCTCTCTCTCTCTCCCTAAATCATTTCCCTCTCATCTCTCCCTCTGTCTCCGGCACACATTAGCCATTATCGATGGTTAATCGGTGGTGGCAGTTTGTTTGGTTTTGACCGATGGTGGTTCACGACATCTATGGAAGTTCTGAGCTGTGGTGGTGACCGGTTCGGTACGGGTTATGGTTGTGGGTTCACAGTGACGGCGGTACATGGTGGTTTTGAGATGGTGACGGGCAGTGGTGGTTACAAATCCGACTGAAGATGGGGTCGTGATGGTTCTCATGTTGGGGTTGGATCTTGTTGGTGATGATGGTGCATGTGGGTGGTTCCAGGTTCGATAGGTAGTTCGTTCGTTTAGTCTGGTCAAGGCTGTGGTAGTTGGTTCCAGCGTGGTGGTTGTCACAGGTATAGTGGTCCGGGTGGTGATGGTTTGTGGGTTTGGTTTGTGGTTTTCATTCAGGTGATGTTGGGTGGTTCGGATCGGGTTAAGATTTGGTTCAGGTTGTCGGTTCGGGTCCGGTCATAGTCGGGTTGGTTTTGGTCCGAATGTGGTTGTGGTTGGGTTTACTGGTACCAGTTTAGTGGGTTTTGGTGACAGTTTGGCTCGTTATGCATTGGTTAGCGACGGATTGTGGTGGTTTCGTGGGTGGTTCATGTGGCAATAGTCAACGATCCATGTCAACATCCATACGCATTTTACTTATTATTGTCATTTCATGTGCATAATTGGACATTTTTCACACACAATACCCCCTCCCCAGTCTAGTCAAGCATGAGTTACTCTATTAACTCAACAAAGATCACCCGTTTATGCATACGCAACTCAGACAATCTGTAACACCCCAACCGATGGCGGAAACATCGGGATGTCACGTATTGATGATTGTTCAGTAGCTCATGGTGAATAATAAATTTCATTAAATGATTTAAATAAGTTACATACAATTGTTCTAAGAATTTGTACATCAACTTGAATAAAACTATGCAAACATCTTCAAGCATCAATTCAAATCTTCAAGCAAGTAGAACCTGAAACATGTTAAGTTGAAAATATTTTGGGTCAACAAAAGTTGGTGAGAATTACATAGGTTTTGATAATCGAATAAAATTGTTGTGCAATTCATGTGTCATGGCAATCTAGTCCATACGTGAAAACATACTAGAAGTAAATCGAGTGCATAATCAACCATTGTGACTGTTGTATTGTGGTACATCCCATACGCTCATGGTTCACTCGTTTATATTGCAGTAACAAACACCCACGCAACCTTTGTAGGAGGCACGTATCCGGGTGGGATTGTCAGTCCAATAGATCTATCAATGTATACCGTTTGGCTGATGAATGTTTATGCTAGAATTGTGCTTACCCTAGTCATGTTCAAGACATAATGCAACATAGAAATACACATAGACACATTGATGATTGAATTGCATATAGAATGTTGTAACATGTTTCACCCCAAAAATGGTGATAAATAGAAAAGGGGCTATGTAAAACTCACCTTAGCAAAATGTTATACTTCTTGAAAAGATTGAATAATGGTGTTGTCCAAATGTGTCAAGTATCACCCTATAATAAGGTAATAAATATGCTTAAGTCTATCTAGTCTACAAATGTATATGTTCTAGGGCTTTGGATTTGGGGATAAATGCTTGTTTAATTATTATTAAAAATGTTTGATAATTGAGAGAATATTTAGTAAATAAATAGACAAAATCTTTTTATAAGAATTTAAATTTAAGATGGTCACAATAATGTGTTTAAAGTATAAAAATAATTTTTACAAAATTATTTTCTTTAAAATAGATTATTAAATCTATTTATTACAAATTGTCAAACTTTAACTTTAATATCTTAAAAATACTAAAATTAAGGAATTATCAATTTAAAAATTATATTTCTGTTCTAAATATTCAGAAATAATTTGTATAAAATTTTGGTGCAAAAATATTAAAAATTGGATTTATTATGATTTAATTATGATTAAAACTAACAAAAATTTATTAAAAATATTAAATGAATGATTTTTCAGAAATAAAAATCATTTCTGAAAAGCTTAATGTTATAAAAACTCAGAATAAATTTTTTGGAAATTTATAAGATCGTTTTGATATTTTTATAGAATTTTATAAATAAAATGGAATAAACTTGATTTATTTATTTAATATATTAAATAAATAGATTTTTGAAAACTAAAATTTGTAAGTTGAACTTTTTCATTAGATTAACTTAAAATAATTTTTGTAGAATTAATAAAAGGGTTTTAGTATTTTAAATTGAATTTATAAAATTATAAGTATTATAATTAATTTATTTGTTTTGAAAACAAAACAAAAAAAAGAAGAAAAAAGGTCGCCACAGCAGGAATCGAACCTTGGCCCTCAGGCTGGTTCTGATTCTTAAACACGAGTGTCACACCAACTGGTCTATTGATCAGTTGGTGATTATTTGGTCTCTGTATTAATTATATACATAGGTTTGCAGACTCGTTCTTCCCCAAATCGAACCCATTCGAGCCCTAGGTTAACAATAATCATTTTTAACAAACAATAACCCGATTAACTATAGGGTTATTGTTTGTTGAGGGCCGATGAACATACCCTAACAAAAAAATTGAACTTACAAGGCTTTAGTCGTTTTTATCGTGCGGTCAAACTGAAAAGTCAAACGCACGAGCAAGGGCTTGGAATGGTGATTGTTTATCAGAAATTGGGGATGAAGAGAGAGTAATCGGCGAGTTGTTAAAGTCCAGAAGTGTCCAATTTATAGGGTAATGATCGGGATACTCGAATTGGCAAGTTTGACTTTTGTTTTGAATGTTGATGCGTCAAGGGTTAAAAATAGTATGAATTACAGGCTAATTGAACGTGTGCTGAGTTGTAGATGGCCGATAATCATGCCGAGATGCCAATCACGGATCAATCACAAGTCAAAGCTTCTGATTATGGAAGGTATTTGATCTCAGTTGACTTTCCAAGTCAACTGAGATGAATTCTTATTCGTATAAGATTAAAACGTGTTGGATTTGAAAACAAGTATGAGTGTAGAGCAGTTGGTTGTTTGGGTGCGTTGGGTTTGGCTCGGCTCTGGTTCGAACCCGAGCAGAAATGTTTTTTTTTTTTTTTTTTAAAACAGAATAAGGGGAGGTTGGGCCGGACATTGTTTGGGCTGGGCTGGATGTTTGGGCTCCAACTTTTGTATCTAAGGGATTGGTTTGAGTTGGACAAATTCACAAGCCCACTACAAAACATATTATTATTATTATTATTATTATTATTATTATTATTATTATTATTATTATTATTATTACAAACATTTATATATATATATATATATATATAAATTATGAGTTAGGGTAATGGAGACTTAGGCACGTTTGTATAAAATGTAACGAAAATAAGGGCGTTTATATTAAAATTTGGGGAAAAATTTCGCGATGTTACACAATCACCAGAAAACATTCAATGAGGTTACTACCCCCTAACACACGGTAATCCCTCATTAGCACATGTATACAAGTCTCGACACTATCAAATGATAACACATGATTACACAGATTCACACATTATAAATGCTAATACATGTTGATATCGTCATCAAAACCCTACAACATGTTATCACCCAACAACACGTTATTCATAAATGATTAATGAAACTTCAAGTTCTTGTCAACACATAAGTTGGACTTACCTACACATATGCATGAGAATATGTCCTATCCATCTAGTAAGCCGAACATACGTTAACCTATATATGTATATCGACCTCTTACATTCCTATCAATATACATATACATATGCACGACATAAGATCACTAGATCTTTGTCAAACTAAACTAAGTTTCACTAGGACTATCAACTTCTATACTATCCTACACCATTTAACCTTGTCCTAATGATATCTATGCTTACTTACATCCTCTAGAAGCCAAATTATCCTCATAGATATGCATACATACACACGGCATACTATATATCACCATGTGCACACACAAAACACCTATACACATGACAAGTCCTAACACACTTCTCTTTTCCTTTTCTCCTTTTCTCGGCCGAAACAACATCAAGAAACACAAGGGATACTTCAACCTAGGAACTATCCTAAAGTGGTAATCTACATTGTGATCTTGCTACTTGATCTTGGATACCTTAGCCGATTTACATGATGTGACAAGACTATCACATTCTTATTCTTCCAAGTTATCACTTATTTGGCAAAACATTCCCTTGCTTTAACTACCTAGGCTATCTAGCTTACCTTAACAAGCATAAGACAAACATTCTTTCACCTCCTATAGACCTCGGCCGAAAGAAGCTTGCCAAGGAACCATTCATGTGCATTGTTAAGTCATCCATCAATCACATTCTCTAAAGAATCCTTTGGCCGACTAGTGATGGGAGCTATCTAGGAGATTGACACTTACACACAAGTGGTGACTAGACAAAGGGATGATACCATGCTAACTAGAGTCAACCCACCCTATTTGGGAGCCTCCATTTTTCGTCCCATGTTGAACACCACAAGTCACCTCTTTTTGATTGATCATACTTGACATAACACTTTCACAAAACTAGAAACTTCTCTTACCAAAGGAACTAGAAAGCAAGAGATACCTTACCATGGATTGCACTATAAAAGGAGGCCTTGGATGAGCTTGAATCCTTGCACCAACATCACACAACATAACACTCCACTTCCTCTCTTTCACTCGGCCGAAGCCACCTCCCACACCCAAACCTTTCTTACACTATTAACTGATCACACACAAGCTCCATTGGAAGGCTAGAGCTCGAAGGAAGACACACGAGGCTTCTAGGATCGACCCATTGTCACATTACACTAGGTAAGACCCACTAACACTTGTTTGATTCTTTGTCATTCGGCCCTAGTTATGTTTCACCAGAACCACTCTTTTATGTGGTAACAATCACCATAAATCAACTAACACACTCATGTTTAGTGTTAAGTGGCATCCACGAAGCACATAACATGTCACATAGAGGATCTAACTCGTATAAGAGGCCTTGTAAAACTTGATAAAATGGCTAAACATCTACTCTTTTGATAATCAAGCTTAAACTATGTTTTAAAGGGTTATTCTAATCGGTTTTATCAAGAACACCCTCAAATCGACCCTAATAACCTTCGGCCATGTTTTATAAAGTGTAAAAACTCATTTTTGATTGCTACATAATCGAAATTGAGGCCTTTGTTGTAATCTAAGTTCGGCTATGCTTAACCGAACACGTGTTAAGGAAGACTCTAACATATGTTAAACCTATGTTGAATACTAAGAAGGTTATAAACACATGTTAAAGCACACGGCTTTCAGAAACCAACCACACATGTTGGACTGGTGTCCACTTGACCATTATTATATGAGGAAGCCACTCTGGTTACAAGAAAAGCCTACTTAAAACACCCGAGGTTTCCAGAACGCCACACATAAGCCGGTTATAGACCCCCTTGCACACAATATGGCCCACAAACACTAAAACCAAGGTCCACAAATATCGGGTGGACAATACGTATGATAAACGATAAGAATCTGCAATTTACCGTGCTCTAAATAATCATAGGGAAACCATTGTTCAAGCAGTATCTCACATTATCAGCTTCACTAGACCACACTATCAGGTGAGTTTTCACGGCCCCATTTTACTATTCTTACATTTTGGGGGAAAACATGGTACAACTAGTTCATTATCATTCCGGTGTATATTCTATTTTGATTGCCATGTGGAACATGAGGCAATTGGTTCATGAGATCTCAATAGTCCTCGACTTTACATTACACTGTAACCATTAGCTATCAAAGCCATGGAACACTTTAATAGATCTATTGGGTTGACACCCCCACTCTTGGTTAGTCTCTCTAACCAGTTACATACAAAAGAGTGTTAGTATTCTACAATATATACATTTTCTTTAGTGTACAATGCACGAGGCACAACAGTCAAGAGATTTGGTTACGGGACTCATGGTTTGCACAGTAATCATTCGCTTAACTAGCTTATGATTGGTCATACACGAATTACACAAATGTTTACTTAACACAAACAAACATGTGAACTCACCAACATTATGTTGACAAATCTTTCATGCATGTTTTCAGGTAACTGATGGAGAACAATGGGGATTTAAGAGAGGGGTTCAAGCATGCACCGGGTGGTACCACTATGGATGGGGTTTTGTCAAACTCGTAATATTGTAACTTCGGTTTCATAAGTTCCAAGTAATTTACTTGTTTTCAGACAATGTTACTATGTTTTTAATAATCTTATGACAATGACCATCCCTCGATGGTACTTTTAAAATAAATTATGTGTGTTGCTTGTACCTTGTGCTTAAAAACCTTTCGAGGTCGCATCTCTGTGTTTCCGCCTTGGCGGGGTGTGACAGTTCAACTCGGGTCTCGAGTTTCGGCTTAGGCCTGGTTCAGTTTAGATCTCGGGTCAGGTCTGTTTGGTTCAGGTCCCGGGTATCCTTTCAAGGGTGAGTTGGGTTGTCGCTCGGGTCAAGTTTCGGGTCTCGGTACGGGTCACTGTCAACCAAGTCAACAGATGCTCAATGGGTCAGTGTTCCGGTCTACACGTAGTTCGAGATGGCTCCGGGTTACGCGCGTGTGAGTTGGTATAACTTATATTTGTGTTTATTATTATCTTATTGCAGATATCATATATTTATAAATGTTGTGTATTTGTAAATATTATTATATTTATGAATATTATAAATTTATAAATATATTGATATGGACGAATTAGTTTTGACTCACGAACGAACCGAATAATAAACGGTAATTATATATTATATATCTGGCGATTTGGTAAATGGTGAATTTGACGTAACTTATGATATCAGACATCGGACTAAATAACATTGGACTATATTGTCGGACTATATTTGATATATATATATATTGATATATATATATACACACACTATATTATAATGCATGAGGGAGGGGTATTTTAAGATACCCAAAAGTTAAGAACTAATTTTTTATTAACAACCCAAAAATGAGGGTAAAATAGTCATTCATACATTATTTACACTTTAATACCCTATCTTATTTACACTTTAATTCCTTAATTTTTAGTTAGTAATTACATTCTCATCCCCTCTGCTACAAAATCATAATTCTTTTATTTAATTATATCATAACTTTAAAACTATTATGTTTTAAAAACATTCAAATATACCATGACGACCGACTCATTTTTGTTCACGTTTCGGTATATGTCATAGTCAATACCGATGTCACTTTAATTCCTTAATTTTTAGTTAGTAATTACATTCTCATCCCCTCTGCTACAAAATCATAATTCTTTTATTTAATTATATCATAACTTTAAAACTATTATGTTTTAAAAACATTCAAATATACCATGACGACTGACTCATTTTTGTTCACGTTTCGGTATATGTCATAGTCAATACCGATGTGTGGATTGAAATGTACAAGAAAGAATGCCTTATATACAAGTGATTATTGCATTTTATGTTTTAAATACTAACTAGATGAAATATATACCTTTCTGTACCAAAACACCATGAACATATATGTTGAACTGATAACATGAACAAGTACCTTTGCTGAATTCTAATAATTACTTATGAGACAAGACAACACTTTTGCAATTACTGATGACAGAAGCTTATACCACCTGGTGTATGCGCTTAGGATCGTCAAATCTACAAAGAGATTGATCAAACAAGTTTGATTCAGATGCGGAATCCCTGAATCAATCACGATAATGATAATCAAACAATCAAAAAACAGAAATCATCTTTCAAAGGTTTTTCTCATTCATAAACAACTCAAATTACACGTTTTAATAATGTTTACAATCAAATCTAACGTGAAAATAAGTTGACACAAACACTAGGGAGAGACACAAAACAGGAGGGAATAAAATGACCAACAACTAACTTTCAAAAATTGCTTAACCTATTTATAGGCCTGCATATTCGCCCATATTGCATGGTCGAATGTGCAGGTTCGCCCAATAACATCGTGTGAACCAAGCATTACATAACAATTAATTCTACATTCGCCCCTTGTCTCTCCTTCGCATCTTTTCTCTCCTTCGCACCTATCAAATTCTTCATTCGCCCACATATTTTCTCCTTCGCCCGTTCGACAATCACCAAAACACATGTTAATGTTAATCCAAAGCATTAGTCGCACCGAAATGCATCTACAAACTCCCCCTCAACTATTTCTTGGATTGTTTACGCTCTTGGTCCATAATCTTGTTCATAAGCTTTATGTGCAGTAGTTTCTTCTCTTCCAACGTCATCACCTTTTCAAATACTTGCTTCGGCTTTTTCTTCTTCACTTCAGGAACCTCTTGAACTTTAACAAACTTGCCAAGCTTCTTATCATAGTCGCATCCGGCATTAATGTCATGAGCAAAGCACAGAAATACCACACGCTGGTATTTACTTGCTTGTTCAGCATCCTTCACATCTCTGAAAATGGGATTGTATTACAACATAATGATGTCCTCATGTGAACAATTCACCAACCACATGGGATCAAATATGTGTATCTTTTTGAAATTCTTGTCTCCATCTTTCAACACTATCACAGCCTCTGCAATCTTCCAGTCATAATACCACCATATAAAGTCTTTTGCAAAGTGTTGAGGAATCTGCAACAATGGAATATGTTTCAACACTTTGGGTGGTTTGTACTTTAGAGTCACCTTGGGCAAACCGGTTATATCATCAATGTTTTTCTTGTGAACAATCCGCTTTGGATACTGAGGAGCAAAAAGATTCCACTTCGTCCTGCTTTCTCTTGCCATCTTATCAGCAAAATAGGCAATGTGATCATTTGACGACCCAGTCAACTTATGTCGACAAATATCATGAATAGCCCAGTATGGAAGAGTCTTCAAATCATGAAATCTTTCAAAATAAAGAATCCCCTTCCCTCACTTCACAGCAACACACTTCAACTGCTTAATAAACTTCCAACCCAATGCCCTTCCTTTAAACATTTCGTTGTGAAGTTTATAGAAGCTCCCTTGAATCTCTGCTTTCGGACGATTGGCCTCTTTCTCTTTTAGTTTCCTCAGTAACTCTTTCAAGCTATCGGATTGTTTGATAGGCGGTTTATCATGCCCCTTGAACACTTTATCAACAAACTTATCACTCTTCTCTTTTGCAAGTCTCTCGGCTTCATTCAATAGATCATCAGTGAAAGCAGTAAATCCAGAATCCTTGTCTTTCTTAAAATATTCTGGATACTCTTCACTAGTCACATCTTCAACTTCAATATCCTCGAACACAGGTACATCACGATCATCAGAATGATTTCCAGCTTCCTTTTTAGGTAGATTAGGAATCTAGTTATCAACCAATAGTTCTTCTAACGTTTTCCCAACCTGTTTCACTAAACCTTCCAAAATCTCTTTTGTCATTGCCGCAGAAACTTCACCATCTTCTAAATCTGGATCATTATACTCTAATTCAAGCACCCTGTCAGTAGATTCAAAAATCTCAGAGAATCTGCTGGTCATGTCAATCGTCCAGACTCGATCAGTTAGCATCTGGCGATACATCTGTTTATCTTCTTCAGACAATGACTTCAGCTTTTCATTCCAGAAGATCGTATCATCATCCACTGATCCTCCAGGAGCTTTAGAACTAGATTCTCCTCCTTTTCCAGATTCCCTTTTCTCATACTTGTATTTATCTATATCATCATCATTATCATCATCATCATCATCATCATCAAATGCAGAGCTGCTATCATCACCAGATCCATCATTCGAACCATCATCATCTCCATCATCCTTCTTCTTTTTAGGAGCCTTTCCAGCATCTTCATCAAGATCTTCATCATCTTCCTCATCATCATCAGATAGTTCGAAATCAACCTGCTCCTCGTCTTGATCTTTATCCTCTTCACCTTCTTTCAACTGAGGAGCCCGAGAGTATAAATCTTTAATCAGATTATCCATGCTTTTATTACTCTCTTTTAGCTTCTTATTTTCTTCTTTCAAAGCTATGAACCTTCTGGTGTTCCTTTGCTCATGTTTTAACAGTTTCTTATTTTCCTTCTGCAACCGTTTAATCTTATTTTTTTAGTTTCTCATTGTTCTCATGTGATGTAACAACGACATCCAACATCTTTGAGTCGTTCTTTCTCAATTGGTCAATCTCTGTCTGCTGCTTGTTTATGATGTTCATCATCTCAGCAAGTTTCCGGTTAACAGTTTTCATCACATCACTATCCACTGTAACCTTTCGAGTAGAAACTTCAGCAACCTCAGGCAGTTTACCCTTCTTCATCTTCTTCAGTACATTATCCAATGCTTCATTAAAAGCGTCAACAGGTATATCAGCTCCCTGTTCAGTACTGGAAGTAGTTGTGGTTTTCTGCTTCTTCGAGGCTGGAGCAGCAACTGGTAATTTCGAGCTTGAAGCAGGTGGCAACTTCTTTCCTGCTATTAACGATTCAATCTCTCTAGCTCGTTTCTCTGCGGGCTTTAACACTTTTTCTTTCTTCTTAAATTGGGGCTTCTTTGGTTTCTCCCCCTGAACTGGTGAACCAGGAAAGTCTCCTGCTCCCAAACCTAAACCCTCATCCTCTTCATCCAAGTGAATAGGACTATTCATTCTCTGTTCCTCCACTGATCTATTCAGACTGGCAGACTCACCAACCATAGTGGCCTTGGGCGTGGTCGCCTTTACAGTTTCAGTATCAGAATCCCAATGTTCATCCTCCTGCGTCTCTTCAGAATCGACTGACGCTTCATCAACAAGGTGTAACCCTTTCTTAGCCACGGTCTTATGTCTTCTCGACACTTTCTTCTTCTTTGCAGGCTCAGTTTCAGGAACAACTTCAATCCTGATTTCTTTCTCTTTACCTTTGCCACTCTTTGCTCCCACATTCACAACCTGTCTCTTTCGCTTCGCTTCAGGATCAACAGGATGTAATGGATTGTCTTCATCCGATGCACTATCAGCATGCCTTACCTTATCTTTACCTGGATCCACATAATCAATCCTCGCCAAATGCCCAAATAAACGTCTAACAGGTGGTCGTTCATTCACTGACAAGCCTTTATAAGCCTTCATTCTTGCCAATGTATTAATGGACATATGCTCTTGAACTACGATCTGCTTCGGATCCCTCTTCAACTCTTTATACTTGTGATCAAATATCATCTGAAGGAATCGAGGGTATAACAAAAACTTCAAATTCCTTGTGCCTCTAACAGGTTCCAATAAATGTTCCATAAGCATCCCTGATACATTGAACGGTTTGTTCAATATCAGTGCAACCATCATTGAGCTAATACTCTTTCTCATCAAATCATAACCTCCTGCTGCTGAACCGAAGACATGAATCATAACATGCGCCAAATACTTGAATTGGGGACAAAGCTTTCCCTTGTGTAACGAACCATCAGTAATCGGCCCGTTATATTTCATCCTTAGAAAGCATTTTCTCTGTTCAGTAAAGCTACGTTCTCTGGGATCAGTCTTTTCATCTCCAAGCTTCAAAGCTTCCCTGATATCATTCTCTGAAACAATAACCAATTTTCCTTGAATCTTGCTAACCAGAGATGTTTCACACTCCCAGAAATCCATCTTCGCGTTCATCCAGAACTCTTGTAGCATGTCTCGGTAGATAATGGCAGGTTTAGCAATTGCATCTATCACCCGACTTCTTTTTAGAAACTCGATAATCTCTGTAAACTCAGTGTGCTTCTTAACGTCCCCAAGATATGCACAACAGTTATGCGCATTCTCAAACGGCAAAAGTTCTTCATTTCCTTTCTCAGCAGCTTGTGCAGATGATCCAGCTTGTTCAGTAGGTTTTTCTTGTTCAGACATGGTTTATACTGCAAAATAAAAAAAAGTAAACACGTTAAAAATCGACAAAATAATCAAAAATTGAAAAATTGGTTTTTTGTCTCTACATTCGCCCAAACGGAGGTGCGAATGAGAGATTCTGGGTACGAATGTGAAGTTTTAAAGGTACGAATGTGATAATCTTTGAATAAATGTTTCATTCGCCCAATTAAACTTCATTCGCCTAAACAAAACATCTCCTTCGCCCAGTTTTACACTTTCGACCGTTCGAAAGGTGCGAAGGGACTGTTCTTCAATTCAAATTTCAAATTTTGAAAACCAGTGATTATTAACTTGTAATTTTGATTCATTATGCACCTAAAACCTCCGATTAATGTTTCCTAATCATCAATTTATCAGTTATTTATGGAATTAGTATTTTATAACAAAAACTAGGGTTCGAATGACTTTAAACAATCGATTATGCATTCTGATCATGTTTAAACCATTGTTTTTGCATATTCTCCCCCTAAAACACTCATTCAATGAATCCCTATTAATAATATGGTCAATTAGCATGTATAAATCCCTGTTCAATAGCAGTTAGGGCTTGAACACAAAATCACTGATTAATCAGTCAATAATGGATGATAACCTGTAAAGATGAAGGCAAAATGATCAGGATTAACAGACGAACAGAATGGTAAGTTTTAAAATGCACGAGCAACAAGTGGACTTACGATCAAAAATTTTGAAAATATTTTGTAAAGGGTCGAATGAGCAGAGATAGGTATATATAGACTGCTCCTTCGACCGTTTATTGTGGTCGAATGTGAAGCTTTAGTCTCCTTCACCCCTAATGAAAGGTGCGAATGAGATAAAAGGGTTCGAAAGAGAAAAAAAACTTAAGAACTCTCACATTCGCCCAAAATGAAATGTACGAATGAACATGAAATTCCTCCTTCGACCCAATCGAATGGGCGAAAGTGAATCAGGAATTTTGAAAATTTTACCAAATCTCAAAATCGAGTCCCGTTCAATATATTTTCCAACTTTTTAGCATCCGACAATCATATTTTCTCAGTTAAAGATAACAAAACTCAAATGGTTCATCAAGGTTTAGAAAATCGTCATCAACCACCATCAGCTATCAAAAATAAGATAGAAATGTAAAATCTTTTTGGATTTTCTAAAGTTTATGTTAAAACACACCTAAAATCTTTTTGAGTTTTGCAATTTTTGACGAGAAAATAAAATGCAGAAATGTAAAGATAAAACAGTAAATATTTTGGGATTTCCGGTAAAGGGATCATATCAGTTATTGAGAAATCTGATCACACCGTTGATCTTTTTATTATTATCATTAAAGACAATGTGTGATCTGGCAACTGCTGATATTGTGATCCACATAAACTCACATGCAGACTTTTGTGCAGTGCTTTAGACTGATACTATTATGTATAGTATAAACATAATTGTCTGTGGTTCCCAGGCACAGGACATACTCCCGTATCAAGAAGTAAATGCACAAAGACTCATTGTAAAGCGTGATTATGCTTTCGTCGTCTGTAATTTACAAGGTATAATGCACAGAGGTATACAGGTCAGCAAATTAATGCAGCAAAGTAACATGTGCACTCTTCCAGGTTGAGGACTGATATCAATCATGATTTGCATCAGTGATTAATAGATGTAATAGATAATCTTTGATCATCATAAAACATGGAAAGTTCCTCAATTCGGTAACTTTAGGATTTGGCATAAAGCTCTTTTATAAAGACACCCTATCTGATCTAGGTCCGTAATGACTTACAGCAGAAGATCAGAGAGGCTATCCCCAGACAACTAATAACATAACGACCCTAAACCTCCGAGTTTTGTACAAATACCCTATCAAACGAAATTACGGTACTAAGACCATATGCCAATGAGGAGTTCATCCACACACAATTTGTTTGGTATGTATCAGGCACGCAGTAATAGGTCTACGAAGCCTATCAGCACATCACACGGACTCAGACACACGCCCTATATAGCATTACATTTCTTAGAATGTGTCAGATCCCCACTGATGTACTATCATTTCCCCTTTTTCTCCAGGAAATCATTTTTGGTTTTTCTGATTTTTATAAATTTTTTGAATTTACTGTTCCCAAGGATAAACTAGAGCATTTCAAATATGTGACTGCCCAGATATCGTTTGTTCACAGAAATCTGACGGTATTAATCTAAGGAAAGAAGATATAGCAGTCAGCAAAGAAATTTTCTAAGTTTTATGGATTTTGAAATTTTTCAATGTTTTTGGATTTTTGAATTTTTCTGAAAAGCAGTAAAAATTTAAACTAAAAATCGATACACTGAGGTGGTGATCAGTCTTGTTTTTCTTTAATCACTCTAATAGTGTTCATCAATTTATGAAATTTTAACCGGTTTTATATAATTGATAAAAAGGAACAAATAACGGTTTAGGTTTGTCTATGAATTTAAATTTGTTATAGAATTAAACAATATAATTAAGCACTCCGAACGGCGTGAGTGTTTAGTTGTAATCGATACTTCTATCATTGCAACCCGCACGCTAAGATCCGAACGGCGTGAGCTTGGAGTAGCGGGTTGGCTCTAATCAACGAACGGCGTTTGGTTAGACATTAGTTAGAGTGGATGTCCGAACGGCGTGACGTCTAGTATTGATACAAACCGTTTAATTAAAGGGTCATTGCACCATAATTGTTAATGATCATAAGTCCGGGTCAAATTAAGAAACTGCCTTAGTGTTGGAATTAGCTTTAATATCTGAATTCGTTTCACAATTTAATTAACGTTTCTTTTTTTTAGTCGTTTGTCTTATTAGTTTTAGTTTATTTTCGTTAACTTAAAATACACCAACCCCCCTGGTAGTTAGTGTGGATTTTGACCATATCGATCAACTCTTTAGCATAACAATCACAGATAAAATGATATTTAATCCGGATATGTTTAGCCTTTGAGTGATTTACAAAGTCTTTTGTTAATGCGATTGCGGCTTCATTATCACAGTAAATAGGGGTTTTAAGAAATTGCAAACCGTAGTCCACCATCTGTTGTTGGATCCAAAGAACCTGTGAGCAGTAGCTCGATGCTGAAACGTATTCTGCTTCACATGTGGATAAAGCAACTGCGGTCTGTTTCTTGCATTGCCAGGTCACGAGCCTGCTCCCCATAAACTGGCATCCAGCCGTTGTGGATTTGCTGTCTTTGTCACAGCCGCCCCAATCTGCATCACTAAAAGCGATTAGGTCAAAATTATCATCATTAGGGTACCATAGTCCTTCGACGGACAACCCTTCAGATATCTAAGGATACGTTTGACAGCTGCAAGATGACTCTGTTTCGGCTTCGATTGATAACGTGCACAGAGACATGTGGCAAACATTATATCACGTCTGGAGGCAGTGAGATACATCAGAGATCCAACGATTGCTCTGTATGTAAATGGATCAGTTAGCTCCCCCTTAGCGTCAACTCCAATCCCGTTATTAGGTTGTATTGGGGTATCCATCGGCTTCGAATCATCCATCTGGAATCGGCTCAAGACTTCAGAAACGTATTTCGTCTGGTGAATAAAGATCCCCGTTGGTCATTGTTCCACCTGCAAGCCTAGGAAAAACTGCATCTCTCCCATTGCGCTCATCTCGAACTTTTCCTACATAACACGTTCAAATTCTCTGCACAGAAGTTCGTTAGTAGACCCAAATATAATATCGTCAACATAAATCTGGACTAGAAGCAAGTCATCGCCTGTTCGTTTAGTAAACAGAGGGCAATCTACCAAACCTCGCTTGAATCCTTTTGAGAGAAGATACGTGCTCAGCTCCTCATACCATTGCCTTGGAGCTTGGTGCAACCCGTAGAGAGCTTTGTTCAATACGTAGACCTTATCCCGGTGAATAGGATCTTCAAAGCCTGGTGGTTGACCTATGTACACTTCCTCCTTGACCACACTGTAAAGAAATGCGCTCTTGACATCCATTTGATACACCTTAAATTTCTTGTATGATGCAAATGCCAGAAACATTCGGATTGCCTCTAAGTGTGCAACTGGTGCATAGATCTCGTTGTAATCGATTCCCTCCACCTGATGAAATCCTTGTACAACCAAACGAGCTTTGTTCCTTACGATCACTCCTCTATCATCCTTTTTGCACTTAAAAACCCACTTCGTTCCAATCTTCTTTCTTCCCGGGGGTAGATCTGTCAGTATCCAGATGCCAAGTTTCTGAAACTGCAACAACTCCTCTTGCATTGCTTCCACCCAAGCATCATCCAAAAGAGCATCCTTGTAAGTTCGCGGCTCCACCTGCGAAACATGACAAGCAAAAGACCAGTCATTCTAAAAACCAGATTTTTGTATTTTGGAATATAAAGCAAGATTACCAAGGTTTTCTGGTGAGTTCGCATTCCTCAGTTGTCCTCTTGTCATCACACTGCTACCAGGATCACCAATAACTTGCTCGATCGGGTGAATTCAATGTATCCGAGATTCCGGATAATCGGGTACTTGCACTCCCGTCTGAGTAGTTAAGTTCTCTGCTGAAACCAGATCATTACCCACATTCGATGTTGAAGCACCATTTGTAGTTGGGTTCACTGGTGGTGTCACTGTAGCATGATCTAAGATAGCTTCGCTTGTAACATCATCATCGTTATCTTCTGATTCTGATAAATTCAACGTTGTGGAAGCTTCTTGAAATACCTCTTCTTCAACGACAGTAACATTGGTATCATTAGAAGCTGTTTTAGGATTCACGGTGATCGGACGCACCAATGGTGAAGTCACTGCGTTTTCGACCTCGTAATATAAACGTAGTACAGCCTCTTCAACCAAGCTATCTAGGTTGAATGATTCAAAGAAATCTTTGTAATCAAACATCCAGTCTGGACCGCTTCCCTGTAAGTTCTGAGTGTACCGTTGCACTTCAACGTTAGCCCACTCCTCAACCTGACGAGTCCTTTTGTTGAATACCCGTTTGAGCGGGGTTGCATATCCAACAAAGTATCCTTCCTCAGCCTTCGGTGCGAACTTCTCAGATGGATTAAGCATAGTACAAGGAGCTCCAAACGGTTCTAGATACTCTAAATTCGGCTTTCGACGATTCAACAGCTCATAAGAAGTTTTGCCAAACTTCTTCACCGTTAAAACGCGATTAAGAGTATAACAAGCTGCGTAAATTGCTTCGTTCCAGACCATTACTGGAAGATTTGAGTCCGCAAGCATTGTCCTCGCCGTTTCAATTAGAGTCATGTTTTTACGTTTCGCGACACCGTTCTGTTGTGGGGTATACGGAGCACTATATTCATGATGAATACCTTTGTTTTCACAAAGATCGTCCATCTGTGCATTTTTAAACTCCGTCCCATTATCACTCCTAATCCTCTTGATCTTGAGACCATAGATATTTTCCAGACGAGTGAACAGAACTTTCAAATTGTCAAATGTGTCGCTCTTCCTGTGTAAGCACATCACCCATGAAAATCTTGAATAATCATCAGTCACCACAAGACAGTATAACTCCCCGGCATGACTCTTACGCTTGACCGGTCCAAACAGATCCATGTGCAAACGTTCAAGTGGCAATTCAACGGAATTAACTTTCTTTGGTCTATGGGATTGTTTGTGCTGCTTACCCTTTTTACAACTCACACACTTGTCATTTAGGTGAAAATGTTTGACGTTAACGCCTGTGACAAATTCGTTCTTCACTAATTGATTCATTTTTTCGAGGTGAATGTGTCCCATCCTCCTGTGCCACATAATGGATTCTTTTTCTGTAGCCTTGGAGAGGAAACACGTGACTTGGCCTTGGGTGGTCATTGCTTTTGACATATCGAGAATGTACAAGTTGTTCACTCTCAGCGCCTTTAGCATCACCCACTCTTTCGGTAATTCAAACCCCGGCTTGAGTATGTAGCAAGATTTGTCGTCAAAGTACACAAAAATTGTTTGTCGCATATCTGACTGACACTCAAAAGATTGTAATCTATCTGCTTCACATAAGAAATTCTCTCGAAACTCACAATCCCATTACTCACACTACCCTCCATGGTAATATAGCCTCCTTTGTTCCTGGAAAACGCTACATAGCCTCCATTGATGTTTTGAATATCGAACAGTAGCGAAAGATCCCCACTCATATGGCCAGAAGCTCCACTGTCAACAATCCAAAGACTGCTAACAGGGCCAGTTGAAGCTCCCTGCACATATCAAGTAGAAAAGTTAGATTTTTCGGGAGACCCAAGCCTGTTTGGTCTTGGGTCTTTGAACTAATTGTTTCAAAGAGTCAGTTGTCTCACAAACATCTTGGGTTTTATCAACCTCTTTCTTTTCAGACAAATCTTTTTCTTTCTCAGATTTCAAATTTTGTGAAGTTGAAGCACCCTCAGAACCCTTTGATGACCAAGATTGTTCAGTCCGTTTCAAGATCCAGATCTGAGATTTTGAGGTCTCAGCCGATTTCTTTACTTCTTCCTTGAACGATACTTTCTTGGTTACCTTCTCTGATTTAACAGAGACAGGTCCAGCTGCTGGTTTGACATTAGGTTTAGCAGGAACCTTTTTGTTTTCTGCAGTTGCGTTCACCAATGGTTTCTTCAATGGTTTCTCAGTGGCTATCCGGTTGCGTCTATCATAAATCATCGGACGATTTTCCCTCCTTTTGAAATAGTTGTTTTGGTTATAAAAAGTTGCTTGTTGAGGGAAAAACCGTCTCTGTGGATAACTGTGATTATCAACCGGACAATCATATCTTTGCTTCATCTCCACCTCGTGCCTCTTGTGTCGTACATACGGGCAGTTGGCAAGTAAATGCCCCCTTTCCCCACACTTAAAACACGCACGGTACTCTTCATAGTTTTCCTTGATGTTCGACTTAGAATAACTAGCAATGGGATATTGATCAACCATACACTGTCTTCTTAAACTCTCAGGAGCAGGGTCCTTTGAGTAAGTCGGCTCAATAAAACTATTTGACTTGTCTGTTGGTTTAACAAATTGTGTGACATTGACCTTTGGGTCTTTAGAATTATCCGAATGAATTTTCTTTAAAATAGTTGGAGGAATATCATTGGTTCGTTCATGTTTCGGAAACCAAATGATACTTTCCTGCCAGATCTTTTCAATTTTAGAATAATTTGCAAATTGAATCGGATATTCTTCATCAGACATAATCTTATCGGAGCCTTGCATCCGATAGAAAACTTTCACAGGTTTATCACACGATTCATTTTTCTCATCATTTGATTTTTCAATTTTCTTTTCAACAGACTTAACAACATTCTTTTCAACATTCTTAACCACTTTCTTTTCAGCATTTTTAACAACAGACTTCTCAACTTTCTTATCAACATTCTTTGCTGATTGATTCTTTCTGTGAGCATTAGCCATGGGATGGACAATCTGAGATGGTGAAACCGGTTCAGTAGTGATGATGTGATTTTCATCAGGAATATCACTCACTTTTTTAACAACCGTCTCAGACTGTTCATCCTCTTCATCAGAATCATCAGTAACAACCACACCTTCATTGTTTCCCAGAACAGGTCTAACATCAGAATACGGGTCTCCGACACTGGATGTGTTGGACTCGTTATCTGATGTAAAGTCAGATTTGACTAAGCTCTCCGGTGCTATTGCATGCAAATTATGATTTTCAAACAGCACCGGAGTTGGGACAGCTTTGTAGTTTGCACTATTGGGCTGTGAAGGTTTTTCTATGATGTGGTCAACTACATAAGCAATGTGCTTATAGCTTTCAAGCTTTTTGTTTACTTTCTCGGCAAAGCACTTGATGGTGGCCATTTCCAATTTTGTGTTTTCTAAATCATTGATATAGCTATTTATGGCCATTTGTTTTAACGACAAAGTCTTTTTCAATTCAGAAGTATCTTTCTTATACCCATCAAGTACTTTGTTAAACTCTTTTGATTCTTTCTGATACAGTTGACAATTGATTTTTGCACTCTCAAGTTGAACCTTGAGTTGCTTATTTTCATCTGTCAATTTATTACAAATTTTGCAATTTTTAATACAAGTCGAATTATTCACAGTAGATTCGGTACTTACCTGCTTAGGAGGTTCTGTCATTGCCATTAGTGCAAAATGAGCTTCCTTCCCAGCGAAGAACTTCGAATAATCAATTCTGGTGCAAGCATCATCCACCATGCATGACTTCCGAGTCATCAAGAAATCAGCTTCAGCAAGCAACTGGTCAATGTCGTCATCAAGTGAGTTAACACTAGATTCAGAGTCAGAATCACTTTCCTCATCAGAATAAGTGGAATCAAACTGTTCTGGAATATCAGCAACTGTATCCATAACCATTCCAGACTTCTTCTCAGCACAATCAACATACACATTCATCTCCTCATTCAACTCTTCAATCTTCAATTCACTCATCTTCTTAGACACATTCTCTTCTTCAACCTCCACTGGTTCATCCAAGTTCATCTGCTGTGCCACACAAGCCACATTACCAGTTGTAATTTCTTTCACTCCCAACTGTATATCGGTCCAATCAATACCCTCATCCTTTTGTATCACCAAGGCTTGATTTGGGTTCTCAGTTTGGGTTTGTGTATTTGGTGTAGAAATGGTAATGATTGTTCGGTTTGAGTTCTGTTGAGTTTGGTTTTGGTTTTGTGATGTGGATTGTCTAGTATTGTTATTTTGATGATTAGTTTGGCGATTTTGATAGTTGTTGTGAGGTTGAAAGCTTGAAATGTTGTTGGAACTTTGGTATGATACTTGGTTTTGGTTTTGAGTTTGACAGTTTTGGTATGTAGAGTTGAATGGATTTCGATTACCTTGTTGTGCTGGCTGTGTGCACTCTCTTTTAAAATGACCTTTTTCACCACAGTTGAAACAAGTTACTTTGGCTTTGTTGAAGCCATAAGTGGTGTTAGGAGAAGTTGAAAGATCCATTCTCCCGGTCTTCTGAATAAAATCAGTGGCTCTTCTCATGATGCTTGCAAAAGCCCACTGTATATCCATCAATTCCATCTCTTCCTTGTCGATCTGTGCATAGTCCTCATTGGTCAAATTGTTGTTCCCAATTTGACTAGCAACCAGACCATTGTATGATGCTACTATCGCTGAAACTAATGCTACATGTTGTTGAGCAATCTCAACAGTAACATTATTTAGATTTGAAGTCTCCAACACAATCGGG
Source organism: Ambrosia trifida (assembly GCA_028751855.1). Lineage (NCBI taxonomy): Eukaryota > Viridiplantae > Streptophyta > Magnoliopsida > Asterales > Asteraceae > Ambrosia > Ambrosia trifida. Next base: position 62,339,421 of record CM054127.1, read on the forward strand.
CTTTAGTTCGGTTGGTTTTGGTTAAGTTGAATTTGGTTCATTTGAGGGTTGTAAGAGTGTTGTTGTTGAGGTTGGCTGGAAGAATAACATGCTGCTTGTTGCATAGGTGAGAATGGTGGAATATAGGTAGTTGTTGTAGGATATGATGGTGAGGTATATGAAGATGTTTGAGCAAGGTAGTTGATTGGTTGTTTGGGTGGTTCAACGATGTTAGATACGCACGCGATGTGTGGAGCAACGTTGGTAGTAGAACTGGAAGTAGTATGGGAAGAAGATGTACCACCAAGATAAAGTTCCGGATTCTGAGGAATTTGAGCCCTCTTTGCTTTCCTCTTCTGTTAGGACAAAGAGGATTGGTGAAACCACTTTTGGAAACCTTAGTCTAATTCACTTCTGTCATTTTGGCTAAGTATAGAAGTACTGAAAAGAAAACAAAGAACTGCTGAAGAGAAGATAAGAGAAGTGCTGAAGAAGAAACTTCATCAGAAGTTCTGAAGTCCAAACCAGACAAGTTCACTTCAGAAGTACTGAAGACAAACTACTCATCAATAGTTTGTCATTCATCAGCACTTAGCAACAGATATTTTCCACCGCCTTTTTGCATCAGTAGTTTATTGTTTATTATTACTTTTAGCTGTATTTGTTAGTTTCAATGTTGCAACTTGTGCAACTTGTTTCTGTTGTTTCTGTACTTGCTTTTTGGGCAAGATACATGTATGTAAACGTCTATAAATAGGAGGCTTCAACCTTCTATTTTAGACATTGATTTTAATAGAAAAATCCTTCAAACACTCTCAACTGTTCTATTCCATTTCAGTATTTATTGTGAATCTGTCTAAGTATCTAACTCTCATTTACTGCTTAGATTCATAATAAATACTTGTCATTTATTAGTTTCAATCATCAAGGGGGAGTAATAACTCTTCCTTAGTATAAAAAGTTTTGCTTTAACTTATACATTCCGCTGTGCTTACAATCTGATTTACAAGGGCTTGCTAAACACTTAAGTGTCAAGATAGCAAGTTCTTACTTAGCAAAAAGAGCAAACTGATCCAACAATTGGTATCAGAGCATTGGTTTATCTGATCACATATCAATCTAACAAATTGAGAATCAGACACAAAGCTCTTATTGATACTCAATAAAAAGATCAAAAGTTCACTTTTTATCAACATCCATCACTTAAAAGAGTCATCTGACAAATCTATACTCTTTAAAATGGATCCACATAATACTGGTTCTGCCACCAAACCTGCCATGCTTGTGAGAAATGAGTACAACATATGGCAAAAGAGAATGGCACATACCTTGTCACAAACCAACACAGGTTGTTGGAGATCTGTGATATATGGTCCTCACAAACCAGTAAATGTTAATCTTGAAACTAATGTTAAGGTCCCTAAGGACCCTAAAGAATATGCAGATGATGATTTCCTAAAACTTGAGCTAAATGCAAAAGCATTCTCTATGTTGGCAATGGCTCTCCCAAATGAGATATACTCTGGCCTTTTACATTGTGAAAGTGCCAAAGAACTCTGGGATTGTCTTAAAGAACAGTTTGGAGGAACTGAAGAGGTGATTGCCAACACCAGAGAGATTTTAGCTCAACAATATGAAACATTTGCTCATATTAATAGGGAAACTTTAACTCAACAATTTGAAAGATTCTCCTCATTAATATCTGAGCTAAAGTTAAATGGTCAGACCTATACAACAGTGTCTATGCTACATAGATTTTTAAGGTCTTTACCAGACAAATGGGAAACATACTCCATTGTTTTAAGATCCTCACCAGATTTTAGCTCCCTCACTCTTACAAAACTCCATGGGAGATTACTTACTTTTGAGAGAGAAATTGATCAAAAGAAGAAATTACAATCATCTGGTAAAACTGCTGATGACTACCTACCAGGTAGTACAGCACTTTTGGGACAAGATTCACCAACTTGTTCCTATGGATCTTATGACAATATTGACATAACCACTGGGATCTCATCAGAAAGATCTTTCCCAGGTTATGACAATAATGACCAAAGTCAAACTGCTGATAATCTATGTTTTATCATGGATGATTTGAAAAACTTTAGCAGTGATGACTTAGAAGAAATGGACATATTACACCAACTGGCCATGCTAAGCATTAAAACTAACAAGTTTTCTAAAAGGTCAGGAAGGAAATTTCCAGGATTGACCAGTAATACAAAAATTGGTTTTGACAAATCTAAATTAAGATGTCACAAGTGTCAGAAGTTGGGACACTTTGCTAGAGAGTGTAGAAGCTCTAGCTTTAACCAATCACAATCTGGAAATAACTATAACCCCAATTATAATAGGAATAATGGAACTCAAGGGAGTGCTCATTTTGTACAGGCACAAGCTCCTCAACAGCAATACATGCCACAAGTACAATATGTTCAAGTGCCTGCTCAACAGATGCAGAGCCAACAATCAATCCCTCCCTTTCCAGCTGCTCAACATCCTCCACAGCCTCAACAACCCTCTCAACAAAGTCTTTTCACCTCAGGGTATGTTGACTGGAGCAGTCTCCCTTTTGACACCACAGAGTGCAATCCTGATGCAGACAACAAAGTGTTTGACATCAACTGGGGAGAACCAGACAATGGCAGAAAGAACTTTGCCTTAATGGCATTTGAAGGCTGTACTTCAAAATCTGCATTGTCACAGGTATCAATAGAATCTTTGACAAAACTTTGCTCAAATTCTTGCAAAGAAACTTTTGCTCTCATAAGAGAGACAAATGTGCACTTACAAGGTAAAGCCAATGATTTAGAAAGAAAATACACACAGATAAAATGTGATTTAGAAAGAAAACTGTGTGCTAAAACAAAAGAAGTTTCTAAATTAACTGACTCAGCTATTGAAACCCAAGCACAAATTAAAATCATGCTAAATGACCTGGGAGATGTCAGACAAGAGCTTGCTGACACCAGGATCACATGTGAAAAATGGGTGGAATCTTGTAAGGGGTATCAATTACTGCTAAACAAACAAAGTGCTTCAAATGTTAAGTTTGGCATAGGATACCATCATGTTGAAACACCAACAGATTTTTCTCCCAAAACTACTGAAGATGGGAGAAGAATTGTTTCAAATGAAACTTCTGAAGGGAAAGACTGCACATCTTTCCATGAAAACTTTCTAAACAGAAATCCTGGCATTCTTAAAGAAAGTACTTCAGAAGTATTAACAAAATCTGACAATGAGCCATCAGTAGTTTCATCTACATCAGGAGTTGAGACCCTGAAAACTACTGATGAGCAAAATCTTTACACTAATGTCAGAAATTTGCCTTTAGACCAAAAACAAAAGGCAAAAGAGTGTGAAATTTGTGGTCTGTTCAACCACAAAACTGAATTTTGTAGATACAGAAAAGGAATTCAGTTCAATCAAAAAATTAAACAACAGGTTGTGGGAAATCAAATCAGAAATGATTATGAAAGAATCTTTAAACCCAAGAAACAACAACCTGAAAACATATTTTCTCAGAAAAAGATAAGATCTCAACCAAAATCTTTTTCTCAAAATTCTTTGTCAGTAGTTAGACCAGAATCATCAGCAGTTTCACAAACTGCTGAGATACAAAATCTAATGAACATGGTACAACTACTGATGACCAAGGTTGATGGTGGTCCTGAAAAGGATACCACCATGGTTCTTAATGAAAAATCCATTGCCAAAAAGACATGGATTTCTCAACCTTGTCAAGAACAAACTGTAACTGTTCTCAAGAGCAAACCCAAAGCCAAACAGGCTTGGGTTCCTAGATCTAACTAATTTGCTTTTATGTGCAGAGAGTTTCCAGGGGCTTAAACAGCATATGGTATGTTGATAGTGGAGGCTCTATGCACATGACTAGATGCAGATACCTGATAAACAACTTTATCAGCCAAAGAGAAGGATATGGATCCTATGGGAACAATGCTAAGGGATATGTGCTAGGACATGGCAATGTCTCCTCTGGCAAAATACAGTTTGACAAGGTCAATCTGGTGGAAAACCTTGAATACAACTTGCTGAGTGTGTCACAAATGTGTGATAAAGGATATTCTTCCTTTTTCACAAAGACAGCATGCAAGATCATCTCACCAGAAGGCCAGAAGTTGATAGAGAAGATTATTGAAGATCATACTTTGCTGATTGCCAAAAGATGTGGCAATGTCTATGCAGTGGACATTGAGAAAGACAAAGTATTGAACAACACTGCCTGTTTCTTCTCAAGGGCATCAACTTCAGAAACAGATCTCTGGCACAGGAGACTTGGCCATGTGAACTTTAAAACCATAAATAAAGTCACAAAAATGGGCTTGGTCAGAGGTCTACCTTTGAAAGTATACCAGTGTCAAGAACACTGTGTATCCTGTTTAAAGGGATGTAGATGCGTTTTGCGACTAATGATTGGATAATTAACATATGTTAAAGATTTGTTAAAGTGGGCGAAGGTAGATAGAAATGGGCGAAGGTAGATGGTTAATGGACGAAGGTAGACTGGAAGCTGACAAGATGTTCATTCGCACCATAGTAGTGGGCGAATGTGGAAATATTCCACATTCGACCAGTGCAAAGGGGCGAACGTGCAGTATCTATAAATAGGTTTTGTGTTTTTGAGTATGTAATAGAGTTGTCAGTTGTATATGTGTTCAGGTCAGGTTCCAGGTCATTTTGTGAATGTGTATGTTTGATCTAGATTAACGTGTAAGTCGTTGTAAAAGCTTATTTGACAAAGTTAATCTATGAAAAGATGTTGAAAATGATCTTGATTGTGTTTTGATTAGAGTTTTATCATTTTGTTCAGAACTAGGGTTTCCGCACCTGGTTTTGTGACTTGTATGATCATATTATCCAGTTTTAGTTAAAATCTTTCGCTCACAAAGTGGTATCAGAGCATAGAGGATCATACAACAACAAATTTGATAAACTCAGAGCTGATTTGGACATGTTTTTGATCAAAATACATCTGTTTTTACATAAACATGGTTTTTGAGTGTTTTTGATTGATTTAGAGTTGAATTTGTGGTTAAAATCAAGTGTTCCAAGAATTAAAGTTGCTCCAAATCAATTCCGAAGCATAACCTGATTAAGATCATTCAAATCCATAAACTTTTGAAAATCTGAGATCAAAATAACTGTTTTTCAAAGAATAACCATTTTTCAAAGTGAGATCTGAGCAAAATGGGCGAACCTGGAACCTGAGTGGTCGAAAGTGTTTGTGGGTGGGCGAACCTGAGTAGAGTTTGGCCGAACCTGAAAATTGTTGTAGAAATTTTCACTTTCGGGTACAGAATTCCACATTCGACCGGTTTGTTTTGGGCAAAAGTGGAAAGTGTGTTAGTCTGTGTTTACATTCTGGTGATTTCTACGTTCGGGTGGTACTGTTTGGTCGAACTTAGAATCAGAAGGGACGAAAGTGTTATATTTTGGGCGAACCTAGTTTATTTTGGGCGAATCTAGGTCAATCCGGGCGAACCTAGATTTTGCTTTGGAAAATTTTCTAAGTGTTGAAGTTTTCTAAGTTCGTGATCATGTGGAATTTTCCGACTACACCGAGACCAGCAACGACACAACCACAACAGCAAGTGATGGACCCATGGACAGTGGCAGCACAAAAGACGAGCACACAGTCTTCGCAACCAATAAACTACATGGCGATGACGAGCTCGATGCCTCAAAGTGTAGCACCTCCAGCACCACAACATGACTACTGGGGAGTAGCAGCGGCGGTGGTAAACACTCAAACTACAAATGCTATTTCTACATTGATTAACGATTTGTCTTCAGGTAGCGGGAATAGGCCACCGAAGCTCATGGACATATCAGAATACAATCAGTGGCAGAACAAGTTCAAGATTCATTTAGAAGGCATGGGAGTGGAAGGAGCAGAGGCATGGAGCATGATTGCTAAAGGATACACAGCACCGATTTTGGAGAATACAGGTGAAATGATTCCTTTGGAAAGCTTAACTGAGGATGAGAAGAAGAAATATGTGGTGGAAAAGAAAGCCTTTTCCCAATTGACTCAGGCAATAACAAATGATCTGCTACATCAATTTGGGACTTGTACAACCTCTAAGCAATTGTGGGATGTGCTTAAGAGGAGGCATGATGGGAATGAGAAAACGAGAAGTTTGAGGATGGATGAACTGAGAAAGGAGTTTGAGAATTTTTCTTATATTGGAAATGAAACTTTAAAAGAATTAACTCCTAGATATAGTCATTTGCTAACCGAATTGTCTAGTTATGGTATACAGATTCCCATGAAGAATTTGGTGGATAAGTTTGCAGATGCTCTACCACCTTACTGGGATCAGCATGTGGAAGTTCTCAGGGAGAAGGATGCATATCAGTACTGGACTATTCAAGAGTTCATACAGAAGCTGGAAAACAAGGAAATGGAAGAGAAGAGGAAAGCTAGGAGAGCACAGGTTCCTCAGAATCCTAGTTTATACTTTGGAGGTACTTCAGTTCCTGTGAGTAACTCAAGTTCAGGAGGGGTAGTTGCACCACATGTTGCTTGCATTTCCAATGTTATGGAACCACCAAAACCGACCATCAACTACATGGCACAAACTTCATCTTACTCACAACCATCATACACACAACCACCACCACAACAACAATACAACAATTCCTACATTTCACCATTCTCCCCAATGCAACAAGCAGGTTTCTATACTGCTAGCCAATCTCAACAACCAATGAACCAAGTTACTCAACCTAATCAACAACAAGTGGTTTTGGAGACTTCTAACTTGGGCAATGTGACAGTGGAAATTGCTCAACAACATATTGCACTAGTCTCAGCAATGGTTTCATCCTACAATGGACTTGTTGCTAGTCAAATTGGGAATAACAACTTAACCAATGAGGACTATGCACAGATCGACAAGGAAGAGATGGAACTAATTGATATCCAATGGGCTTTTGCAAGCATCATGAGAAGAGCAACAGACTTTATTGAAAAGACAGGTCGAACAGATTTGGGAACTTCTCCTAACACAACCTACGGGTTCAACAAGGAGAAAGTTACTTGTTTTAACTGTGGAGAAAGAGGTCACTTTAAACGTGAATGCACCCAGCCACCAAAAGAAGGTAATAGAAACCCATTCAATGCAACCTATCAGAATCGTCAACAACAAAACCAAAACCGAGTTTCTTACCAAAACAACAACAACTACCAAAACCGTCAAAACAACTCTAACAACAACCAAAACAGACAACCTAACACATCAAACCAGACTCAAAACCAATCTCCTAACAATTCTAACCGAACAGTTATACCAATCACTACACCAAATGAGACACAACAGAACACGAGTCAGAATCAAGCACTGATGACTCAACAAGATGAAAGGTTTGATTGGTCGGGATTGCAGATAGGAGTGGAGGAAATCACTACTGGTGGAAATGTGGCTTGCGTTGCTTGCAAGGTTGATATTGAAGAGTCAGTGATGGAGGAAGAAAAGAAAGAAACTGAGGAATGTGATAGTGATGATTCTGAGACTGAGATGAATGTGGAGAATGAACCTGTTGAGGTTAAGGTTGAAGAAACTCATTCTGGAATGGTGATTGATACAGTTTCTGATGTTCCTGAGGAATGTAGATCAGTTTATTCAGATTCAGACAGTGAATCGGACACAGAGGCAAGTGTTGATTCTTTAGATGATGATATTGATCAGCTGTTAGCAGAAGCTGATTTTCTAATGACGAGGAAGTCGTGCATTGCTGATGATGCTTTTACCAAGATTGACTATTCTAAGTTTTTCACTGGAAAGGAAGCTCATTTCGCATTGATGGCTATGACTGAACCGCCAAAACCTGTAAGTTCTGAATCTAGCACTGATGTTAGGAGTGATAAATATTGTGGAACATGTGATAGATTGACTGAGGAGAATAAACAACTCCGAATTCAACGTGATAGTGCTATCATAAACAGTCAATCTACTCGCAAAGAGTTGAATGCTTTCAACAAAGTATTAGATGGCTATAAAAAGGACATTTCTGACTTGAAAAATACTTTATCATTGAAACAATTGGCAATTAACAACTATATCAATGAAATTGAAAATACCAAGTTGGAAATGGCAGCCATAAAATGCTTTGCTGAGAAAGTAAACAAAAAGTTGGAAAGTTATAAGCATATTGCTTATGTGGTAGACCATATCATTGATGATAACACCACCAATTACAAGTCTGTACCATCTCCGGTTCTTTTTGAAAATCATAACTATCACCAAGTTATACCGGAGAGCTCGGTAAAATCAGACTCATCATCGGAAATGGAATCTAATACCTCGAGTATTGGTGATCCTCATTCCGATGTGAGACCGATTTTAGGCTTGAATGATGAGGGTGTTTATGCTGAAAGTGTGGATTCAGACTCAGAGAATGATGATACTGGTAGTGACAAAACTGTTAATGCATGTGAGATTCCAAAAGAAAATCACATCATTACTACTGAACCAGTGTCACCATCTCAACATGTGCATCCGATGGCAACTGTTCATCGTGAGAAAAAGTCTGAAAAGAATGAGATTAGAAAGGATCTTGAGAATGAACCAAGTGACAAACCTGTCAAGGTGTTTTATCGAATGGAAGGATCCGATAAAATCATCTCTGATGAGGAATTTCCAATCAAAAATGCTAACCATGCTAAAATTGAAAAGATTTGGCAAGAAAGCACTATTTGGTTTCCAAAACATGAGAGAACAAACGAAATTCCACCAGAAATTTTAAAGAAATTGTTTTTGGATGTTCCTCAAGAACCAAAGGTCCATGTCACAGAGTTCATTCGACCAAATGACAAAGCAAATGGTTTTCATGAGCCCACTTACTCAAAAGGACCACTTCCTGAGAGTTTGAGGAATCAACAGTATAATGATCAATATCCTGTTAGATCATTTGCTCCACCAAATGCTCATTATGTTTTTGAAGAGTATCGAAAATGCTTTAAATGTGGAGAACGTGGGCATTTACTTGCTCAGTGTCCATATGTAAGGCATAAAAGACATGAGGTTGAAGTTAGAAATTCCATGAGAAAACCGATTGATCATTATGTTCCACCACATAGACGAGTTGTTCCTCAACAACAACAGTTTTATAACCAAAATAATTTTCATCAAATGAGGAACAATCGTCCAATTCAATATGATCAAAGAAATCGGATTGCTATGGAACAATCATGGAGAAAGCCTATGGTGAACGCAACAATTGATAGGCAAAAGGTTCCACAAAAACCGATTGTCAAATCAAATGTTGGACCTAAGTCTGTTAACTCAGATAAGGTAGCCAAGAAAGTTACTTTTGTTAACAATGTTCAGAAACCGATTGAGAAACCAATAGCTCAAATTCGCATTCTTAAAAGATCTGAACAATCTTGGTCACCCAATGGTAATCCAGGAGCTTCTACTTCAAAGGTAAGTGAGAAAAAGGAAAATGTTTTGAACAATCAGAAAAAGATTGATCCAAAACAAAAGGTTGTTGAAAAAGTTAATGAGGATGTTTCTTTGAAAGCCGATGTTCAAAGGCCCAAGACTCAGGCTTGGGTCCCCCGAAAGAACTAAATGATTTACTTTTTGTGTGCAGGGAGCTTCAGCTGGCCCTATTAGCAGTCTCTGGATTGTTGATAGTGGAGCTTCAGGCCACATGACAGGGGATCTCGCATTGTTGTTCGACGTGAAAAACATCAATGGAGGGTATGTCGCTTTCGCGGGTAATAAAGGTGGTTATATCACAATGGAGGGAAGCGTGAGTAATGGGATTGTGACTTTCGAGCGGATATCTTATGTGAAACAGATAGATTATAATCTGTTGAGTGTCAGTCAAATATGTGATAAACAATTTTCTGTGCATTTTGATGATAAATCCTGCTATATTCTCAAACCGGGCTTCAAAATTCCAAAGGAGTGGATAATGTTGATGGCACCACGCGTCAACAATCTCTATATTCTTGACATGTCCAAGGCGATGACATCACAGGGGCAAATAACATGCTTTCTATCCAAGGCGACCGAGAAAGAATCGATAATGTGGCACCGCAGAATGGGGCACATTCATCTGAGAAAAATGAATCAACTTGTGAGAAATGGGCTTGTCGATGGAGTAAACGTGAAACATTTCCATCTGAACGACAAGTGTGTAAGTTGTATGAAGGGGAAGCAACACAAACAGTCCCATAAAGTGAAGAAAGTTAACTCTGTTGAGATGCCGCTTGAGCGATTGCACATGGACCTTTTCGGACCGGTCAAGCGCAAAAGTCATCTTGGAGAGCTTTATTGTTTAGTTGTCACTGATGACTATTCAAGATTTTCATGGGTGATGTGTTTGAAGAACAAAAGTGACACCTTTAATAACCTACAAGTTCTGTTCACTCGATTGGAGAATATCTACAATTTGAAGATAAAAAGAATCAGGAGTGACAACGGGACGGAGTTCAAAAACGCCAAGATGGATGAACTTTGTGAAAGCAAAGGGATACATCATGAATATTCGGCTCCGTATACCCCACAGCAGAATGGTGTTGCTGAACGAAAGAATAGGACTCTAATTGAAGCGGCTAGAACAATGCTCGCTGATTCAAATCTTCCGGTAATGTTCTGGAATGAGGCGATTTATGCAGCAAATTATACATTAAATCGGGTTTTAACAGTGAAGAAGTTTGGAAAAACATCTTATGAACTGTTACACCGACGAAAGCCAAACTTAGAGTATCTAGAACCTTTCGGGGCGCTATGCACGATGTTGAATCCAGGTGAGAAGTTTAGTCCTAAAGCTGAGGAGGGATATTTTGTTGGATATGCAACCCCGCTCAAACGGGTATTCAACAAGCGAACTCGTCAAGTGGAGGATTGGGCTAACGTGGAAGTTCAACGATACACTCAAAATTTGCAAGGCACGGGTCCTGATTGGATGTTTGATTACAAAGATTTCTTTGAATCATTCAACCTAGATAGCTTGGTTGAAGAAGCTGTTATCAGATTACTTTACGAGTGTGAAAACGCGGCGACTTCACCGTTGGTGCGTCCAATCACTGTGAACCCCCTACCAGCTTCTAATGATACCAGTGCTCCTATACAAGAGGAAGAGGTGTTTCAAGAGGCTTCAACTTCATTAGACACTTCAGAATCTGAAGATGAACAATTTGAAGAAGCCGTTCTTGAACATGCAGAAGAATTAGAAGCGCATCCTGTGAACCCAACTCCAAATCCAGATGTTGCTTCATCATCAAACACGGGTCATGATCAGGATGCTGTAGAAAACTTGACTGCTCAGACGGGAGTGATTGTACCTGTTTATCCGGAATCTCGGATTCATTGTATTCACCCGCTGGAGCAAGTTATCGGTGATCCTGGAAGTGGTGTTATGACCAGAGGGCAGCTGAAAAGCGTTAACTCGCCAGAGAGTTTTGGTGCTTTAGCATTATATGCCAAAATTCAAAAATCTGGTAGTCAAAATGATTGGTCGTTTGCATGTTATGTGTCGCAGGTAGAGCCAAGGACATACAAGGACGCTTTGAATGAAGATGCCTGGGTTGAAGCAATGCAGGAGGAGTTATTGCAATTCCAGAAATTGGGAGTTTGGACGCTCACGGATTTGCCGCAGGGAAGGAAGAAAATAGGCACTAAGTGGGTGTTTAAGTGCAAAAAGGATGATCGTGGGGTTATTGTTCGCAACAAAGCCAGATTGGTTGTGCAGGGTTTCCATCAAATCGAAGGGATTGATTACAACGAAATCTATGCACCAGTAGCACGAATTGAAGCTATTCGGATGTTCCTCGCGTTTGCTTCATACAAGAAATTCAAAGTCTATCAAATGGACGTCAAGAGCGCATTTTTGTACGGGAAAGTCAAGGAGGAGGTTTATGTCGGGCAGCCACCAGGCTTTGAGGACCCAATCCACCGGGATAAGGTCTACGTGCTGAACAAAGCTTTATATGGTTTGCACCAGGCTCCAAGACAGTGGTACGAGGAGCTAAGTACATACCTCATCTCCAAAGGATTCAAGCGCGGCCTCGTCGATTGCACCCTCTTCACGAAGAAGGCGGGAGATGATTTGCTTCTTGTACAGATTTACGTTGATGATATTATATTTGGTTCAACTAACGAACTTTTATGCAGGGAATTCGAAACTGTTATGCAAGAAAAGTTCGAAATGAGCGCAATGGGGGAGATGCAGTTTTTCCTCGGCTTACAGGTGGACCAAAGACCCGACGGGATCTTCATTCACCAGACGAAATACGTATCCGACATCTTGAGCCGATTCCAGATGGAGGACTCTAAGCCGATGGATACCCCGATTCAACCCAATCACGGGATTGGAGTGGACGCTAAGGGGGAGCTGACAGACCCATTTACATACAGAGCAATCATCGGATCTCTGATGTATTTGACAGTGTCTCGACCAGATATTATGTATGCAACGTGTCTCTGTGCTCGCTATCAATCGAAGCCGAAACAAAGTCATCTGACGGCGGTCAAGCGTATCCTTCGATATCTGAAGGGTTGTCCATCAAAAGGACTTTGGTACCCTAATGATGATGATTTTGATTTTATTGCTTTTAGTGATGCAGATTGGGGCGGCTGTGACAAAGATAGCAAATCAACTACAGCTGGTTGCCAGTTTTTAGGGAGCAGGTTAATTACCTGGCAATGCAAGAAACAGACTTCCGTGGCACTGTCTACCTGTGAAGCTGAGTACATTGCAGCCTCAAGTTGCTGTTCACAAGTACTCTGGATCCAACAACAGATGGTGGATTACGGTTTGCAGTTTCTTAAAACCCCTATACACTGTGACAACGAAGCCGCAATTGCATTAACTAAAAATACTGAAAATCATTCTAAAGCGAAACATATCCGGATTAAATATCATTTTATCCGTGATTGTTACGCTAAGGAATTGATAGATATGGTCAAAATCCATACTGACTACCAACGTGCAGATTTGTTTACAAAAGCTTTTGACAGATCCCGCTTTGAATATCTTTTAAAAGTAAACAATATAAAGGAAAAACAGGACTAATCGGCACCTCGGTTTATCACTTTTTAGTTTTTAGTTTTTAGTTTTTAAAATTTTTGCTAATTGGGAATTTCTCTTTGCTAATTGGGAATTTCTCTTTACTATCATAATCCTCAAAGAAGTTGATGCTTTCGAGGGGATTGTTTAATCCTCAAAGAAGTTGATGCTTTCAAGTGGATTGTTTCTTTCAAATTTTTTTTAAAAAAAAAAAATTAAAAATCCAAAAATATGTTCTTTATTTTAGGGGGAGTCATTTTATCAGAAAAACCAAAAACATTGAAAAATTTTCAAAAGACCTAAAAATTAGAAAAACCAAAACGATTTCCTGGATAAAAAGAGGAAATGATAGTACATCAGTGGGGATCTGACACAGGCTAAAGAATTGTATAGTATATTGAGGCGTATGTTGATTACGTGTGATATGCTGATAGGCTTCGTAGACTAGATATTGCGTGCCTTAGTGATACAAACATAACAAACTACGCGTTCGTGGCTGAACACCTCATGGGCATATGGTCTTAGTACCGTAATTTCGTTTGATAGAATTGCCAAAATCTGAGGTTTCGGGTCGTTATGTTATTGTTATCCGAGATATTCTGGTTAAACTTCTGTCGTATTAATTTACGGACCTAGTTTCATCAGAATATTTGCAAAAAGAGCATATTGCCAAAACCGAAAGTTACAGAATTGAGGAACTTTATGTTTTATTGATCAAAGATCATTATTACATCGTATTGACTTTCTGATTCAAATCAGTGGTTAATATCAGCCTCAACCTAGTGTATACGCACATGTTACTTTGCTGCATTTATTTGCTGACCTGTACACCTCTGTGCTATATACTTTGTAAACGTTACGGATAACTCTGGCATAATCACGCGTTACGATGAAGCTTTGTGCAATTACTTGATACGGGAGTATGTCGTGTGTGTGGGAACCACAATGTGTTAGTCTAAAACACCTAACTCGTATCATTTTAAAGCATTGCGTAATTGTCTGCATGTGAGCTTATGTGGACAACAATATCAGCAATTGCCGTGTCACATATTGTTTCTAATGATAATATTAAAACAGATCAATGCTGTTCCTCAGATTTCTCAGTAAACTGATATGATCCTCTTACCAGATATCACAAAATGTTTACTGCTTTCATTTACTTTGATGCATTTTACTTTGTTGCATTTTACTTTTTATTGTCAAAAAGATACAAAATCCAAAAAGATTTTAGGTGTGTTTTGATAAAATTTCAGAAAATCCAAAAGATTTGCTTTTCTGCTTTATTTTTGATAACCGGGGATGCTTGATGGTCAATTTCTGAGATTTGATAACACCATCTGGACTTTGTATCATTCAAAATGTGAAAATTTGAGTTTTGGAAGTTTAACAGATTGAAAAATGTTGAACGGGATTCGAATTCGTGATTTGGCGAAATTTTCAGATTTTTCCATTTCACATTCGCCCCTTAATTGGGTCGAATGTGGAAAAATCTTCATTCTCGACCGTTTCACTTTGGACGAATGTGGGTATATTAACATAATTTTCACTTTCGGGTGACAAGTTTCACCTCCGGGTACACATATCACCTTCGGGTCATTGACTTGGAGCGAAGGTGGAATTCTTTCACATTCGGGTACCCATTTTTTCACTTTCGGCCAATTCATTTTGGGCGAATGTGGATTAATACCACATTCGACCATCTCCAACGGGCGAACGTACATCCTATATATCAGCCATTTCAGGTTCGAGCCTTTCATTCAAAAAAATTTCAAAAATTCTTCGATAACCAGACCTTGTTGCTTGAATTTCTTTTGATTGTGTGATTCATTCCCTGTCCTTTACTGATTGTTTTGACACCAAAATTACAGGTATTGAAGCCGTTTCAAGAACAGAATCGTTGTTCTTATTAACCGGACTTAGGGTTTCAATTTTAGGGGTCTTAGGATGTTTGTTAGTGTTTGATTTTGATTTACATTCAATCTTCATCAGTTTTAGCGGGAGAATGTTAAAGGAATTAGTGTTTTAACATTGTTTGATGTATTGATTGTTTAAACATAACAGTCGTGACCTAATTCCACTGAAAAACTAATGAAAATTGAATAATCAGTATAATTGATGATACACGTTTGTTGGTCGGTCATATTAGGGTATATTTAGATCAAAATGATATGTTTAAAAACAACTTTGGCAAATTTTAAATTTTGGGGATGAACATGTTTCACATTCGGGTCAATAAAACGGGCGAATGTACATTTTGTGGACGAATGTAGTTTAAAAATGGGCGAATGTGTTTTTAACCAAATATTTTTCACATTCGACCTAAAAGTTTTACTTTCGTCCAAAACAATTTCACATTCGTCCAGAACAAAATGGGCGAATGTAGAATCTTTTAAACCTTAAAATTTTTAATTTTTTTGTCGTTTTTGCATTTTGACGTGTGTTTCTGTCTTTGATGTGCAGATGGCTGATCAATCCGAAAATGTTGGTGCAACAGGCTGAAGCATCTGTTCCAAGCAGTTGGCCGTTCGAGCGATCTCACAACTGCTGTGCGTATCTTGGTGACGTGGAGAAGAATACAGAGTTCACCGGGATCATAGAGTTTTTGAGAAGGAGCAGAATTGTACATGCATTAGCCACACCGACGATCATATATAGAGACATTATTGAAGATTTCTACCAAAATGCGAAGTATGACTTCTGGGATAATCAGACGATTATCAAGAGCAAGATTCAAGATATGGAGATGTTTTTGACAGAGTCTGATATACGGGAAGCATTGCAGATCAAGTTTGAAGTCAGTGAAGATCCCAGAGAGTTATCATGGACTGAGCAGAAAGCTTGTTTCATACGAATGAAGTACAAAGGTCCGATTACAGATGGATCTATGTATAAAGGGAAGCTGGGCGTGCAGTTCAAGTACTTTGCACACGTTATTATCCACGTATTTGGATGTGTGAGCGGTGGATATGACGTTATGAGAAGAAGTTTGAGTTCGTTAATGGTTGCGTTGACTCTCAACAAACCATTTAACGTTTCTGGTATGATTCTAGACCATATGCTGGAGATGCTGAAAGGTATGAAGTACAAGAAGTTCATGCTATATCCGAGATTTCTGATGATGATCTTTGACCACAAGTATCCAGAGTTGAAGAAGGATCCAACTATGATCCTAGGTCAAGATCACATGAACATTCGTACTCTAGTGAGGATGAAGGGATACAAAGGTGTGCCAGATAGTGAAAAGCCACCTAATAGGAGACTCTTTGGAGCTTTGGCTCGTCAGGATTACACTAATCCTGGCAAGAACAAAGCAAGGCACGATAATAGTGATTCGGATAATGATGATCCCTTAGTGTACGCTGATTCAAGCACTAAGAGGAAGAGACAAGTAGTCAATCCTGGAGCCAAAGGGAAGGGCAAGGGAAAGATTGATCAGGGAAGTTCAAAGCAACAGGCGGTTAGACATAAATCAACAGCAAAGAAAGGTTCAGGTTTGGTGGATGAAGAGTCAGTTGATTCAGAGGAGACTGAGATAGACGAGCAGTGGGATTCTGATGCTGAAAACGTTAGGGCCACCAAACGTAAGGCCACTATGGTTGGTGAGTCTGAATCTTTGAACAAGTCAATTGAAGAAGCTGAGAGAAGAACGAAGTTGTTGAATGATGATGTTTTAGGTATTGATATGGATGATTTACATGTTGGAGAGACTGTGGTGGTTAATTTGCCTAAGACGAAAAAGCAAAAGACCATGGCGAAGAAGTCTAGTACGAAAGAGTTGAGAGAGAAAGAGTTAGCTCAATTGTTAAAAGGGAAAAGAGTGCCCGATGCTGGTACATCATCAAAGCTATCTTCACCTGTCACCAAGAAGCAAAAGAAAACCAAAGAGGCAGAACCAATATCAGTTGATCAACTTAATGTTGCACTGGACAATGTACTTTACATGTTCAGAAAGCCTCAGAAAGAAAAAGAAGTTGAGTCATCCAAATCCAAATCCAAGAGAGTCACTGTAGATGATGATGTGATGAAACAGGTGAACAGGAAAATGGATGACATGATGAAAATGATTGTAGCTCAACAAGCTGAGATAGTCAAGTTTAAGCAAAATGAAGAGAAAATGCTTCAGATTGTGGTTGCTTCTAAATCTAATCAAGATGAGATCAATGAGAAGGTTAAGATGATTGAAGCTAAGAATGAAAAGCTTGAAGGAAAGTGTGCAAGAAACAAGAGCAGGATTAAGCTGATTAAAGCAGATAACAAAGAGCTAAGGGCTGAGAACAAACGCCTTAGTGATTTGATTGATGATTTGTATAACACTGCACCCAAGTTGAAGGAGGGTGAAGAAGATGAAGAAGAAGAAGAAGAAGAAGAGAAAGTTGATTATGAAGATTCTGAATCTGATAAAGAACAAGATGATGATGAGGATGATAATGAATCGGAGAAAAGTGATGATGATGATGACAAGAATGATGATGATGATGATGCAGAAGGTGCTGGGAGACAGAAAGGAGATGAGTTTAGCAGTGGTAGTGATAATGATGGAGGAGATGATACTTCCAGATTTACTTATGAGAAGAGAACACCAAAGAAGAAAGATACTGGAGAATCAAGTTCAAAGAAGAAGAAAGGTGAGAACGTTGATTCAGATGAAAGTATCTTCTGGAATGAGAAGGTGAGATCTCTATCTGATGATGCTAAACAAGTGTACAAAGATATGTTGGAAAAGAGAGAATGGACCATTGAGTTCACAGGATGTTTCGCTGAGATATTCCAAACTGATGATTTAAGATATGAATTGGAATATGAAGATCCTGATCTTGAGGAAGGAGAATTACCTGCATCTGTGGCAAAGGAAATTCTAGATGGTCTTGCACAGAGGGTAGGGAAGACTTTTGAGGAGTTTATAGTGGACGAGTCGATTCCAGATATTCCTGAAAAGGATATTGGAAGTCACTCAGATGATATGCAGACTCCTGAGAATGATGAAGTGGAGATGGAAGATATAACTCATGAAGAGTTTCCTCAGTACTTCAGACAAACTGATGAAGAAGAGGTATTTCCTGATTTTACTGAGGTACCAAACAATTCAGCGAAGCAGAAAGCTCAGCAAAGGAGTGCAGAGTTTGTGGAGAAGGTATTTGGTGCTGATAATCAAGGACCTTCAAATCATTCTGATGAGTTGAAGAGTTATTTGAGGAAATTGAGGGAAATGGATGAGAACCGACCAAAGCCTGAAGCTCAAGGTAACTTTTATAGATTCCACAATGCCAAGTTCAAAGGCAGAGCTCTCGGGTGGACATACTTAGGCAGGTTGAAGTGCATAGCTGCGAAATGGGAAACAGGAATCTTGTACTTCAATAGATTCTGTGATTTGCTTACTCTACCGTACTGGGCGGTCAGAGACTTATGTAGATTCCCAATGTCAGGTGCAGAAGTGAATGGTTCGCATGTTGGTTGGTGCGCAGATAAGTTGGTTTGGGAAAGTCGAACAAGATGGAATAGGTTCAAGCCTCAATATCCCCGAAGGAAAGTTCATAGGGATATTGATCCTCAAACCAATATGAAACGAGTTACTTTGATCTACAAAGCACCTGAAGTAATGAGAAAAATACCGTTAATGCCGATGTCACAACACTTCAGTGCTGATTTTATTTTCTGGTATTATGATTGGAGAAAGGCTGAAGCGGTGATTGTGTTGAGAGATGGAAAGGATAAATACAAGCATGTTCATGTATTTGATCCTATGTGGTTGATTAATTGCACGTTTGAAGACATCATCATGCTTTTCTACAATCCGATTTACTATGAACCAAAAGACTTTGCTCAAGCAAGAAAATATACTCAAGTGGTTGGAGTTTGTTTTGCTTATGATATCAATGCGGGAAGCAATTTGGAGAATAAGCTTGGTAAGACGGTGATGATAGCAAATGTATCTAAACCAGTGAAGAGAACATTTGAGCCTCCAATGACTACTGAGCAGAAGAAACAGCTCAGAATCAAGTTGATGAACAAAACAATGGACCAACAGAGAAAACTATCCAATCAATAGTCGAGGGGGAGTTTGTAGATGCGTTTTGCGACTAATGATTGGATAATTAACATATGTTAAAGATTTGTTAAAGTGGGCGAAGGTAGATAGAAATGGGCGAAGGTAGATGGTTAATGGACGAAGGTAGACTGGAAGCTGACAAGATGTTCATTCGCACCATAGTAGTGGGCGAATGTGGAAATATTCCACATTCGACCAGTGCAAAGGGGCGAACGTGCAGTATCTATAAATAGGTTTTGTGTTTTTGAGTATGTAATAGAGTTGTCAGTTGTGTATGTGTTCAGGTCAGGTTCCAGGTCATTTTGTGAATGTGTATGTTTGATCTAGATTAACGTGTAAGTCGTTGTAAAAGCTTATTTGACAAAGTTAATCTATGAAAAGATGTTGAAAATGATCTTGATTGTGTTTTGATTAGAGTTTTATCATTTTGTTCAGAACTAGGGTTTCTGCACCTGGTTTTGTGACTTGTATGATCATATTATCCTGTTTTAGTTAAAATCTTTCGCTCACAAGGGAAAACAGCATAAGTCCTCCTATAAGTCTATTGAAGAATCAAAAACAACTGCATGTCTTCAACTACTCCATATGGACTTATTTGGACCTGTCAAGATTATGAGCCTTGGTAAGAAGAAGTACTGCTTAGTCATCATTGATGACTACTCAAGATTCACATGGGTATTCTTCTTATTCTCCAAGGATGAGGCTGCTAAAATCATCAAGTTCTTCATTCTACAAGTAGAGAAACAATATTCTCTATCTGTCAAAACCATTAGAAGTGACAATGGGACAGAGTTCAGGAACAAAACTCTGGATGAATTCTGTTTGTCTAAAGGGATTATTAGACAATACAGTGTTCCCAGAACTCCTGAACAAAATGGTGTAGTAGAAAGGAAGAACAGAACATTGATAGAAGGAGCAAGAACAATGTTAGCTGATTCTGGACTGCCCTTGTACTTTTGGGCAGAAGCAGTTAACACATCATGTTATGTTCAGAATAGAGTTCTTGTGGTCAAGAGACACTCCAAGACTGCCTATGAAGTTCTTCATGGCATGAAGCCCCTTATCTCCTTTTTCAGGGCTTTTGGGTGTCAATGTTTCATCTTGAACATCAAGGAATCTATTTCAAAGTTTGCTGCCAAAGTTGACTCAGGTTACTTTCTTGGTTACTCTTCAACTAGAAAAGCCTACAAGGTTTTTAATTCTCACACCAGGATAGTAGAAGAAACATTGAATGTCAAGTTCAATGAGTCAAAACACACTCTTATTCCAGCACATCCTGCTGAAATCTTTGACCTTGAAAACTTCCACTTTGGACCTGAAAAGACTGTTACTTCTTCCAAACCTACTTATTATGGTGATCAAAGGTTTGAAGATGAGGATCCTACACCATGGACTCCTCAAACAGTCATTAAGTCAACTTCAACACCATCAGAAGTTTCACAAACTTCTGATCCAACAAATACTGAAGGCCAAACTCAAACATCTGTTTCAGCACCTGCAACTAATGAAGAAGCTAAAACTGCTGAACCGGATATTATAGACCTCAGTAGTTTGTTTGAAGAACAAGAGCCACCTACACCTGTCAGTGGTTTACAACAACTGATTGAACACAGAGATCATCCACTTGATCAAGTCATGGGTGATATAGCTTCAGGTGTTCTTACCAGAAACCAGCTCTCCAACTTTTGCCTATTTTCAGCCTTTATTTCACTGTTGGAACCAAAGAAGTACCAGGAAGCCCTCAAAGACAATAATTGGGTGCAAGCTATGCAAGATGAACTGCTTCAGTTCAACAAGCAACAGGTCTGGGAAATCTGTCCCTTACCTCCAAACAAGCAACCAATTGGCACAAGATGGGTTTTCAGGAACAAACAAGATGAAGCTGGTATGATAATCAAGAACAAGGCAAGACTGGTAGTTCAAGGGTACTCTCAAGAAGAGGGAATTGACTATGATGAAACCTTTGCTCCAGTTGCAAGGCTTGAGGCCATCAGGTTATTTCTGGACTATGCCATTTCCAACAAAATTAAAGTTTATCAAATGGATGTGAAAAGTGCATTTTTGTATGGAAAAATAAAAGAGGAGGTGTATGTCTGTCAGCCACCTGGGTTTGAGGATCCTTCTCATCCTGAGTGGGTGTACAGACTGGACAAAGCTCTTTATGGGCTCAAACAGGCTCCAAGAGCCTGGTATGATACACTCTCCACCTTTTTACTCAAAAATAACTTTATAAGAGGTGCCATTGATAAAACTCTTTTCATTAAACATGTTGGAAATCATGTGTTACTTGTTCAAATTTATGTTGATGATATCATTTTTGGTTCAACAAACACAAAACTGTGTGGTGATTTTAAGAAACTCATGCAATCAAAATTTGAGATGAGTACCATGGGAGAACTGCAGTACTTTCTAGGACTGCAGATCAAGCAACAAACAAATGGAACTTTTATACATCAATCAAAATATGTTAAAGAATTATTGAACAAATTTTCTTTAAATGACTGTAAATCATGTTCCACTCCCATGACACCAATCACACAAGTTGAACCTGATGATCAAGGAAAACAGGTTGATCAAACCATGTACAGATGCATGATAGGTTCCCTTTTATACTTAACTGCTTCTAGACCAGATATTATGTTTTCAACATGTGTCTGTGCTAGATATCAATCAGCACCAAGGGAATCACACCTTATAGCAGTCAAAAGAATTTTCAGATATCTGAAAGGAACTCCAACACTTGGAATTTGGTATCCTGCTTCAAGCAATACCAAGTTATCAGCTTTTTCAGATAGTGACTATGCAGGGTGTAAGATGACAAGAAAGTCAACATCTGGTGGTTGTCAATTCCTGGGTAACTGTCTAGAGTCATGGCAATCAAAGAAGCAAACATCTGTTGCAACTTCAACTGCTGAAGCTGAATACATTGCAGCTGCAAGTTGTACATCACAGATACAATGGCTCCAATATCAACTTCTTGATTATGGAATCAAAGAGACCAAGACACCTTTGTTTGTAGACAGCAAATCTGCCATTAGCATCATTCAAAATCCGGTGCAGTTCTCAAAAACCAAACACATTGAGATCAGGTACCATTTCATAAGAGATTGCTATGAAAAAAGGCAAGATTGAGGTGAAGCATGTAGCAACAGCTAATCAAATAGCTGACATCTTCACAAAACCCCTTGACACATCAACATTTCAGAAGTTAGTATCCATGCTTGGGATGCTAAATTTGTAAGTGTTTATTTTCTTATTTTGCAATTTTTCATTTTTCACTTACAAAACAGACAAAAGTCTGAAACAAAACTTCTGAAAAAGAGAGAAACTACTGATGAACAAAACATCAGTATAGAGATAATTTCTGAAAAGTGTGTAACTTCTGATAAAATAACCTTCAGAAGTTATGAATAAAAGTATTTATAAAAACATTTCTCATCAGCTGTTAAAACTACTGAAGAGGAAATGGGAACTACTGATGAAGTAATCCTTCATCAGCAGTTTAAGTCAAACGGGCAAATCTGACTTTTCCCATCATCAGAGGTTTGACCTAATCAGTTTAAAACCTCTGATAAAAAGATTTTTAACCAAAGGCGGTTTAAAAACTTCTAATAAAGAAGATTCAAGCGGTTAAAACTTCTGATAAATACCTTTTCTACACACTTATCCTTTCAAACTCAAAATATCCCTCCTTCTCTCTCAAAAACTCTCTCAATAACCTAAACCTGCAAATCAACTGTTCGATCAAAACCCAAACCACATGGCTCTAGTTCTAAAACAGGGACACAATCAAAGGGCCTTTCTTGAAAAACAAGAAGGCTGGTCCCAATACGATGAGATCATTGATCTTGTCGTAAAATCCCAATATTTTACTGCTCTCACAATAAACCCACCAATTCACACTGAAACTCTGAATGAGTTCTGGGCAAATGCTGAGACGGTGACAACGGATGATGAGGTCATTTCCCTCAACTCAAGAATAAAAGGGAAACCACTGACCATCACACCGGCCACACTGGCAACAAGACTGGGTCTGGATGATGTAACGGCCCCTGACCATGTTGCTAATTCTGATATTCACCTAACCATGACTGAGTGTGGTTATCAAGGTACTCTCTCCCATGCTACAATCTTCAAAAAATATTTTGAACCAAAATACAAGCTTTTGTTTCATTATATTATTATGTGTTTGAGTCCAAAAACAGGGTCTTATGACCAGATGCCCTCCACTTTTCAACCAATATTTCATTCCATTGTGAATGAAACTAAATTCAGGGCATCAAAACTATTTTTCAATGAGTTGGTGTTACATCACAATAATACCAAGAAAAAGTTTTTGTTGTACCCAAGGTTCATTATGCAATGCATAATAGGGGAACTGGGTAATGAGGTGCTTGTGGGAAAAATTTCAACTTTAAATCCTTTAACATCACAAGCATACTCAAGGCATAACAAACCGGCTGCCTGGCCAGAAGATGATCAGGGAGAACAACAACAAGTCCCCCTGAAGCCCACATCTTCCAAACTCACACCACCAAAAGCCAAAAAGCCCAAGCCAACAAAGACTAAAACTCACCAACCCAAAAGAAAAGCTGTTCAGGAGGTTGAGATGCCTGAACATGCTCATGAGCAGTCTGCTCTTCAAATAGGTGAGACTGAAACACCCTCTCAGTCTCATCCATCTCAAACCCCACCAAGAGCACCCATAACCATTTTATTCAAAAGAAAAAGACTTAGAAAAACATATGAAACACACTCTTCTTTTGAAACTGCTGAACAACTTTCACCTATTGCCCAAACTACTGAACCAACCCCACAAATTTCTGAACAAGAGGCAATAGAAATTGCCAAACTTCTCTCTGGGCTAAAAGAGAAGGTCCCATCTGATCATGTCAGTCCCCTACAACCACAACAAACAGGGGACATAACCACTACATCAGACATGGATGTGGACATCTCTAGCCCTATCCCAAGAGATGAGGGTGGACCAGAGTCTTTAAGCCCAATTTTAGAGACTCTTGGGGCATCTGAGGCTGCTACTACTCAGTTACCACCCAGTGGTGGATCTGAGGATAGAAGTAACATAGCTAAGACCTCAGATGTGGCAACTACTGATGAAGGCTTAATGCCTGAAGTAGGAAATCCTCAGAACCAAGAACAAGAGGTTCATGAGAGAACTGAGTTGGGCTCAGCTCATGATTTAACTGAGACAGTCCTCATTGAGGGCAACATCAGGGATTCAGATGATTCCATTAATTTGGATGATGTTTCAAAAACACAAACTACTGAATTGACGGCACTTTCTGAAGGTCCTGTTTCAGGGGTATCCAGGCTCAAGAAGCCAGTCACCCCTGCACAGGTTAAAGCCCACTCAATCCCTAAAACCCCTAGAGTGGCATCCTCTGTACAACATGAGGATCTCCCAAAAACACCCCCTTCACAACAAATGCCTACCCAATTCCCTGGGCAAACAAGCATAGACCTGAACCAGCTATGCAACCCAGAGGGTCCCCTGTACCACATGATGAATACTCTCATCAGAAATCACTTCCAAACATACACAGCTAACTTGGAGCTGTCCATCAAGAATCAATTTGGAGTGATCAAGACCAAGATGAATGATCTGTCCAACAAAATAGACTTCAACAGCAAACAGATTGCTCATCTTCAAGGACAATTCTCCCAACCCTCTGCTTCAAGGGTTAAAATTGATGAATCCAAAAAGGGGGAGAAGATCAGGGAACCTAAGGAGTCATTCCAAGCCAGGATAAGGGCAAGAGTGGCCATCCTTGAAAGAGATCAAAAAGATCAGGCTAGGAAAGAAAAACTGGCCAAACAGTTTGGTGTCTCAATAGAAGAGATTGAAGCAGCAGAAAAAGAAGATGAGACCCAAACATCTGAAGAATCCCTAAGGCACAATGAAGAAACTTCTGATGGCAAAAGTTCTGATGAAGAATCAGAAAGTACTGAAGACAATCCTTCAGTAGTTGACAAACCATCAGCAGTTGTCAACCCATCAGAGGTTAACACTTCCAAACCTCAAACCACTGAACCTTCCAGAACCACTGCTCCCATTCAACCAACATCTGATCCCATCAGGCCTACAACTGTTACAACAATGACTGTACTAAACCCTTCTCCTATCTCTCAATCAGCTGAATTATTAGAGAAGAGCTTAGTTGCAGCCAACAAGAAGGCCAGAGAAGATCTGATTTGGAAAACTCTGGAAGAAAGGGATGATCTAGATTTAAGCCATGAAGAAAAACTTCAGGCTTATGAAGCTGAACTACAAAGGCAGGCTAGCCTTGATGAGATTGCTGAACAAGATAAAAGACAACAACTGGTGTCTTACATTACCAAGAACAGCAAGACTAAAGCCTATACACTCAAAGGACTCTCTGTGCAAGAGCTGACAAGAAGGGCACAACTACTTGCAGATAAACTGGCCACAAGCAAAGAAGGAAAGGCCAAGAGAGCCCAAATAATAGAAGAGTTAGTAGCAGAGGGCTATGGTTCAAAAGCCTCAGTATCCAGATGGAAAGAAGAAAGACTAATGGATACTTACAAGAAATACTTGGCTGCCAAGGCTGCAAATCCAGAGAAGTTTCAAACTGCTGATCCTTCAAGATCAGTAGTTAGAACTTCTGGTGTATCAAGAAGAAGAACTGCTACTCAGAGAAAGAAGGCAGAGGACAATGTCAAAACTGACTTCAAAATGGTACTACTTGAAGGAAGTTCAATAGTCCATTCAGATTTTGACATTTAGGAGAAACCTCTGCTAACACAATTCAGGGATCCTTCCACTTTTGCCTACCAAATACAAAAGACCATCAAAGAAAAGCTGCATACCAGAGTAGTGACTGAACACCATCTCCCAACTGTTCAGATGCCTGATATGCAACAACAACAAGGAAGAGAATCCCACCTGAGGCTAACTGAAACTGAAAGCATCCAGCACTCAGGACCATCAACCCAAGGGACAAGTCTGGTTCCCTATTCTTCTGACTTTAACAAGTCAAAGAAACCTATCATCAGATGGTCACTTACTGATAACAACTCAGTATTGTTGACAAGAAGAGACCTCTCAAGCAGGGCTTACAAGAAGATCAGTGATCTGAAGAAACTGTCAACACAAGACCTGCTCACAATTCAACATCTAGAACCACAGAGAGGATCTCTATCTGATGGTCAGTTAAACCAGCTCAAGAACACCATGTACAAAGAGATATGGAAGATTGTTCAAGACAGAAGAAAAACATAAGGAATTAGTAAGGTTTTGGCTTCATCAATCCAGGGGGAGATTGTTAGGACAAAGAGGATTGGTGAAACCACTTTTGGAAACCTTAGTCTAATTCACTTCTGTCATTTTGGCTAAGTATAGAAGTACTGAAAAGAAAACAAAGAACTGCTGAAGAGAAGATAAGAGAAGTGCTGAAGAAGAAACTTCATCAGAAGTTCTGAAGTCCAAACCAGACAAGTTCACTTCAGAAGTACTGAAGACAAACTACTCATCAGTAGTTTGTCATTCATCAGCACTTAGCAACAGATATTTTCCACCGCCTTTTTGCATCAGTAGTTTATTGTTTATTATTACTTTTAGCTGTATTTGTTAGTTTCAATGTTGCAACTTGTGCAACTTGTTTCTGTTGTTTCTGTACTTGCTTTTTGAGCAAGATACATGTATGTAAACGTCTATAAATAGGAGGCTTCAACCTTCTATTTTAGACATTGATTTTAATAGAAAAATCCTTCAAACACTCTCAACTGTTCTATTCCATTTCAGTATTTATTGTGAATCTGTCTAAGTATCTAACTCTCATTTACTGCTTAGATTCATAATAAATACTTTTCATTTATTAGTTTCAATCATCAAGGGGGAGTAATAACTCTTCCTTAGTATAAAAAGTGTTGCTTTAACTTATACATTCCGCTGTGCTTACAATCTGATTTACAAGGGCTTGCTAAACACTTAAGTGTCAAGATAGCAAGTTCTTACTTAGCAAAAAGAGCAAACTGATCCAACAATTAGTATCAGAGCATTGGTTTATCTGATCACATATCAATCTAACAAATTGAGAATCAGACACAAAGCTCTTATTGATACTCAATAAAAAGATCAAAAGTTCACTTTTTATCAACATCCATCACTTAAAAGAGTCATCTGACAAATCTATACTCTTTAAAATGGATCCACATAATACTGGTTCTGCCACCAAACCTGCCATGCTTGTGAGAAATGAGTACAACATATGGAAAAAGAGAATGGCACATACCTTGTCACAAACCAACACAGGTTGTTGGAGATCTGTGATATATGGTCCTCACAAACCAGTAAATGTTAATCTTGAAACTAATGTTAAGGTCCCTAAGGACCCTAAAGAATATACAGATGATGATTTCCTAAAACTTGAGCTAGATGCAAAAGCATTCTCTATGTTGGCAATGGCTCTCCCAAATGAGATATACTCTGGCCTTTTACATTGTGAAAGTGCCAAAGAACTCTGGGATTGTCTTAAAGAACAGTTTGGAGGAACTGAAGAGGTGATTGCCAACACCAGAGAGATTTTAGTTCAACAATATGAAACATTTGCTCATATTAATAGGGAAACTTTAACTCAACAATTTGAAAGATTCTCCTCATTAATATCTGAGCTAAAGTTAAATGGTCAGACCTATACAACAGTGTCTATGCTACATAGATTTTTAAGGTCTTTACCAGACAAATGGGAAACATACTCCATTGTTTTAAGATCCTCACCAGATTTTAGCTCCCTCACTCTTACAAAACTCCATGGGAGATTACTTACTTTTGAGAGAGAAATTGATCAAAAGAAGAAATTACAATCATCTGGTAAAACTGCTGATGACTACCTACCAGGTAGTACAGCACTTTTGGGACAAGATTCACCAACTTGTTCCTATGGATCTTATGACAATATTGACATAACCACTAGGATCTCATCAGAAAGATCTTTCCCAGGTTATGACAATAATGACCAAAGTCAAACTGCTGATAATCTATGTTTTATCATGGATGATTTGAAAAACTTTAGCAGTGATGACTTAGAAGAAATGGACATATTACACCAACTGGCCATGCTAAGCATTAAAACTAACAAGTTTTATAAAAGGTCAGGAAGGAAATTTCCAGGATTGACCAGTAATACAAAAATTGGTTTTGACAAATCTAAATTAAGATGTCACAAGTGTCAGAAGTTGGGACACTTTGCTAGAGAGTGTAGAAGCTCTAGCTTTAACCAATCACAATCTGGAAATAACTATAACCCCAATTATAACAGGAATAATGGAACTCAAGGGAGTGCTCATTTTGTACAGGCACAAGCTCCTCAACAGCAATACATGCCACAAGTACAATATGTTCAAGTGCCTGCTCAACAGATGCAGAGCCAACAATCAATCCCTCCCTTTCCAGCTGCTCAACATCCTCCACAGCCTCAACAACCCTCTCAACAAAGTCTTTTCACCTCAGGGTATGTTGACTGGAGCAGTCTCCCTTTTGACACCACAGAGTGCAATCCTGATGCAGACAACAAAGTGTTTGACATCAACTGGGGAGAACCAGACAATGGCAGAAAGAACTTTGCCTTAATGGCATTTGAAGGCTGTACTTCAAAATCTGCATTGTCACAGGTATCAAAAGAATCTTTGACAAAACTTTGCTCAAATTCTTGCAAAGAAACTTTTGCTCTCATAAGAGAGACAAATGTGCACTTACAAGGTAAAGCCAATGATTTAGAAAGAAAATACACACAGATAAAATGTGATTTAGAAAGAAAACTGTGTGCTAAAACAAAAGAAGTTTCTAAATTAACTGACTCAGCTATTGAAACCCAAGCACAAATTAAAATCATGCTAAATGACCTGGGAGATGTCAGACAAGAGCTTGCTGACACCAGGATCACATGTGAAAAATGGGTGGAATCTTGTAAGGGGTATCAATTACTGCTAAACAAACAAAGTGCTTCAAATGTTAAGTTTGGCATAGGATACCATCATGTTGAAACACCAACAGATTTTTCTCCCAAAACTACTGAAGATGGGAGAAGAATTGTTTCAAATGAAACTTCTGAAGGGAAAGACTGCACATCTTTCCATGAAAACTTTCTAAACAGAAATCCTGTCATTTTTAAAGAAAGTACTTCAAAAGTATTAACAAAATCTGACAATGAGCCATCAGTAGTTTCATCTACATCAGGAGTTGAGACCCTGAATACTACTGATGAGCAAAATCTTTACACTAATGTCAGAAATTTGCCTTTAGACCAAAAACAAAAGGCAAAAGAGTGTGAAATTTGTGGTCTGTTCAACCACAAAACTGAATTTTGTAGATACAGAAAAGGAATTCAGTTCAATCAAAAAATTAAACAACAGGTTGTGGGAAATCAAATCAGAAATGATTATGAAAGAATCTTTAAACCCAAGAAACAACAACCTGAAAACACCTTTTCTCAGAAAAAGATAAGATCTCAACCAAAATCTTTTTCTCAAAATTCTTTATCAGTAGTTAGACCAGAATCATCAGCAGTTTCACAAATTGCTGAGATACAAAATCTAATGAACATGGTACAACTACTGATGACCAAGGTTGATGGTGGTCCTGAAAAGGATACCACCATGGTTGTTAATGAAAAATCCATTGCCAAAAAGACATGGATTTCTCAACCTTGTCAAGAACAAACTGTAACTGTTCTCAAGAGCAAACCCAAAGCCAAACAGGCTTGGGTTCCTAGATCTAACTAATTTGCTTTTATGTGCAGAGAGTTTCCAAGGGCTTAAACAGCATATGGTATGTTGATAGTGGAGGCTCTATGCACATGACTGGATGCAGATACCTGATAAACAACTTTATCAGCCAAAGAGAAGGATCTGTATCCTTTGGGAACAATGCTAAGGGATATGTGCTAGGACATGGCAATGTCTCCTCTGGCAAAATACAGTTTGACAAGGTCAATCTGGTGGAAAACCTTGAATACAACTTGCTGAGTGTGTCACAAATGTGTGATAAAGGATATTCTTCCTTTTTCACAAAGACAGCATGCAAGATCATCTCACCAGAAGGCCAGAAGTTGATAGAGAAGATTATTGAAGATCATACTTTGCTGATTGCCAAAGATGTGGCAATGTCTATGCAGTGGACATTGAGAAAGACAAAGTATTGAACAACACTGCCTGTTTCTTCTCAAGGGCATCAACTTCAGAAACAGATCTCTGGCACAGGAGACTTGGCCATGTGAACTTTAAAACCATAAATAAAGTCACAAAAATGGGCTTGGTCAGAGGTCTACCTTTGAAAGTATACCAGTGTCAAGAACACTGTGTATCCTGTTTAAAGGGAAAACAGCATAAGTCCTCCTATAAGTCTATTGAAGAATCAAAAACAACTGCATGTCTTCAACTACTCCATATGGACTTATTTGGACCTGTCAAGATTATGAGCCTTGGTAAGAAGAAGTACTGCTTAGTCATCATTGATGACTACTCAAGATTCACATGGGTATTCTTCTTATTCTCCAAGGATGAGGCTGCTGAAATCATCAAGTTCTTCATTCTACAAGTAGAGAAACAATATTCTCTATCTGTCAAAACCATTAGAAGTGACAATGGGACAGAGTTCAGGAACAAAACTCTGGATGAATTCTGTTTGTCTAAAGGGATTATTAGACAATACAGTGTTCCCAGAACTCCTGAACAAAATGGTGTAGTAGAAAGGAAGAACAGAACATTGATAGAAGGAGCAAGAACAATGTTAGCTGATTCTGGACTGCCCTTGTACTTTTGGGCAGAAGCAGTTAACACATCATGTTATGTTCAGAATAGAGTTCTTGTGGTCAAGAGACACTCCAAGACTGCCTATGAAGTTCTTCATGGCATGAAGCCCCTTATCTCCTTTTTCAGGGCTTTTGGGTGTCAATGTTTCATCTTGAACATCAAGGAATCTATTTCAAAGTTTGCTGCCAAAGTTGACTCAGGTTACTTTCTTGGTTACTCTTCAACTAGAAAAGCCTACAAGGTTTTTAATTCTCACACCAGGATAGTAGAAGAAACATTGAATGTCAAGTTCAATGAGTCAAAACACACTCTTATTCTAGCACATCCTGCTGAAATCTTTGACCTTGAAAACTTCCACTTTGGACCTGAAAAGACTGTTACTTCTTCCAAACCTACTTATTATGGTGATCAAAGGTTTGAAGATGAGGATCCTACACCATGGACTCCTCAAACAGTCATTAAGTCAACTTCAACACCATCAGAAGTTTCACAAACTTCTGATCCAACAAATACTGAAGGCCAAACTCAAACATCTGCTTCAGCACCTGCAACTAATGAAGAAGCTAAAACTGCTGAACCAGATATTATAGACCTCAGTAGTTTGTTTGAAGAACAAGAGCCACCTACACCTGTCAGTGGTTTACAACAACTGATTGAACACAGAGATCATCCACTTGATCAAGTCATGGGTGATATAGCTTCAGGTATTCTTACCAGAAACCAGCTCTCCAACTTTTGCCTATTTTCAGCCTTTATTTCACAGTTGGAACCAAAGAAGTACCAGGAAGCCCTCAAAGACAATAATTGGGTGCAAGCTATGCAAGATGAACTGCTTCAGTTCAACAAGCAACAGGTCTGGGAAATCTGTCCCTTACCTCCAAACAAGCAACCAATTGGCACAAGATGGATTTTCAGGAACAAACAAGATGAAGCTGGTATGATAATCAAGAACAAGGCAAGACTGGTAGTTCAAGGGTACTCTCAAGAAGAGGGAATTGACTATGATGAAACCTTTGCTCCAGTTGCAAGGCTTGAGGCCATCAGGTTATTTCTGGCCTATGCCATTTCCAACAAAATTAAAGTTTATCAAATGGATGTGAAAAGTGCATTTTTGTATGGAAAAATAAAAGAGGAGGTGTATGTCTGTCAGCCACCTGGGTTTGAGGATCCTTCTCATCCTGAGTGGGTGTACAGACTGGACAAAGCTCTTTATGGGCTCAAACAGGCTCCAAGAGCCTGGTATGATACACTCTCCACCTTTTTACTCAAAAATAACTTTATAAGAGGTGCCATTGATAAAACTCTTTTCATTAAACATGTTGGAAATCATGTGTTACTTGTTCAAATTTATGTTGATGATATCATTTTTGGTTCAACAAACACAAAACTGTGTGATGATTTTAAGAAACTCATGCAATCAAAATTTGAGATGAGTACCATGGGAGAACTGCAGTACTTTCTAGGACTGCAGATCAAGCAACAAACAAATGGAACTTTTATACATCAATCAAAATATGTTAAAGAATTATTGAACAAATTTTCTTTAAATGACTGTAAATCATGTTCCACTCCCATGACACCAATCACACAAGTTGAACCTGATGATCAAGGAAAACAGGTTGATCAAACCATGTACAGATGCATGATAGGTTCCCTTTTATACTTAACTGCTTCTAGACCAGATATTATGTTTTCAACATGTGTCTGTGCTAGATATCAATCAGCACCAAGGGAATCACACCTTATAGCAGTCAAAAGAATTTTCAGATATCTGAAAGGAACTCCAACACTTGGAATTTGGTATCCTGCTTCAAGCAATACCAAGTTATCAGCTTTTTCAGATAGTGACTATGCAGGGTGTAAGATGACAAGAAAGTCAACATCTGGTGGTTGTCAATTCCTGGGTAACTGTCTAGTGTCATGGCAATCAAAGAAGCAAACATCTGTTGCAACTTCAACTGCTGAAGCTGAATACATTGCAGCTGCAAGTTGTACATCACAGATACAATGGCTCCAATATCAACTTCTTGATTATGGAATCAAAGAGACCAAGACACCTTTGTTTGTAGACAGCAAATCTGCCATTAGCATCATTCAAAATCCGGTACAGTTCTCAAAAACCAAACACATTGAGATCAGGTACCATTTCATAAGAGATTGCTATGAAAAAGGCAAGATTGAGGTGAAGCATGTAGCAACAGCTAATCAAATAGCTGACATCTTCACAAAACCCCTTGACACATCAACATTTCAGAAGTTAGTATCCATGCTTGGGATGCTAAATTTGTAAGTGTTTATTTTCTTATTTTGCAATTTTTCATTTTTCACTTACAAAACAGACAAAAGTCTGAAACAAAACTTCTGAAAAAGAGAGAAACTACTGATGAACAAAACATCAGTATAGAGATAATTTCTGAAAAGTGTGTAACTTCTGATAAAATAACCTTCAGAAGTTATGAATAAAAGTATTTATAAAAACATTTCTCATCAGCTGTTAAAACTACTGAAGAGGAAATGGGAACTACTGATGAAGTAATCCTTCATCAGCAGTTTAAGTCAAACGGGCAAATCTGACTTTTCCCATCATCAGAGGTTTGACCTAATCAGTTTAAAACCTCTGATAAAAAGATTTTTAACCAAAGGCGGTTTAAAAACTTCTAATAAAGAAGATTCAAGCGGTTAAAACTTCTGATAAATACCTTTTCTACACACTTATCCTTTCAAACTCAAAATATCCCTCCTTCTCTCTCAAAAACTCTCTCAATAACCTAAACCTGCAAATCAACTGTTCGATCAAAACCCAAACCACATGGCTCTAGTTCTAAAACAGGGACACAATCAAAGGGCCTTTCTTGAAAAACAAGAAGGCTGGTCCCAATACGATGAGATCATTGATCTTGTCGTAAAATCCCAATATTTTACTGCTCTCACAATAAACCCACCAATTCACACTGAAACTCTGAATGAGTTCTGGGCAAATGCTGAGACGGTGACAACGGATGATGAGGTCATTTCCCTCAACTCAAGAATAAAAGGGAAACCACTGACCATCACACCGGCCACACTGGCAACAAGACTGGGTCTGGATGATGTAACGGCCCCTGACCATGTTGCTAATTCTGATATTCACCTAACCATGACTGAGTGTGGTTATCAAGGTACTCTCTCCCATGCTACAATCTTCAAAAAATATTTTGAACCAAAATACAAGCTTTTGTTTCATTATATTATTATGTGTTTGAGTCCAAAAACAGGGTCTTATGACCAGATGCCCTCCACTTTTCAACCAATATTTCATTCCATTGTGAATGAAACTAAATTCAGGGCATCAAAACTATTTTTCAATGAGTTGGTGTTACATCACAATAATACCAAGAAAAAGTTTTTGTTGTACCCAAGGTTCATTATGCAATGCATAATAGGGGAACTGGGTAATGAGGTGCTTGTGGGAAAAATTTCAACTTTAAATCCTTTAACATCACAAGCATACTCAAGGCATAACAAACCGGCTGCCTGGCCAGAAGATGATCAGGGAGAACAACAACAAGTCCCCCTGAAGCCCACATCTTCCAAACTCACACCACCAAAAGCCAAAAAGCCCAAGCCAACAAAGACTAAAACTCACCAACCCAAAAGAAAAGCTGTTCAGGAGGTTGAGATGCCTGAACATGCTCATGAGCAGTCTGCTCTTCAAATAGGTGAGACTGAAACACCCTCTCAGTCTCATCCATCTCAAACCCCACCAAGAGCACCCATAACCATTTTATTCAAAAGAAAAAGACTTAGAAAAACATATGAAACACACTCTTCTTTTGAAACTGCTGAACAACTTTCACCTATTGCCCAAACTACTGAACCAACCCCACAAATTTCTGAACAAGAGGCAATAGAAATTGCCAAACTTCTCTCTGGGCTAAAAGAGAAGGTCCCATCTGATCATGTCAGTCCCCTACAACCACAACAAACAGGGGACATAACCACTACATCAGACATGGATGTGGACATCTCTAGCCCTATCCCAAGAGATGAGGGTGGACCAGAGTCTTTAAGCCCAATTTTAGAGACTCTTGGGGCATCTGAGGCTGCTACTACTCAGTTACCACCCAGTGGTGGATCTGAGGATAGAAGTAACATAGCTAAGACCTCAGATGTGGCAACTACTGATGAAGGCTTAATGCCTGAAGTAGGAAATCCTCAGAACCAAGAACAAGAGGTTCATGAGAGAACTGAGTTGGGCTCAGCTCATGATTTAACTGAGACAGTCCTCATTGAGGGCAACATCAGGGATTCAGATGATTCCATTAATTTGGATGATGTTTCAAAAACACAAACTACTGAATTGACGGCACTTTCTGAAGGTCCTGTTTCAGGGGTATCCAGGCTCAAGAAGCCAGTCACCCCTGCACAGGTTAAAGCCCACTCAATCCCTAAAACCCCTAGAGTGGCATCCTCTGTACAACATGAGGATCTCCCAAAAACACCCCCTTCACAACAAATGCCTACCCAATTCCCTGGGCAAACAAGCATAGACCTGAACCAGCTATGCAGCCCAGAGGGTCCCCTGTACCACATGATGAATACTCTCATCAGAAATCACTTCCAAACATACACAGCTAACTTGGAGCTGTCCATCAAGAATCAATTTGGAGTGATCAAGACCAAGATGAATGATCTGTCCAACAAAATAGACTTCAACAGCAAACAGATTGCTCATCTTCAAGGACAATTCTCCCAACCCTCTGCTTCAAGGGTTAAAATTGATGAATCCAAAAAGGGGGAGAAGATCAGGGAACCTAAGGAGTCATTCCAAGCCAGGATAAGGGCAAGAGTGGCCATCCTTGAAAGAGATCAAAAAGATCAGGCTAGGAAAGAAAAACTGGCCAAACAGTTTGGTGTCTCAATAGAAGAGATTGAAGCAGCAGAAAAAGAAGATGAGACCCAAACATCTGAAGAATCCCTAAGGCACAATGAAGAAACTTCTGATGGCAAAAGTTCTGAT
This sequence comes from Ambrosia trifida, assembly GCA_028751855.1. NCBI lineage: Eukaryota > Viridiplantae > Streptophyta > Magnoliopsida > Asterales > Asteraceae > Ambrosia > Ambrosia trifida. Next base: position 62,375,282 of record CM054127.1, read on the forward strand.
GAAGAATCAGAAAGTACTGAAGACAATCCTTCAGTAGTTGACAAACCATCAGCAGTTGTCAACCCATCAGAGGTTAACACTTCCAAACCTCAAACCACTGAACCTTCCAGAACCACTGCTCCCATTCAACCAACATCTGATCCCATCAGGCCTACAACTGTTACAACAATGACTGTACTAAACCCTTCTCCTATCTCTCAATCAGCTGAATTATTAGAGAAGAGCTTAGTTGCAGCCAACAAGAAGGCCAGAGAAGATCTGATTTGGAAAACTCTGGAAGAAAGGGATGATCTAGATTTAAGCCATGAAGAAAAACTTCAGGCTTATGAAGCTGAACTACAAAGGCAGGCTAGCCTTGATGAGATTGCTGAACAAGATAAAAGACAACAACTGGTGTCTTACATTACCAAGAACAGCAAGACTAAAGCCTATACACTCAAAGGACTCTCTGTGCAAGAGCTGACAAGAAGGGCACAACTACTTGCAGATAAACTGGCCACAAGCAAAGAAGGAAAGGCCAAGAGAGCCCAAATAATAGAAGAGTTAGTAGCAGAGGGCTATGGTTCAAAAGCCTCAGTATCCAGATGGAAAGAAGAAAGACTAATGGATACTTACAAGAAATACTTGGCTGCCAAGGCTGCAAATCCAGAGAAGTTTCAAACTGCTGATCCTTCAAGATCAGTAATTAGAACTTCTGGTGTATCAAGAAGAAGAACTGCTACTCAGAGAAAGAAGGCAGAGGACAATGTCAAAACGGACTTCAAAATGGTACTACTTGAAGGAAGTTCAATAGTCCATTCAGATTTTGACATTGAGGAGAAACCTCTGCTAACACAATTCAGGGATCCTTCCACTTTTGCCTACCAAATACAAAAGACCATCAAAGAAAAGCTGCATACCAGAGTAGTGACTGAACACCATCTCCCAACTGTTCAGATGCCTGATATGCAACAACAACAAGGAAGAGAATCCCACCTGAGGCTAACTGAAACTGAAAGCATCCAGCACTCAGGACCATCAACCCAAGGGACAAGTCTGGTTCCCTATTCTTCTGACTTTAACAAGTCAAAGATACCTATCATCAGATGGTCACTTACTGATAACAACTCAGTATTGTTGACAAGAAGAGGCCTCTCAAGCAGGGCTTACAAGAAGATCAGTGATCTGAAGAAACTGTCAACACAAGACCTGCTCACAATTCAACATCTAGAACCACAGAGAGGATCTCTATCTGATGGTCAGTTAAACCAGCTCAAGAACACCATGTACAAAGAGATATGGAAGATTGTTCAAGACAGAAGAAAAACATAAGGAATTAGTAAGGTTTTGGCTTCATCAATCCAGGGGGAGATTGTTAGGACAAAGAGGATTGGTGAAACCACTTTTGGAAACCTTAGTCTAATTCACTTCTGTCATTTTGGCTAAGTATAGAAGTACTGAAAAGAAAACAAAGAACTGCTGAAGAGAAGATAAGAGAAGTGCTGAAGAAGAAACTTCATCAGAAGTTCTGAAGTCCAAACCAGACAAGTTCACTTCAGAAGTACTGAAGACAAACTACTCATCAGTAGTTTGTCATTCATCAGCACTTAGCAACAGATATTTTCCACCGCCTTTTTGCATCAGTAGTTTATTGTTTATTATTACTTTTAGCTGTATTTGTTAGTTTCAATGTTGCAACTTGTGCAACTTGTTTCTGTTGTTTCTGTACTTGCTTTTTGGGCAAGATACATGTATGTAAACGTCTATAAATAGGAGGCTTCAACCTTCTATTTTAGACATTGATTTTAATAGAAAAATCCTTCAAACACTCTCAACTGTTCTATTCCATTTCAGTATTTATTGTGAATCTGTCTAAGTATCTAACTCTCATTTACTACTTAGATTCATAATAAATACTTGTCATTTATTAGTTTCAATCATCAAGGGGGAGTAATAACTCTTCCTTAGTATAAAAAGTGTTGCTTTAACTTATACATTCCGCTGTGCTTACAATCTGATTTACAAGGGCTTGCTAAACACTTAAGTGTCAAGATAGCAAGTTCTTACTTAGCAAAAAGAGCAAACTGATCCAACATCTTCTCCTCCGTCTCTTTGTTCTCCAGTTTCTGTATAAACTCATTGATCGTCCAATACTGGTACGCATCCTTCTCTTTCAACACCTCAATATGCTGGTTCCAATACGATGGCAACGCATCGGCAAACTTGTCCACTAGTTCGGACATTGGTATGCTAATCTCATAGCTTGACAGCTCCGTGAGTAAGTGGCAATACCTTGGAACCAACTCTTTCAAAGTTTCGTTACCCATGTAACTAAAATTCTCAAACTCTTTGCGAAGCTCCTCCATCCTTAGCTTCCTAGTCTTCTCATTCCCATCATGTCTGTTTCTCAACATGTCCCACAGCTGCTTAGAAGTTGTGCAAGAACCAAACTGATGCAGCAAATCTGTGTTGATAGCTTGGGACAATTGAGAAAATGCCTTTTTCTCAATAGCAAACCTTTTCTTTTCATCGTCTGCTAGATTCTCCAAAGGAATAGGCTCTCCCGTGTTCTCCAAGATCGGAGCAACATAACCTTTCGCAATCATCTGCCACGCCTCAGTTCCCTCTAAACCCATACCCTCCAAATGGATCTTGAATTTAGTTTTCCACGTGTTGTAGTCGACCATCTCCATCAGCTTAGGTGGTCAGTTTCCACTTCCAGATGACAAGTCTTGAATAAGCGTTGATATGGCATTGGTCATCTGTGTGTGAACCGCTGCTGCTGCTACTCCCCAATAGTCGCCAATCGGTTGCGGTTGTGGTTGTGCAACATGTTGAGGAATAGTGCTAGTCATAGCCATATAGTTGATAGGTTGTGATGGTTGACTAGACTTTTGGGCAGCAACCGACCAAGGATCCATGGTTGTCTGTTGTTGTGGTGTCGTGTTGGGTCGTGGTGTAGTCGGAAAGTTCCACATCTTGATCTGAAAATGTTTAAACACGAAAAGATTAGAAAATTTTAAAACAGTTTTCTCCTTCGTATGAATCGAGTGGTCGAATGAGAGAAAATGTTCTCCTTCGACCGTTTTTAAAGATACGAATGAAAGATATAACAAACACAAATCTCTTTCGACCGTTTGACTCTCTTTCGACCGTATGAATTTCTCCTTCGACCGTTCGAATGCTCGAATGAAACAAGTATGGTCGAATGAACACCAATACACTAACAAACTCTAGGTTCGACCACTTAAAACAACACCTTCGACCAAAAATCCTTTGGTTCGACCGTTTAACACACACGTTCGCCCATTTCTCCCTAGGTTCGACCCTGCACTTTCAAAAACGGTTATTCTTTGAAAATCAGTTGATTTTGATTAAAATTTTCAAAAGTTGAAAGAATTTGATGATTTTAATCAGGTTTTGATTCGGATTTGATTTGGAACAAGTTTATCAAAGAGAATTATGCATTTTATCCATGAAAACAAGCTCTAATCAATCAATTTATCACCAATTCAGTTTTATCAATGAAAACAGAAAGTTTTTGATCAAAATAGGGTCCAAATCTGCTGTAAAATTATCAAATTGTGGTTGTTTGATCCATAATGGCTCTGATACCACTTTGTATGCGCTTAGGATCGTCAAATCTACAAAGAGATTGATCAAACAAGTTTGATTCAGATGCGGAATCCCTGAATCAATCACAATAATGATAATCAAACAATCAAAACACAGAAATCATCTTTCAAAGGTTTTTCTCATTCATAAACAACTCAAATTACACGTTTTAATAATGTTTACAATCAAATCTAACGTGAAAATAAGTTGACACAAACACTAGGGAGAGACACAAAACAGGAGGGAATAAAATGACCAACAACTAACTTTCAAAAATTGCTTAACCTATTTATAGGCCTGCACATTCGCCCATATTGCATGGTCGAATGTGCAGGTTCGCCCAATAACATCGTGCGAACCAAGCATTACATAACAATTAATTCTACATTCGCCCCTTGTCTCTCCTTCGCATCTTTTCTCTCCTTCGCACCTATCAACTTCTTCATTCGCCCACATATTTTCTCCTTCGCCCGTTCGACAATCACCAAAACACATGTTAATGTTAATCCAAAGCATTAGTCGCACCAAAATGCATCTACACCTGGATATGGCTTGACCTTCATTTTTCCTTCTCTCTTATGCTTCCCTTCTTATTTCTTCCTCTACATATGCCTACAATAAGAAAATTAATTAATGCATCAATATGGACTACCAAAAAGGAGGTACAAAACTAAATTAGCAAGATATGCACCTTCTAGACATATCAACTTCTTCAGTATAGTCAATCTTCCCCAAAATGATACGGCCATCCACTTCAGGATCATGTCTGGTAACACAAAGATGAATAAGCAGTTAATATAATTAACCAGAAATGGCTTACAATTAAACAAACACAAATTTATTCACAAAATAAAAACAATATAATTTATGACCTTTCTCTTGTAATTTTGGAAGCCTTCTCCCATGAGGGTTTCTAACATAATAATAAAAAGGGAATATGTTAAGTGTGTCATAATCAAATGAACATGTAAAGGGTAATTTGGTCCATTCAAGAAATGCAGCAAAGAGGCAATGAGATTACCAAACGGTTGCTCCAATAGCACCAATGAGCATAGAAATATACAACCAAAATTGCATGCCTGCAGTTTAACAAAAACCATATGTTGCTAAAGTCAAACAACAAATTAAGCACGTAAATTGTTTATTTTTTTAGATTTTGTTGATTAACGTACTAATGAGAAATCCTATCAAAATTATCCGCATTAAAAGTAACAGATCTTTCAACGTATTCCTTGTCATTATCCTCATCATATTTGACTCTAAGAGTTACTGGTCCGAAGTCAAACTCAGAGCCAGTAGTTTGTAGATGTTTATTAATTGAATATTTGCGCACTGTTTTGTTATATTTAACCTGTTCTGTAGATAAGAGAAAAATAATACAGGTGATAAGAGAAATGAACATGTAATCCTATAGTATAAAAAACAAAGACAAATCACACAATAACATAATTAATAAGATAACTATATAATGAATGTTCACTAACAAAACATGCATCGTAGAAAATTGAAGGTGTGCCATTATCTCTCAGGCCTTGAAACTGCATTTTAAGTTGTATACAAACTCCTATGCCTACAACATGCTAACTTGGGAAATACAATTTTTTTGTTTATTTTCTGTTTATAGATTTGAATAATCATTCTAAGTTACATTTTTTATAAGGGCTTATACCTTGAAATCAAAGAAATTTTTTTTAAATCTTCGATATTTCCTGATATTTTGTATAATGTGTATCATATCAAAATACTAATATGTTCTTTTTTATTTTGCCTACGAGGTGTTTTAGACAAGTTACCAAAAGTCATATCCTTATTAAACATATGCATACCTACACACACATTACTACAAAATTGCATTTCCATATCAATTGACAACAAAATATATAAAACACTAAAACTTACGGTTCCCATAACATCACTCACGTCCACGGATGCAAACTCACAGGATAAAGCCAAAAAACTGCATTGGAATAATTTAACCATTGTTAGCCCCAAAACAAAACAAAACAAAATAGACACATGTTGCTTGCTTTACCTCTAAAATCATTATCTTAAATTCACTACACACCACCATGCCATTATATACAGAAAAGGAACGGCCATTTCAGAATTCAAATCCAACCATTGCAGGTGTGTAATCGATCTCAAACTTATTTGCAATAACAAAGATTCTAGGAAATCCTAGGATACTAGGTTTGTTTTGTTGATTCCAGTAGTTTTTCTATTGTATTTTGGTTATGATTTTTAGTTCCCCAACATAGTTGTCAGAGAAGTTAATCTTGGTTACACAAAATACCTACTTACAATCTACTGAAGCTTAATGACAGACTTTAATGCTGCAATGAATGCCACATTCAGCTTCAGAAGATCCACAATTGTCTCCCCAATATTATAAGGTAAACATGTTTCCAATGTGGTTCAACTAAAATCTCACTTATTAAGTTACTGATCCGAATTATAATATAAAAGAAAGGGAAATATGAAATATAAATATTATTGTCGTTGTTAATATAATCATTACAACTTCACATAGTTAAAGCAAAAGATCATTATCTGATTGACCCAGACACCCCTTAAATGTCGCACATAAGAGAGCAAAGGTAATGACGATAAAGAATGGTATTAGGGGCGTTCACGGTCTGGTCAGGTCGGTTTTCGACATACCAAATCGGCCGAGTTGGGTGGGTCAACGAACCAGCCAGCTTGGCTGTTTGAACTGATTTTTTGTTTTTGTTACTTTTTAGGTTGCGTTAAAAAATTGAAATGATAAAAGGTGGTTCATGATTATAAACTTAGAATCCATATACATAATATAAATATTCCAAAAATGAAATGAAATAAACGAAAACACAATTATAAATATAAAAAACAAATAAGTGAAACTCAGAAATATTCTATTCATCAAGCTATGAAAACTAATACTAAGGATAATAAAGGACAGCTAGCTGATTTGGTTAAACTGCTTAATCGTTGAAACCGAATTGTTTGGATCTCAAGCCGGTCGACCTGCTTCGGTTTGGCTGGTTCGATCAGTTTGTGAACACCCCCCTAATGGTATCTAAAACATTTAATTATGTACGTTAATAAAATGACTGAAGGAAGCCAGTTATATGTACGTCAATAAATCGACTTCACGTATGCAAATATTAATATTATACTACAAAACAATAATATAACATATGCAAATATAATAAAATAATTTCAAAAAAAATAATATTATAACAATACGATATAAATGGCCAGTTTTTATAAAAAAAATGGACTACCAAACTAATTTTATTATTAAAAAAACGAAAATTTTTAAAATTTATCTTTTACAAATGAAAACGCTAAAATTATGCAACAATTCATAATTTAAAGGGGTGGGAATATCAGTTTTAAAATTTAAATCTATAGAGGCCTACTAAAGTTTATATTATAAAGAGTAAAGATCAAATACAAAGTGTTTTTTGTGAGAACTGTGAGAATCAAAGGGAGGAATTTTTTTTTTTTTTTAGAATTTTTTTTCCCATGTGCTTAAACATACTTTCTAGATGAATAATACAAAAAAAGAATTTTAAAAATTTTTTTAGTGTAATTACGTCATTAAAGTAAATACATTAGTTTACACTAGAGTAATTAGGTAATTACTCTACAACTGTAATTACGTAATTACTCTACACCAAAATTTATTTATTTTTTGTTTTTTTTAGATTTCAATACTATAATATATGTTTAACAATATGGGAAAAAATTTCGAAAAAAAAATAAAAAAATATACCCTCCTTTGATTCTCATAGTTATTACACCAAAAAAACACTTTGTATGGGATCTTTCCCCATATTATAAATATATAATAATGTACACCTATTTTATTTGCTAAAGCAGTTACACATGGATTTAAATCTGAATTCGAAGGTTGAGACTTCAAAGGTTGGGTTTTTCTTAGTTTATGTGTTTCATTTTCCTCATTTTACTAATTATACCTATTTTATATGTTAACTTCTTGGTATTGCATATTCATTTAGATGAAAAATATGTTGAATTGAACAAACAAGCAGCAATAAAAGCATCTAAGGTTGTGCCTAAGGTTGGTTTTTACTTAGTTTATGTTTTTCATTTGCCTCATTTTAGTAACTATACCTATTTTATATATTATCTTGTTAGGTTTGCAGATTCAATCAGATGAAATACATTCTGAATTGAACAAACCAACAGCCACAGAAGCATCTCAGCACGATGATGGTGACGATAGTGTTGAGATTATTACTCATGGTGCAATGTTTAGTCTCTACAAATCTGATCTTCAACGTGAATTTAGTGAAGATGTAATATTATTATTTATTTAATCTTCTTTTAATTCTTGACTTAAAATTTTGCACTTATTTTAAGGATCGGATGATTGAAACACAAAGAAAAATATTATACGAATGTAAAATAAGTATCGCAATACAAAGTGTCGCTCCCGCTGCATCGCGCGGGTTTCCTACTAGTATATAATTAAGTACATATAGGTGTCGAAACGTATACAGTCTCGTGAATCGGAATTGTGGATAAAAGGACTCAATGGCTTGTGTTTGAAAGTTGATTTTGGGGAAAATTGTAGACAACGGGCGTTGTCTGGTTTATACAAAAACAGAGGAAACTCTGCCCAAATTTTTATAAAATCAAAGCATAACGAACTGCTATTTCTATAAATAAATTCCCCTAAGTGTTTTGGACAAGTGCATTATATACAAAATCGAAATGTTTTCAAAGACTAACTATTTGCAACAATAAAGATGATTTTCAAACAATATTTGGGAAAAAGTAACAAATGTTATTAATCAGTTTTAATAAATAAACCTGTATTTCTTTAAAGAGCATTTTCCTAAAAGTAATTATACTAGACAAACACATTTATCCGGATTACGAGACAATCTTCGGCTCAGGATAGTTATACGTTTCGAGGTACTAGTCCAACATGGTTACATACGAATAGCGACAAGCGTGCAACTTGAGTACTATGTCGTATGCTAACGCGTAATTAAGCTAAGTCATGATCGGTTCGTCGAGTTGAAACGTATTAAGACCCGTGTTGGTACACACGAGTCTAGACAGTCGAATAGACTATCTTTTAAGCGGTTAATAAGCTAGGCTTGTGTGTGACATACCCTTAAGGTGTCCTTTGTTGGTAATTAGGGCACGAGGAAGTCGGTCGAGGTTTTGGGCTTTGTTTGCTAGCTTAGCATGGAAATTAAGGTGAGTTCATGATCCCACTTTTTACTGTTTTTATAAATGTTTTGGGGGGGAAGACATGCTTCTTTTATGAAAACCTGAGGAATCTAAAGCGAAACAAAGTTTTGGAAATGAAATGGGTTGCATGAGTGTCACGGCCCCATTTTTACTGATTTTACTTCCGGGGAAATGTGGATAGATCTATTGGGCCTCACAAACCCCACTCAACGGCTGGGAGCCGGACGGGTGCATATTGTCTCTAACATCGAGCATACTGAGGATTCTGTAGCCCAATAGTCTGGGCGGTTTACACGATGGTACATGTTCAGTAGTGGGTTCCCAACCGTAGTAGTATTCGTACTTGATGTCTAGCTAACGTTGTTATAACATAGTTGTAACGGGAATGGTCTTTAAAACTTATGGAAACGTTTTTGTAAATCTTATGAACTCACCAGCTTTTTGTTAACTTTTTAAGCATGTCTTTGAGGTTTAAACTTTGGTAACGGCACGGTTGGAGTGGGCGACATCTTGGGATCAGGGATCCTAGAGGGTTAGAAATGGCGTTCAGGAAACAAAAGGTCTTAGATGCATCTTTCCGCTGCGTAACAAAGGTACCAAACGTCACAACCGAAGTGGAAAAATCGGGGGTGTGACATTGCATGTGTATCATCAATTAAAATAATACCAATGAAGGCGGCAACAATGCTTACTCGTATCCGAATAATGATATTTTTGGATACTCTATAAAATGCCCAACTTTCAACCTAATTCCAAGTTTATAGTGTAATTTAATTTATTCTACAAGTTTCTAAATCTTTTTATATCTAGTGATCTTTATATGGTTACAAATTATAATACAAGAATATGATGCAATCACTTTGGCCGTATGTTCACAAAATTACAAAGGCTATCAATGTGATATTATTCGATTATGCAGAAGAAGAGGTTCTCATAGGGGAGCGTTGAATTAGGTTACCACTACCAATCCACCCCCTTTTCCCACCTTTGCTTTCTCAGACTAAGAACAAACTTGTATCACTGTTAAACCAGGATAAGATAATCAGGAGCAAGAAAAGAAAAACCTAAATTATAAGAAAAAACTATAGAGAAAAAAATCAAGAGGAGAGTAAACAAGACCCTCTGTCACCATAACCGATTCCATCAACCACCATTGTGCCCTTACAACCTTCCACCTTCACCGATGTCCATCCCGACATACAACCCCTATTGACCACCACCTGCAACTACCTGCAACTTGAACCCCGTCGCGGATGAAACTCCCGTCTACCACTAAGACCAGGTCACTGTCGGGATAGGGTTTTGATTTGTGTGGATTAGGTGAACGGTGATGGTGATTTGATTGGTTTAGGATGAGTGAACGGGGTGGTTGTGTGCATGAAGTGGTAGGTGGCGGTGCTGCTGGTGATGGTATAGGGAGAGAGAGAGAGAGAGAGAGAGAGAGAGAGAGAGAGAGAGAGAGAGAGATAAAGAGACAAAGAGAGGGAGAAAGAGGTAAGAGTTTATATACAGTGGCGAAGGTTTGTAGGGGCGGGGAGGGGCGGCCGACCACCCGGATTTTTGCGCAGAAGTTCCGATTATATAGTATCCGTATAGAAAATTTTGAAAATATAGGGTTTCGACCCCCCGAAACTTGTTTTCGACCCCCCGAAACCAGTGACTTCCGAACCCCCGGTGACTTCCGACCCACCGAACCTTCGGGTCAAGCTTCGCCACTGTTTATATATATATATATATATATATATATATATATATATATATATATATATATATATATTTAAGTTGGAGAACAAAGGTGGTGGTGGTTTGTCAATTTTAAAGACAAAGGGCAAGCTTTGTAATCAGGTATAAACATAAAGGATAAAACTTGTAATTCATGTGCTAGACTATCTTCAGTAGAGTTCGTCAACTCCCACATATGTTGTGGAGGTGAGGTGGCTGATGTGGAAGAGAAAGTGTCAGAGAGAAATTTGCTTGTTCAGGTACATACACGTGGCGGTGAAGACTGTTTTTGTTGCCTTTGTTGAGAACTAATGAGAAGAGAGATATGTCCATAAACCTACTGATATTTTTAGTTAGGAGATAGATAAGCGTGAAGTTGGGAAACATATGTTTGTTTGATATTGGAGAGATTTGTTCACGACTAGAAATGGTTTCCGTTCGTTTTAATCTTTATATATGTGTATAAATTATCAAAAATTTCCGAAGTATGCAAGTTCATCATGACTCCTATATAATGATGTTTTATAGGAGTAATAATAATGTTCTTTTATGTGACAAATATTGGTTGGTTAAAGCAAAGCATCATCACCAATTATCATAACAAACAAGATGTTCTTAACCAAGTTAGGCTCCATAATAATTAAAAGGCATGTTCTGAGTACGAGCTCATCACGGAACTTAATTCTAACCAACATGTATAAATATTGATTACTAATTAATTAATCTTGTTGAGGAATGGCAAGACTTAAAACGTTTGTTTTTTTTTTTTGGAAGGCAACTTTCATTAAAACACAACAAACGACGGGAAAATCTCCAAGACGGAGACCCCTACACCAAAATTATGTTACATCAAAATTAAAACTTAAAACGTTTGTTGATCCTACCAATAACTAACAATTTGCACATCAGGTAATAATAAAAATAAACCGAGTTACGGTATAGAAACAACCGAGGAAAATAAGCAATACGGTTATGAAATTCTAACGACCAAGTTTTTTAGTTCGTTTCGGGTATACATGTATAAATAATCGAAATAATCACTGTTAAACCAAACATTTATATTTTTATATATATAGTCGGGTTAGTTTTTTTTTTTTTTTTTTTTGAATGGCCAATTGGAATCACTCAAATCACTCACGGACCACTGGAGTATCATCCTTCTCTTTTATTAAACTAAAGGGTTACCGACATTTTACTTTTAACTCAAAACTTGGTTGAGTTTATTAACGGAAATGAATTTGAATTGACCTAAGACTGAATCATCAATTTGATGAACCTCACGCCTTCCCCTTGATACCAAAAATGTTCAAAACTAAAACCAATAGGTTATTAAAAAGAGACTGTTTCAATGGACCATGACCTTGGGTTAGGTTGGTTCGGGTGAACAAGAGTTCTAGCTAAAATGGACCCCCATGGGTCTCCTAGGAAAAAAGTATCATAGGTTCACCATACTATGTTTGCTTGACTGCGAGCTAGTGTACGGTTTGAGGTGTCGATGGTCGTTAAGGTGACAACGTAGTGGTAGATAAGGTAGTGCCATTGAGATGGCAACAATGATAATTTGGTAGGTAGATGACTAGTATGTGGTGGTGACACACATTGGTGGTGCGAGCTAGTGTACGGTTTGAGGTGTCGATGGTCGTTAAGGTGACAACGTAGTGGTAGATAAGGTAGTGCCATTGAGATGGCAACAATGATAATTTGGTAGGTAGATGACTAGTATGTGGTGGTGACACACATTGGTGGTGCATGGTGTTTACTCATTTGAACCCGTTTTAAGTTAGTACTTCTTACAGTATTAACTATTTTGACCCGTTTTTTAATTTATCTACACCTAAATTAAGTGTTCGATTACTATATCGAGTAACGGTGCTATACTACAGTATCAAATTCAGCAGGGTAAAATTACTAGTTCTGTATATAGAGGTAACTATTAGTTATCGAATGACTTTTATTAAAATATTCGTATTCCCTTAGAAATGGTGCGTTTGGTTAGTAAGGTTAGGATTTGGTTCACCAACTTGTCTGCCTAGGAAAAACCTAATCCTTGATTTCCAAATCATACTATTTAGTAATTAGGTACTTAAAACATAACAAAACAATAATAATGAATTTAGTTGTTTTTAGAAAACCGTAATACATCCTATAAAAGTACTAATGTACCTTTATAATCATTAAAATCATGAAAAAATCATCATTATTATTATTATTATTATTATTATTATTATTATTATTATTATTATTATTATTATTATTATTATTATTATTATTATTAATAAGGTCAAAGTAGTTTTAGACAAACAATAAACCTTTTCACGGTTTTCTTACTATAAAGGTCACACATATGTGCCATTTATACTTGCATATGCCGACTAATTCATTAAATTAGTCAGCTTTATGACTTTTCTCATTTAAAGTGTTCTAAACATTTACAATTGTGTGTTAACTAAAAAGGTTTGTTGTTATATATAAGCACAATCTTACTTCTTTTTTTTTCTATAATTGGCATTAATAAATTATCTCGCATTCTCATTTTGGTGTAACTACTTAAAACATGTTTGATGATATCAAATGGCATGGCCCACTCTTTATTTTTATAAAGTTGATTAGTACCATAAATCATCATTATAGAAATCATTACTATTTGCTATCAAAATTTTAAAAATATTCCAATCTTTTGTGTCGAAAATGAGATGTTCAATCAACTGGGCCCAAGTTTTTTTAGGGCCCAACGTTGGGTAGCAATTAGCAATTTAGCATTGGCCTATGAATAGAAAGGTTTGAACTTGTGAGGCCCGAAAGCCCAGTCAAACTGGACCCAACTTCAGTTCTTGAAAAACAACAGTATATTTTAGGGACACAAATTAACGACTAGTGACCCATATACGAATGTGGCTGAATAGTGTTAAAGGAGGTAACAAATTTCTTTTTGCTTGTGTTATTATTAAAAATTCAAGAATCAAATTAATTATTCCTAAAAAAATATATATCAAACATTAAAAATTATTTTTTTGAGTTATTGGGTTCAGTCCGATTTTTTCAGTTTACATAAAATGCAAAACTGAAATTGAACCATAAATTTTTGTTCGGCTTTTCAAATTCGGTTAAATCAGTTTTAGTTTGGTTTTTTAAATATTCCCTACGGAAACTATAAAAACCTAACCCAGATTAAATTACCCAACATAACCAAAGCAAAATAAGATCTGACAAAATTGGGTTTTGCGTTTTTTGGAAACCGATTAACGGGTTGGTTTCAATTTTGTATTTTCAAAACCCGGAAAAGGAGACCAAACCGAAAACTAAATTTTATGATTTGTCAGATTATTACTTCAATGTATTTACTTTTTAACGTTAACTAATTTGTTTTTTAATAAGAAATTGATAAATGGTGTAGACTAGCCATTGGGGTTGGTGGCCCAATGGCAGAAGCAAAGCTTCTAGGAACACCTCACAAGGAGTGAAATTTGCCGTTAAAAAAATGGTGTAGACTAAATAATATATTTAGGCATTTTCGGCCCAAAAAATTGTGCCCAGATACAAATCTCTAAAAAAAATCCTAAACCAAACCCATTGTAAAAAAAAAAAAAAAAAAAAAAAAAAAAAGGCTAAATATTGAAACTGAAGAATTTTTAAAAACCCAAAAATTGATAAATCAATTTTGTGGCTTATTTTGAGCCCAAATCCAACATATGCACACCCAACATGTTTAATTAGACCTATTGATGTCAGACTATATTTTTTGTTTTGTTGTTTAGTTGATTTACTATAGCTTTATTATAATCATTATTAGCATAATAATCATCAAAATCTTACATTTTAGAAATAACAAATCATTCATACATTTTTTGTTCATTAAAAATGCATTTATAATGAATGATGTATATTTAAATACACAATCTGTTGGTAACGTAGTTGATCTATAATGATGCATTATAAATTAAAAATGCATTTATAATGGTACATTTCTTTGTGTCATCCTTCGAAGATATACACACATGTCATTAATTTTTTATGGCAAAATTTACATATAATTTTTTTACGGATATCATATGATACTAGTGGGTTGGCCCGCGCGATGCGGCGGGTACACAATCTCTAATATAACGCTACTATACGCAATCTAAAAGACATGTTATAAGATACTAGTCGCACTCTAAAGCATTTAAGAAGTCGTTAATGTTCTCTAAATATTTTTATTTAATAAGAATAGAGGACCAAATTCCGGCTTAGTGATATGATAGTTATGAATGTGAAATATTTATGTTGTAAACTATGTCGTCAAGGCGAATAGGCGCACTTACGATAGCCAGAATGGCATGTAAAAAAGAAAATAAAAAAATTAATCACTTTGTTCATCTATGCTTTAGTGATTGCACGAAATTGACTAAACACGATGTATCGATGGTTAATGATAGAGTTTATGAGTTACATTATTATTTTGCATTGTCAATGATCGATCCGTGATAGATGTATCGATGGTTAATGATAGAGTTTATGAGTTGCATTATTATTTTGCATTGTCCATGATCGATCTATGATAAATGTATCGATAGTTAATGATAGAGATTATGAGTTGTATTGTCCATGATAGATGTCTCGATGGTTAATGATAGAGTTTATGAGTTGCATTATTATTTTGTATAATTGCTATTAAAAATGGTACATAAGGGTATAAATGGAACAAAGAGGGTAAAAATTTAGAGATTACACTTGAGGCTTTTGGTATGTCATCTTAATTTTGACATTTTAGACGTTTTTGCCCATAGCTACCCTTTTATAATGTAGTATAGATATAGATATAGATAAACATAAATATAAAGAGGGAGTAATTATAATAAAGAGGGATGAAGTTAAAGAGGGATGAAATCATTTCTTTGGGTTACATGGTACAAGTATCTTAATGTATTGAAGGGTAAATTAGGGAAGATGTATATGACATTTGAGGGTTAAAGCACATGACTTTTCATATGTCATTTTAAGTTTACCAACTTGGACAATTTTGTCCATCCCTCACTCTTTATAATGTAGTAGAGATTAGTCTCACGAGACATGTGTAGCAGTAGTGGTAACATTCCTCCAATTTAAGGGGTGAAGGATTCAAGTCGTGTAATGCGGAGGATTCAAATCCTATAAGAACTAGGTTAGTTTGCCATTAAAATTAAAAAAAATAAAAAATTATGTTATTGAATGACATAAATGCTAACGGGCTAGGTCCACCCTGATTTCTACATGAACGAAGTGTTGTAGGTCTTAATGGCTGAAGGAACATGACAAAGCAGTCGAGTCCCATCATCAATAAAGCAGTTATATACAACCTTTTCAACAAAGCTACCGACAAAATTGACATTATTAATAAAAAAAATACTAAATCAAATGTTACAAGTTGACTAATTATGAGTGGATAATATTATATAATTGTGATTACGATAATCATGTATGTGGTTGGCAACACAAAGCCACAGCCTTAAATCTCTTTTTAATTGTTTTTATATGTTAGATTAACATCAAATAATACCAACAAAGATATGATTAGTAGTTGAGTTTGACTAACCCCATTAAGAAACTCAGGAATCGTAAATATAAGTATGATTGAAGATATAAATATGGTTATGAGTTCATGTTATATCCATTTACGATTTGTAAATTTCTTAAAAAAAATACGTTATGTATATGGGATTAACTAAGTATGATAATGATAATGATAATGATAATGATAATGATAATGATAATGATGATATGTGTTTTGATAATTTGATATGCATCATATACATACATTATACACACACGACTCATCAAAAATTACAAATAATGAAGATATGTATTAGAAAGGAATAGCAATACAAGGATATACAAAAATGAAAACTTATTTATGTATACACTCTTTATATTTTTCGATAAGAAAGGATGCATTTAATTAGTTAACAAAAAGTTGGTAGATATCATCCATGTTAGGCATCTCAAGAATCATGTTATCAAGGTCTCTAAATGACATCCCTTTCTTCAACACTGGAGTATTCACACCACCACGATCACTACCATTACCATTACCAATACCATCACCTCGACCACCAATACCGCCCCCATATGATGACTCCTTTCTAGGTGAGGGGGCGGGAGAGGGTGCATCTTTTCCCGTGAGGCGTTGAACCACAGATTTAAAGCTCATGGCATCGGTCTCAACATACTCAGTGTTGATAATCACTACCTTCACGGGCTCTCCTCTTCTAGATCTTGACATATTCTCGGTTCTTGATTCGTAAGAGTACTAACTTATCGTGTTATATGACCCAATCAAGTTATGGGGATTAAAGAAACGTACTTTAGATGAAAACAAAAAGGCAAAGTATGATCGGAATGAACCTTTGTATGAAGCCAAGTAGAAAATGATGAGAGAAATGAATATAAAATTGTGATTGTTGGTTGGTTTATATAGGACTACATACAAGAGGAGTTTTGGAATGAGGGTGTAGGGGTCGAGGTAAGTACAGTCAATTGTCAATATTTTCCTTTGACAATTTTAGATCTTCAACTTACACCCTTTTGATTTCCATTTTAAAATTATGGTTTATATATTAAATATTATGTATCTTGCCTATGGTTGTAAACGAGTCATGATGAGCCTAGTCGGAGGTCAAGTCAGTTAATCAAGACAACTTGAGCTTAGCTTATTTAGAGTTATGTCTAAAACTCGGTTTTTCTTATTATTATTTTTTTTTTCTGTATGTTGTTGTTTATACTTATAATATATTTATTTATACATAAGTATATATCATAAGACAAAAGATCAAATACAAACACCTTTTTCGTACGAACTGTACGAATCAAAGAAAAAAACACGCGGGCCGCGTATAACTAGAGTAATTATATAATTACTCTAGTTATACACGACCCCGCGTGTTTTTTTCCTTTGATTCGTACAGTTCGTACGAAAAAAGTGTTTGTACGTGAACCTACCCCTACATCATAATATATTTGTATTATGTAGTTATTTTATCATAATCATATATATCTCAAGTTTTGTTTAATTCGAGCTTTTATAGAGAGAACCTTGAATAGTTCACCAACGTCTCAAGTCATTTACACCATAATCTAGTTGATGTTACGACTCATTTACACTCCTAATCTGGTTGACTTGCAATTTATTAAGTTTTTATTGTAATGTGTTTCAAAATTTATTTTCTTAAACTTTGACTAAATACAAGTGAGTTGTATAGATATGCAAGCTGTAATTCATAAAAAACATAAATAAGATAATTTCAAACTATATTTTATTCGTAATAGGTTAATGGTATGGTTTAAATTTAACTAAATATAAGATGTTATAATGTACTGAACGGTTGTAGAGTCATCATTCATCAAAAACATATTCAACTTTATATACAACCTTCTACGAGTGAGCAAGTCTTGCGTCCAATGCGATAAAATCGAGAGCCCGAATCGAGAACACCCAAGCTAGCCATATTCAGTATCACGTCGGTCTTCAATTCGATCTCCATCCCATCCAATGCAGTGAAGTCTAGGTGAATGGCAAATCTTCAAACCAAGGTTGTGGTCATTAACAGTGGCGGATCTAAAAAAATATCAAGGGGTAACATTTTATAAGAAAATATTTTATGGGGTAACAAAAATTTTGTTTTAGGGATAATATTTTATAAACATACCTTAAAAAACAAACTTTTTCAACTGCGCCAGGAAAATCGAGGGGTAACGGATGTTCTCCCTGCTTCTAATATACATCCCTTCTCATTAGAGGAATTGTTTATGTTTTTCATCTTCGAGGATGAAAGTGAGGCTATGGTAATCTTGGATTCGTTAAATAATTCGTTTACTTCTTAATATGATGTACTAGATTATACCCTGAGAGTGTCCCGGGTTGAGAAATTTAGTATGATACATCAATTTTACATATGAAATAGACTGATGTATAACTCTAATATTAATATCTAACCTAAAACAAATTAACAATGTACAACTCCAATGCTAACACCTAACCTACAAGAATGTAGAAATTTAATATAACTCTAATATTAACACATATCCTAAAGACTAAACAAATGTACAACTCTAACATACTAATATTGATACTTAACTTAAAACAACGTATAATTCTATTAATCTATTCGGCTCTGGTTGAAAAAAAATTCTTACTAATTTAAACATAATTAGTGACTTGTCTATACATGATTAATGATTTACCTGAACACTTTGTGTTTTTTTTTCCTGTATGAATAAAACCCCACAAAAAAAAAATTCTCCGTTTTTTATATAGCACTATGGTACTCGTTGGAAAGATAATAAAACGCTCGTTAATTTGGTGTAATTTTTTTCTTTAAAAAATCTCGTATATTAAAGATATTAACGTTTAAAAATTAAAGGGGGAAACATGAAGGTGAAAAATCTAATTTTGTTTTTAAATTATTTTTTTCCTAAAATATCTCAATGCCACATGGGATGACACATGACACATTCAAGGAAGAGAATGCCTCTTTGAGTGTTATGTCATTAAAATGGTTTTAGTTTATTATATGTATAGATATAGATAGATAAATGATTTTGTTAGAATCCCTTATGTTTTTATGAGGGTTTTTTTTTTAAATTTGTCGATAGATTCTTAACAATTTAAACACTGATTAATTAATTTGGATAACTTGCCAATGATGTAGTAGCCCAGTGGTTATAGCAGAGGTGGGAATGTTTTCCCATATGGGGATCTTGCCCGAAAGGTACCCAGTTCGAGTCTGGTCGTCATTGAAAAAAATATACCCAATATGTTTGAAAGGGACCAACGTGTGGGAAGGGATTCGAACTTCGGAAGAAACGGGTTTCAAGTTAAAAAAAAAAAAAAAAAAAAAAAAAAAAAAAAAAAAAAAAAACAACAACAACAACACGTCTCCACTGATCTCCACCTCACAAAAAAAGTTAATTTGGATAACTTCCACAACTTGTATTATCTATATCTATATCTATATATATTATAAAAGAAAGTCATGACATGACATTCAAGGAGGCAGTTTCCTCTTTGAGTGTATCATGTATCATGCCATATGGCAAATTAAAAAATACATAAATAATAATATAAAACCTAATCTACTAAATTTAAATTGAGTTATTATAGGAAAAATATAATTTAAAAACAAATTTAAATTTCTCTCTCTTATGTTTCCTCCCATAATTTTTAAACGTTAATATCTTTTATATATGAGGTTTTTTAAAGAAAAAATTACACCAAATTAACGAGCGTTTTATTATCTTTCCAACAAGTACCATAATGCTATATAATAAAAACGGAGAAAAAAACGACTATTTTTTGTGGGGTTTCATTCATACAGGAAAAAAAACATAAAGTGTTCAGGTTATTTATTAATCATGTTTTTTCTTTTAAACCAGGTTTTTATATACGATGTTGAAATTCAGCCCAATCGTCATGCTTTCATTGGAATTTTACTCTTCTAAAGATGCATATGTATACTTCATCAAGAGAAACTAGGAGAAAAAATCGCGCAACACTACAAC
Source organism: Ambrosia trifida (assembly GCA_028751855.1). NCBI lineage: Eukaryota > Viridiplantae > Streptophyta > Magnoliopsida > Asterales > Asteraceae > Ambrosia > Ambrosia trifida. The sequence goes on from CM054127.1 coordinate 62,395,322, forward strand.
ACATGATGTCACCTTATAGCAATGTTATTTTTTTATTTATTTAATTACAAAAGTAATAATTATTAGTATTAGTATTAGTATTATTAGAATTTTTATATTTTTCAACCCGGGATGCTTCTGGGATAAAAGCTAGTTAGATAATATATAACAAAAAATTAATACAGTCTCTCGTATGAAATCTTAATTCCGTAAAATCTACTCATAATTCTTTTAACATCATTACATCAAAGTCTACTTATAATGCTAACCCAATACGGTAAACAATAAATCATCAACCCTAAAACTCTACTCGTTTAGGGCGGGCAAAAAACCTTCAGATCAGTGGTGAAGCTTGGTTTCGGACTCGGCGGGAGCCGAACTCAATTTTTTTCAATCGGTAGTGGAAAATCGGCGGGGGCCGGACTTAACCCGGACTCAATTTACCTATGAAAATAGTAAATTTTCACTACTGTGTCAAAAAAATAGGGGGGGCCAGGGCCACCCCTGGCCCAAAGCATACTTCGCCTCTGCCTCAGATCATAGGTTGGGCTGCTTGTTCGGGCTAGGCAACAATTCCGCCAAGAATACAATAATGAAAAAGAAGATTTGAAAACTAGGAAATAGATATTTATTCAAAATGCATATGAATCTAAAGTCTTTAACATAGTTAATGTCGACCCAATATAGATGCATGCCCAAATTGCAAACTATAACTTAGTAGTTTTTGGTCTAAAATGAAAAATTAATTTTCAAAAGCAAAATAGTGCACAATGAGCATAATTGAAGGACTTCTTATGTGAAGTATGTATGCATGGTTGGAGAAGTTGACCGTTAATATAGCAGTCTAGAATGACTAATAAAATATAGATCTGGTCAAGCCACATGATACCAAATGTCATCATCCGCCGAACCTTCGTGTGATACTTCACCATCGATCGAAGTACCTGCTTGCATTATTAGCCACAATTGCGCTTGATATCTAAATATCTTAACCACGTACATATGACAAAACCCGTCATATGAAGGCATGACATATGTAATCTTTAATGGTTTTAAATAAATTTCGTTTGATTAACATGTTATTAATGTTGATGTTTAGATGTATTATCGTCATCCTAGTTTTAATTTTTATTTATAATTAAATGTTGATTATATCAGTGAGAACATAAGGAATAAACATAAGATTTAATCATGTGTACCTGATATGCTTAACCGTTCAGGAATCTCACTAATGAAAGACACCATCATCTTGATGGGGTTACCTTTAGTGTGTACACTAATGATCACAAAGTGATCGAATGAGAGAGAGAGGTGGGTGGTGGATACATTAGTTATGGTGTTATTAGAGTCCAACCTAACACTCTAGTAAACTCTCTATTTATACACACAGGGGATACCCTAATTAGGTTTAGTAAGGGTAATTCCTTCCATCAAAGAATCACCTATTATAAACTTAGGGATATTGTAGTAATTGATCACTATAATATAAATGATAATGATGGCCACAAATAAATATAATAAACATCATTTATATTTATTCTAACATTCTCCCACTTGGCCGAGTAATAATTTATTATGAGTATTACATTAGTCTGCAAATTAATACTCATTTTAGTTATAAACCCAAAATGTAGCAGAGAAATGCAGCCGTTAAGTCTTTATTCGACTTAGGACCCCATTAATCATACTACACCCAAATTTAAAACTTAACATTAGGATCAATTAACGTTATGCCCTTAGTTGATTTGATTTATTATTGTCTTTATGCCATTATGCTAGCTTAGCATACTAATAGACAAACAAATCATAATGAGGAAAATTAATCATAAGTCATTAGTCATAAGTCATTCATAGTACGATATGCAGTTGTACATGGTCATTAGTGATACCCTTTTCTCTTAGTTGGCCCGTTAGTGAGACTTATGGGTGATAGACATTTAGTTATTGGATCCATAAGCATATCATGAATGCATTCGATACAAAATTCTGATTTCCTCTATTTGTTCTTAAAAGTAAGTGAACAACAATTTCGTATCGAACTCTAATGCAGCTCCTCTCAAACTGTTACTGTTCGAGAAATTAGGGCAGCTGACTTTATCACAGTAAGTCTTCAACTTAGTATTTATATGGAGTTAATAAGTTATGAGTCAAATGATAAATTTACCAACAACATTTAATGACCATTATGTTGTGACCAGCAACATATTATGTCATGATAACTTAGTTTTGTTAACAGATTCTTATGACTCCTCCATGAGATAGTTATGTCTGATGACGTTATGATATACCCCGAAATTGACACTTGATTTCCTTTGAATATAACAAAGTAGAGTAAGAGTAGTCAATTACTTTAGGTTCTCACTTCTTCTTTAGATTATAGTTTCTTGTTTCTTAAAGATATTGTAATGTTTCATTAGTTGCTTCAAGTCTAGCACTAGGCAATATGAACAATATCATAAACAAGCATAGACTCAAATTTACATCAGTCTTCTAATTAATGAAGCATAAGGTGATAATCTCAAATTATCTTATTATCCTCTAAAAAAGAGCAACGTTGTATGTTACATACTTAAGGGCCCGCTTAGAGTAAAACTTATGGGATGAAACTAATATCCCGTTGTGTCTATCTCGGTATATTTTGATTCCTATAACGTAAGATGTCATACCACGCCAATGGCGGAAACACGTGGCGCGGCGGTTCAATGGTATAAAGTCAAGATTAACGCTAACTACAAGTAATTAATCAAAAGGCTCATTTATTGTTACGTCAAAACCAAGTTTAGAGTTTACATATTCAAACCAACTTGTTTTAATACATCAAAGGAGGTTTCCAAAATATATCCCAATACTTGGGAGATAATAACGAAACCCCTCCCAACTTATTCGACGTAAAAAGTATGAGATTCCCCCGTCCCGCTAGCCACGTTGCCTGCCATCCTTCAATTACCTGAAAGATATGTTTAAAAAGGCGTCAATATATAAATATTGGTGAGTTCACAGGTTTTAGTTTCCAAAACTTTACTTTTTGGGAAATACCATGTTATGACTATTATAGGAGTTGCAAATTCCTACAATCTATTTGAGCCCATAACCAAACCAAGACTAATAATAATGCCCCGCTCCAAGTCGTTTCTCGGTATCCAACGACTTAATTTCAGAATATGTGCACCCCTGGCATACGCCGATGCATAATCGACGCAATCGATTAGGGGTGGGACTTGTTAGGCACCAATAGTACTATCCAAATATTCCTTCGGTTTCATTTACCTGAATTAATGGTTATAGAAGAGAGGACTCAACCCCGAGTGGCGATCACAACTCAAGTAATTATCCCGTCATACATTTTCCCTAACATATCTTTCCCCCGAAAAACATAAAACAGTTTAAAATGGGGCCGTGAAACTCACCTCGATAAGTGCTCGGGCCTGAATAGAGAATAGTATGCTCGAGGTCAACACCTACAAACTTCCTAGACGTATAAGCCGCTAAACCTATAGTGCATGTGCTTCGGCAAGTTGTACACCCAACTCCCAAACCACGATTTATTCTAATTCCCCGTTTAATTAAACGTGCATCCTAGGTCCGTTGGTGATGGATTACCCTTTCTTATAAGTTACTTATATTCTCATTAATATTTCTTTAACTTGTATAATATTATCCTCGACGCGACTTCACTTAACGTATAATTATTTTCCCATTAAATAATTATACTTAAGATCGCGTCGTTCGATATAATATTTTTACCACTCGACACGACTCACTTTACCGTATATTTATTTTCCCATTTAAATAAATATACTAGGATCTTGTCGTTCGATAATATACTTTTAACGCTCGACATGACTCACTTTACCGCATATTTATTTTCCCATTCAAATAAATATACTAGGATCTTGTCGTTCGATAATATACTTTTAACGCTCGACACGGCTCACTTTACCGCATATTTATTTTCCCATTCAAATAAATATACTAAGGTTTTGTCGTTCGATGATATATATATATATATATATATATATATATATATATATATATATATTGTTTTCTTCACTCGACTCGACTCACCTTCCCGTATATTTACTTTCCCATTAAGTAAATATACTAAGATTTCGTCGAGTCAAATATATATATATATTATCCTTGTTAAGTCCATACACTTGTTTAACGTTTAATCGTTAGATTATTTACGTTATTTTTCTCCCACGAATATTTTCCAACACTTAGGAAAGTGTTATATAATTTTTCACCCAAGTTATATATTTTAACTCTTTAAAATATATTTATACTCATCTTGACGTAATGATATTTTCTTCGTTTGTCCGTTTTTACGTCTTATTTCGTTAACACGTCCAAGTCCGATTTTTTAACTTATATATATATATATATATATATATATATATATATATATATATATATAGGGGAGGGTTATCTTGAGAACGCTAAATATCGCGAGAACCGTGAGAACAAATGAGAAAACCAATCAAAATCATTTTTTTTCAATACAAACCTAATTATAATAAAAATACAACATTAAAAAACGAATTTTCTTTCCAAATAATTCATCTTTTCTTGCAAAAACACTTTCAAATTAACTTTTTACACATGTGTAAATGAAACAGTTTACACATGTACAAACAGTAAATTTACACATGTGTAAAAACAATTTATTTCCGTATACGTTAAAATTTTTACGTGTAAATTGTGTTTTTGGAATTGTATTTTAGTAATAAAGATAAGTGTAAAAAGAAAATTTTGATTTGAATGGTTTTAGATGGCGTTCTCGTGGTTCGCACGAAATATAGGTGTTCTCAAATTAACTTTCCCCTATATATATATATATATATATATATATATATATAGAGAGAGAGAGAGAGAGAGAGAGAGAGAGTTAATTTTTCCCAAGTTTTTCCCAATATGTGTACTCTAGGAATATTGTTCAACCTTCTAGTTTCCTACACATATTACTTGGAAGTTTTATAAACACTTTTGTATTTTTAACACAAAACTTGGTAACTTATATATAAAAATGCTTCAACACTTTTATATTCCCATTTATATAAAAGTGTTAATTTTTATATAAGTTCTCCCAAGTTTTTAATTTGTCTAACATTTTTATAAAAACTTTTGTTTTTATATATATCCATATGTTAGAAAAGTCTATATTTTTATAAAACTCCATTTTACAAAAATACACTTTTATACCAAATACATGTGTATGATTACTAGTATTTACCAAATCCACCTTGGAAAATTATTATTTATACTTTTGACACCAAACTTTCCATAGTTGTATTTTTAGACCCAAGTTTCTAAAAATATCACTTTTAGTCCCTCAACTTTTAAAGTTACAATTTGATGTGCTATGTATGGTCTAAAAATATAAACTACCTAGACACCTAGTAATATAAAACAGACTCAACTAAACTAGACCACACGACAGGCAAGTGTACCTATCAATGCAGTACAGACTAAGTAAGTCCGAGTATCGAACCCACAGGACACTAATGGAAAACAAAACTAGACTCGACTAAGACTTAACAAATTTGGTTTATAAATGATTTTTGGTTTTTTAAATAATTAAATAAAATAAATAAAGTATATAAACAAGGATAAATAGACAGCGAAGATAATCGAGGAAAATATCAGGATAGGAAGGCAACTACCTAGGCCAAGAATCCTACATGCAAGCTCACAACTCTCGGTAATGGAAAACTGAATGGCTACCAGATTCTAAAGATAACTTAAGAAGCCCTAAGACATGCTAGATCTCCTCCCGGTCTCACTAACACACCCCAAAGAATCCTAAAGAATAAAACACTGGCTATCTAGCTCGGATCACCTCCCGGTCTCACCTCACTAAGAATGTATAGGTACTCTAATGACTCGATCACCTCCCGGTCTCTCTAATCACAATACACCCTAAGATGTAAAGGAGTAATCTAATTGGGTTAATTATGACTTGGAATTGCAAGAAACTAAAGACAACTAGGAAAGGATCACCTCCCGGTCTCTCCCAAAACCTAACACCTAAAGCTCTAGACAACCCAACATTCCATCACCTCCCGGTCTCAAGAATGGAAGAATACTTAAGTCCTCTAAATTCTCTAATCAAGTTCCTATGGCTTTTGGTACCAAAACCATAAACTAAGCTACGAGCACAAAGCAGGCAACCCTAATAATCATCCAAACATGAAAGACATTCACTAAGACGATTATGGAATTATCAAAGATCATAAATTAGACTTACGTACGCACACACATCATAATAAACACCAACCAAATCGTTACCAAAACATTAACCATTCAAAAATAATCCATAAACCGAAAGTTAACAAACTAACATGCATTCATCATACAACCTAGGTAGTGGTTCAAGATTTAGCTACTCATAGTCATGGAAAGCGATAAAAACACAGGTTCAAAATAAAAATTAATCATGGTCTCAATATTCATGAACACAAAGTAAATAAATATAAAAACTAAAATTTATTATAGTCGAACCCGTAGCTCTAGTCTTGAACCCGTGCCTCCCTGGCCTTCAATTAACCTCTATTTTTTTCCCTTGAGCTGCTGTCGAGATCGATCGAAATTCTTCTCTTTTGGCGGCTGAATTTTTGTTCCACCAAAATAATATTGTTGTCCCCCTTTCGAAAAATTGATGCTCCCCTTTATATATTTGCCGTCCAAAACTCTAGAGTCCAAATAGGGTTTTTTTATTTTTATTAACTATCTTGGGCTCCATCCGATGTGAGTACACAATTCAAATGTTTTTCTTTTTCGGTTATTTTATTATTATTATTATTATTATTATTATTATTATTATTATTATTATTATTATTATTATTATTATTAGTATGCTCCAAGCTCGCATCTCGGGTGTTCTTGGCTCGACTAAAGTTACTCGTTTAGGCTCCAACGTCCATGACCACCTGCTCTCAAGTTTTTGCGTCTCGATTAAAATTCTTCGTTTAACGCTCCTTTTCCACGAACACCTATAAAATAATAAAATAAATAAATACATACTAAAACGACACGAAACAAATAAAAACCTAACAAAATATTATACAAAATACATAGGAAAAGAGATGTGTTTTGCAACACATCAAACATCCCCACACTTAAACTTTTTTCGTCCCCGAAAAAGACTGCAATGGAATCATAATCAGGACTCTTGGTTTAAAAAACTTTTAGGTTTATTAATTAAGATTAATCACGCATCAATCAAAACTGTCGGTATTGTTGTCCACCTAAACCCAACCACTAGCTAATCAGGCCCCAATCATGTAAAGCAATTAAGTTCATATTATTACAATCAATCTATGGGTCTCACACTCAAGATATCCAGCTTCACCTAATCCCACCTCAAGCTTTCGAAGCAAAGGTTAAACCATATAGATTTACCAACCACTGCAAACTAAACTCCCTAATGTATTAGAAATTAAATTTATGATGGATGATGGATGAAGTGTATGAGCTTAGACACATTTGTTTTTTTTTTTCATACCTAACCCAGAGGTTGTCTCAATCAGAGTCACCATCCCCAAGAGCGACAGCATGAGCTTCGGTACTTATTTATTTGTTTTCGACTTGACCTCGAGGGAATTTCGATCAGAGGCTTCAATTTTTTTTTTTTTTTTTTGGTCTAGCTCAATTGATGGACATGTGGGGTTTTTTTTTTTTTTTGGGCGCCACTTTTCACCGGATTTATTCTCATAAAAAGGATCAAGTGTGCCATTTAATTAATAATACATATGGGCTTTCAACCTACAGTGGTACCTCTAATTACTATCAGCGGTTTCAGTTCTACCGTTTCTCCTAAGATGAGAACCCACAAGATTTCATGATTTATTAAGGTATATTAAGAACAATCCTAGGACCTTTCAAAGCTAGCTGGGCCTACCGACACATCTTAAGCAAACGCGCTTTCAATCTATTTATTTTCTCATATATATAATATTTTGAAAACCAAAAATCTCAATTTTACTATCATTTTCCATATAAATTTCACAAAAAATCAGGGACATTTTTCAATTTTTCAATTTTTCAATTTTTCAATGTTTTTAATTTTTTTTTTTTTTTTTGGATTTTTTTTATTTATGACTCAAACTACCTAAAACTAAAAACGAAGTTTCCATCCCCACACTTGAACGACACATTGTCCTCAATGTGAGAGTAGAATAAAATAAAGTAGAAAAAAATAAAAAAAATACAACAAAAAGGAACAGACTCCCCTTGATATAAGCGATGTAGCTGCAAGCGATCTGAAGTTGTCCTTCTAAACCAGACCGTATAGCATTTCATTCGCGGCCTTTGACTTAAACCTGACAAACCAAAACTAAAAAGAAAATATAAAAACAAATGGCTGCCTCAAATGATTGTTGGACCGTCCCCACCCGAATGGAGATTGAGTACGGGTGGCTAGATCCAAACCTGCAATAAAGTATATTAGACAAACCAATGACTCAAAAATAAAGACTCTCTCCATCATCCCCACACCTGAAGGAAAGATATCCCTCAAAGTGAGTTAAGAGAAAACTGACTCAGAAATAAAATAAAAGACTCTAAAAAAAATATAGACTCAACCGACTCAATATACAAAAATGCAGGAAACGTACTTGAAAGGCAAGATGGTAGAATGTGGTGGATGATGGTAAAACATGTGGTGAAATGGTTGTGAACGGTGGTAGAATAAAATAGGGTAGAAAATAATTTTTCTTCTAATTAACTCGTGCAACGTGAAGGACACTGGTGATCTCAACACACGTCGCAAGTGAATAAAGTATAACTTTCCGGGGTAATTACTGTTCGCATGAGACGAACAAGTCAGCCCAGGCTCTTCGCATTACACGAAGAACCTTTTTTCACAGAAAGTTAATCGAATTTAATGTTTAAAAAAAAATTATTTTATTACCCAAACTCCCAACAAAAAAACCCAATCCGTTCATGGTGTAATTTCCATGCCTAAACAAACACGAAAACCTGCTAGAAGACTCAAAAACAAAAATAATAACAAAAACCAAAGAAAAGAAATAAATAAATAAAAAAAATAATAAAAATAAAATAATACAAACTCCACAACTAAGTTTTCACGCAATTTCAATCAGGTGGCTTATATTTTATCCATCCCATATCCAACGCGTTTAATTCTTTTCTTTCACCATTGTTCATCAAGAAACAGTTGGTGAATTTAAAAATATGTTTGAAAAACTCATACGCGTTGGGCCACCTATCCCTGCACTTACCTAGATCAAAACTGATGTTTAGCGTGTACTGTTGGCCCAAGTAATCACTAGCCTTATCCCGTGTGTGGTCTGCTACAGTATTTCTTCCTGCCATCACTGCATACAGACACTAAAAAAAACACGATCACGGGCACCAGATATATAAAGAAAATAAAAATAAAATAAAACACACAAAAACAAAAAGACACACAAGCACACGAAAAATAAAAACAAAAACTGACTCAACACACAATTACACAAGAAGACAATAAAATCCTACGACTCTCTAGACACACTAAAAACCAAAAAGACTCAAATAAGACCAATTAATCAGTGAAGTCCTAATCAAAGCTAGTTTCGCAATCGCCAAGTGTCCCCGGCAGCGGCGCCAAAAACTTGATGTGCTATGTATGGTCTAAAAATATAAACTACCTAGACACCTAGTAATATAAAACAGACTCAACTAAACTAGACCACACGACAGGCAAGTGTACCTATCAATGCAGTACAGACTAAGTAAGTCCGAGTATCAAACCCACAGGACACTAATGGAAAACAAAACTAGACTCGACTAAGACTTAACAAATTTGGTTTATAAATGATTTTTGGTTTTTTAAATAATTAAATAAAATAAATAAAGTATATAAACAAGGATAAATAGACAGCGAAGATAATCGAGGAAAATATCAGGATAGGAAGGCAACTACCTAGGCCAAGAATCCTACATGCAAGCTCACAACTCTCGGTAATGGAAAACTGAATGGCTACCAGATTCTAAAGATAACTTAAGAAGCCCTAAGACATGCTAGATCTCCTCCCGGTCTCACTAACACACCCCAAAGAATCCTAAAGAATAAAACACTGGCTATCTAGCTCGGATCACCTCCCGGTCTCACCTCACTAAGAATGTATAGGTACTCTAATGACTCGATCACCTCCCGGTCTCTCTAATCACAATACACCATAAGATGTAAAGGAGTAATCTAATTGGGTTAATTATGACTTGGAATTGCAAGAAACTAAAGACAACTAGGAAAGGATCACCTCCCGGTCTCTCCCAAAACCTAACACCTAAAGCTCTAGACAACCCAACATTCCATCACCTCCCGGTCTCAAGAATGGAAGAATACTTAAGTCCTCTAAATTCTCTAATCAAGTTCCTATGGCTTTTGGTACCAAAACCATAAACTAAGCTACGAGCACAAAGCAGGCAACCCTAATAATCATCCAAACATGAAAGACATTCACTAAGACGATTATGGAATTATCAAAGATCATAAATTAGACTTACGTACGCACACACATCATAATAAACACCAACCAAATCGTTACCAAAACATTAACCATTCAAAAATAATCCATAAATCGAAAGTTAACAAACTAACATGCATTCATCATACAACCTAGGTAGTGGTTCAAGATTTAGCTACTCATAGTCATGGAAAGCGATAAAAACACAGGTTCAAAATAAAAATTAATCATGGTCTCAATATTCATGAACACAAAGTAAATAAATATAAAAACTAAAATTTATTATAGTCGAACCCGTAGCTCTAGTCTTGAACCCGTGCCTCCCTGGCCTTCAATTAACCTCTATTTTTTTCCCTTGAGCTGCTGTCGAGATCGATCGAAATTCTTCTCTTTTGGCGGCTGAATTTTTGTTCCACCAAAATAATATTGTTGTCCCCCTTTCGAAAAATTGATGCTCCCCTTTATATATTTGCCGTCCAAAACTCTAGAGTCCAAATAGGGTTTTTTTTATTTTTATTAACTATCTTGGGCTCCATCCGATGTGAGTACACAATTCAAATGTTTTTCTTTTTCGGTTCTTTTATTATTATTATTATTATTATTATTATTATTATTATTATTATTATTATTATTAGTATGCTCCAAGCTCGCATCTCGGGTGTTCTTGGCTCGACTAAAGTTACTCGTTTAGGCTCCAACGTCCATGACCACCTGCTCTCAAGTTTTTGCGTCTCGATTAAAATTCTTCGTTTAACGCTCCTTTTCCACGAACACCTATAAAATAATAAAATAAATAAATACATACATACTAAAACGACACGAAACAAATAAAAACCTAACAAAATATTATACAAAATACATAGGAAAAGAGATGTGTTTTGCAACACATCACAATTATAGTCCTTTAACTTATAAAAGTTGCGTTTTTCCATTCTATCTTTCAGGATTAGTATTTTCCTACTAAACTAGTAGACTTTAATGGATTATTTTTGCCATGTTAGTTTATTTTCACATTTCAACACTTTTAATAGTCTCATAATATCTTATTAAGGCTACTAATAAGTATGATTTGTATATTTTGTCCAACATGTCCAAATTACATATTTCAAGTTAGTAGACTTTGATGATGCAATTTTTACAATACTTATTTTCTAACAAAAATAACATTTTAACAAGTCTTATATCTTTAAGTTATGATGGTTAAAATCACTTTTGAGTTCATTCAAGTTCCATTAACAAGTTACATTCAAATCACCATTTTCTTCAAGTATTCATGATCTTAATGAAAACTACAAGAATACTTAACATCCATCACCATAATTTCGACCATTACACACTAGCTTAACACCATTTTAGTCTTTAAAAATCATATGTTTTATTAAGAAAAGCTTATTCAAGTTCACCCGTTGTACAACTTGCTTCAAGCTAATAAACATAAACTTTTAAAGAGAAAACAAGATCAAGAATACTTACAAGTAGCACAAGGCTAGGGAAGCTTTCAATGCTTGATTTTGATGGGGTTTAGTGTGTTCTTCCTAAGTGGTTAAGCTCCAAGCTTGAAACACACAATGGGGGTTTGGAAGATGGATGTTTATGAGTGATTTGAAGGTGTTAAAACTTGAAAGAAATGTGTGTGTGTGGGTGCTTGCAATCTCACGGCCAAAAGAAAGAAGAAGAAGGAAGAGTTTTGCTTTGTTGATTCAAGTATTCACCACATGCTTCTTTTATAATCTTTCAAAATCTTCCAAAGATCATATGTAATCTAACATGGATTTCTAGTGTACTAAAGTGATCTTGGATGATCTTTATATTTGTGTGGGGTGCCGTGGATTTTTAAGCAAGGGAAGAGGATTGTGTTGATCTAAGAAGGACATGCAATCCTCTTATAATATCTTTGTAGGATCTATCCTTGGATTTTCAAGATTGTTGGTGTTCTAGGTGATCCTATGAAGATTGGTTAAGGGATGTTTTGGCCGAGAATTTTCAAAGGAAAGGAATGGTTGTGTGTAATCTTCTAGTACTTGATCAAATCCATCCATTATTATAACATATCCACACCATGCCTCCATATCATTTCTAGATACATTAGTACACCAAAAGAAGATTATGGTATGGGATTAGGGGGTGGCCGGTCCTAGGGGTTGGTTTGGTGGGGTCCACAACACAAAATATTTGCTAATAATTTATTAAGTTTAATCCTTTATCGTTCGGGTGTCGTTCGGGTATTTTTTTGGATTTTAATCGCGTGTTATTCGGACATCAAAAGTGCCTCTAATAACCCTTAAACATAGCCTAGTTTAAGCGTTGATTGGTTATTTAGGCTCTTGTCGGGTGAAATTATGAGTTATACGCGTATTGGGTGCGGTACGCGCACTTTATTCGTTACCGGGAGATTTGTATGGAAAGTTTTCACTTATGGTTTTGGAGTTCCAAAACACATTATATTTTGTGAAAATACCCTTCATTTTATATCCTGGGTGTCCGAGATCCTTTTCGTTTATTTAATTTTTACCGGGTAATCACCAACGTCCATACCGGATAAGTTTATTCGCACATGATCCTATCATGTTTTACCATTAAACATGTGCATTCCTATGCATCATATGGGAATTTACTATTCTCTAAGGCTTCGGTTAAATAATTAACACGTATTTGCACTTAATTACGTTAATTACACATTAATAAATTAGTACGGATTTACCTCATTTTTGCCGGTTGTTACATAAGAGGAATCCCCGATATTCATCAAGTCAAAATTATGCATGAAATATGCTTTGACTTAGGTAACATATACTTGTCAAGAGAAACGTCATCTATGTAAGGACAAGTTTTCATTAGTTGTTTCCACTCATCTTGAGGTAGGTTCTTTAATCCACTTAGTTCTTGATGAAGAGAATTTCATTATGATTCCAACACATTTTATGCTTGCATCAACCCATACATGGATCTTATTGACTTACAGACTAAGTGTTCTTATCCTTCAGTTTAGAACTTTCAGGTTGCTTAATGAACATGTAGGTCATTGTTATGGAAAGTTGTCTTAATGTCCATCATTTTTATAAAATTATTTTCTTTAAAATTGACTATTTAACTTATTTATTTCTATTTTGTCGAAATATAACTTTAATATCTAAAAATATTAAAATTAAAGAATTTTTAAATTAAAAATTGTATTTCTGTTCTAAACGGACAGAAATAATTTATATAAAATTTTGGTGTAAAAATATTGAAAAATGGATTTATTATGACTTATTTATGATTAAAATAACAAAAATCTATTAAAAATATTAAATAAATGATTTTTCGAAAATAAAAATCATTTCTGGAATGTTTATTATTTTATAAACTCAGAATCATTTTTGTGGAATTTTATAAAACCGTTTTGTTATTTTTATAGAATTTTATAATTATAATAGAATAAATTTGTAATATTTATTATATATAATAAGTAAAGGATTTTTGAAAAACTAAAAATTGTATAATAAACTTTTCTATTAGAACATCATAAAATAATTTTTGTAGAATTTATAAAGCAATTTTAGTATTTTAAAACCATTTTTAAAAAATGATAATGAATATATATATATATATATAAGTATAAAGGGTAAAAAAATGTTTGTATGTGCTAGGAATCAATTAAATATAATTAATTTGTAAAACTGGTTAAAATAATATTTTTACAACAAATTAAACTACCACAATATTTTATATGATTATACATATCTCTACAAAAATTTGGATGTTAAAATGATTAAAATTGATTTTTTTATGAATTAATTATGATTTAACACAAATAAATACATCAAAAATAATAAATAGATATTTTTCAAAAAAATAAAATTATTAACATAAATTTAGGGTCTTATAAGACTGATATAATTTTTATAAAAATTTTTGACTAAGTTTACTATATTTAATAATTTATTGTGTTTATATGTATATTATATATATAAAAAAACAAGCTAGAAAAAAAGAAGCACAAAACCGGCCCTAAGAGGGCTCGATCCCGAGTCCTTCTTGTATGTGTTTCTCGCCCAGACCAACTGGTCTGGGTTCACGTTTGTTAATCCAATTAATTAGAATAATTTTATACAAATCCTGCAACATCAAAAGATCCCCAAATAAAATCCTTATAAACCCTAATTTCTAAACCATCCAATTGACCACGAAAACGAAACAGATCACGGGCCAAACTATAGGGCTTTTATTCTACTTTATAAATCGACCAACAAGACCCTTCTAATTAGAACAAACCTGATTAGTATGCGATGCACAGACACGAACCCAAAACGAGCCAAATCCTCTCAGTTTTGAATCAAAGTGGATATGAAAACGAAATTTTGTGTAGGGGTTGTTTTAGTCGCACGTAGGTATGTGTGTATGTAGATTTAATTGAGTTAAAACTTCCTATATACACGAATTGGACAACTTGGTAAGTTTGGCCCATGCCTTATACAAAACGCGAAATTGACATATGTTTTGGTAAGTTTTGAATCGTATTATTGCGTGGAGGATAAGCTGGAGTGTCGGTACAATCATACCATAGATGAATTGCCATAAAAACGTGGATTGATTGTTGATTATGGAGTGATTGGCTCGCAGTTGACTTTCCCATAAGTCAACTGCACTATTAATCATGTTATAAATATTTATTCATCTGAGTTAAATACCAAGACAATCAGTAGACCAGCTGGTTATGTTGTGTGTGTGATAACTGGTTGGGTGCGGGTTCGAGTCCCATATTCAACGAAAAAAATTTCTTTTTTTCTTTTCTTTCTAAACTTCGCAGCAGAGAGGGAGAGGAGGAAAGGGGGTTTGGGCCAGGTCTGGATGTGGGCTGGTTTCATTGGGCTCAGGTGTTGGGTTTAGTTGTGGGCTCCTAAAATGAATATAGGGATAAGGCTTGTATTATTATTTGGTTAGGATTTTGGGAGGGTTTTGAAACATAAATAACCTTCCAAATTTTTTTTTATAACTTTTGATTATTATTATTATTATCATTATTATTATTATTATTTTTATTATTATTATTATTATTATAAAGTGGTAATATATATATATATATATATATATATATTGTTTTTGAAATCATATAAAGAGTATATGGTAGGTAAAATGGTGATTTTATTAACTCAAAAATACGTGATGTTACAGTCTCCCCTACTTTTGGAAACTTCATCCCGAAGTTATTAAAAATACAGGGTTGAGGATGATTGGGTAGAGATTAGGACAAGTGTAGTATTAGTGCACAACATGAATAGAATAATCTGTCTCGAATAATTTGGGTAAGAGTTTTAAGGGTAGGGTTAGGTGTGTCTTGAAATCGCAAGGATAATAAGCTTCTAGCAAAACACTAAACTTAAGTCTTAGGAATTCTAAAAGAAATGCATGGGTTAATGGACTATAGAAAGACTAAATGGACTACCAGGTAACTAGAGTTCACATTTTGGTTATGTCACACCCTCAAATTCCACGTGCGGGGTTTTACCGCGAGGCGCATGACAAACCAGGATCTAAGTCAACGGTCACAATAAACGACACTATATGATACGTAAAAAGAAATAAACAACCATCGAGTTTTCATAAATCCAATCGCTGCGGAAGCGTAACTTTTATTACAACCCAAAATGTAAAAGTACGTAAGTCTGAAAAGATATAACAATGCATATGAAACCTAGACGCCGTGTGACTCCGTGCGCCTATGATAAGCTGCTACCTCAACGACCTGAGACAAACATGCTAAAAACGTCAGCAAATAATGCCGGTGAGTTCACAGGTTTTAAAATAAATGTTAAAGTAATAAAAGCCATCATGTTATCACTGTATCAGAAGTAATAGCGTTAGCTAGACGCATGAGTTATACTACTACGACCGGAAACCATTACAGACAACGATATATGATTTTTGCCCGAAATGATTTAGCGTACGACCGAGACAATATGCACCCGCCCGGCTCCCAGCCGACGGGTGGGGTCTGTCAATCCCAATAGATCTATCCACATTTCCCCCGTTATGCTATCCAGCATATTCATGGTTTCCCCGGGACTTTACGTATCGTATAGTATGTAAATGAATCAACCACTAGCATAACATGATAATTTACGTAATAAGTATAAGCATGTGTCTCCCCCAAAATGTAAAGCGTAAGACGGGGCCGTGAAACTCACCTGATGCTGCTCTTCGCACTACGATAAGTAAACCTGCTCAATAGACGGCCCCTAATACCGGTGACCTATCATGACGAGCATATAAGGTGTTAGACTAACAACCCGTAGGTTGATTAGTCCCTAGTAGTCCAGACCATAACCGTGTACATATGAAATGATGTTTCAACGTTTAACCGACCGTACCAGGCAAGGCCCGACATCCCATTGGTGACCCGACATCTCATGTGTTAGACAATACAAGTCATCATGCCACATATGCAATTAAACACTTAATACGCGCAACAGTTCACCTAGTCTAGCATAATGTCCGTTTAACGCATAAACAGGTCCGAATACGTGTTACTAAGTCATTGGGTGAATCCCGGGGTTCCTATCATGTTCCTAGGCGTCAAATCATGTTCCGGGATGTTAAAATATACATACAGCAGCATTACACGCGATTAGGAATCAAACTAGCAATTAGGAAAAGTCAACATGTGATTAGGGTTGGTCAACAGGCGATTACAAGGCTAATCGCCTATACATACACACGAGTAGGCTTCCCTTCAGGCGATTACACCCCTAATCGCCTATAGCATCATGCGATTAGGGTGCTACTCGCCTGTTGTAGCTGTACAATGCAATTTCGCGTGTTTAACGCTCCAAATCAGATCCGAAACATGTAAAAACATCCAATAATCATCCTAACACATTAACAAACATATTTCAAGCAAAACCCCTAAGTTTTCATCATTCTAACAGTCCCGAATGCGAGTGTTTTCCCAAAATGGCAACTTAGCATGTAAACATCACATCAACATGCAAGAACTTGCCCTAAATGGCAAATATCCAGATTAAATCTCATAACCACGTTGTCCGATAGCATCCTACTGTTCTAGCATCATCCTATAACAAACCCTAACATCATACAATCAACAACATGCCTCATATCATCCTTAATCATCAAAAATCCTTCAAATGGGTCAAAACATCAAGTAACAACAATACACCACCAAAACCATTCAAACTCCTAGGATATCATCATACTAACTTATATCAGCAATAAACATCATAATAACATAAGAACAACCATGATTCAATCCTAAAAATCCTATCTTTAAACATATATAACACATATAACACATGTAAGGGTGTGGGTTTGTTTAAAAACGGTTTTAAATGGATTTTCAAAGATAAAAACATTTATAAGTCAGGTCTGGACGTTTAGGGAGTAAAACATAATCATTTAAAGGTTTGGGTTTGAAGAACACACCTTGTAATCAAGAGGTGATGATGGAATAAGCTTGAAAATGGTGGTTTTGATGCAAAAACGAGTTCCAGAGGGTGTTTGTGTGTTGGGTTATGTTATGGGACGGCTAGGGTTGCACAAATGATGTTTTGGAGGTCAAGGGTGGTATTTATAGGCGTTTTTAGTCGTCCAGCACGTTACACGCGAGTATGCAGACTTACACGCGATTAGGGATCCTAATCGCATGACTGTTCATGCGATTGGGGCCTAATCGCATGAACAGTTGTGTGATTAGCCCCTACTCGCCAATACACACCCTCCAATCGCCCCTATATAGGCGATTAGGCAAGCCTAATCGCCTGTAACCCCTGCGTTTGTGTGTTTTGCGCGTTAAACCCCGTTTTAACACATGTTAGCACATATTCACATACCGACAAGTCACATAATGATTGTAAACATATAATGCATGATAAATAACACGTTCCCGCCCGATCACCGATTCCCGGGACCCGGGACTTGCGTGGGTGCGTTAAACCCGGCGATTCCACGAATCACCGATTCTTGTACACATGGTTATGGACCGACACCCAATGGTTTCTCGAACCATTGTAACGACTCCCGATGATTCCCGAATCATCAGTACGACTTAATTGACCCCAGTTAAGTATGATATTAAGTAGTTATTTGAAATGTTTTCGTTGAGATAGACTCGTATGCATGTAAAGTACGAAACGCATGTATGTAAGGTATAAAAGTATTGACCTGAATATGCCGGGTGTCACATCATCCCCCAGTTGAAAGAATTTTCGTCCCGAAAATTAAATGAAGTCCGTAGATGAAGAGACGAAAGGAAGAAAGAAAAGAAAAGATTTTTCCCCGTTGTCACATCATCCCCCAGTTGAAAGGAATCTCGACCCGAGATTCATTTCTCTTTGGAGGCCACATAGTTCGATTCAAACGCACGCTTAGGAAATAGATGAGGGTACTTAGCCTTCATCTGATCTTCTCGTTCCCACGTGAACTCCGGTCCACGATTAGAATTCCAACGAACCTTAACGATACGGATTTTACTCCGACGAAGGCTACATAATCTAAGATTTCAACTGGTTCCTCCACAATACGTAAACGATCATCAACCCTGATTTCTTCGAGAGGAACTACGAGAGATTCGTTTGCCAAACACTTCTTAAGATTCGAGACATGGAAGACGTTATGTACGCCACTAAGCTCGGCTGGTAAGTCAAGTCTGTATGCCACCGGTCCAATACGTTCCAAGATGGGGAACGGTCCGACATAACGAGGGTTAAGTTTGCCGCGCTTCCCAAAGCGTATAACGCCCTTCCATGGAGATACCTTCAATAAAACCCTGTCGCCAACCTGGAACTCCAAAGGTTTGCGACGACGATCAGCGTAGCTCTTCTGACGATCACGAGCTGCCGCCATACGATTACGAATTTGTACGATCTTTTCGGAAGTTTCGTACACCAATTCTGGGCCGGTGAGTTGGCTTTCGCCCACTTCGGCCCAACAAAGAGGGGATCGGCACTTCCGTCCATACAGAGCCTCGAACGGTGCCGCCTTAATGCTGGAGTGGTAACTATTGTTGTAAGAGAACTCCACCAACGGTAGGTGAATCTCCCAACTCTTACCGAAATCGATGACGCATGCTCGAAGCATGTCTTCAAGCGTCTGAATCGTCCGCTCACTCTGACCGTCAGTTTGCGGATGATATGCGGTGCTCATGTCCAGTTGAGTACCCAACGCTTTATGTAATTGTTTCCAGAAACGGGAGGCGAAACGAGGGTCACGGTCGGAAATGATAGAGACGGGCACCCCGTGCCTGGAAACCACTTCCTTAAGATAGATACGAGACAACCGCTCCAGACTGTCGGTTTCCTTAATAGCGAGGAAATGTGCGGACTTTGTCAACCGGTCGACAATCACCCAGATCATGTCACAACCACTGGGCGACTTCGGAAGTTTGGTCACAAAATCCATGGTAATCCGCTCCCATTTCCATTCAGGAATTTCAGGTTGCTGTAGAAGACCAGACGGCTTCTGGTACTCCACCTTGACCTTAGCACAGGTCAGACACTTGCTGACATACGAAGCTATGTCAGCCTTCATATTGGGCCACCAATAGAGTATCTTTAAGTCCTGATACATCTTATCGGAACCCGGATGAATAGAATACCGGGATTTGTGAGCTTCGTCCAAGACAAGCTCCCGCAAACCCCCAAATAAAGGAACCCAAACGCGCTCGGCAAAGTAATGCAGGCCATCAGACCCAAGCTCGAGGTGTTTATCAGCACCGTTCATGGTTTCAGCTTTAAGGTTTTCCTCCTTCAAAGCTTCCAATTGAGCTGAACGAATTTGGTCAGGCAACGAAGAATGAATAGTGAGCTGTAAGGCTCGGACACGACGAGGTTTGACAGACTCCTTTCTGCTCAAGGCGTCTGCCACAACATTCGCCTTACCAGGATGGTACTTAATGGCGCAGTCATAGTCGTTCAGGAGTTCGACCCAACGTCGTTGCCGCATGTTCAATACTTTCTGGTCGAAGATATGCTGGAGACTCTTGTGATCGGTGTATACGTCGCACTTGGTACCGTACAAGTAATGTCTCCAGATTTTCAACGCAAAGATCACCGCACCCAACTCTAAATCATGAGTGGTGTAGTTCTTTTCATGGACTTTAAGTTGGCGAGAGGCGTAGGCAATAACCTTCCCGCGTTGCATTAACACACAACCGAGACCACGAATGGAAGCGTCACAGTACACAACAAAATCATCTGTGCCCTCAGGTAAGGATAAGATGGGCGCAGAGCAAAGTTTAAGTTTCAGCATCTGAAATGCTGATTCCTGCGGTTCACCCCAGTCAAACTTGCGGTCTTTCTGGGTAAGAGTGGTGAGGGGTTGAGCGATCTTCGAAAATCCCTCAATGAAACGACGATAGTAACCCGCAAGGCCTAGGAATTGCCGCACCTCAGATGGCGTCTTTGGTGCTTCCCATTCCTTAATGGCTTCAATCTTTGCCGGATCGACATGAATTCCCAGTTCATTAACCACATGCCCTAGGAATTGTACTTCACGTAACCAGAAATCACACTTTGAGAACTTAGCGTACAACTGCTCCCGTCTCAAAAGTTCCAAAACCAATCGTAAGTGCTCCTCATGATCCGTCTCGTTCTTAGAATAAACCAAAATGTCGTCGATAAACACGATAACGAATTTATCGAGATAGGGCTTGCAAACGCGGTTCATTAAGTCCATGAAAACGGCAGGTGCATTCGTAAGACCGAAGGGCATGACCAAAAACTCGAAGTGG
This sequence comes from Ambrosia trifida, assembly GCA_028751855.1. Classification (NCBI taxonomy): domain Eukaryota; kingdom Viridiplantae; phylum Streptophyta; class Magnoliopsida; order Asterales; family Asteraceae; genus Ambrosia; species Ambrosia trifida. Next base: position 62,416,496 of record CM054127.1, read on the forward strand.
CCATAACGTGTACGAAAAGCGGTCTTTGGAATGTCAGCTTCTTGTACCCGCAGTTGATGATACCCAGACCTCAGATCTATCTTGGAATAAAAACTGGAGCCTTGGAGCTGATCGAATAAATCATCAATTCGAGGAAGCGGGTAACGATTCTTGATGGTTACCTTGTTCAGTTCCCGATAGTCAATACACATACGAAGGCTCCCATCTTTCTTTTTGACAAATAGGATAGGAGCTCCCCACGGGGATGAACTAGGTCTAATGAACCCTTTTTCTAACAACTCCTGCAGTTGGTTAGATAATTCTTGCATCTCAGGAGGTGCAAGGCGGTAAGGAGCTCGGGCAATAGGCGCCGCGCCGGGCGCAAGATCAATGCTAAATTCAACCTGACGGTGAGGTGGAAGACCAGGCAAATCATCGGGAAACACGTCGGGAAAATCACGAACGACAGGAATGTCCTCGATCTTCTTCTCATCGTTGGATGAAACCGAAACAAGAGCTAAGATCGCGGAATACCCCTTACGTAAATACTTATACGCCTTCATGCATGAAATGATGCTCAAGGGAACTCCACTTTTCTCGCCATGAACCAAAAGAGTCTCTCCATCCGGGAGAGGGAGGCGAATGATTTTATCGAAGCAAACGATCTCTGCGCGATATAAGGACAACCAATCCATACCCACTACAACGTCGAAACTACCCAATGACACCGGCATGAGGTCGATAGGAAAAGATAACCCTGATAGTTCCAACTGGCATCCTTTAAGAATATGAGTCGCCTCAATATTCTTACCATCAGCCAATTCTATAATATACTTGACCTCTAAGGGAGTCGGTACAATGTCTAACAGTCGGCTAAACTCAACAGATATAAAACTCTTGTCGGCACCCGAATCAAATAAAACGGAGGCATAACGATCACAAAGAAGAAACGTACCAGTAACAGTATCCGGATCCTGACGGGCCTCGCCCGACCCGATGACGAAGGCGCGCGCGTTCCTGCCGCCACCCCCGTTGCCCCTGTCATTTCTCCCAGCATTCCCTTGCTTCAGTTTGGGGCAGTCCTTCTTAAAGTGCCCCGTCTCCGCACAATTAAAACATCCCTGGTTACCCCTAGGTGCAGCAGTGGTAGTAGTAGTAGGGGCAACCACCTGTTGCTGAGTCTGAAGATTCACCCTGCACGTCTGGGCCAGATGCCCGTTCTTCTTGCAACGGGTACAAAAACTACAATTTCCCACATGATGATACCCACAACGATCACACCTAGGCAGCCTACCAGTATAACCACCCTGCTTTTGCCCAGAAGACGAACCCGTAGTCTCAAACTTCTTATGCTGCTGCTGCTGCTGAGGCTGCGCTGTACCCTTACCCGTGTTATCCCATTTCCTCTTGTTGCTGTCAGAGGTCTTCACCACAGTACCCTTAGGAGGCAAAAGACCCTCCTGAACCTTCTGTTTAGTCAACCTGTGAGCCAATCGAATGGTATCCCGAAGTGTAGTAGCATCATTAGCGGTCACCAACCCGCGAATCTCAGGCACCAACCCACTGATGTAGAACTCAATAGCCTTATATTCAGGCGTCACAGAATCCGGGCACAAAAGTGCCAGCTCATGGTAGCGAGTGGTATACTCCTCTATCTCAGATCCCACCATCTGATGATTCCACAGCTCATGTTCCAAACTCTTGATCTCATCCCTGGGACAATACTCCATCTTCAAACGAAACACAAATTCGGTCCATGGCAACGCATGGGCCTCCAACAAACCAATAGTCTGAACAGTCGAATTCCACCCAGTCAAAGCACGTCCCTCAAACGTCCCCGAAGCATACTTCACACGAAACTCCTCAGGGCAGTTGCACATGGAGAAAGCAGACTCAACCTTCTCCAACCAACGGAGTAGTCCCACAGCCCCCTCAGTCCCACTGAAGTTATGGGGCTTGCAATCCTGGAACATCTTATAAGTACAGTGGACTGGAGGAGGTGGAGGTGGTGGAGGAGGAAAAGCATCCCCTAATACCAACAAAGACAACACGGTCAGGAAACGATCACCACACGATAAAAGATAAAGAATGAGGGTAGGAGTAATTAAATTACCACCATGGCCCTGATGGGCGGCCTGCTGCGCAGCAATAGCAGCTGCCACGTGCTCCTGGATCAGATGGTTCAGCTCCGCCTGGGTCATGCTGATGTTGCCACGACCCCCATTACGTCCACCGCCATTCCGGCCACCAACACGACCACCAACGCGACCACCACGACGTCCTGCCATCTTCTGTCAAGATCAAAGACAAGACATCAGATTCCAGAACAGATAACAAAGAATCACGAAGAAACCATAAGTAATAAGGTGAATCAAAGGATTGGATTCCATCATAGTTATTAGATCAAACACAGAGTCCACCAGGATTTCCATGCATCTCAACTTATTATTTCGTGTGCACCCGAAATGATAAGTTGCTCTACATGGTCCCCGAGGCGTGCTCCTAGCCCGACCTTCAAACCACCAGGCACCCATGTCCAAAAATATAAACAGCAAGTACAAGTGTGTGATAATGTGTGCAAGCAAGTGTGTCCGTTGGAGTATAGAAATAGGAGATGTCCGAATCTTGGACAAATCTCCGCAGGATGCCGAAGCCACTCCAACGTACGCCACCGCCTGTGCAAAGGTAGTAAGGATCCTCGTTTCCAACACGAAGTTGAAGTACAAGATAGGAGATAAGAGTAATAGACAGGTGATGTAAGCATAAATAATGATAATGAATGTAATACGAACACCCCGGCAAATTCCCGTATGACATGACTTATATGAATGTGACCGTCTAGTGTGTGCGACTCGGCTATAGACTTGACTCAACATGCAGTCCTAGTTCACTATAACCATTGGCTCTGATACCAATCTGTCACACCCTCAAATTCCACGTGCGGGGTTTTACCGCGAGGCGCATGACAAACCAGGATCTAAGTCAACGGTCACAATAAACGACACTATATGATACGTAAAAAGAAATAAACAACCATCGAGTTTTCATAAATCCAATCGCTGCGGAAGCGTAACTTTTATTACAACCCAAAATGTAAAAGTACGTAAGTCTGAAAAGATATAACAATGCATATGAAACCTAGACGCCGTGTGACTCCGTGCGCCTATGATAAGCTGCTACCTCAACGACCTGAGACAAACATGCTAAAAACGTCAGCAAATAATGCCGGTGAGTTCACAGGTTTTAAAATAAATGTTAAAGTAATAAAAGCCATCATGTTATCACTGTATCAGAAGTAATAGCGTTAGCTAGACGCATGAGTTATACTACTACGACCGGAAACCATTACAGACAACGATATATGATTTTTGCCCGAAATGATTTAGCGTACGACCGAGACAATATGCACCCGCCCGGCTCCCAGCCGACGGGTGGGGTCTGTCAATCCCAATAGATCTATCCACATTTCCCCCGTTATGCTATCCAGCATATTCATGGTTTCCCCGGGACTTTACGTATCGTATAGTATGTAAATGAATCAACCACTAGCATAACATGATAATTTACGTAATAAGTATAAGCATGTGTCTCCCCCAAAATGTAAAGCGTAAGACGTGGCCGTGAAACTCACCTGATGCTGCTCTTCGCACTACGATAAGTAAACCTGCTCAATAGACGGCCCCTAATACCGGTGACCTATCATGACGAGCATATAAGGTGTTAGACTAACAACCCGTAGGTTGATTAGTCCCTAGTAGTCCAGACCATAACCGTGTACATATGAAATGATGTTTCAACGTTTAACCGACCGTACCAGGCAAGGCCCGACATCCCATTGGTGACCCGACATCTCATGTGTTAGACAATACAAGTCATCATGCCACATATGCAATTAAACACTTAATACGCGCAACAGTTCACCTAGTCTAGCATAATGTCCGTTTAACGCATAAACAGGTCCGAATACGTGTTACTAAGTCATTGGGTGAATCCCGGGGTTCCTATCATGTTCCTAGGCGTCAAATCATGTTCCGGGATGTTAAAATATGCATACAGCAGCATTACACGCGATTAGGAATCAAACTAGCAATTAGGAAAAGTCAACATGTGATTAGGGTTGGTCAACAGGCGATTACAAGGCTAATCGCCTATACATACACACGAGTAGGCTACCCTTCAGGCGATTACACCCCTAATCGCCTATAGCATCATGCGATTAGGGTGCTACTCGCCTGTTGTAGCTGTACAATGCAATTTCGCGCGTTTAACGCTCCAAATCAGATCCGAAACATGTAAAAACATCCAATAATCATCCTAACACATTAACAAACATATTTCAAGCAAAACCCCTAAGTTTTCATCATTCTAACAGTCCCGAATGCGAGTGTTTTCCCAAAATGGCAACTTAGCATGTAAACATCACATCAACATGCAAGAACTTGCCCTAAATGGCAAATATCCAGATTAAATCTCATAACCACGTTGTCCGATAGCATCCTACTGTTCTAGCATCATCCTATAACAAACCCTAACATCATACAATCAACAACATGCCTCATATCATCCTTAATCATCAAAAATCCTTCAAATGGGTCAAAACATCAAGTAACAACAATACACCACCAAAACCATTCAAACTCCTAGGATATCATCATACTAACTTATATCAGCAATAAACATCATAATAACATAAGAACAACCATGATTCAATCCTAAAAATCCTATCTTTAAACATATATAACACATATAACACATGTAAGGGTGTGGGTTTGTTTAAAAACGGTTTTAAATGGATTTTCAAAGATAAAAACATTTATAAGTCAGGTCTGGACGTTTAGGGAGTAAAACATAATCATTTAAAGGTTTGGGTTTGAAGAACACACCTTGTAATCAAGAGGTGATGATGGAATAAGCTTGAAAATGGTGGTTTTGATGCAAAAACGAGTTCCAGAGGGTGTTTGTGTGTTGGGTTATGTTATGGGACGGCTAGGGTTGCACAAATGATGTTTTGGAGGTCAAGGGTGGTATTTATAGGCGTTTTTAGTCGTCCAGCACGTTACACGCGAGTATGCAGACTTACACGCGATTAGGGATCCTAATCGCATGACTGTTCATGCGATTGGGGCCTAATCGCATGAACAGTTGTGTGATTAGCCCCTACTCGCCAATACACACCCTCCAATCGCCCCTATATAGGCGATTAGGCAAGCCTAATCGCCTGTAACCCCTGCGTTTGTGTGTTTTGCGCGTTAAACCCCGTTTTAACACATGTTAGCACATATTCACATACCGACAAGTCACATAATGATTGTAAACATATAATGCATGATAAATAACACGTTTCCGCCCGATCACCGATTCCCGGGACCCGGGACTTGCGTGGGTGCGTTAAACCCGGCGATTCCACGAATCACCGATTCTTGTACACATGGTTATGGACCGACACCCAATGGTTTCTCGAACCATTGTAACGACTCCCGATGATTCCCGAATCATCAGTACGACTTAATTGACCCCAGTTAAGTATGATATTAAGTAGTTATTTGAAATGTTTTCGTTGAGATAGACTCGTATGCATGTAAAGTACGAAACGCATGTATGTAAGGTATAAAAGTATTGACCTGAATATGCCGGGTGTCACAGGTTATCTCCCGAAACCTTAATAGAATTTCACACTACCTTAACGTACCTGTAAATTCATGATTACGTTCCGGACCGCAATCATCAATTTACCTTACATTAGGGTTTTGTGTCCTTCTATTACTTCTAACACATATGTAAGTAATGCAGAAATAATCATGTGGTTGAACCTTTGTGTTTAATGAGTCTAACTGTTGAGTAGGAAAAAGACTCCCACCAGTTAGCGAGTAGGAACCTCTACCGATTGTTGAGCAGGTTCGATAGCCTCCACCAGTCGTGGAGCAGGTTGTAGGGCATCTCCCGACTGTTGAAAAGGCATGATGACCTCTACTAATCGTTGAGTAGGTTATTTGGTACTCAACTAACTGTTGAGCAAGTACTTTATCCTCTATTAAGTGTAGCAATTATTATACACATAAATTGCAAATTGATAATATGTTTATGCAAGCAAGTTTATAAGCATAACGAGTATAGCATATGAGTTGTAGTTGTATAGATTTAGATATTGTTATAGCAATTAGTTCTCATTCAGACAAGCATGCATCCAGGTGTTATGGTAATACTAGAATTTATTACTTGAATCAAAAGCGTCAATACATAGAATTAAAAGCAAACAACATTCAAATGGTGGGACTTGCTGTTAAGTAGCTGGAGGGTCTTGATCTCGGTTTAGTTTAGGGCATCGGTTACGGAAGTGATTTGGGCCTCCACATTCATAGCACTGACCATAGTTGTATCGATTAGGATTAGCAGCCTGAGCAGGGTTGGTGGGTTGGTTGGCATTAGGGTTTGGGGTATCGTGACATGTGTTGACTAGATGGCCATACTTACCACAATTGGTGCACAAGCGACACGCTGAAGCAGTGGGATGATGTCGTTTGCATGTGTTACACAATGGATAGTTTCCTATATAAGGTTTCTTGTTAGAAGCTTGTGTAGTGAGGTTGACATCAGGATCCCTGGCCTTACGCTTCTGGTTCTCAGTAGTTACCGCGACTACAATACTTGCTTTCTCGCCTTTCCGAACTAAGGTCCCGTTCTTTACATGATTGTCAGTTAAGATAGCTGCTAGACGTTTGGCCTCTTCGAGGGTAGCAGGGTTCCTTCCCCATACCGTGTCCTGAATCTGCATGGGTAAACCGCCGATATATTTCTCAATGGCTACAGGTAGCGGAGTGACCTTATGGGGCAATAACAAACTGAGCTCATGGAAGCGAGTATTATAAGAAAGGTTTTCCCCACTATCCTTAGCAAGGGTGTGGAACTCGTCCTCTAATTTCTTGACCTCGTTATGTGGGCAAAATTCAGCTTTCATTATCTCTTTGACTTGATCCCAGGTCATGGTAAGTGCAACTTCAGCTCCTCGGGTGCGCTTTTCCTCATTCCACCAAATGAGTGCTCGTTTGTGAAGAACACTCATAGCCTAATGGACCTTAAAGTTATCGGGACACTCACTGTTAATGAAGGTATTCTCAATACCCTCGAACCATTGTAGAAGACCAGTAGCTCCTTCATCTCCACTGAACTTAGGAGGATTACAGGTATTAAAGTGTTTAAGAGTGCAAGCTGGGAGACCATTCCCGTTTCCATTGTGGTTTCCATTGCCGTTTCCATTTCCACCGCCGTTTCCATTTCCGTTGTCATTCCCATTCATCTGGATGACTTGAGCCAGTAAGTTAGGAACAAGAGTTGCTATTTGTTGCGCCATTTGTTGGGAAATGATCGCAGCCAGTTGAGCATCAACGCCATTGTTGTTGTTGTTATTGTTGTTATTGTTGTTATTGTTGTTATTGTTGTTGTTGTGGTTATGGTTGTGGTTGTTGCTACCTTCCTCTTGATTTCCACCACTGTTATTGTGAGTGCTGCGACGTGGAGGCATGATCTGTAAGTGACACAATGAAATGAATGAGGTAATATAAGGAATGTAATCATTTATTCATTAATTAAAACGAATAAACGAAAACGTTGACTTATCAAAGATTCTAGATTCTAATAACATAGTGAAGACATGCTTTAGCCTATAAGTGAACACTCATCCCGAGAATTCCCCAGGTAGGCATCTGGGTCCCTCGTCTGATTGGGATATATGCGCAATGCCAGCCTAGACAGAAGACTCAGAATACAGGCGTTCACCCTTCCAGATTGCACGTGTTCGTTATTAAAATCTAGAACTTCGACGAGATCTCAAGGTGGTTCAGGCTAAACCTGAGGATTTTGTCCTATTAGTCTAAGAGTAGGTCCAGTGATAGAGAAGCAATCTTCTTGTAGTGATTAAGGTAGGGATAAGAAGTAGGAGGGAGATAGAGAATAGAAATAAGTAGAGAAGCAAGTAAGAGAAACAAGTACTGGTTAAATCCTATGGTTATAGACTAGATTATTTTTCTAATAACCTAATTCCCTATAACCATGGCTCTGATACCAATCTGTAACACCCCAACCGATGGCGAAAACATCGGGATGTCACGTATTGATGATTGTTCAGTAGCTCATGGTGAATAATAAATTTCATTAAATGATTTAAATAAATTACATACAACTGTTCTACAAGAATTCGTACTTCAAAATGAATAATACTATGTACACATCTTCAAGCATTAACTCAAATCTTCAAGCAAGTAGAACCTGAAACATGTTAAGTTTGAAAATATTTTGGGTCAACAAAAGTTGGTGAGAATACATAGGTTTTCGAATATAATTGATAATAATAGTTTGTACAACAATCACAGTTGTATAATGATAGAGTATGAGTCCGACATGTAACAATGCGTCTTTGTACAATCAAACCTTGTGTCGACTGAGGCCTAACTCGCAAGTTAGTTAAATGTTGTTACTGTTATCGATCATCCCTGAATTTATGCGGGGGGATGGGTTTGTCAGACCTATAGCGCTATAATCTAAACAGGCGGCTTGATCAATGTTAATGATTGTACTGTGTCTTTTTGTTACAGTCAAATGATAGAATGAGTAAATGATAGTGTAATTGAATCACAAGTAAGAATGAGTAAATGATAGTGTATAAAATGTTTAAACATGTTTCACCCCAAAAATGTAAAAGAGAAAACGGGGCTATGTAAACTCACCTATTGCGTAGAAATCTTGAAATATGTCGAACCACAAAATATGGATTAGAATGTCCCAAAGGATTAACCTAAATGAATAAATAATAGTTTGTAAGGGAACGAACTTAAGTCTAAGTTATCTAGGATTAGACGCTTAGGGTTTTGTTGTCACACCCTCAAAATCCACTTGCGGAGTTTTACCGCGAGGCGCATGACAAACCAGGATCCAAACCAACGATCACAATAAACAAGTCTAAATGAATATAAATGCAATTTCAAAACATAGTTTAAAATCCCGTTTACAGCGGAAGCTTATTCAAAAACATTATCCCAACAATGAAATAATAGTTCAACGTTCAAAAGACCATGCAACCCTATTAAGACGCCGTGCAGACGCGTGCGCCCTAGTCCAGTCGTGCTACCTTAGCGACCTGAGAAAACATGTAAAAGTTTACGTCAGCACAAAAATGCTGGTGAGTTTACAGGTTTTGTATCCAAGTACCAAGTCCACCTGTCCACACTATAACAATCGAAAACCAGTATACGCTAGCTAGGCGTACGTTTTGTTACTACCACGATTGGAAAACCATTACTAACGCGAATACCAAAAGTATGCCCGATGTAGTTCCTGTTGTTCCTGTTGTTCCTGTTTGAGACAATATGCACCCGCCGACCCTCCAAGTCGACGAGCGGGGTTGGTCACTCCCAATAGCGCTATTCACATTTCCCCGTTGTGCAAACCCGCACATTCATGGTTCCCCCCGGGACTTCCAAAGATCGTGTAGTACACAATAGAAACCCATAGTATGACAGTAGTTACCAAATAATCGTTTTAACACATGTTTTCTCCCCCGAAAAGTGTAAACCAGTTTAAAAGAGGGGCCGTAAACTCACCTTAAGTTGCGTTACTCCTTAACCCGAGTAAACCCAGCTGCTATGCTAGTCCCGTAAGCGGCGACCTAACATACGACAGTTACAAGTACTTAGACTAATAACTCGCAGGCTAATTAGTCCCTAGATGTCCAGACCATAACCAAGTTCGTTTGAAAACACCGTGACCGTTTAACCGACCCAAAGTACAAGACTCGACATCCCATTGGTGACCCGAGACTCCCCGTGTTATGTTTACGCTCCAAAACATACAATAACGCAAGTACACTTAACATACGTTAACGCACAACAAGTTATAGCACATAGTTTACGTATCACCGAAATACATCCAAATATATGTTACCAAGTTATTAGACATGTTACGGGGTTCCTAGCATGTTACTACATGTTAAATCGGGTCTCGGAATGCTAATTTACACTTACAGCAGCAGTACACGCGATTAGGAAAAGTCAACTAGCAATTAGGAAAGTCAACTAGCAATTAGAAATCCTACTTGCCTCTATTATAGGCGATTAGGAGCTACTCCCCTGAACTTACTAGCAATTAGGGCTATTCCCCTGAACTTATAGGCAATTAGGGCTATTCCCCTGAACTTATAGGCAATTAGGGCTATTCCCCTGAACTTATAGGCAATTATGGCTAATCACCTGATCTTACACAAGAGTAGACCTCTACTCGCCTATAATATGGGCGATTAGCACCCTACTCGCCTATAACATAGGCGATTAGGAATGCTACTCGCCTGTAACCTTGCTGTTCCGGTTTTGCGCGCGTTTAACGCTCCAAATCAGATCCAGAACGTGTGTAACCACCCAATATCATCCCAAACACTATCCTAAACATGTTTAACCCAAAATCCTTCGTTTAACCTCGTATAATCAGTCCTGCATGCAACCAAGTAATCCAAACACCAATTCACATAGCATGCAACATCATACAAACACGCGTAATCATAACCCTAATATCCAATTACTGAGATTCCTATTATCATAATATCAATATCAATACTGATCTATCATAATAACATATCAAATCATCATCATGAATCATAAAAACCCTAACTTTCTAATCATACACACTCATAATGCATGCATATTAGTTATAATCCGATTAACAATCCTTATTGACGATTTTCAGAAAGCTTTTTCGTTTAAGAACAGGTCTGGACCATTAGGGATTGATTAAAAACATTTATAAAGAGTTATGGATGAAAATCAAACCTTAGGATTATGAAAATATGATGATTCAAGCTTGAAACCTTGAGTTTTGATCAAAAATCGCCTTCCAGAGGTTGTTTATGTGTTGGGGCGGGTTATGGGACGACTAGGGTTGGTATAATGAAGTTTAGAAGGTTAAGTATGGTATTTATAGTCGTTTTTAGTCGTCCAGCACGTAACTAGCGAGTATGCAGCAGTTTCAGGCGATTAGGGCTTGTAATCGCCTGAATGTTCATGTGATTGGGCCTACTCGCCCTTAACTACACACGAGTAGGACCCTAATCGCCCCTAGGGTTCCCTACTCGCCTCCCCTATAGGTGATTAGGCCTCCTACTCGCCTATAGGGGTTGGTTTGGTGCGTTTTGCGCGTTAAACCCCGTTTTAACATATGTTAATACATATTCACGTACCGACAAGTCACATAATGATTGTAAACACATAACACAAGTAAATACACATATTTACACTCGTTCACCAATTCCCGGGACTCGAGACTCGTACGTTCCGTATGCCCTGACGATCCTACAAATCGTCACCGTTTGTACACTTGGTTAAGGACTGACATCTAACGAACCTCTAGACCAACATCCAATGATCTTCTAGACTAACCAATAGTTCCCGAACCATAACCCGACTTAACTAACCCAGTTAAGTACAATATACGCGTGACTCGCTAAGGTAGACTTTCATCTAGACAACGTTGTTAACCAGAATTTGCCGGGTGTCACATCATCCCCACGTTAAAAGAATTTTCGTCCCGAAAATTGCACAAGTACCAAAAGAACAAAAGAAATAACGAAGGAACCAAACAAAAGATAAAAACCAAAAGAGAGATTTACCCGAGTTGTCACATCATCCCCACGTTAAAAGGTATCTCGACCCGAGATTCATTCAGCTGCCGAAGAGACATGTCTCGACTCGAACGCTTCCTTAGGAAAGAGATGAGGATACTTAGACTTCATCTGATCCTCCCGTTCCCACGTATATTCCGGTCCCCGGTTCGAGTTCCACCGAACCTTAACGATACGAATCTTGCTGTGACGTAGGCTACGAATCTTGTAATCAAGGATCTCCACAGGTTCTTCCACAATCCGAAGACGATCATCAACCTTGATCTCTTCTAGTGGAACGATGAGAGACTCGTCAGCCAGACACTTCTTCAAGTTTGACACGTGAAAGACGTTATGTACGTTACCGAGCTCCGTCGGTAGATCAAGTCGATATGCCACCGGCCCAATCCGTTCCAGGATCGTAAATGGGCCGACATATCGCGGATTGAGTTTGCCACGCTTCCCAAAGCGTATGACGTCCTTCCACGGTGAGACTTTTAGAAGTACCTTGTCATTGACTTGGAATTCCAGTGGTTTGCGACGCTGATCAGCATAACTCTTTTGCCGGTCCCGTGCCGCCGCCAACCGATTACGAATCTGTACGATCTTTTCCGAAGTTTCGTACACTAGTTCAGGCCCAGTGAGTTGACTCTCACCCACCTCAGCCCAACAAAGAGGAGAACGGCATTTCCGTCCGTATAGTGCTTCGAACGGAGCAGCCTTGATGCTCGTGTGATAACTGTTATTGTACGAGAATTCTACTAACGGTAGATGAGCTTCCCAACCCTTGCCAAAATCGATCACACACGCCCGCAGCATGTCTTCTAAAGTTTGAATCGTACGCTCACTCTGACCGTCAGTCTGTGGATGGTAAGCCGTACTCATGTCTAGTTGGGTACCCAAAGCCTTGTGCAAAGACTTCCAAAAGTGAGAAGTAAAATGGGAGTCACGATCTGAGATAATAGAAACTGGTACCCCGTGCTTAGAAACAACTTCCTTCAAGTAAAGACGAGCCAAACGATCCATGGTGTCGGTCTCCTTAATAGCAAGAAAATGAGCTGATTTCGTCAACCGATCGACAATCACCCATATCTTGTCATTCCCGCTTGGTGATTTAGGAAGTTGAGTGACAAAATCCATAGTAATCCGTTCCCATTTCCATTCCGGAATTTCAGGTTGTTGCAGGAGACCCGACGGTTTCTGGTATTCCACCTTGACCTTAGCACAGGTCAAGCATTTGCTCACGTATGAGGCTATGTCCGACCTCATGTTTGGCCACCAGTAAAGCACCTTCAGATCTTGGTACATCTTATCCGAACCAGGATGAATAGAATACCGGGACTTATGAGCCTCATCAAGGACTAGCTCCCGTAGTCCCCCGAACAAAGGAACCCATATACGTTCTGCGAAATAGTGCAGGCCATCAGGCCTTCGCTCTAGGTGCTTGTCGGCACCGTGCATAGTTTCAGCTTTAAGGTTTTCCTCCTTCAAAGCTTCTAACTGGGCAGAACGGAGTTGATCAGGTAACGATGAATGAATAGTGAGCTGCAATGCCCGAACGCGACGAGGTTTAGTTGATTCCTTCCTGCTCAAGGCGTCTGCTACAACATTCGCCTTGCCAGGATGGTACTTGATAGCACAATCATAGTCGTTCAAAAGTTCAATCCAGCGACGCTGCCGTATGTTCAAGTGTTGTTGGTCGAAAATGTGTTGGAGACTCTTGTGATCGGTGTAGATGGTGCATTTGGTACCGTACAAGTAATGTCTCCAAATTTTCAACGCGAATACCACGGCACCCAACTCCAAGTCATGAGTTGTGTAGTTCTTCTCGTGTACCTTGAGTTGACGAGAAGCATACGCGATCACTTTCTCACGTTGCATCAACACGCAACCGAGACCATGAATAGAAGCATCACAGTAGACAACGAAATCATCAGGACCCTCAGGTAAGGACAAAATAGGAGCAGAACACAGTTTAGACTTCAGTTCTTCAAACGCTGACTCTTGTGGTTCACCCCAGTCGAATTTCCTGTCCTTCTGAGTGAGAGTGGTGAGGGGTTGAGCAATCTTCGAGAACCCCTGAATGAAACGACGATAGTAGCCCGCAAGGCCTAGGAATTGCCGCACCTCAGTTGGCGTCTTTGGTGCTCCCCAGTCCTTAATCGCTTCGATCTTAGCTGGATCGACATGAATTCCTAGTTCATTAACCACATGTCCTAGGAATTGAACTTCGCGTAACCAAAAGTCACACTTTGAGAATTTGGCGTAAAGTTGTTCCCGTCGCAAGAGTTCCAAAACCAAACGCAAGTGTTCCTCATGTTCGGTCTTGTCCTTAGAGTAGATCAGAATGTCATCAATGAATACAATGACGAATTTGTCCAAATATGGTTTACAGACGCGGTTCATCAAGTCCATGAAAACCGCCGGTGCGTTCGTGAGACCGAAAGGTATGACCAAGAATTCGAAATGGCCATAACGTGTTCGAAAAGCAGTCTTCGCAACGTCAGCCTCCCTGACGCGCAGCTGGTGATAACCGGACCTCAAATCGATCTTGGAATAATAACTAGAACCCTGAAGCTGGTCGAATAGATCATCAATACGTGGAAGAGGATAACGGTTCTTGACGGTTAACTTGTTCAGTTCTCTATAGTCCACACACAATCGGAAACTTCCATCCTTCTTCTTAACAAATAAAATCGGGGCTCCCCAAGGGGAAGAACTTGGCCGGATGAAACCCTTGTCCAAGAGTTCCTGTAACTGACTAGACAATTCCTGCATCTCGGGAGGTGCAAGACGATAGGGGGCCCGAGCAATAGGAGCAGCCCCTGGTACAAGATCAATACCGAACTCGACATGACGATGAGGAGGAAGACCAGATAAATCTTCGGGAAAAACATCAGGAAACTCGCGTACCACCGGAATGTCGTCAATCTTCTTCTCATCAACAGAGGAAACAGATAAGAGTGCCAAAACAGCTGGATAACCCTTTCGAAGACACTTAAGGGCTTTCATGCTAGAGATGATGTTTAGCGGAACACCACCCTTGATACCGTACACGGAAAGGAATTCTCCATCAGGGAGAGGAATCCGAATAACCTTATCGTAACAGACGATCTCCGCGCGATACAAAGATAACCAATCCATTCCTACCACAACGTCAAAACTACCCAAAGGTACCGGCATAAGGTCGATGGGGAACGATAAACCCGACAACTCTAATTGACACTCCCGAAGAACACTAGTAGCTTCAATCGTTTTACCGTCAGCCAACTCAATAATATACTTGGTCTCTAATGGTACGGGTACTACATCTAGCAGTCGACCAACATCCATGGATACAAAACTCTTGTCGGCACCAGAATCAAATAACACACTAACAGAACGATTATTGAGAAGAAACGTACCGGTGACTGTGTCAGGGTCCTGTCTAGCCTCAGCAGCTCCAATGACGAAGGCACGTGCATTTCTGCCGCCGCCCCCGTTGTTCCCATTCCCGTTGTTCCCACCCTGCTTCAGTTTTGGGCAATCCTTCTTGTAATGCCCAGTGTCACCACAGTTGTAGCATCCTTGTTTCCCTGTAGTCCCCTGAGTAGTCGGAGCTGAGCTGTTAGTCGGGGCCTGAGTCGATGGAAGTGTAGCCCGACAATCCTTAGCATAGTGGCCTGTTCGCTGGCAGCGGTGACAACGGTTACTGTCGCAGTTCCCTTGGTGATGGCGTCCACACTTGTTGCATTTGGGCAGTTTTCCCGCATAACCACCCTGCTTGTTACCCGAAGAAGATGAACCCCCATTATCAAACCTTTTACCCTGCTGTGCAGACCCAGATCCTTTCCCGTCATTTTCCCACTTGCGCTTGTTGCTCTCTGGGGCCTTAACAGTTGAACCCTTCGCAGGCAAAATCCCCTCATTCACTTTTAAGTTGGTCATCCTATGGGCCGATCGAACTACCTCCGCATAAGTAGGATGATTTCCAGCAGCCACTAACCCTGCAATTTCCGGTACTAACCCTGATACATAGTGCTCAATCCTACGATATTCTGGCACGTGCAGATCGGGACACAGCACGGCCAACTCATTCCGTCTCACAGTATACTTCTCGATTTCCGACCCAGTCATCTTGAGGTTCCACACCTCATGCTCCAGCTTCTGTACCTCTTCCCTCGGGCAATATTCACGCTTCAGCAACTGCACAAAATTCTCCCATGGCATAGCATATGCCTCTCCAATACCCATGTTCTGGGTGATGCCATTCCACCAAGTCAATGCCACGTCCTGAAATAACGCAGCCGAATACTTTACCCGATCTTCTGGGAGACAGTTACACATCAGAAATACTGACTCCACTTTCTCCAACCACCTAAGCAAGCTCACCGCACCCTCAGTGCCAGAGAATTCCTGGGGCTTACAGTCCCGGAACATCTTGTAGGTGCACATGGGTGGGGGTGGGTCAACAGGACCACCTGAAATGAAACGTATGAGAAACCACGAAGAATGTAACCAAGGTTCACCAATGAGGCAAAGAAAATGGATAAAACAACTTACCACCACCGTTGTGCCCTAACTGAAAGGCAGCTTGGAGCAAGTTGTTCAGATCAGCCTGTGACAGGTTAATACCTCCACCACGACCACCAGCACCACCGCGACCACCACCACGTCCACCATTGCGACCACCTCCACGTCCTCCACGCACTCCAGACATGATTCTGGCAGAAAGAACGAGAAAATTTAGTTTCGCAGTTAAAGATAACCACTAATGTTCACAAGATCAAAGCCAGATCCAATCCAGGACTATCCCTCCAAATCCAGAGTTCACCAGGACTTCCATGCATTTCGTTTTATGATTTTGTGTGCACCCAAAATGATAAAACGCTCTACATGGTCCTCCCAGTGTTCTCCTAGTTCAAAGTTCAAATCACCGAACATAGACTCTTAGCTATACACCGTAATACTACGGTAGTTCATGACAAGTGTTTCTATTGGAGTGCGAAAGGGAGATGTCCGAGCCTTGGACAAATCTCAAGAGCACACGAGTTACCCCAATAGACCACACTGCCTAGAAAACAAGTAACCCAACCTAAGATAGAACGGATGATGTAACGTAGAAAGACCAACGATTTAGAGACACCCCGACAAGACCATACGTAAACCACTATAACGTTTAGTACCATGTGATCGTCTAGTGTGTGCGACTCGGCTATAGACTAGACTCTACATGCAGTCCTAGTTCACTATAACCATTGGCTCTGATACCAATCTGTCACACCCTCAAAATCCACTTGCGGAGTTTTACCGCGAGGCGCATGACAAACCAGGATCCAAACCAACGATCACAATAAACAAGTCTAAATGAATATAAATGCAATTTCAAAACATAGTTTAAAATCCCGTTTACAGCGGAAGCTTATTCAAAAACATTATCCCAACAATGAAATAATAGTTCAACGTTCAAAAGACCATGCAACCCTATTAAGACGCCGTGCAGACGCGTGCGCCCTAGTCCAGTCGTGCTACCTTAGCGACCTGAGAAAACATGTAAAAGTTTACGTCAGCACAAAAATGCTGGTGAGTTTACAGGTTTTGTATCCAAGTACCAAGTCCACCTGTCCACACTATAACAATCGAAAACCAGTATACGCTAGCTAGGCGTACGTTTTGTTACTACCACGATTGGAAAACCATTACTAACGCGAATACCAAAAGTATGCCCGATGTAGTTCCTGTTGTTCCTGTTGTTCCTGTTTGAGACAATATGCACCCGCCGACCCTCCAAGTCGACGAGCGGGGTTGGTCACTCCCAATAGCGCTATTCACATTTCCCCGTTGTGCAAACCCGCACATTCATGGATCCCCCCGGGACTTCCAAAGATCGTGTAGTACACAATAGAAACCCATAGTATGACAGTAGTTACCAAATAATCGTTTTAACACATGTTTTCTCCCCCGAAAAGTGTAAACCAGTTTAAAAGAGGGGCCGTAAACTCACCTTAAGTTGCGTTACTCCTTAACCCGAGTAAACCCAGCTGCTATGCTAGTCCCGTAAGCGGCGACCTAACATACGACAGTTACAAGTACTTAGACTAATAACCCGCAGGCTAATTAGTCCCTAGATGTCCAGACCATAACCAAGTTTGTTTGAAAACACCGTGACCGTTTAACCGACCCAAAGTACAAGACTCGACATCCCATTGGTGACCCGAGACTCCCCGTGTTATGTTTACGCTCCAAAACATACAATAACGCAAGTACACTTAACATACGTTAACGCACAACAAGTTATAGCACATAGTTTACGTATCACCGAAATACATCCAAATATATGTTACCAAGTTATTAGACATGTTACGGGGTTCCTAGCATGTTACTACATGTTAAATCGGGTCTCGGAATGCTAATTTACACTTACAGCAGCAGTACACGCGATTAGGAAAAGTCAACTAGCAATTAGGAAAGTCAACTAGCAATTAGAAATCCTACTCGCCTCTATTATAGGCGATTAGGAGCTACTCCCCTGAACTTACTAGCAATTAGGGCTATTCCCCTGAACTTATAGGCAATTAGGGCTATTCCCCTGAACTTATAGGCAATTAGGGCTATTCCCCTGAACTTATAGGCAATTATGGCTAATCACCTGATCTTACACAAGAGTAGACCTCTACTCGCCTATAATATGGGCGATTAGCACCCTACTCGCCTATAACATAGGCGATTAGGAATGCTACTCGCCTGTAACCTTGCTGTTCCGGTTTTGCGCGCGTTTAACGCTCCAAATCAGATCCAGAACGTGTGTAACCACCCAATATCATCCCAAACACTATCCTAAACATGTTTAACCCAAAATCCTTCGTTTAACCTCGTATAATCAGTCCTGCATGCAACCAAGTAATCCAAACACCAATTCACATAGCATGCAACATCATACAAACACGCGTAATCATAACCCTAATATCCAATTACTGAGATTCCTATTATCATAATATCAATATCAATACTGATCTATCATAATAACATATCAAATCATCATCATGAATCATAAAAACCCTAACTTTCTAATCATACACACTCATAATGCATGCATATTAGTTATAATCCGATTAACAATCCTTATTGACGATTTTCAGAAAGCTTTTTCGTTTAAGAACAGGTCTGGACCATTAGGGATTGATTAAAAACGTTTATAAAGAGTTATGGATGAAAATCAAACCTTAGGATTATGAAAATATGATGATTCAAGCTTGAAACCTTGAGTTTTGATCAAAAATCGCCTTCCAGAGGTTGTTTATGTGTTGGGGCGGGTTATGGGACGACTAGGGTTGGTATAATGAAGTTTAGAAGGTTAAGTATGGTATTTATAGTCGTTTTTAGTCGTCCAGCACGTAACTAGCGAGTATGCAGCAGTTTCAGGCGATTAGGGCTTGTAATCGCCTGAATGTTCATGTGATTGGGCCTACTCGCCCTTAACTACACACGAGTAGGACCCTAATCGCCCCTAGGGTTCCCTACTCGCCTCCCCTATAGGTGATTAGGCCTCCTACTCGCCTATAGGGGTTGGTTTGGTGCGTTTTGCGCGTTAAACCCCGTTTTAACATATGTTAATACATATTCACGTACCGACAAGTCACATAATGATTGTAAACACATAACACAAGTAAATACACATATTTACACTCGTTCACCAATTCCCGGGACTCGAGACTCGTACGTTCCGTATGCCCTGACGATCCTACAAATCGTCACCGTTTGTACACTTGGTTAAGGACTGACATCTAACGAACCTCTAGACCAACATCCAATGATCTTCTAGACTAACCAATAGTTCCCGAACCATAACCCGACTTAACTAACCCAGTTAAGTACAATATACGCGTGACTCGCTAAGGTAGACTTTCATCTAGACAACGTTGTTAACCAGAATTTGCCGGGTGTCACATCATCCCCACGTTAAAAGAATTTTCGTCCCGAAAATTGCACAAGTACCAAAAGAACAAAAGAAATAACGAAGGAACCAAACAAAAGATAAAAACCAAAAGAGAGATTTACCTGAGTTGTCACATCTGTAGACTAAATTAGGGGGTTTTAGAGTTTTTGAGTTAAACCATAATTGGTTTTTAAATCATTTTAATTATTTAAAGAAAATTTTTATAACTCAATTATCTCTCAATAATTACGTCCATTTATGAAAACACGTAAAATAATTGAAAGTGTAAATATGAAATATTTTAAATAATAGACTTTTACGTGATTTAATATGAAATAAAAGTAGAATTTAATAGAATAAGTCAATAATTCAAAAATAAATTTAGAAATGATAAGTTGTTTAGATCCCGAGAAGAATATAATTCTCAGAATTTTAAACTTAAAATTTTTATAATTTGTATATTTTAAATTGGTTTATTTTTATTAAAAGGAAAAGAATTAGGAAATAAATACAAATAAAGTGCAAAAATATTATTTTCATTTTTGTACAGTAGTTTATATGTATTATAAGTGGGAAATAACTTAATAAATTATTTTCCATATTATTTTCATTTAAGGGTATGTTTGGCAAAAATAGCTGGAAGCTGCAAGCTGGTAGCTGGAAGCTTTTTAAATATATTTTGGTGTTTGGCAGAGTAACTGGAGCTTTTAATAAAATGTATAAAATGACCAAAATGGTCATAATTAAAAGATTGTAAAGAAGAAAATAGAATGGGTATTTGTGTCATTTATTAACTAAAAGCTTGTAGCTAGTAGAGCTTTTTCTTAAAAGCTACTACTAGTAGCTATTCACTATAGAGCTTTTTCTCTAACCTAAAAGCTTCCAGCCCTCTTCAACCAAACATGGCTTTTTATTAAGTAGGAGCTTTTTCTTAAAAGCTTGAAGCTTGAAGCTCCTAAAAGCTCTTAAAAGCTCCTTGCCAAACATACCCTAAAAGTGAATTTAATTGAATTAAATCAATTAAATATAATTAATTTGTAAAACTGGTTAAAATAATATTTTTACAACAAATTAAACTACCACAATATTTTATATGATTATACATATCTCTACAAAAATTTGGATGTTAAAATGATTAAAATTGATTTTTTTATGAATTAATTATGATTTAACACAAATAAATACATTAAAAATAATAAATAGATATTTTTCAGAAGAATAAAATTATTAACATAAACTTTAGGGTCTTATAAGACTGATATAATTTTTATAAAATTTTTTGACTAAGTTTACTATATTTAATAATTTATTGTGTTTATATGTATATTATATATATAAAAAAACAAGCTAGAAAAAAAGAATCACAAAACCGGCCCTAAGAGGGCTCGATCCCGAGTCTTTCTTGTATGTGTTTCTCGCCCAGACCAACTGGTCTGGGTTCACGTTTGTTAATCCAATTAATCAGAATAATTTTATACAAATCCTGCAACATCAAAAGATCCCCAAATAAAATCCTTATAAACCCTAATTTCTAAACCATCCAATTGACCACGAAAACGAAACAGATCACGGGCCAAACTATAGGGCTTTTATTCTACATTATAAATAGACCAACAAGACCCTTCTAATTAGAACAAACCTGATTAGTATGCGATGCACAGACACGAACCCAAAACGAGCCAAATCCTCTCAGTTTTAAATCAAAGTGGATATGAAAACGAAATTTTGTGTAGGAGTTGTTTTAGTCGCACGTAGGTATGTGTGTATGCAGATTTAATTGAGTTAAAACTTCCTATATACACGGATTGGACGACTTGGTAAGTTTGGCCCATGCCTTATATAAAACGCAAAATTGACATATGTTTTGGTAAGTTTTGAATCGTATTATTGCGTGGAGGATAAGCTGGAGTGTCGGTACAATCATACCATAGATGAATTGCCATAAAAACGTGGATTGATTGTTGATTATGGAGTGATTGGCTCGTAGTTGACTTTCCCATAAGTCAACTGCACTATTAATCATGTTATAAATATTTATTCATCTGAGTTAAATACCAAGACAACCAGTAGACCAGCTGGTTATGTTGTGTGTGTGATAACTGGTTGAGTGCGGGTTCGAGTCCCGTATTCAACGAAAAAAATTTCTTTTATTCTTTTCTTTCTAAACTTCGCAGCAGAGAGGGAGAGGAGGAAAGGGGGTTTGGGCCAGGTCTGGATGTGGGCTGGTTTCATTGGGCTCATGTGTTAGGTTTAGTTGTGGGCTCCTAAAATGAATATAGGGATAAGGCTTGTATTATTATTTGGTTAGGATTTTGGGAGAACTTAATAGTGGCTTTGGGTTGGTCATTAAAACCTTGTAACTGTCAAAATTGTAGCTTTTAGTATTGATACTAAATTTTGAGCAATCTCAAGAATATCGTAAGGTATCATAAAGCTTCAACACTAAGATCAGTTATTAATGGTTAATCGACCCTTAATTTTGCCACCAACTCTCATCTTAAGTATTTGTTGAATTATGGTAAGGAAACATATAAAACTAGACTCAACCATCATGTGCTAATTGGAATTCATTAGCATTTGTGGAGTTAAATATCCTTAATTAGGCAATACATATCTTATCCAGCTGTTCTCCTTACTTGTGGGTAATCTCATTTCTTATGCCTATTCTTAATGGCACAGTTTTGTTTAGTAAGATTTTCCCTTTGGAGAAACTTATAGCTAAAAGTAGTACTTGTATTTTGTTTCCAGACCTTATAATTATCCTCTCTATGGTAATTATTCTTCCTCTTTTAGGTTTAATGGTAGTAAGGTGAACAACATCAACTTTTCTAGTTTAACGCGTTCCTTTTCCTGTACGTAATTCGCTATCAACACACTCATTTTACTTTGATATTTCTGAGTGTTATAGTTGATTCATAATGCATCTAATCGTACTAATGGAAAAGTTATTATGCACTAGAAATTTATTGATTTCCATGTGTAACCCCTTAGCTTTATGGGTCATGTTATTCAATATTAAGATGTATTCACATATCCCATTTAACCATAAAGTTAGATTTATTTATTTCATGCTTCTTAGGAATTCGTTATATTCTTTCATTCCATAGATAATACATTATTCTTAGGAATTTCAGAATCTTTAATAGCTCACCTGATAGGAATCAGTAAAAGGAGTTCCTAATTTACCATAAGAGACATTTTATTCCACTTCTTATGCTCATATGTTATTTTGTAATACTTTATTAGATAGAGCGTAGGAATGTCATGTCTTAAGAGGTAATTTAAGACTTAATAAGAACAAAGTTTAAGATAACTCTTCTTAGTTCTGATAATTAGAGTAGATTACTTAGTTGAGATAGTAATTTACAGAAGAATGTGAGACTAGTTTCAAGTTATGGGGATTGATGTAAGGCAGACTTAGATTATGATCATGATTATATTAATGAAGGATCATTAATTGTGAGGATCAATTTTGTAATGAAGACGTGATAATATCATAACACCAACATAAGTTACTTAAATAACATGCTCTAACTTTGGCTATACGCTATTTATTTAAGTATTAAGTTGCTAACAGTGAATGTAACACATCACCTTTGGGCAGAAGTGAGACACTCAAAGTTCTAATGCAACACACTTGGTTCACCAACATAATTTGTTTCACATCACCTTTGGGCAGAAGCTGAAACCTTATGGAAATTATGTGAACCGAGCTACAATGCTTAACGAGATCTTATATAACGAACTAATGTGACACATCACCTTTGGGCAGAAGTGACACCTCAAAATGTTATTGCAAGTTAAGCAAGGTTTTATAATGTTTTGAATAAACTTGATACATTAGGTTTTATCAAAATTGTAATTTTTTTAAGAGATCACGAAAAATAATGGGTTCTTAGTAATCTTATGAGTTCCCGAAAATGAAGAGTTCTCGAATTAGTGGGTTCTCAAAGAATTGAGTTCTCAAAAAAATTTATATGAGTTCTCGAATAGCATAAGGGGTTCTCGGAAAACTAATGAGTTCCCGGAAAACTTATGAGATCTCGAATAACATAAGGGGTTCTCGAAATTACGAGTTCTCGAAAACTTAATGAGTTCTCGAAAGTGATGAGTTCCCGGAAGGCTTATGAGATCTCGAATAATCATGAGTACTCGAAGACTTAATGAGTTCTCAGATATCATAATGAGTTCTCGAATGTCATGATGAGTTCTCGAATATCAGAATTAGTTCCCGATTACTGATGAGTTATCGGAGAAACAAATTAGTTTCCGGAAAATACAAGGGTTCTCGAATTTAATGCTGGTTCTTGGATTTTGTATTGGTTCTGGATTTTATTCTTAGGTTCTTGATTATGGTTTAGGTTCTCGAATTTTGATTTCGAAAACAGAAACCGAGAACTGGTTGTCCATGAACCTTAAATCCGCAAACCTGTTTGAGAACTCCTTTTCAAAAATATTAATCCGATAACAAATAATACAAGAACATTAAATCCGATAAATGTTGTAAGTTAGGGATTTGATCATGTTTCCACATTTTCGTGATTTTAAGTATATCCAAAATTTATTTTGAAATTTGATTTAGTCAAAACTTGAAGATAAAGTAATTCCAAAATTAAGGGAAACATAATCAAAGTCAAATTCTCACCAAAATATGGTGATTTTCATCAAATATTAGGATGAATTTTATGAACAGTCCTATGAACATACAAGAACCGTTCATACTGATTACTAGATTTATTATCAAAGTTTCGATTAATAAATAAAAATACTTTATTGAGTCAAAGTATTTTAATAAAACAAATCATCCGTGAATTTCGAAATACTAATTATCATACTCATTCGTGAATGTCGTGTATTCTTATTTATTAATCGAAACTTTGATAATAAATCTAGTAATCAGTATGAACGGTTCTTGTATGTTCATAGGACTGTTCATAAAATTCATTCTAACATTAAATACTTTTATTTTATTAATGTTTAGGATAATGCAATCACCAATAGCAAAGTTAGGATAAGTGTTTGATAGAGGTGCATGGAGTAATGCGATGTATGTCGTTAGTAATTAAGACTTACGATAAAAGTTATCATGGAATTGGCTTCTTTTTTTCTTAAGATGTCAGACTCGACTGAAAAAGATTTATTTAATGTGATCGAGCTCCATGTCTAGCGTCGGCATAAAAAATTTAGACTTAAAGCAGATAAGAAAATCGAGGCAAATTTTGGATCCTATGAATGAATATCATCTTTGCGTATGCACAACTATATAGATCATAAACCTTAATGAAAAACGATCTTAAACTAAAATCATCTACATATATTTTTTTTAGTATCCAGCCCTGAATAAGTGATAGTCTAAAGCCCTTAATTTATTTCAGTTCCTATGCTGAATCCTGACCTTATATGTCTTATTTATAGTTAATTAATAATTTATAGTAATGTACGACTTTCTAATCTAGCAAAGATAATAAATTGAAATAAATTGCGTGTGGAAGAAGAAATTTTATGTGTCCTAAACAAGTTACTTCCATTTGGAATGATATGGATTTTATGTGTATTATTCTATTTTTGTTACAATATAGGGTTGCACTTTTCTTTAATAATAATAATTGACTTTTATAGCTTTCAGTGACGAATAAGTCCCTTTAGAATCAGCTCCAAAGTAGTGTGAAACCATGATTTTATATTCAAATAAGAATAAGAATTTACTAACAAAGATGTACATAATATTTTATTTACAGCATAAAAAGACTCACATTGAGAACCTTCCATGAAATTTATGAATTCATCAAACGGTTATGGTTCTAGAATGACGAAATATTAATACTTAATTATATAGAAAAAAAATTTAAAAGGTGATTAATCTATGTTGTGGTAGGGATCATCACAACCTCTCACAAAGAGATCCCATAATCACTCTATAATGGCCAGACTATGTTGTCTTAACCGGGCTCACACTGACGCAAGAGTAGCTGGCCCACAAGCGAGTCGAGGCATAAGGGGCACTAAGGCTTCCACCCGGAAAATTTCCTGCCACCTGCCACTTGACAGATGTTGCATCCTCCACAAGAGGCAAGCTTCTCTGGAGTAAATGCACGGTAATAGAAAACCGAGAGCCATCAAAATCGAACCTGACCCCTCCGAAAAAAGTAGGCTCAACCATCACTTAGTAAAATATCCAAACCATAAATATAGAAAATTTAACTATGTTGAAACCTTAACATTCCTAAAACACTAAATTCCTTCTTATAAGGAGCTTCTTACAGACGTTATTGATGCAACACGGTTTATGATGGAAGGTCTTAACCGATCACTCGTTTTTATTTCACAAGGTTTCACTACAAGAAAATAACCATATAGGGAGGACACATATAGGGACGACAATAGTTGTCTCTATAGGTTCACCCATGACATGTTGTCCCTAAATATAAGCATATAAAGACGACACTTATACACACGACCTAAGGAACCTATACACATGGCCTTCTAGAGACAAATCATGTTGGGACGACATGTCATTTAGACAATTTGGTTAGACCTATAGGGACGACTTATCGTCCCCAAAAGTCTAAAAAATATGGTCCCCAAAAGCATATTTTCTTGTAGTGTATGATACTGATACAACAAAGCTTATGTTCTAAGGGAGAAGCGAGACGTGTTTCTAAAATATTTTGGTTATTTATAACATTTTGGTAGTATTGCCTTTAATTGAAAGAAAAACCAGAAAAATAAAATAAAATAAATCTTGTGTTATAACCCATTGTTTGACTCAATACATCGGTCAAATAAACAAGTTGATTGTTTGCAAAATGTAAAATTATAATTGTATAAAAGTTAGCCACATGAAACAAATATTGCAATTTACTCACACAAATATTAATACAACTTATGGTGTTTGTTTGACATATACTTTATCATTTATGACGTCTATTTTCAACAATTCTATAAAACTATATAAAATTACACACACAAAAAAAAAAAAAAAAAAAAAAAAAAAAAAAAAAAAAAAAAACCTCTTACATCAATTGTACACATCTGACTTATATGGTGATATTCTAAGGCGGTAGGCACGCCAAATTTCCAACTTGCACCCGATCTCTTTCTTTCAATCACATAACATTGACTCAAAACCCAAAGGGGACCATATTAAATACTATAAAAACTTTACAGTGTACGGTTGTAATACGATCTTTACTTTCTTGTTTTCCTTGAATAAATATTGGTTTGTTGAAAAATAGGCCCCTTGATCAAACACGAGATTGAATGGACTCCTTTGATTCTTTAATTATTTTTTAATGAAAACACACCAAATACGTTGTTAGATTAGCATGTCATATGATTCCAAACCTAATTTTTCCTACAACAAACTATTCCAAAATTTTAGCTCACACCACACTTTTACAAAAAAAAAAAAAAAAAAAAAAAAAAAAAAAAAACAAATAAAATAATGGATGTGTGTATATGGCGCGACGTACCTCATGTTTTGAACGAGTCCGGTATATTGGAATTCTAAACAACCTCCTACAACAAGAGTTGTCCGATTTGTGGCGGCCCAAAATTCTAGACGAGTACCAATGTGGATGCTCTAAAGGTTAAGTTGAATTGACTTTGACACGCCGTAGCACTTTTGCTTTAGCAGCACTCATCCTAGAAAATGATGGTCATCTTTTGCTATATGTTGCACACATTCCGAGTGGGATGGAAACATCAGATCAAATTTTTTGGTGTTCACGAGGGGCAGGTGATGGTCCAGCTGGTACCACATGCCATCTCAGTCCATCCCGATTTGTATGAGAAGTGTAGGAAGGATTAACAATTGATATGCATGCACCCTCTCTCTCCCGAAGGCTCATGCACACTTATTTAAACTTGCACATTCACATACACATACACATACTTTTGATCAATTACCATTCATATACATGTCTTGTTTATCATCATGCTTGTGTTTGAACGTGAACGTAACTTACATGCTTATACTTAAAGACAAACATAACTTTGGTTACGGTGCTCTATCAAACATAACTTCGGTTATGGTGATCTATGAGACTTTACACGTGTTAGGGTGCTCAAAGTTACATTTTTGAACCATATTCTTGAATCTTAGTTGTGTGTTACTTACATGTTTACATAACGCTTTGATCTACTCGACACATGAATTGTCCTTCTTTTTAAACTTATACGATATGTACAAACCTAGGTAATGCTTACCAACATTTTGTGTTGACAAATTATTTTCGTGCATGTTTTAGGAAAAGCTTGTTTGATGCTTCACATAGGACTTTGGACTTAGATTAAATCAATCAACATTTTTATTTTTGTTGTATTTTTTATATCTTGTAAGTCAATTATAGTGAAATTTAATAAAGAAATATTTACATTTTAGTACCATGAGCTATTGAACAATCGTCACTATCGTGCACCCGATAATTCCGCCATCGGTCGGGGTGTTACATATATGTACATTAGGAATGTACATGTATGTACCTTAGCTTGATTTTAGTAGTTTTTGTAATGGTTGGTAACATATTTGACACCCTAATATACATACATGAATATTAGGAATTTTCATAGATGTACCTTGCAATATTTTAACATGCCTATTATCTTACATGTTAATAAAATACATATATGTATGTTACGAATCTACATATTGGGTATCCAAAAGAATTGTTGAAACTTAATTCTAAAACAAAGTTGAAAGAACGTTGAAGGGTTAAAGTGACAAGTTTAGTTTAATTAGAATTATTTAATTATTTGAATGTTTTGAATTATCTAGTAGGTTTTTTTTTTTTTTTTTTTTTTTTTTTTTTTTTTTTTTTTTTTTTGAACGGTAATTTCCTCCCTTATTTGCTACACCATTTTAACACCTTTTTTATTACACATTTTTTTGCATCCCCTTGGATTTGAACTTCTCTCCCTAAAAGAGGATTTCCTCTGTACCACTCCACCACAAGGGTAAGAGCATCTAGTAGGTTTTAATTAGTAGAGATAATGAAGTGAGTTAGGGGCTGTTTGGTAAATCATTCAGCGCTGAAAGATTCAGCATTCAGCGCGTTTGTTTCAGCTTCTGAATGGAATGGTTAAGGATGAACCATTAAGATTTGGGATGTTGCTGAACCATTAAGCACTGAACTAGGCTGAATCTTAGTAAGGCTTTCCTACCAATGTTGGACAAGAATACTAACCATTAGAGGTCCAACTTAATGATTCAACACTTATATTATAATTAGGATATGTATTTAAGTAGTATTTGTATTGTTATTTTAGTATATATATAGATGGCAAGGGCCTTTATAATATGTGTGTCTAGTATTGTAGTATAACAAAAAGAGTCAATCTTGGTAGAAATCAAATTCGGTGCTCGTGTTCTTGGGCCTAATTGCCAATAATTGGTATTAGATCTTGTCTATTTTGAGAGTCATCAATTGCAGCTGCCGCACCAAAGAAAAAGAAGAAGCAAGCTAGCAGGTTGGAGAATTAATGGAAAAGCAAGTAAGCATGCAAAAAAACTTTAGGCTATTGTTTTTCGAAAAAAAAAAAAAAAAAAAAAAAACAATTTGGAAGGAAAACTTAAGCAAGCGGGTGACATATTTAATGAAGGTGGAATATTTTGGAAAAAAAAAAACCAACTTTACAGTTTAGTCCGTGAAGGAGTTGTAGAGAACCACAACAAGGAAAGGAAGCACCTTTCATGAGGTGAAAAGAATAGTATTGAATTGGATAATAAAAGGAGTAAGCGATGAGAAAAAAGCATGGAAAACGCACAACAACAAGGTTTGGTGGGCCAGAAGTATTGCGTAGGCCAGCAGGGAAGATGTTTTGTTTTGGGAGTTGAGTTTTTATAAAAGTCACCGCTTCGAAGGTAGAATTTTTTTTCGGGGGTGACGTTATTTGCAACTGAGATGAAAGTTCATCGAAAGTAATCTGATCGTTGATTGGTAGCAAGAGCAAGAAATGAGAAACCCTTTGGTTCTAATTAGAATGTAACTCGTTTTCGAGTTAAATTTAGAAGGAAGAAGGAGTTTAGAAAAATTCAAGCAAGAAATATAGAAAGTCAATATCAAGAAAGTAAGAAAGCACGAAGACCGAGTAAAGAAGCAAGATCGGTAAAAACTTGTGTGGGTTGATCAGGGGAAGGAGCAAGAGAAGCATGGTCAGATTTTAGGATTAAGGGGGAATGTTGAAATTTAATCCTAAAACGAAGTTCAAAGAAAGTTGATGAGTTAAAATGACAAGTTTAGTTTAATTAGTTTTATTTAAGTATTTAATGTCTTGAATTATCCTTTAGGTTTTAATTAGAAAAGATAATGAAGTGAGTTGGTATTAGATTATAATTTGGAGATGTGTTTAAGTATGATTAGTATGATTATTTTACTATAAATCAATGGCTAGGGCCTATTTAATGTGTGTCTAGTATTGTAATATAACAAAAAGAGTCGATCTTGGTTGGGATC
The DNA here is from genome assembly GCA_028751855.1 of Ambrosia trifida. Taxonomy (NCBI): domain Eukaryota; kingdom Viridiplantae; phylum Streptophyta; class Magnoliopsida; order Asterales; family Asteraceae; genus Ambrosia; species Ambrosia trifida. The sequence goes on from CM054127.1 coordinate 62,446,482, forward strand.
AAACTCGGTGTTCGTGTTCTTGGGCCTGATGGCCAATAATTAGTATCAGAGTTTGTCTATTTTGAGACTCGTTCTATGAGCAAGGGGAGCAACCCCTTTATAGTTGCGAGACTGTGAATGAAGAGGTAGATGATCGGATCAACAGAGAGATGGTCGGGCGATATCTTGCAAGCAGCAAAAGGAAAAATGAAAATTGAAGTCGGCAGAATGGAAACGGTAGTAGGTTTATGGGAAAAAAATGATTTCAAAAAAAAAAAAAAAAAAAAAAAACCATAAAGTTAATTTGGTGCAACTCATCGAAGCAGAAGGGAAGCTAGTAAAGTAGCAAGCACCTCAATTAATTGCAGCTGCCACAACAAAGAAAAAGAAGAAGAAAGCTACCGGGTTGGAGAATTAATGGATAAGCAAGCAAGTTAGCACGTAAACACATTTTAGGCTATTGTTTGTCTAAGAAAACAAATACAATTTCAAAGGAAATAATGAAGCAAGCAGGTGACATATTTAATGAAGGTGGATATTTTGAAAAAAAAAAAAAACCAACTTTATGTTTTAGAGAAGAGAACCACAATAAGAAAAAGAATATTTCATGAGGTGAAATAATATTATTGAATTGGAGAATAAAAGGTGTAGGCAATGGGAAAAAACATAGCAGCAAGAAGGTTTGACATAGGCCTTGCGTAGGTCAGTAGGGTAGATGTTTTGTTTTGGGTGTTGAGTTCGAAAAAAAGTCGGTTCTTCGAAGGTAGAAAGTTTTTTTTTTTTCCGGGGTGATGTCTTGCATCCGAGATGAAGGTTCTATCAAGTTGGTTATTAAGACCAATTCTTGATGAATTGAAGAAAGCAATTAGGTATAAAGTAAGCAAGATTGTTTCTTGGTAGAAGGTTGCCAACAATAGTACTTGTAAGTAGGTAAAAAGGTAAACAAGAACGTCCATTGGAAGGAAAGTTAGCAACTTCGTTTCTTCAAAAAAGGTAGTGGGTAATCAAGAACCCAATTCTTGAAAGAATGTAAAAGGTATGTCAAAAGCTAGATCTCGAAGAAAAAAGGTAGTCAAGAGCCATTAATTGAAGAAAGTAAGAAAGAACGTAAAAAGGTAAAAAGGTAATTGATCTTTGATCAGTAGCAAGAGCAGGAAATGAAAAAATGGTTCTAATTAGAAAGAAACTCGTTTTCAAGTTGAATTCAGAAAAATTCAAGCATGAAGATGAAGACCGAGTAAAGAAGCAAGAACGGTAAAAACCTGTGTGGTTTGATCGAGGAAAGGAGCAAGAGAAGCATGATCGGATTTTAGGATTAAGGGGGAATGTTGGAATTTAATCCTAAAACGAAGTTGAAGGGTTAAAATGACAAGTTTAGTTTAATTAGTTTTATATAATTATTTGAATGTCTTGAATTATTCATTAGGTTTTAATTAGTAGAAATAAGGTTTAAAGATAATGAAATGAGTTGATATTAGATTATAATTAGGATAAGTATTTGATTAGAGTTAGTATGGTTATTTTAGTATAAATAGATGGCTATGACCTATGCAACGTTTGAGAATGATGTACAAAATTGTTTTTCTAAAAACCGGTACGGTTCCTAAACCTAATCAAGTTTTTTTTTATAATGAAGTCAAACCGGTTTGAGTCAAATTGGTTTGAGTCAAACGGGTGTAGATCACAAATCGATTTAGGATGGAATATATTAAAACCTATCAAATGGATTGGGGTTGGATTGCAAACCGGTTTGAAAAAAAAAAAAAAAAAAAAAAACGGTTTTAAACTAGTACTTTTACTTCTTTTCAAATTGGTTCGAGATATAAATCGGTTTTAAAGAACAAGACTACGAACTTGGGCCAAACCCACGGGTTGGGTCGCGAACAAGTTTGATAGGCCCAAACCGGGTTTTTACACCTCTAATCTATAATTCTATATCGCATATTGTATTATACTTTTGTGTCAAATATAACGTCATAATTTGCATCTCTATTGTTAGCAAATCGAATTTTATTCTTAAAATCCTAAAATACAAACTTTTTGGTTCAATATTAATCTACGAAAAAAAAAACCCTAAACCAAACCGTGTTCTTGCTCCCCTCGAGTTATGAAGAAAACCATTTTCTAGACAATTTTTGAAACTTGGTTTTATATAGTAAAAGAAAAACTCACTACCTTAAATAGGAGAAAAATATGTGTAGCCAAGAATAATGGTAGGAGATTATTATTTTTTATTTTCTCGACAAGTAAAAAGAAAAAGAAAATGATAATAATAAAATTTATTATTATTATTATTATTATTATTATTATTATTATTATTATTATTATTATTATTATTATTATTATTATTATTATTTTAAATTATTGGCTAGTCCAACTGTCCAATTATCTCATGGCTTGAAACTCACTTCAAACCAACTCAAAAAAATCCCGGACGAGGTGAATTGCTATTACAAATTTCAAGCCGAGTTGAACCTGACTCGGCTTATTAAACAGCCGTAAAGAAGCCATGAAATTGAAGTTCGAATTGGCTCACGAAAATCTAAATTAGGGATGTGGAGAATGAGAATGAGAAAGATGAATTCATCAGCCATTTGATGAACAAACCGGTTGTTATTAAGCTATGAGCCCATTTAGTCCTAAATGAGCAGGAAAGAATGATGTAAATACCTATTTGCTACACTACACCCAAAATCACAAATGTGGTATTAGTTGAATTGTGTGTTCTTGAGCTAGATATTAAAACATGTATAGAAACATATTTAGATGTTAAAATATGTTAGCATGTTTGAATGCCTAAGAAGTCAGATTCAAGACTTTGAAATGGAGATGACTCAAAAGGGAACAACACATAAAACTCTTACGACTAAGTATTGTAACCTAAAGGACCGTACAATAAGTTTTGATAGTACGGATACGGCTCTTGGTAAGCCTGGCAAAACAGGCAGGTCATGTTGCGTCAAATCAAACTAGGTTCATGTCAAAGTGGGTTCTGACCAAAATGGGTCGAAACCATAGTTATCAAAGGCGCTAGGCGCAAAAAATAATAATAATAATAATAATAATGATGATGGCCTGAGCTAAAAAAAGCGAAGAGAAAAAGTAGAGATATATGACGTATTAAAAAAACCAACATTGTTCTTCAAATAAAATAAAAAATGCTAATATCATCTAATTAGTATCAAAATTTTAAAATATTAATGTATTGACGTATAAAATTAGTTTTCCTTGGACAATAGTAGAAATTTGGAGAGAATCTAACCATAATTTAGAGAATTTGGCTAGAAACTCTCCGGAATTTTAAAATCTCACCAGAATTAGCACCTAAACCATCACCGGACAATTAAAGTGCAATTGCATTGCCTCGACCGAAAAATGGGCCTAGACGCAAGAGGCGATGACTTTTGATGGCTATGGACGAAACAAGTTGTTTTAAAAAGTATCAATTTTGTTTGTGGGCCAAAACAGGTCTCGCCCAGAATGGGCTCGAGGTGAAATGAGCCGTTTTTTTTTTTAAGTATCAATTTATGTTCTTAAATTGAGGTGTTACCACCACAGAAGTCATCTTAGAGTCACCATAATAATCTTGATGAGCAAGATTAGTTTGCACATTGTCTGTAGATTGCATTCTGCAATCGAACATGATGGAAGGAAACAAAAAACAAGTTCTCAATTTAGGGAACATCTTCCCACTGGTTCATTTAACTACTGTGGCCATGGCCGTAATGCCAGGAAAAAAAGTTAAAATTACCGAACATAAAGTTCCATCACCACCTCACTGATGCATGGGTGCATAGGTTAAGGATATCTGATCAATTGGTTGGAAGAGAGCGAGCCACTCGAGGTCTCACTGGTGTCTTGGAAGGACTCACCCTGCAAGAATTAAGAAATTGCGAATTTTTTACTCGACGCCTCAATATTTTTTTATGCTTAAAAATATATTATGAAACTTTACCTGATTGGTTGGGTTCCGAGTGTCTGGCCACAGCAGTCCAGTGCAACAATTGCGCTCTCTGCCTGCAAATTGTACAAAATATATATTAGGAAAATCATCAAGAAATCCCTAGTGACAAACATTAAATTCATTTTATCGTTTGGTTGCTCATAAGCCATATCTCAAACAGGTGTGCACAAACCATGAGATGGTGAGGTCAGACCGTCAGAGTGTCAAATGGGTAAAGCACAGGTTGCAACATGGGAGAATAGGATGAGTTCAGGTTGAAGCGGGTCATATTTTACTACACGTCGAAACGGGTCAGGTCGTTTTGACATTTTTTTTATAAACAAGTTATATGTCAATTACGTGTGAACAATACTGTTATAATAATAATAATAACAAGTTATATGTCAATTATATGTCAGTTATGTGCGAACACTACGGGTCAGGTCGTTTAGACGTTTCTTTTGACATTTTTTTTTATAAACAAGCAATTTAGTACGTTATGCATACAAATACACTTTAGATGGATTTCGGCCCATTTGGCTTGTTTCCGCTATAGTAAAAATTTCACCTTAACCCACTTGTTCGTTAGAGATAAAACAAGACCCAATCGACCCATTTATAAGTTGACAGGTAAAAAACGCCACATCTGGTTGTATTTATCAACTTGATGGACATGTACGGTCCATGTTCGATTGGTTCGCCATTTAGTAATTTTTTATCCATTAGAGATAAATTACAAGTTTACAACCTAAAATCAACCTATACCTAGAGTTAAATTAACATTCAATCCTGATGCAAGAACATGAAAAGTCCTATAGAATACTGCTAAAGAATATCAAAACTTACCATCACAAATTCAACAAAAGCAATGCGCGTTGAATGGACATGGTCCCCCAATAGCCTGATGCGAGAAACCTTCACAACATGTTCAACATATTTAATATCTTTTTAAAATAAAATACATAAAAAAAATAAGAAATAATTTAAGACGTCCTGACCTCGCCACATCTTTCTTCGAAAAAGTTCTTGACCTCAGCTTGAGAAACCTGCAATACAAGAATTATTATTATTTCATTTTATTTGCAAAAAAAGCTTATTCATCATATTTTTAAGCAAGGAAAAACTCATTTAACAAAGGAAATGGAAAGAATGCAAAAACCTTCTTGTCAATATTTGTACAGTAGACTGTCCTTGCACACATCTCCTTCTCATTCTCTGACTGAATTAAGGTAGATAAATAATTATTAATATATAATAATGACATATTTTTAGACTAGGGGTGCTCACGGCTTGGTTTGGCCAGTTTTGACAAAAATTCTAGGTGGAACCGCTAACTATGGTTTCTGGGAATGACAACCAAACTGGTCTGGTTGGTGTTTAACGGTTCGGTTTTGGTGGTTTGGCGGGTTTGAACTTCTTTTTTTGTTTTTCTTTTTTTTGCAAAAGCGTTAGTGTGTATTAAAATGATAAAGACAGGTCATGATTATAATACTTGTAGATAACTACATATTCCAAAAATGAAAAATATATATATATATATATATATATATATATATATATATATATATATATATATATATATATATATATATATATATAGGGGAGGGTTATCTTGAGAACGCTAAATATTGTGAGAACCGTGAGAACAAGTAAAAAAACCAATCAAGGTCAATTTTTTTTAACACAAACCTCATTATAATCAAAATACAACATTAATAAATAAATTTTCTTTCCAAATAATACATCTTTTCTTGCAAAAACACTTTCAAATTAACTTTTTACACATGTGTAAATGAAACAGTTTACACATGTATAAACAGTAAATTTACACATGTGTAAAAACAATTTATTTTCGTATACGTTTGAATTTTTACGCGTAAATTGTGTTTTTGGGATTGTATTTTAGTAATAAAGATAAGTGTAAAAAGAAATTTTGAATTTGAATGGTTTTAGATGCCGTTCTCACGGTTCGCACGAAATATAGGTGTTCTCAAATTAACTTTCCCCTGTGTGTGTGTGTATATATATATATATAATAAACGTTAAACGGCCGGTTCCAAGTTCTAACATAACTGAACCGTTCGGATCACAAGCTGGCCGACTTGTAACGGTTTGGGCTATTTGGTCAATTTCATCGGTTTATGAACACCCCTACTTCTAACTAGATATCATTACAGTGATTATACCCTGGGAAGGAAAGTTGGATTCACAGGAAGAATTGCGGTTTTTGAAGGCAAAACCCTAACTTGAGAGAACCCCAACATTATGCCACACAGATTAAGAGCTGCTCTTGCAGAATCTGCAACCGAATTTCAGACAGGTCACTTGCTTAAATTATCTTGAAATAAATTTTTGAACAGTTGCCTAAACTAAAAAAGTTATGAAATTATAATGGTTACTCGGTTAAATGACAAATTTAAAGATAATAATTCCAACATACTCTCGTCAGCAAATTCCACGAATGCAAAGCGGAGACGGGAATGTGGATCGCCACAAACTCGACAGTCCACAACCTTAACAATAACATAAATATCAAAACTCAAATAATCAATCTATCATAAAGTTAAAACCGATGAAATCAAATTTAAGAAGTTACATGTCCATAGGCGCTAAACAAAGCAGCAAGCCGCTCTTCGGTAACCTACAAAACAGTTAAAAATGCATTAAACAACTAAAATCGGATCACATGATTTCAATAACTAAAAGAAACAAATGAGAATTCTCACTCACATTATGATCAATGTCCGAAACATAAACGGTTCTCTTAATGCTATCTTCTCTTTGAGCTCTAAAAGCCCTCCCGTTCAACCATCTTCTTCCCTGATTGTAGTTATTTCTCCTCTAAACATAACAAAATCGTCAAAAATCATATCGTTATTTTTTTTAGAAAAAAAAAATTATAAAACAGAACCATGAAAACTGATCAATGGAAAACTAACATGAATTACAATGCATCATTTTAATACCAAACACTCCTCATTTACATGAAATCTAGATCTCAAAACACTCGAAACATTCTAATGAACCAAAATCAAGAATAACAATGAAGAACACAAAACCTTAAAGAACACAAAATATTCAAGAAAACTATCAAAAAACAACCAAAACATTAATCTATACATAGCAAAAACCTCAAGAAACAACATTTCTAGGATTAACAATAATATATACCCTGCGGTTAGGAGGGTGTTCTTCAATGGCATCCACAGCCACAGGAGGCTTGAGATAAAAAGCAGGAGCAAAGTAATTAAGCTTATCGCCATTTCGAGCCATCGGTGAATACGATGAGGGAAAAAATTCTTTAGCCAATGGATTCAGTTTCAAATTGGACAAAATATCAACAATTCCTTGCATTCCCATTTCTGAATTTGAATCAGACTCAGACCCTTTTTTAGATTCAACAACTGAACCATTATTATCTTTGGGATTTGCAACATTAATATTCTCACTCTCACTCTCTTTAGTAACAACAGCAACTTCAACAGAAGCTGCAGATTCACATGAAATTTCAAGACCAGCAGCCATTAAACCTCAAAACCTCAAGAAAACACAAAAGATTCAAAATTTATTCAAGAAAAATGATACCCAGATGAAATAAAGAAGAAAATCAATGAAAAATAGGAAAAAGATTAAATCTTGATATCAAAAAAATGGAAGAAAATTAATTGCTGATAAATGAAGCAAACCCAAGATTTATTTTTCTTTTATTTTTCTCTCTTTTTTTTTATAGATATTGATGATCACCTAATTATATATAAAAAGGTGGATTCTCTCTTTATAAGCCTATAAAGAAAGACCCATTTGCAGAATAATAATAAAAATGTGAAAAGATTGGAAATTGAATTGCAGGGGTAGGGTTTATGAGCAGTTTGATCAGAAGATGATAATATTGATGATGGGTTTGTCTAGGGAAAAACAGGTGGCATGAATGTGTATGAAACAGTGAATGTGTGCGACAAAAATATGCAAATGTTATGGTGCTATGAGAGAGATGAAGGTGAAGGTGTATTCATTCATTAAAGTGAAGAACTTTAGAATTGGGAAAGGTAAACCCTATTTTGGAACTTTATGTAACAATCAATATGTCATTCATAACTGCCTCTCTTTGGTTAAACTTAATACTAATATTTAATAATTAATATTCCACTTTTCACAACAATGTTTATTGTTTAGGCACCCCTCTCCTATGACATTAAATAACTAGTGAGATACCCGTCCGCTGGGACGGGTTTTTGAACGGGGATTAGAAAAACGTGAAAGTATATTTGGGTTGATGTTATTATTTTGAGTAAGCGAATGTCAATAACTAATCTCTATATAATCTTAAAGTATATCAATTTTAAAAGTTTTGTTAATATATATTAGTAATGAAATCAGCCATTGAAAAACAAATACTAATTTATTTGTTTTGTTTAAAAAAAAAGTATATGAAATCTTGGTATGAACCAAAATGTGTGACAACATTAATACCAACCACACCAACATTACTACAAAAGTTTAAATATAATACCAAAAACCTACAAAACGAAAGTTGCCTAAATCCACAAAACATACCAACATAGCAAGTAGTTTTAAAGTCAGAAACATAAACATAGAAAGTTGGTTAACATAATTGAACACAAACATGATCTACTTCTTGGAATCGCATTGCATGTTTTCGACATGATTTCTCAGCCTCTTCTTGTAGCTCAATCTTGTTTGTTTAACATTTGAATGGTCAACAACTGTTGAGTTAGGCACATTGTTGTCACCATTTTGTACTAATACCTTAGATTGGCTAAACTCACTATCTTCCTCGTTATTAACAATTCCCTAAACGAAACATACACCGGATGAAGATCATTTAGAAAATAATATATCTAAAATCATATAAATAAAATCATTACCTCTTCTTTCGCGTCAATAGCCTCATCCTCTTGGTCATGAGCAACAATACCCTACACGAAACAACCCAAGATGTTACTTGTATGAAAGCAACTATCTTACTAACATAAAAAGCAAAGAAATATTTTACTTCTATTTTTGCTTTGCTAGACTCGCTCATTGGCACGTTATTGTCAACACCCTAAACAAAACATATAGACGAATGAATCACATTTAGAAAATAAAAATATATAAATTCATATGAAAACAAATTTTGTACCTCATCTTTCGCTTGGGAAGCCTCACCCTTTTGGTCATTAACAACACACTAATTAAAGAAATAAACATGTTACTTTTTATAAAAAAGTAACTAACTTACAAAGATGAAAAGAACAAATATTTTACTTCTATTTTTTGCTTGGCTAGAATTGCCTTCTTGTTCCTTAGAAACGATACCCTGAAAATAACATACCAACCTGTATTATATTAAAACTAAAAAATCACCGCAATACAAATAAAACAAATTGTTTACCTCTACTTCAACCTAAGTAAACCCTTAGCTAATAATGGGCCTATGACAAAGTAAATGGTAAATTTCTTAGTAAAGGAGTTACGTACATAATGTTGTAGCTCTCAACATCAGGTACCGGAAGATTGATGTGCATTTCAGTAGCCACAGTTGTCACTAAACTTGGAGCACCTAAATCAATTGAAATAGTTATTCATGTTTTTTTTTTTAATTCCATCAGTTATCAATGTATGCTAAAACTAACACCATACCCTTGTACAGTCGAACTTTGCAACATGTCAAGATGACAACAATTGAATTATTTGCGTGTCTTCGAATATCATTCTCAGTAAACTTATGTGCCAAGTGTCCCCATAACGCAACGTTGACTTTGCCATCACTATTTTTAATATATTAAAAAATGTGAAAATAAATATAAACAATTTAAAAGGTGAACAAGGTTAAAAAAACATACGTGGTGTTAGATATAATGATGTTTCAGCGTTTGGGTTTAGATGCTGGCATAAAAATTGAAATGACAGTTAAACAGTGAATATGGGCCAAATTCAATTAGTTGTTCTAAAACATTCTTTATGAAAATTATACAAGCCTTTACCTGATCAAGGTTGCAGCAAAATTAAATTAGGTTATAGAAACACTAACCCATAACCGACTTGAATTGATGCAAACCTCTTAAGGAGCTTTCAGTTTAAATTGACAAAACAGGGAAGCAGAGTTTAAATATCACCCGCAAAATAAGGGGCAATGGTATGCAGAAGACGAAAAACTAAAGCCAATCGCAAAACGAAATGAGGATTAGGTGTATTAAATCTAGAAAACATTGTATATCTTTGTCAACGATAGAATGATAATCGACTACGAATGCATACCAACAATCGATGGCACACATTGTAGTCCAAAAACTTCAATATCTTTGAAAATGTACGAATTTGGTAAATATATTTCATACAGTCATTGTAATTAGAAGATAAAAATATTTAGACAAAATGAAGTTTCAATCAAACTTGTTCCAATGATACCCTTTTGACACGTTACCGAACTGCCCGACCTACCCAATCTTCCACCTTTAAAAGTAGACAGCAGCTGTCTTACCTGATACACTCGCGTAAGTTTTCTGTATCAAACTTTTGGAAACTTTTTCTTCGGTCAATCTAGTGCTCACATTTCCAATTCTTTCTTCTAATGCAAATAGCTCCTGGACACAAAATACATGATATGATGCCTAATTAATTATTCGTCGTCTAATAAAAAAACAGAGAATTGTTTTCTATTTTTACCTCATATGACATGTTTTCAGTATCGAGTCGTACATCCATCTGTCACTCATGAATACCAGCCATGCGATAGAAGACTGATTGATATAGAACCATTACATCCCATCTCAAAATAAGAACAAAATTACATAAAAATAGAATTTTTATAAAAAATAAAATCACATGCTTAACATGTTTGTATAAAAAAACTAAACTCAATTCAAAAGTTTTTCTCCTAAGTACAAGATCCAAGACATTACATATCTGGAACAAAAAAAGACATGGTTTCAGCATAACTGAAAGAGAAGAGAATACAACTTTAATGATGATTTAGTGGTAAATCATAGAACAGATGTCTGAGGCTATCCTACCAATTAACTTCCGCCAATGTAACCTTTACCAAATAACACAAAAAAAGCAACCATGATTTATACCTAATGCTCATTTGTATAATGTTCCAAACAATTCTTGATCTATTGATGAATAATATAGTGAGAATATACCAATTGGACAATAGTTAGTGCAGGTCGATTGGAGGCACCAGTGTGCCTGCTAAGAAATATAACCTTGTCACAACCTCTCCAATGGCAGCCTCCCACCTTTTGTCCAAGTGATACTCTCTAACGTTGTAGTAATCATTGCTTCAATAGTCTAACTTCTCTGTTCATGAAACTTGGTCATATCCTACACTGAAGAATTTAACATCAAAATCCTAAATTGTTAGGAGACGAATAAATTAAGACACTTAATTTGGTTTCAATTTTGTTAATTTTTTTATCCGCAAACGATAAGTAAAATCCAATTCAACCCATTTACAGTATTGTACCAATATAGCACCAAAAATAAAACGAATAAAGTTGTGATCAACCTTAATAGCCTAATCGATAAGTAAAATCCAATTCAACCTGTTTACAGCATTGTTGCAGGGTTTGATTGTTAGTAACATTTTTTTACCGTGTAACTGTCAGAATTGCATTAATCTTCGTTTTTTGAAGTGCTCTATTGAAGAAGATGAGAGAAGAGGATGGAAGCCAGAAATCACGGAGAGTGATAGATCTCGCAGTTAGTGTTTCTTTTCTCATCACACTATATCTATAGTCAATTTCTATAAGCAAACAGATGATCAATGAAAAAAAATCAATTCAATCCAAAAACTAAACAAAAATCGTAAACCCACAACATACCTTGATGGTGCCAGGACATGAGGCTTGAAGTTGTTTGATGACGCATAAAATCGATGATTTGATGAAGATCAAAATCAACTTGGGAAAATGGATGAGTGAGAAACACTTATGCGATGAAGGTTTGAAGGGGGAGAGAGTAGGTGGTGGTGGTGGTGGGATTTGTAATGGATGAGGAATGGTTGAGGCCTATAATTAAGGGGAGTGGGAATGTGGAATAAACCATCTGGTAACTGCTTAAGAGAAAAAATAACCTCCAAATTTTGGCTAAAACCACCAAATTATTGTGGTCAAGATTTCATCTCATAAATAACTTACTAATCTGGACGGCTAAGATCATCCAAAAAACGGTTACAATGTGTAAAATAGACGGTTACATTAGTGGTGAACAATATATTAATAATTTCCTTTAATGAAATGTACAATTTAAAAAAAAAAAAAAAATTAAAGGTTAATTTTTTTTAAAGGGTGATGCTATCTACACAACCCAAAAAAAACCCTAAACAACCTTTCTACGGTCCGTCGAGGCCTTGATGGGCCATTGTGCACAAATCAGGGAAAAACGACGGGCCGTGGAGGCCTCGATGGCCCGTCAAAATACAAAAAGTGAAAAACGATGGGCCGTCGAGGCCTCCACGGCCCGTCGTGATACGATGTACGAGGTGTCAGTCTGAAAAGCAGGGAGTTCAGACTGAAAAGTCTGAAAAGGTATTTAACCACGGCCCGTCGAGGCCTCGATGGCCCGTAAAAATGGATTAGGTTTAGACATTTAATGCCTCGACGGCCCATGGAGGCCTCGACGGCCCGTCGAGGTATTTCACCACGGCCCATGGAGGCCTCGATGACCCGTAAATCTGGATTAGGTTTAGACATTTAATGCCTCGACGGCCCATGGAGGCCTCGACGGCCCGTAATAATATCAGATTTAACCAAAACATGATCAGCTTCTTCCCCATTTGAACCAAAACTTAAAAATCACCACCACCAAAACCCTCGTCCCATCTCGACTTCCCGGTCTCACGATGTCATATTTACAAAGCTTTTCAACCGTTGACCTGTCTGAGAACGAGTCTTACGTCTCTGAAAGCGTAGGGTATGAACCCAGGGTTCAAGTTGGTGAAGAGGAGGTAAAATCCGGGGTTCGTGGTAATGACGGGAAGATGCTGCCCGATCTCAACCAGGAATATGTAGAGGAACATGAGTCATTTTTCGTGCCACCAAGCTACCCGCAGTACACGTACGGGACTTACCATTCGCATGGGAGTGATGCTAAGGACTTCAAGGAAGATTATAACGGCTCTAACCCGGATGATAACCAGACAAATGCTTATGAAGGTGTTAACATAAAAGTTGAACCTAACCCGGATGTTTCGTATGAAACCGAGCAGGTGCGTTTATTTATTTACATTATTATATCTTTACACGTTTTAGGGTTTGTTGGATTGAACTAGTATATATATACAGTAGTATATAATTTAGAGTAGTATGAATTTAGACTAGACTCTTGTATAAATTTTCAGGTATTCGGGTCTGTTGAAGAGATGAAACAATGGGCTTACGATAGAGCCCTCGCTAGCGGTTACGTCCTAGTGACCGGACGTTCTGTTTCAAAAGGCACGGGAAATAATGCAAGAAAAATTAGGATAGACCTGAGATGCGACCGTGCTGGCGAATACCAAAGTACAGCCACAGTACGGGCTTCGGGTAGCAAAAAGTTTAACTGTCCATTTATGTTAATAGGGAGGCTTCGCAAAGACGGTTGGAAGTTGGAGGTTAAACACCCGAATCATAACCACGACCCTTTTAAACATGTTGAGGGTCACGCTTTTGCTAGGAGGCTGACACCACATGAAGAAGAAATGGTGGAAACGCTTTATTTTTAGGGCCTGGAACCAGCAAACATACATTTGGCCATTAGAGCACAAAACCCGAATAATGTATGCATTCTACGAGACATACACAATACCATTAGCAAGATTAAACATAGAATTTACGGCGACAAAACTCCAATGCAGGTATTATTCTTACTTACTATTATTGTTAATTATTATTATTATTATTATTATTATTGTTAAATATTAAATATTGTTATTATTATTGTTATACAGATACTCGAGAGTATCCTAGTTGAAAAGAAATTTACTTACTTCACCAAGCAGAATCTGGAGACAGATGTTGTTGAGAATATTTTCTTTTCACACCGGATCTCGTACAATCTCTGGTGTGCCTTCCCACATGTGATGCTGATCGACGCCACCTACAAAACGAACGAGTACAGAATCCCGTTTGTTCAAATTGTGGGTATGACGTCGACAAACTTATCGTTTTGTATTGCCCATGCATTTATCGTTAAAGAGAAAACGAGTAACTACATATGGGTGCTAGAGAGGCTCAAAGATTTGCTGGAGAAGTGTATGGAGCCAAGTGTAATTGTTACAGATAGAGATCTGGCTCTAATGAATGCATGTGCTACAGTTTTCCCGGATGCTACGAAGTGGCTGTAATGTCTTTGTTTAAGCATTTACAAGGCGAAAAGGTTATCTGTTATGTGCTTCTTACTTTGGTCAATTTTATATATGTGCAGGACATGGGTAAGACTAACTTCATAATAATCTTTGTTTTGTTTTGCAGAGATGGCACCTAAAAGGAAGCGTGCTTCCAAGACTGTTGATGGGGATGAAATGGCGTTGGGTCTGATGACAGACTGGGTGTACAGGTCCCACCACGATCCTTATGAGATCGCTCGGTGGGACAAGATGGAGTCGCATCCTGTTTTCGGATCGCGCGGCATCGACTGGACTGCGCTTCGGGCTATCGATGGGGATGCGAGATTTTTAGAGTGGATCCCCGCCGACAGCCCGTGGGGGCGGATGTTTGCGGACCTCCACCAGGTTGCGTATCGGCCGCTTACGGTCGAGTTCATCTCCACATTTTGCTATTCGCGGCTCCCAGCCGGTGCGGATCCCGCTGATCACGATCCTGAGATACAGTTTAGGATGTTTGGACACCTCCACACGTATTCGATGGACGATTTTGCTACGAGGTGTTTAGGGTGGTACACCGAGGACGAGCTCGTCCAGGATATGTACGTTGCAGGTGTGACCACTTTGCCTGACGACCTGCTGATATCGTGGTGGCCCACTATCGGTGGTGGTGTAGCGTATTCGACGAGCGACGAGAGGTATTATTATTATTTTCAAGTTTTAGCTTTATTAATATTATTACTGTTGTTGTTGTTGTTGTTGTTTTAGACGACTTGTGTTGTCTGGTTCGTACAAAAACAGAGGAAACTCTGCCGAAAATTTTATAATTTTATTATTATCCTGTGCAGGTCCAGCAACATCAGAGACCCTCTGATTCGTTACCTACACCGTGTGATTACCTGGTCTATTTCTGGGCGGTGTAGTTCTAACGAAAGGGTTAATCAGACGGACCTTTTCTTTTTGTACTGCGTCCTCACGGGGAGGCCGGTTGCACTGCACAAGTGCTTTGCTGAGTACGTTGCCGGCTACCCTCATAGGCATTTTGCCGGGGGTGTTCCTATTGGTGGGTTGGTCACCGCCATAGCATTGCGCGTATGCGAGGTCGACTTGTGGGTCAATATTAAGGACAAGACACTACCGATGCCGATGCAGCCCAAGTATGATTATTATTTATTTATTATTTATTGTAATTTATAATTTGTTATTTATTATTATTTAATATTATTGTTATTGTTGTACGTTTCAGGCCATTAAAGATTACGACTATGACGCAGATGAAGGTGGCGATCCGGGTCCCGAACAGCAAACCACCCGCATATTACCAGCTCGCTTGGGGTACACCTGGTGAGCGTTTTGTTCCACAGCCGCTGGATCATGTTGAGTGGCCGCGTGCCGAGGAGGTGGAGATGCCACACGTTGGCGACGGCGATCCACCGGAGGTTGTACCGATGCCAGAGGTCACCCCTGATGCCCGACAGCATGTTGGCCGCGTTTATCACGCTATTAGGTTGCCTGAGACCACGAGCCAGCTACTTCAGCAGGTTCTGGATCAGATTGGGTCGATTCGGGCTGACATGGAGTCGATGCGGGCTGACATGCAGGCTGATATGGCGGGGATGCGGGCTGATATGGCGGGGATGCGTGCGGATATACGGTGGTTGGTGCAGAGTGGGGCGTCCACCAGTCAGCCGGGTGGGTCGGGTCAGCCAGGTGGGTCGGGTCAGCCGGATGGGTCGGGTCAGCCGGACGGGTCGGGTCCTTAGTTTGTATATTTTGGATCTTGTATTTTGAATATTATCGTTTCTTTATTTGAACAACATCTTTTATTTTGTATGTAAATGTTTGAATGTTATGCTTTATTTTATTTTATTGTTCGTATCTTTGGTTTTGTTTAGTTCAGCAATATAAACGTTAATAAAAACCGAACATTTATATTCACATCCATATAAAAAAAATCATATTATACAAATAAAAAAAAATTAACATTTATAAAAATCCAAATATTTATATTCACATATCTAACTCATTTTAAACACCACACTACACTTATAAAAAACCAAACAATCATTATTCAATCATTGCCAATGATTACAAATGAATGGTAATCATTTAGGGTAAAACGGCGGGTCATCGAGGCCCCGATGGGCCGTCGTTCTATCTGATGGGGGCTCGACGGGCCATGGAGGCCCTGATGGGCCATATAGGGGTTGTGTAGATAAAACCCTAGTTGTGTAGATAACCAACCCCTTTTTAAATCCTGTGGTTGTGGGACTTGAATCCAAGGCCTTCCACAACCTAGGTGTTTTAAAGGCTTTGCGTTTGCCAATGTATCACCACCCCATTGGTATATACAATTTTAACTTAATTGGGTTTTTTTTTTCATATCAATGTTTATTGTTTAGGCACCCCTTTACTATGATATTAAATAATTTCTTTAATGAAATATAATTTTAACTTTTTTTTTAACGAAAATATAATTTTAACTTAATTGTTTTTTTTTTTAAAGACTACCAGATTATCAGCGGGGAATACAACCACTTCTACGAATATTAATGGTTTGGTTCAATTTAAAGACTCTACTTACTTTTGTCTAAAGATTAGAGTGGGTTGAAAGTTATTAGTATCTTTAGATAGGTGGTACAAATTCGATTTAAATTTGTTTTGATCTCTTGGTGATTTGGTGTTTGTATTCGGTTAGGGGGCGGATCTTCTAGCGCCTTGCTAGTTGGTTTGGTTTCCCGTGTTTATAATTTATTCAAGCTAATTTGTTAAAAAAAATATTAATGGTTCGGTTCAATTTAATTAATAGCTTCAACCAAAAGTAAATCGTTCAATTAAATAATCTTAATTAACTAATTGGTTAATTGGTTTGATTTATTTGATTAGATTACCATTTATTTTGATTTCGTTGTCACATTATTTTTAGGCTAAATGTACACATTCACCCCTTTAGTAAATTGTTGTTTATAAAAACGAATTTTTACGTAAGAAAGGTTTAACCGTGGGAGTAGATGGTTAGAAAAAAACAACCGTCACTCAGTTTTTCTTTTAGATTTGTCTAGTTCTTCATGAATTTTTCTTTTTCCAATCTGTTTATCATCTCTGTTTATTTGTTTTTTGTTTTGTTTTTTTTTTTTTTAAATTGAATTAACTGTTATTTATTTTTTTAATCTATCTATACATATAATAAACCAAAGTCATTTTAATGACATGGCATTTAAAGAGGATATTCTCTTCATTGAGTGTGCCATGTGTCATCACATGTGGCAAGGGACTTTATTTAAGAAAATAATAATTTAAAATTTAAAAACAAAATTAGATTTTTATCTCTAATGTTTTCTCCCATAACTTTTAAACGTTAATATCTTTTATATACGAGATTTTTTAAAGAAAAAAATCACACCAAATTAACGAGCGTTTTATTATCTTTCCAACGGGTACCATAGTGCTACATAAAAAACGGAGAAAAAAACGACTATTTTTTTGTGTGGTTTTGTTCATACAGGAAAAAAACACAAAGTGTTCAGGTTATTCATTAATCATGTATAGGCAAGTCATTAGTTATGTTCAAACCAGTAAATATGATTTTTATTTATAACATGTGTTAGCATTGGAGTTGTACATTGTTTTAGGTTAGGTTTTAATATTAGAGTTATACAGTGTTTAAGGTTATGCACTAACATTGAAGATACATTGTTAATTGTTTTAGGTTAAGTTCTACCCGAAGCTTTCCTGCATGTAACTGTAAAACGCATCAGTCTATTTCAAGTGTAAAATTGATATTTCAAATTAGATTTCTAAACCCGGGACGCTCCCAGTATATATTAGTTTAAAAAAAATTGTGGGTTTGGGTCGGGCCTGGGATTAGGTGATACCCGACCCAATTACCCTTTTTTTATATTAGAATATTATAACTTATGACAGCGATTTGTTTAAAATAATAATAATAATAATATTATTATTATTATTATTATTATTATTATTATTATTCATTAATCATATATTGGCAAGTCATTAATTATGTTGTCATATTAGATATTTTATTATGTCATATTAGATATTTCAATCCGGGACGCTCTCCAACAGGTAATTGCTATGTTTTCTTTTTCTACCATATTCTGAAATAGCTCAAATCTTATTGTATGCAGTTAAAAACCTTTGACTGAATGTATTGGTGCTAAACAATCTTTGTCCCCTTGAAGTGCTTGGGATCTTAATATTCTGTTTTAGGTGTTGATGTTGTAAGGTGAAATGGATCTTTTGGTATATATTTTTTTTTAAAGTATCTAATGTAAGTTGATACATAGATGTCATTTTTATAGGTTAGATACTTCTAATTTTATTCATTTTACTTAGATTTTCAACCCGGGACGCTCCCGGGGTATAAGCTAGTACTATATATTTGACAAATTTATTGTTTATATCCTATTTTTATTCTTCTAAACTGACCACCATTGAGAAGGCTATGGTTTTAAATGATTTTTGGTTGTCAACGATTGTGTGAAAAAAAAAAAAAAAAAAAAACTTCCAATGATGGCTTTTGAAAATATACACGAGATTGTCACACCCAGCCCTCATCGTGTGCAGAATCTACTATTAAATCGATATAGTTGAATTACATTATTTTATTTTAAATACAAATAACAAGTAAAACAAATAAACCACTAAGTCTTGATTTTTCTTATGATATGTAGGTCAAGTTAGTGTTCGCCTCAATAGAATCAAAAGTTATGTGCTTACAATGTAAACATGATTACCTTCTAATACAAAGCTACATTTGTTGCATCGATTTCGTTAGTATGTAATGGAAAAACAAATAAACATGTACCTGAGAGATTCGTAAGACCTGCTACTGATGCTGAAAGCGTTGAGGTCGACATAACTGTCAGTCTGTTCGAGTTCCCTTTAGGGTATGCAGTTATGATGGCTAATGATCCTTTGCAGAATCGTTATGGGAGAGAGAGTAGAGGGACGAATTCTAAGAGGTGTTATGATTGATTAAGTTGTGATCATCATCACTCAACCCTAGTAATCTCTTCCTATTTATGCATACCCAGGGGACACTCTAGTTAGGCCCAACTAATGACAAGTCCGTCCATCAAAGACTAGTCAGTTATGGGCTTAGAGTATTTAGCAATTGATCAAACATAATATAAATGATTATAATGGCTACACCGATAAATATATAAGACATAACGTATATTTATTCCAACATTCTCCCACTTAGCCGAGTAATCATTTATTATGAGCATTCCATAAGTCTCCGGAGATCAATACTCATTTTAGTTCTAAACCCAAAGTGTAGCAGAGAAATAAAGCCGTTAAGTCTTTACTCGACTTAGGACCCCCATTAATCATACTACAATCCAAATCTAAAACTTGACATTAGGATCAATTATCATTATGCCTTTAGTTGATTTGTTGCATTATTGTCTTTATGTCATTATGCTAGCTTAACATACTAATAGACAAACAAATCATAATGAATTTCATTAAACATAAGTCATTATTCATAAATCATAAGTCATAAGTCATAAGTAAACATAAGTGGTCAAATAAGTACATATGCTTCTAAGTAAGGTCATTAGTAAGTCCCATCTTCGAAACTTGATCTTCGAATACTTTAGGTGGGAGACCTTTAGTCATCGGATCCGCAAGCATATCATTAGTACTTATATGTTCGATACAAAGATTGTTTTCCTCGACTCGTTCACGTACGAACAAATACTTTGTATCTAAGAAATGACCAGCGCCAGTCGAACTGTTACTGTTTGAGAAACTAACGGCGGCTAAGTTATCACAGTAAAGCTTCAATGGTCTAGTGATGGAATTGACAATTTTGAGTCCAGTGATGAGATTCCTAATCAACATTCCATGACAGGTAGCATTATACACAGCTATGTATTCTGCCATCATTGTGGATGTTGCCGTAAGTCTCTGTTTATGACTCTTCCATGAAATGGGTCCACCTGCTAACATAAAGATATACCCCGAAGTGGATTTGTTATCATCTTTGCATTTAGCAAAGTCAGAGTCAGAGTATCCTACTACTTCTAAATTATCACTTCTTCTATAAGTCAGTTTATAGTCTTTAGTCCCTTGCAGATATCTTAACACCTTCTTAGCTGCTTTCCAATGATCATGGCCAGGATTATTCAAGTAACGGCCTAGCATTCCAGTGACATAAGCGATATCTGGACGCGTACACACTTGAGCATAAGCAAGACTACCGACTACTGAGGCATAAGGTATCATTCTCATCTGTTCTTTCTCCACACCTGTTTTCGGACATTGAAATAAACCGAAGACATCTCCCTTAGCTACCGAAGCTGGAGTAGGTTTACTATGTTGCATGTTATAACGTGTGAGAACACGATCAATGTAGGCCCTTTGGGACAAACCTAAAATCCCATTGCGTCTGTCTCGGTGTATTTCAATGCCAATGACATAAGAGGCTTCGCCGAGATCCTTCATGTCGAAATTAGACGAAAGTAATCGCTTCGATTCATGCAACATATCTAAGCTATTACTTGCCAGTAAGATATCATCAACGTAAAGGACAAGAATAGTAAAATTACTCCCACTCATCTTAAGGTAGGTGCATTGATCAACTTGATTCTTCATGAAACCATTACTCTTAACGACTTCATCAAACTTTAAGTACCATTTACGTGAGGCTTGTTTTAAACCATAAATGGATTTCTTCAACTTGCACACTAGATGTTCTTGACCTTCAGGTTTAAAGCCTTCAGGTTGCTTCATGAACACTTCTTCGTCCAAGTCACCATTAAGGAAAGCAGTCTTAACGTCCATCTGATGTAACTATAAATCAAATGAGCTACGAGGGCCATAAAGTTCCTTGAGGAATCTTTTCTAGAGACAGGTGAAAACGTCTCTTGATAATCAATTCTTTCTGAGTGTAGCCTTTCGCAACCAATCTTGCTTTATAGCGTTCAACGTTCCCATTCGGATCTAGTTTTGTTTTGAACACCCATTTACATCCTACGGCTTTTGCACCGCTAGGTAATTCAACCAAATCCCAAACTTCGTTTTTCTTCATGGATTCAAGCTCGTCAGTCATGGCTTTAGTCCATTCAGAAGACTGATCACTGCTAATGGCTTCTTTATAAGAGTTAGGATCAGTAAGTTTTCCAGTATCCATATCTGCTTCAGTAAGGAAGGTAACATAATCATTAAAATTAGTAGGCCGTCTAGACCTTGATGACCTTCGAAGCGGGTTTTCAGGTTCAGCATTATCATGGTGATGATTGTCTGATGGGTCTTCATTAGCTGGTTTGTGAAGATCTGGCTGAGAAGGGGTTGGTGTAGTGACGTTAGGGATAGAATTGGCATTGGGTACAAGAGGAATCATCGGAGTTGTTGTAAGCGACAAATCTGTCTCCCCCGCATCTTGTATTTCTTGCAATGCTTCATAAGGATTTACATTACTCCCACTGACCTTGAAATCCTCTAGAAATGCGGCACGCTTAGTTTCCACAATACAAGTGACATGGGAAGGACAATAGAATCTATAACCCTTAGAGTTATCGGGATATTCGATAAAGAAACAACTGACGGTCTTCATGTCAAGTTTACGTAAGAAAGGGTTATATAACTTAGCTTCGGCAAGACAGCCCCATACTTTCATATATCTAACACTCGGTTTCCTACCTGTCCAAAGCTCGTAAGGAGTTTTTGGGGACAGACTTCGTAGGAACTCTATTGAGTATATGAACGGCTGCTTTTAAGGCCTCAGTCCAGAGGAACAAAGGTAAACCTGAGTTGGCTAACATACTGCGCACCATGTCCATAAGGGTTCTGTTTCTTTGCTCAGCTACACCATTATGGTTGAGGAGTACCAGGCATGGTGTATTGGTTCACAATCCCCTAGCTCTTACAAAACTCATAAAATGGGCCAGGGGCTTGACCCACATCAGTATGTCTGCCATAATATTCACCTCCCCTGTCTAATCTAACAACTTTTATCTGATGATTTAATTGCCTTTCAACTTCAGCTTTATAATCTTTAAAAGTTGTTAGTGATTCAGATTTTTCCCTAATGAGATACAAGTGCATGTAACGAGAATAATCATTAATAAAAGTGATAAATGAAGTATGTCCAGTTATGCCAGCAACATTATAAGGGCCACTAATGTCAGTATGAATGAGTTCTAATAAATTAGAGCTCCTAGTGGCACCTTTCTTATTTGCCGACGTCATCTTGCCCTTAAGGCAATTAACACATGTTCCAAAATCATCGAAATCAAGAGAGGGTAATACCCCATCCTTCACGAGTCTGGTTAACCTTTCTCGTGATATGTGGCCTAAACGTTGATGCCACAACATGGATGAAGTTTCTAAGTCTCTGTTGCGTTTCTTCTTTGTTAGTAATTCATTAACATTATATGATAACAAAGACTTGGAAAAATCATCATCTAGTTCTAACTTATAGAGACCACCATCCATAAAACCATGACCATACACTTGGGAATCATAAGTAATCGTAAGTTTGCCATGACCGTGAGAAACGTCAAAACCATCCATGTCTAACTTAGGTCCAGATACAAGATTCCGAGTAATCTCAGAAATATATAAGGTATCATAAAGAACAATACATAAACCAGTTTTGAATTTTAATTCTAATGTTCCCACGGCTTCGACAATAAGTGACTTTCCATTCTCAACATTAAGTGTTCTTTGGTTTCTTGCCAGCTTCTGGATCGTACAGAATCCCTGAAGAGAATTGGTCACATTGACCATAGAACTAGAGTCAAACCACCAAGTATTAGATGGAACATTTAAGTTAAAGGACTCAAGTATCATAAGTAGATGATTACCTTTCTTAGTTAGCCACTCCTTAAATTCATGGCAGTCTTTCTGCTTATGTACTTCTTTCTTACAGAACTTGCAGAGGAACTTACCTTTGGAGTTCTTATGGCTAGATGAGGCACTTGCTTCATTCCTCTGGGTTTTAACATTATGATTCTTGTTAGATTGTCTTTTCCTCTTCTTTGGATTAGCGGTGGTAAGGTAAGCAACTTCAGGTTTCTCCAGCTGCATCCGCTCTTCCTCTTGCACACACATAGCGATCAACTCCTGCATTGTCCACTTTTCTTTCTGTGTGTTGTAGTTGATCTTGAAAGCATCATAAGCAGAGGGTAGAGAAGTCATGATGAAATGCACCAGGAAACCGTCACTAATCTCCATTTCTAAGCCCTTAAGCTTATGAGCCATATTGTTCATGGATATAATACGCTCACGAATACCGCTTCTCTCGTCATACTTAGTTGTCACTAGTTTCAGAATAAGAGTGGAAGCATGCGCTTTTGAGGTTCCTTTGAACTGATCCTCCACAAAAGCCAGATATTCTTTAGCAACATTAGAATCTGGAATAGATCCTCTAATAGGAATGCTAATGGAGTTCTTAATGAACATGAGGGACATACGGTTGCATCTCTCCCATTTCTCATGCACCATTTTATCAGCAGCGGTGCTTTTGTCAGTGAGTTCGGGAGGAGCATCCACTCTCAGTGCGTACTCGAAAATACAGCAGTGCCAAAGTTAACATAAGCGAATCTTTCCAGGCAGCATAGTTATCACCAGTTAAGGTAGTGATGCCGCAGTTGGGAGCTAATAGTGGAAAAATGAGAATAGTAAGATACAACATTAGAGAAGAACTTATAGTGATCTAAGGGGGCAACTAATTATCTAAGGCAGGTAGGACGTAGACCATTATACTAATGAAGCTGTGATAACTATTCATAACACCAAAAAACATAAGCTACTTAAATACAATGCTCTAGCTTTGGCTATACGCTATTTATTTAAGTATTAAATTGCCGACAGTGAATGTAACCCATCACCTTTGGCAGAAGTGAAACATTCAAAGTCCTAATGCAATACGCTCAGTTCACTAACATAATCTGTTACACATCACCTTTGGGCAGAAGTGAAACCTTATGGCACTTATGTGAATGAGCTGCAATGCTTAACGAGATCTATATAACCACCTAATGTGACACATCACCTTTGGGCAGAAGTGACACCTCAAATGTTATTGCAAGTTAAGCAAGGTCTAAGTAATGATAAAACTGATACGTTAGGTTTCATCAAAATATTTCATTAGTTAACGATAAACCTCTCGTTAGTACATATTGAAACCCACGGAATCTTCTTGACTTATGATATAATGGTTCGTAAATAACTTAATGCTCGAAAGCAGAAAACTTGGTAGAACACTCTTTATGGTCGAACTCAGACTAATGAGGTCGAACTCCCTTTATGAGGTCGAACTCTCTTAATGAGGTCGAACTCTCTTGTGAGGTCGAACTCTCTTGATGAGGTCGAACTCCCTGTTCCTTTGTGAGCAAGTTTATGTTGAGCTAATTTAGGAACCAATATTATCTCTTAATTTTAATTAGGATTCTTTTAGGTTGTTTCCATATTTTAGGGGATAAATCTTTATCCTAAATTTTAGCAAACAACAATCAATCCTAATTCTTAAACAAAACATAATCAAAATTTCGGTTTTCATCATGCATTCTAACAACACCTAAACCGAAACTGAGAACATTATTATAAAAAAAACACCTTAACAGGAATCATAATCCTCGAATAGATTTTAAATAAAACATCGTTTCATAATACGGCTGTTATGGTTTTCAGCCGAAAGCCTTTTTAATTTGATTTTCAGGTTTCATAATTCGTTTTCCGATTTGATTCCGAATTTTATGGAACTAACAAAATCGATCATGAGCAACATCGCTCTGATACCTCATGTTGCATCGATTTCGTTAGTATGTAATGGAAAAACAAATAAACATGTACCTGAGAGATTCGTGAGACCTGCTACTGATGCTGAAAGCGTTGAGGTCGACATAACTGTCAGTCTGTTCGAGTTCCCTTTAGGGTATGCAGTTATGATAGCTAATGATCCTTTGCAGAATCGTTATGGGAGAGAGAGTAGAGGGACGAATTCTAAGAGGTGTTATGATTGATTAAGTTGTGATCATCATCACTCAACCCTAGTAATCTCTTCCTATTTATGCATACCCAGGGTACACTCTAGTTAGGCCCAACTAATGACAAGTCCGTCCATCAAAGACTAGTCAGTTATGGGCTTAGAGTATTTAGCAATTGATCAAACATAATATAAATGATTATAATGGCTACACCGATAAATATACAAGACATAACGTATATTTATTCCAACAACATTAACTCAAATGTTGTTCGCTTATGTAAATCATAAATCATGTAAATGTAAACGCCATTACTTTATAGTACAAAATCAAAATAGGGCTCAAATCATGAAACAAATAAGAACCAATGATCTTCAGCACAGCTGGTTTGAGGTAGGGTGGGTTTTCCCTTAGGGGTTTCCATCCTAAGGGTAGGTCACATGTTCGATCCATGCACACCATAAAAACTCGCAATTCATCATACCGTTTGTAACACCCCAACCGATGGCGGAAACATCGGGATGTCACGTAGTGATGATTGTTCAGTAGCTCATGGTGAATAATAAATTTCATTAAATGATTTAAATAAATTACATACAATTGTTCTACAAGAATTCGTACATCAAATTGAATAAAACTATGCACACATCTTCAAGCAAATCTTCAAGCAAGTAGAACCTGAAACATGTTAAGTTGAAAATATTTTGGGTCAACAAAAGTTGGTGAGAATTACATAGGTTTTGATAATCGAATGAAATTGTTGTGCAATTCATGTGTCATGGCAATCTAGTCCATATGTGAAAACATACTAGAAGTAAATCGAGTGCATAATCAACCATTGTGACTGTTGTATTGTGGTACATCCCATATGCTCATGGTTCACTCGTTTATATTGCAGTAACAAACACCCACACAACCTTTGTAGGAGGCACGTATCCGGGTGGGATTGTCAGTCCAATAGATCTATTAATGTATACCGTCGGTTGATCAATGTTTATGCTAGAATTGTGCTTACCCTAGTCATGTTCAAGACATAATGCAACATAGAAAAACACATAAACACATTGATGATTGAATTGCATAAATTATGTTGTAACACGTTTCACCCCAAAAATGGTGATAAATAGAAAAGGGGCTATGTAAAACTCACCTTAGCAAAATGTTATATCTGTTGAAAAATTGAATAGTGGTGTTGCCCAAATGTGTCAAGTATCACCCTATAACAAGGTAATAAATATGTCTAAGTCTATCTAGTCTACAAATGTATATGTTCTAGGGCTTCGAATTGGGGATAAATGCTTGTTTGATTAATACTAAAAATGTTTGATAATTGAGAGGATTTTAGTAATAAATAAATAAAACCTCTTTTACAAGAATTTTAATTGAAGATGGTCACAATAATGTGTTTAAAGTATAAAAATAATTTTTATAAAATTATTTTCTTTAAAATAGAATATTAATTCTATTTATAACAAATTGTCATAATTTAACTTTAATATTTAAAATATTGAATTTAAATAATTATTAGTTTAAAATTCATATTTCTGTTCTAAATAATCAGAAATAATTTGTATAAAATTTTGGTGCAAAAATATTAAAAATTGAATTTATTATGATTTAATTATGATTAAATCTAACAAAAATTGATTAAAAATATTAAATAAATGATTTCAGAATTAAAAATCATTTCAGAAAAGTTTATCACTATATAAACTCAGAATAATTTTTGTGGAAATTTATAAAATTGTTCTGATATTTTAATGGAATTTTATAAATATAATAGAATAAAATTGATTTAATTATTATATATATTAAATAAATTAATTTTTGAAAACTAAAAATTGTGAGTGAAACTTTTTCATCAGATTATCATAAAATAATTTTTTTAGAATTTTTAAAAGAGTTTTAATAATTAAAATTGAATTTATAAAATTATATGTATTATATATATATATATATATATATATGTTTGTTTAAAAACGAAAAAAGAAACAAAAGGGGTATGCCACTGCCGGGACTCGAACCCGGGTGGCTCAGGAAGACAGCAACAGACACAACCACTTGGTCCAGACTAGTGGTTGTGTTTATTTCCGGTTGATTAAAAATAAATATTATAAGCTGAATCTTGTTTATCCCCAAAATCAAACCCACGAGCCCTAATTTTCCAATCGTTTGATTCACACATCAATAGCCCAATTAACCTTAGGGCTATTGATGTGTGGATGCCGATGATCAAAACCCACCAAAAAAATTATACTTACAATGCTGTTATGAATACGATCACTCGGTCAGATTAAAAAGTCAAACACGGTACAATTATCAAGAACAGAGGTTTGTTGTGAAGAATTGGGGATTGAGAGAGATGTAATGGCGAGTTGTGATCATTCAGAGGGGTTCAATTTATAGTATAGTGGGTTGGGTGTTCGAATTGGAAACCTTTGACCTCGAATTGATTGTAGGACGCGTTGTGGGTCAAAAAGGCAACAATTGAATGTTGATTGATGTGGGTCTGAGTCATAACAGGCCGGATATCGTGTAGGAATGCCAATTATAGATCAATCACGAATTATTGATTGATTTTGGTAAGGTCCCGTCTCCACAGTTGACTTTCTAAGTCAACTGTGAGAGCCTTGAAACTAGTAATATAATTATAATTCACCGAGTTTGAAACAGATATGAAGGCTAGACCAGTTGGTTGTATGTGTTGTGTTTAATGAACCGGCTTGGGCGCGGGTTCGATTCCCGACCCAAGCACCTTTTTTTTGACAAATATCCATGATATATCCATATATATATATATATATATATAATATCTATAGTATTAGGGTTTCAAGAATGCGACAAAAATAATTAAATGTAAACAATAATAATAGAACTTGTCGTTTTTATCCCGTAACGTACAATTTTTAAAGAAAAGTTGGTCTTCTTCATTAAATGAAATGTTATAAAAAATTAAATGCATTAAGTGGGATTTGAACCCAAGTTCTCTATATTAAAATATAATTCGCTAACCAATTCTTCTACCTTGGCCTTGTTACCATTTCCCACGCCAAAATAATTTAAATACACTTTATACATAATATATATTTTAAAATTTTAATATTTCCCACACCA
Source organism: Ambrosia trifida (assembly GCA_028751855.1). Taxonomy (NCBI): domain Eukaryota; kingdom Viridiplantae; phylum Streptophyta; class Magnoliopsida; order Asterales; family Asteraceae; genus Ambrosia; species Ambrosia trifida. Next base: position 62,474,788 of record CM054127.1, read on the forward strand.
AAATAATTTAACACTATATTTAATAGTAAAACAATAAGTCATGAGGTCACAGTCGTGACTTCTTTATGTTATTAGTCGTCCATTGCTAATTGCCGATTGATGTCACACCTACATCACAATGCAATAACTGTTCTCTGACGTATGCTCATCACATCACCAGCCTCAATCTAAGCCTCATCCTTGAACATTGGGATCTCAATATTAGTGTTATCATCGGACATTTCGACCTTAGTTGTCACCCGACAATGAAAACATCGAAGAAAACATCCCGGTTTTATGATCGTCCATATTATTCTCCGCTCGATTCTTGCTCGGCACTCGCTCGGAAAATTTGCATTCAAAGAATGCTCGTTCGGTTTTAGGCTCGATTGTAAATGAGTCGCTCCGCTCGGTTCGGTTTGTAAACGAGCCAAGAACGAGCAAAGCTTCGCTCGGTTCGGTTTGTAAACGAGCCAAGCACGAGCAAAGCTTTGCTCGGATCGACTCGGCTCGTGACCAGCCCTAGTATACACCAGTCCTAGTATACACCACATAGGCATTTAGAATAATCAAAGCCTTCAAGAAGATCCATTAGCAGTCCTAGTATACATCAGTTTAAGCGATATTTTATCCATTTAATCAATATGGCTCAGGCCTCACTCAGATAGGTTTATAGACAAAGGCAATGGCGGATCTATTGGAAAAATGGTAGTGGAAATTGATTTTTCCCTAATTTTGGAGTAAAATAAATGTATTTATATATGTGATATATAAATAATTATGTCCGGGTTTGTGTACTATATTGTGAGAGTATCACAACGAATCAAACCACGTCCAAAATAATGCTAAGATGAATGAGATATCGAAGCTTGAAAGTTGTAGGTTGGAACAACCAAAGATGAGAAAATGGATTAAGTTTTGTCCCACATTGGTGGAATGACAAAACATGAAGTGGTTTATAAGGAGGAGCACTCCTTGTGTATTGTTTAGCATGAGCCAAACACTAGTGAGACCCTAAAGGATGCGAAGCACCCTTAACTCTCACTCGCACACGCGCGCGCGTGGCGTGGGCGATGGGCGCAATGTGGCGCTTTGTTGGTGCACTTTGCACTTCGCATCGCCGCGATCCGCCCTTTGTATTTTTGACCTCGTGCGCGTGGTCTAGTACATGGCGGAAGACTACTAGTGGCGCGCAGGACCAGATGGCATTCAGGTCTGCGCACGTGACGTTCGCGTGGCGGGTTCCATATGATATGAGTCGTCATCCGCGGATGACATAGCGTTATGTGCGCAAGGAATATAGTGCGCGCATGACCAGGTAGTGCCTAGCGCCCTGGTCAGCGCGCGTCATCATGTTCTGCGCGCAACATACAAACGCGGGCTGGTGCGTCAGTTCCTACACAGTCTCGGGTTGTTAGAACAGCCTGTTTCAACTCGTGTCATAAACAAAACGTAAGTTTCGTTAGACCACTTTATTCCATTTAAATTCTATTGATTAGTATTTATTATGATAATAATATTATTATTTATGATGCTAATAATTAGCATGGAGTTTCATATTTGGTGTGGCTATTTAACTGAACCTTGGGTTCATTGTTAAAACGACACGTATAGAGATTGAGAAATTCTCTAGACATAAACTCAGAAGAATCTTTTGTTCCACAAATTATGAGAGGATCACTATCATATTATACAACTTTTTCCTTATGCTTAAAACACATAATCACCCGTTGGTATCTTGGGCTCAAGACCATCTCCGGCAGTACGACTACTGTTCCGGTTGTTGTACCCTGGGAAACAGCCCGTCTGAGAGGAGGTGCGGAATCTGTTTTAAGGGCCCCGTGTGAAACACGATCCTCAACCAAAAATCGTCTACAACAAGTGTTTATTTTTGCAGCGGAGCATTATATTAGATGGTTCGGTTGATGTTCATCTCCCTTTTTCTTCTGTCAAATCCGAAGCAGCTACGCCTATTGAAAGAAGAAATCAAGCTTATGCTTGAATCTCAATTAGGTACATGTATTTTGTATCTTAATGTTTTTATTTTAGTTTTGTAATCGGTAGTATACTTTTATATTTCCTATGAATAACGAGGGTCTCGTTATTATGATTATTTTATTATTATTTAATAAAATTATGAACCCTATTTCCTACAATCTTAAAACAGACTTTCATGTAGATTGTTGATACAATCTAAAAACCTTCTTATTAAAGGATTTTTGGGTTCACGAAAGTATAAAAATATTAATTGGGATTTTTGTTAAAATCTAATAAATATTTTTTTGGAAATATATATGGAGTACAACTCGGATTAATATGTATGACTGGAGTACAATTTTTAATCCGAAATACCGTGTTTACAAAACGAAAAGTTTTGATTCAAGTTTTCGGTTTCATGGGTTTTTTGTGTCGGGTTTTGATAATCCAAAGTGTTAACAAATATTAACATGTATTTAGACGTGTTCAAATACTATTTTTCTAATGAGCGTATTAGAAAAGACGTAATATTGGTCAACCCATGGAAAATATTTGCTAGAGATTATCTCTAACGAGCGTGTTAGAGATTAATCTTAGTAAAATGTTTTCTAATGAGCGTGTTAGAAAATATTTTGGCAACCCATATCGAAACGTTTGGTGTATGTTTTCGATCTAACGAGCGTGTTAGAGATCATTATTTGGAGAAATAGTGATTGTTATCCAATGTGTTGAAACATGTTTATTTCTAACGAGCATGTTAGAAATAATAATTATTTTTTTTTTGTAAAATAATAAGTTTCAAAACATGTATAATTTCTAACAAGCATGTTAGATATTACAATTATTCTAAAATAATAAGTTTTATAACGTTTATTTTCCTAACGAGCGAGTTGGAAAATATTATTTTCATAAATAATAATGTTTAAAACATGCGTATTTTCTAACGAGCGTGTTAGAAAGTAATTATTTTAGTAAAATATAATTAGTTTCAAAATGTTGAGAACATTTAGATTTCTAATTGGCGTATTAGAAATTAGTAATGTAAACAACAAGTTTTGAAAGAATAATGTGTCATCAAACATTTCTAATGAGCGTATTAGAAATAAGTATTTACAAAATCATAAGTTATTTTTAAACTCATATTTTTTTCTAACGAGAGTGTTAGAAATTGATGCTTTTGTACAAACGAACAAGCTAGACGTTTAATTTTTCTAACGAGCGTGTTAGAAACGGCTTATTATATTTATATATGAGCCAATAAATTTTAAACGATCTTGTTTATTATATTTCTAACGGGCGTATTAGAAATGGTTGACCAATTAGTTGTGAAACGATTTTGGTAATCTTTTATTTCTAACAAGTATGTTAGAAATGGTTAATTATTGAAACCGAATTTTAATATTTGGTACACGTATAGTTTCTAATGAGCAATTTTAGAAAAGATTTATCATAAAAACCATATGCACGATTTATAATCGTTTATTTTCTAGCGAGCGGGTTAGAATCGGGTTCACCGTGATAAACTATTTAAGATGATTTGTAATCATTTTATTTGTCTAACGACCGAGTTAGATACGGTTTTAAATAACAAACTATATTCAAGTTTATGGTCTTGATTTGTAATCAAAGCATAAACATATATAGTTTAATTTTTAAAACAGATGCAAAAACGAGAAATGTTTTTAACGAATAAAACATGTCTTTGCAATGGTTCGATACTCGTATGGCAAGTATCATGTCTTGAACCATATAATAGTCTTGAGAAACTATTTAAAGGAAAACAACCCGATGTTGTTTTGACATATTTACTTGTTCGACTACTTGTGAGTAGTTAATTATAAGCAACTTTGTTGTTTTGGACAATTGTCTTATTGAGGGAGTACCTCGAAACATGCCACAAGAGGATATAATTGTGATTATTTCGTTGAAATATAAAGTGTTGAAGAGAATAACACTTTGAGATTTGATGTTTATATATCCTTATGAATCCGTTAAAATATATGTGTAATATATTATATATATTTTGGATTATCGTTTATATTTTTTTTAATAATCAGGTGATTTAAAATATAATAAACGATAAATGTAAAAGGAAATTACTTTTGGAATTTTTTTTCTTTGACGATTTACCTTCGACGGATTTAATAAGGATATTTATTTAAACGGGTTATGCAAGGAGTGTCTTGCAAGAACACAATGAGCGGGTTGTGATCATGACTTATGCAATAAGTCATATACCAAACATCAAACGTACAACATGATGAGTGAATCATGACGAACGTGGCAAGTGTATTGAGATTAAATACACGAAAACGAGGTATGTCATCTAATGTTGAGAGCATCAACATGGAAATACACACTTGTGAATTTTTCGATGACTATAACATATGAAAGAAATATATGTTAAGATTGTAAATTCTTTAATAAATTTTGATAAATTTATTGTAAGACATTACAATAGTGATGGATGTGTAGATGTTTCTACAACCATCAATGTTGTTTGACCTATGTGGAGGATTTGTCCTTAGTTTTGGGAGTCTTCCCAAATACATGGTTTTAACAAAACAACATGGAAATGTATAAATCACTTTAGGCACATATGTGAATGCTATGTTTTGAGTGTCAATCTAATTGACTTTGTCTCAAAACTTTAGTGATTTTATACTAGGATTGTTCATCTCGTTGTTGATGAATATGTTCATCAAAGTGACTTAGATTGAGACTTATGTTTAAGTTCTTAAGAGTCAATGGTGAAGCCTTGGAGATTAAAGGCAAAATGAGTTTTGATCTTAATAGATGAAATTAACTATGGTTTTGAGACATTCCTAAAAAACAGAGGTTTTGGAGTGATAAAACAAAATTTCATTATTGTGTCAAACTAAGATGTGAATGTTTGAAAGAGATATTGCGTTATCTCTTAAGGCTGTGAAGAATCAGAATGATGCATCTTCTGTTCACATGCTAGAGTATTGGAGTCTAAAGCATGCTAGACTAATACTTGTTAATGAAACATTCAAAGTGCAAGCAATGTGGGGGGAAGAGCCATTTAAGAAACACCCGTAGGGGTGGAAAATGGTATTTGAGAAGTTTTCTCAAACTTCATACGAAAGGGAGAACCTTTCATCACCCCATTGGATGTTATCCAATAACACTTAAATGTGGGGGTGGCTTGCATTTGAAAATGGAGTGAGTCAATCGAGTTGACTGGACTCAAATGCCAATAGGTAAGATTCAAAGTCTAGCTAACCTTGAATCACATCACCAAAGGCATTGAAACGTGTTTAGCCATGAATTGAGTTTCATGTCACTCTAAAGACAAAAAGGAAGGTTCAAAGGGTAACACCTACCTATCCTGCTACCATAACCAGATCTATGTTTAGATCACATGTTATAGGTCTTACGAATGGACAAAATGGCAAAAAAAAATTGACCAGCGAGTCAAGAACACGTTAGAACAACTTATCTCAATGCAAGATGGATCCAACAACCTGATGGTTGATAAGAGATGAAGTTGTATGGAATGAGACTAAAGCCCGTGAAAGAAAAGGGACATGAGGGTAACCTAACCTAGTTGACTGGAGATCCCAAGATCTAGGTTCAATAGGACAACTTAATCATGAACCGACGAGCGGTCACTGTGGGGGCATAGCTAAGATATATGTTTATATATAAGCTAGTATATATGGTTATATGCATATCCCCCTAAACTACAAAAGGGTGTTTAAATACGTCCTAGTCCATTCCTATAATATCCAGTGACATTGTTGAGAGGTTAAGCATAATATATGGTTTGATGATTAGTGTAAATCATAGTACACCATAATGCTTTTAATGATTTAAGATCACCTATGTTGGAGAGAAGTGTGGTCGCTTCGAATGAAATTGTGGGGCACAATTTCTAGAGCTCCCGCAGAACCAGGAAAGTGTTCCAGGACCATTATTGGACACGATAATGAGGGGATGACCAGGCTAGGGGGAGTCTTGTGTGAACGTATATTGTCGTTTACACAAACAGCCGTCAGTTCAAAGACATCAAGTTCATACTGACAGCTAGTAAGCTAAGTATGCTTCACAAGGGAAGGTTCAAAGGCTTACACCCACCTATCCTATGCAAGACTCAACCGTCGAGGTTACATCGGAAATTTGTGTGTTTTTAATCGATCTCCATTCATGTGGGGGATTGTTGGAAAAATGGTAGTGGAAATTGATTTTTCCCTAATTTTGGACTAAAATAAATGTATTTATATATGTGATATATAAATAATTATGTCCGGGTTTGTGTACTATATTGTGAGAGTATCACAACGAACCAAACCACGTCCAAAATAATGCTAAGATGAATGAGATATCGAAGCTTGAAAGTTGTAGGTTGGAACAACCAAAGATGAGAAAATGGATTAAGTTTTGTCCCACATTGGTGGAATGACAAAACATGAAGTGGTTTATAAGGAGGAGCACTCCTTGTATATTGTTTAGCATGAGCCAAACACTAGTGAGACCCTAAAGGATGCGAAGCACCCTTAACTCTCACTCGCACACGCGCGCGCGTGGCGTGGGCGATGGGCGCAATGTGGCGCTTTGTTGGTGCACTTTGCACTTCGCATCGCCGCGATCCGCCCTTTGTATTTTTGACCTCGTGCGCGTGGTCTAGTACATGGTGGAAGACTACTAGTGGCGCGCAGGACCAGATGGCATTCAGGTCTGCGCATGTGACGTTCGCGTGGCGGGTTCCATATGATATGAGTCGTCATCCGCGGATGACATAGCGTTATGTGCGCAAGGAATATAGTGCGCGCATGACCAGGTAGTGCCTAGCGCCCTGGTCAGCGCGCGTCATCATGTTCTGCGCGCAACATACAAACGCGGGCTGGTGCGTCAGTTCCTACACAGTCTCGGGTTGTTAGAACAGCCTGTTTCAACTCGTGTCATAAACAAAACGTAAGTTTCGTTAGACCACTTTATTCCATTTAAATTCTATTGATTAGTATTTATTATGATAATAATATTATTATTTATGATGCTAATAATTAGCATTGGTGTTTCATGTTTGGTGTGGCTATTTAACTGAACCTTGGGTTCATTGTTAAAACGACACGTATAGAGATTGAGAAATTCTCTAGACATAAACTCAGAAGAATCTTTTGTTCCACAAATTATGAGAGGATCACTATCATATTATACAACTTTTTCCTTATGCTTAAAACACATAATCACCCGTTGGTATCTTGGGCTCAAGACCATCTCCGGCAGTACGACTACTGTTCCGGTTGTTGTACCCTGGGAAACAGCCCGTCTGAGAGGAGGCGCGGAATCTGTTTTAAGGGCCCCGTGTGAAACACGATCCTCAACCAAAAATCGTCTACAACAAGTGTTTATTTTTGCAGCAGAGCATTATATTAGATGGTTCGGTTGAAGTTCATCAAAAGCTTATGCTTGAATCTCAATTAGGTACATGTATTTTGTATCTTATTGTTTTTATTTTAGTTTTGTAATCAGTAGTATACTTTTATATTTCCTATGAATAACGAGGGTCTCGTTATTATGATTATTTTATTATTATTTAATAAAATTATGAACCCTATTTCCTACAGGATCTAGGCCACAAAATCAATAGTAACGTTTTTCATTCTAGTAGCAACGTTTTTCAAATTTCGTAAAAAAAAAAAACCAAATTTTCCACTACGCGCGCGAAGTTAAGCCGCAACGTCCGCAACCGCTGCTTCTTCCCTATGTCCGCCCCTGGACAAAGGGTGCATATCACGATTACGCAGTAATCGGTTGCCACTTGATAGAAATTCTATCATGTGACCATCACGGTTGTGCAACCATGATAGTAGCGTGTAACAATTACTATCTATTTATAAGGAAAGCCAATGGATAGTGGCATGAACTTGATTCACTTATTCAACATTGATCAACAAGCTCAAAACCAATATTTTAAAGGGTTATTATAACGTGTTAGGTGTTGTGACTCCTAACTAATCATTTGATCACCACCACTTTTAACTTGTAACTTATTTTTCTCTATCACTCCCAAACTAACAGAACCATAACCCAGTTAGGTTTTTTGTTGGCGTGTCATCTTCTTAGTGATGTGGCATGCTGATGTGGCAGCTACCACGTTAGCAAAAACTAACTGGGTTAAGGTTCAGTTAGTTTGGGAGTGGTAGAGGAAAATAAGTTGCAAGTTGAGAGAGGTGAAGGCCAAGTAGTTAGTTGGGAGCAGTGGCGAAGCTTGGTTTGCGAAACGGTGGGGGCCGAACTCAATTTTTTTCGATCGGTGGTGGCAAATCGGTGGGGGCCGGACTCAATTTACCTATGAAAATCACAAATTTCTACCACTGCGCCAGAAAATAGGGAGGGCCAGGGCCACCCCTGGCCCTTCTTAACCTTCGCCCTTGGTTGGGAGTGAAAGCGGCCAACACGTTATAGGTGAGGCTATTAAAATCCAATAACCCTAAACCGTTGGTGCTACCACTTGTGTAACTTAAACTTGGAAAATTATGCCGTAAAACTTGGGCTTGATGATCATACAGGTTGTGTACAAAACCTACACAACCAAAATATAAAAATAAATCAATTACTCAAACATATCATTACAAATTTTTCAAGAACTCTTTGTTTGATTCCAAGATTCAGGCGGAAATAGCAAAAACCCGCACCATAAAGAATTCAATGTTTGTGGAAAAACCTAAAACAAAATCCTTAATTGTCAAAAGAGGGCTTATAATTTGAAAATCAACAGGTGGACATCATCCTTCCACGCCAAGGTAACATCAACATTCAATTTAGAGACACACATGTGAATTCTTCACAACGCTACGACATATCTAAAGTGATAACCCAGGCTAACCAAAGCCATAAAAGATTCATAAATCCCGGTGCACGAGCGATGAAGGCTTTTCACAGTCAACATGGTGTTGTGATGGTTCTGATTCTGACTATGACGAAGCGATATATCGGCTCAAGTTTCTTCTCAAAATAGTTGACGATGGTCATGTTCCTGAACATATTGAAGATCCAAAAAGTGGACGAACCTGCAATCACAGTTAGAACAGGCACGACTTGAGATGGATCTGGATGCTCCGAACCTAAGCTTAAACCTGCACAAGGTAAAAGACCGTTAGGCTCGTTACAGAGGAGGAGGGAGGGCCTCTCTGTAACCACCCTCCGGCGTGAGGATAAGTATTTGTTTAGTGAGAGAAAGTAGAGAGAGAAAGTGAGATTCGGAGTAAGTGCATTCGTGTGTCAATTGTACTTTAGAGGGGGTATTTATACTAGTCAGCCTAGTTGTACTATACTTCGGACCGCCCTTCGTACTATCATTCGAAGTCTTTTGACTTTTTGGTGAGGCTTGTACTTTTCCTTCGGCCAGACTGCCTAGCTGCGGCCTAGCATCTTGATAGGCAGGCCGCGGTATAATTGCTTATACCTCTTCATGTCTTCCCAAGTCCTCAAGTTACTGTTAGGTAACTTGTTGGACTTAGATGTGACCGAATCACAGAAGGTCAGGCCGCGGTATAATTGCTTATACCTCTTCATGTCTTCCCAAGTCCTCAAGTTACTGTTAGGTAACTTGCTGGACTTAGATGTGACCGAATCACAGGAGGTCAGGCCGCGGTATAATTGCTTATACCTCTTCATCTCTTCCCAAGTCCTCAAGTTACTATTAGGTAACTTGTTGGACTTACTCATATCGCGGTCTCTCAGGCTTGTTACGGCGTCTATAGTGGATTGGTGAGGATGGTTGACACGTGTCAGGGCCAGCTGTCCAGAAGCTTTGTCGTGTTCCCCTGACACGTGGGTGTCGTTACAGCCATGCGATCGTATGGCTGATTTGATGGCGGTTCGTTTCTCGGGGCAATCTGGACCGCTCATTTGAACCAGCTGTCCCCAACCCTAGCCATCCCAACCGTCGCCTCTCCCTCCTATATAAACCTCTTAACCTTTTTACATTTTACTGTTTTCTCTTACTTTTCTTCTCTGATCTTACTTACCCCCTTCGGCGTCCTTATCATCCGTTCGAGCTTCACTAGCCTGCTTAAGGTGCGTTGTCTTCATCCTTCTTCATATTTCCTGTTTTATTGTTTTGTCCTCGAGTCTTGAAGATGGTGAAGGACGATATGAATGTGAGTTTTTCAACTCTATCCGCGGATAAACTTGCCCGGTTTATTGATACTTACTCGATCCCTCGCGAGTTAAACCCGGTTTTACCGGGACCGAGGCAAGTGATACATCCTTTTCCCGTTGGCAAGTTTGGTTTTTACACCCGAGTGTGTGACTTTGCCAACTACCGCATCCCCTTTACCAAATTTTTGATGAAGGTGTTGAGGTTTCACGGCGTGCACATCTCTCAAGTGAACCCTTTCGGTCTCAGCCGAATAAATCACTTTGAGCTTTCTTGCCGTGCTTTGGAGAAAGGTGCGGATCTTAACGTTTTCCGGTGCTTCTATAAGCTTAGCAAGGCCGGTAGCTGGTATACGTTCGAGAAACGACGGTCGTTGGAGAGTTGTCATGATTATCAGACAACTAGTTTAAAGAACTGGAAGAATCAGTTCTTCTTCTTGGACGACCGATGCTTACCCCCGGATATGGTGTGGCGTGATAGTTTTGAAGCGTCTGAATGGGATTTGCCCAAGAAGTTTAAATACAACCGCAAGTTGTATTTGGACCTGGTGGAGAATAAGAGCAATATCCAGAAGTATCCGGAGCACGTTCTCTGCCTCGGAGGGGTTAGCATGAATTGGAGTTTGGATGATAGGTGGCCGTTAGTGCGTTATAATGGAGAGGGTGAGTGGAGAGCCGCAGCTTCACTTTATTTATTCGTGTTTTTGCTAGCTTTTTCTAACTCCCTTATTTTTGTTTATACAGAGATGTCGCTGTTGGATTGTTTTAAGTTGACTACCTTCGATGACACAGCTTTGGAGTACACCAACGAAGATTTGGGAAATACTGAGCCATTGGTGGCGCAGATGGAGAGGACGCACCAGGCCATTCGGCCAGTGACGGGTACTGGCGTTGGTGCAAGTGGCGTTGGTGGAGATGGTCAGACCACGGGGGTCGTGGCCGGAACTGTTGGGGTAGCTCCGTCTGCTGAGGGCGCAGCTTTATCTTCCGAAGTCCCCCCTGACCCACCTATTACAAGTGTTCAACAACCGGACCCTTCTGCCAGTACGGGTCGTCAATCATCCGATCCCTCTCGTGCCTCAAAGGAGGTTTCCGGTGATAAAGAGGGCCGAGCTCTTACTGATACCTCGGTCTCCCGGGGCGCAGGGAAGAGGAAAACTTTGAAGGGCACCACCGCCAGTTCAAAACCGAAGAAGAAGCTACGGTTTGTTGAAGATACTACTGAGGTATATTCTAACCTTCTCCATAACCTTGAATATCATTTGTTTGGGGGTAAATCTCCCAGAGACTCGGCTCCAATACTAATGGTGGATGATCCTCAGGGTGGGGGGCTCAGTGATGACGAGGATTTGGATGGGTCTGCCGGGATTCGTAGCCCGTTGAAGGAGAAGGTGGTGCGGCCTGATGATGTTTCCGCTGGTGAGTTTAGGTAATCTCCCCTTCTTTCTCAAACCGATGTGGGGGGTAAGGATGATACTTTCCCCCCATCATGGTGCGAGACTGAAGCTTTTTCCCTTTATAATTTTGCAGCAGTGGCAGGGGAGGGTTCTGGTGGTGGTGGTATTGCTGACGAGAAGTTCGTCCCGGAATGGGACATAAAGAATGGAGATAGGGTGATTGACGGGCTATCTGCTCGTATGATGTTGTTCAACCTTGATACCCCTGCTGACCGGGAGTATTATCACAACCTGGATTCGCCTGCTCTTTGTGAGGCTCTGTTGATCAGCCAAGCTCAATCCAACTTCTTGGTGACTGAGGCATACCGCCGTTGGACGGATGCCGAAGTAGACAGGGATCGGCTTCGGAGAAAGGGGGCTTCCTGTAACCATGGTCCGGCCATGGCCGAGTTGAAGAAGAATCTGAGGGACGCTCAGAATCAGGCTTCTTCTACTCAGTTTGCCGTGGCTTCGGCTGCGGAGGCCAGGGACAAGGCCCTTCAAGAGGTTGATCTTTTGAAGAAACAACTTCAAGAGTCTGAAGCTGCTGCTGCCGCTGATTCCAAGAAGACCAATGATCTTCTAAGGCAGATGGATATCACCATGGCCAATCTAAGGAAAGGTACCGATGCTTTAATTGCTGGTACGTTCTTTATTGTTCCATTTCTTTTTTATTTTTATCTTAACTTCGACTTGGCCGTTACTTTGTAGAACGGGACGAAGCCTTGGAGGGAGAGAAGTTGTCAAGGCAAGTGTTGGCTGCGGCTGAAAAGAAAATGGCCGAGGACGAGGAGGCGTGGAAAGAGGAGAAGAAAGAGCTGGTTGGAAACATTGATGAGCTGTTCAGGCTTAAGACTTTCTTCCTGACCACCGGGGCACAACTTATAGCGGATCACGTCCACAAGGGGCCGATCATGAAGAAGGCCGTTAGTGACGTCAACAACGCGATGAATGCCTTGGGCTTCAACGTTGGTGTGCAGGCCGGTTATGCGGCAGTGGCGAAGGGGATTCCGTTGGATAAAATGCCTCTGATAAAGAGGAATGCCCAAGAAGAGCTTACTGCTGCCGCGCTTGCCTATGACTCCCTTGTCTTTCCGAAGATCGCTAAGCTGGTTGACCAAGTCACAGGCCCTCCTGAATCCTTGACCGAAGCCTTTGACGAGCTGAAGCTCGAGTCTTAATTTTGTTTTTAAACAATTATCATTTGATCCGGATCCTTATGAGATCCGGAATGTTTGTAATATTCCAGACAAGTCCCACTTGATTCGAAACCACTAGTTGGGTTCGAATTACTTAATGCAGGTTGATTCCGGACCTTATCATGGGTCCGGACTATGTCTTTTGATTTATGACTTGTTATTATTTATTTTTTTTTCTTCTTTTAGGCGATGCCTTTGGCCTTAAAGCGGCCAATTTATTGGACCGTAGCTCGATCTTTTGTGCGTCCACGTATCTAGCCACGTCCTTATTTTACCCGCGGACTTTGCATATGTGTTGAACAACCATGGTTTGTGGGGTTTTCTTGACCGGGACGCGGCTGTTATCCATGCCGCGCGCTGGTGTTCTAAGTTGCCCCCTTATATGAGTTTTTGTTATATGTTGTTTAAGATTTAAGTAGGTGCTTGTTTAGGTTAGTTGAGATCCGGACCAAAACTTATCCACTTTGGTCCGTTTCTCTTTGCTACTCCTGTTTGATGTGTTTCATACCATGTGGTTTTTGTTACGCCGAGCTCATTATTGGGCTGCGGCTTATATTAGCACCTTTGTACTTTAGAGTAAAAAACCAGCTTCTTATTAATATTTCACCGAGGTATGTTACATCCCGGATGATTACAAGAAAAAAGGAAAGTGGGGAATGGCACATCCCACGTTACAATAAGAAGATGAAATATTATTTAGGGAACTAGCTGGTAATGCTTACATATAGCATTTTTTCAAATGAACATCGTTCCAGGTGCGAGGTATATCTTTTCCTTCCAAGGTTTGGAGGGTGTAAGCACCCTTCTCGCCTGCGGTTTTTATGATGTATGGCCCTTCCCATGATGCGGCCATCTTTCCTTTTTCTGCTCCGCTGGCCTCATTACACCGGAACACATAATCTCCGGGCTTGAATCGAATTTCTTTCACCCTGGAGTTATAGAATTTTTCTAATTTTTGCTTATACTGGGCTTCTTTTATAGCCGCGGCTTCCCTTCTTTCGTCTAGTAGGTCAAGATTTAAGCGTAGTTCTTGATCATTGTTTTCAATGCTTTGGACTCGAGAGGAGGGAGAACCGATTTCGACCGGTATGACTGCTTCAGTCCCGTATGTGAGACTGAAGGGTGTTTCTCCCGTGCTGGTTTTGGTGAAGGTCCGATGTGCCCATAGGACGTTGGGGAGCTCATCGACCCACCCACTTTTCTTTCTTCCCAACCTCTTCTTTATTCCTTCGACCAAACTCCTGTTTATGCGTTCCACTTGACCATTCGCCTGCGGATGGGCCACCGAGGCGAATGACTGTTGGATATGCAAATCTTGACACCATTTTTTAAAGGGGTTGTCCGCAAACTGCTTTCCGTTATCACTGATTATAGTCTGGGGTAACCCGAAGCGGCACACTATCTGTTCCCAGACGAACTTCTTTACCTCCTTCCCCGAGATCTTGGAGAGTGGTCGAGCTTCGACCCACTTTGTGAAGTAATCCACAGCCACCAGCAAGAACTTCATACCTCCGGTGGACTTAGGGAAAGGTCCGACAATATCGATGCCCCATTGCTGGAACGGCCATGCCGCCGTTACTGGAATCAGATTATTCTTGGCTCGAAGGCTAACTGGTGCATGCCTTTGGCATTCATTGCACTTCTGGAGCTCGGTTACTGCACTATTATGCATTCCCGGCCAGAAGTATCCGACATTCATTATTTTTGCCACCATCATTCTAGGACCGGAGTGTATTCCACATATCCCCCTATGGATTTCTTGAATGATGTACGCAGCTTCGACCAAATCCACGCACTTAAGGAGCGGTCCTAGAAAGGTTCTTCGATACAACTGTCCATCGATCATCTGGTACTGGAGCGCTTTGACTTTTAACTTTCGAGCCTTGGCTTTGTCCTCTGGGACAACATCATTGGTCAGGTATTGTATTATAGGGGTCATCCAACTGTCTGCTGGCGAGCTTATTGATAAGACTTCGGTCGCGGGGACTGTCGGGCTTTGTAGGCCCTCCATGTGTACTTCTTGGTTTGCAATATCGGTGGTTGTAGCAGCTAGTTTACTCAAGGCGTCTACTTTTTTGTTTTTGCTTCCAGGAATGTGTACCACCTGGCACGCTTCAAACTGCTTCATCAGTTTTTTAGCCTGCATTATGAAGCAATGATTAGTCGATTTCTTATTGGGGGTCGAAGGTTTAGGAGATTCTGACTGATCTCATACCTCGGCTAAGTAAAGAATCATGTTTTGTTCTTTAGCCTCATACTCCCCAGATATATGGTTTGCTACAAGCAAAGAATCGACATGTGCTATAACCTGCAAGAGGTATACGCATCTTAGATTTTTTATTATACTTTGCATTTAGCAGGGTGTCTTAGTGATTATTACGGTATACTTGTACCTTTTTAGCTCCGACTTTTATGGCCAGTCGCAGCCCAGCCAGGAGAGCTTCATATTCGGCTTCATTGTTGGAGCTTTTAAAGTTTAGCCGAATTGCATAGAGCATCTCACGTTCTTCGGATTCCTGTAGGACCAACCCTGCTCCTGACCCTTCCGCTCCCGAGGCCCCGTCTGTGTGCAAGGACCATATGGGTTTCGAAGGACTCTGGGATTCGATCATCAGGTTTTTGGGAATTTCTACCAAAAAGTCAGCCACCGCCTGTCCTTTGACCGGACCTCTGGTTTTGTAAGTTATGTCGAAAGCGCCGAGCTCAATAGCCCATTTTGTCATTCTTCCAGAGGCTTCCGGTTTTCTCAGTATACTGAGTATCGGTTGTTCTGATTGTACCTCTATGTTGAAAGCTTGGAAGTATCGACGGAGTCTTCTGGAGGCATGTACGAGGGCTAAGGCCAATTTTTCAAGAATTGGGTAACGGACTTCATACTCTCGGAGTGCGCTGCTGATGTAGTATACAGGGCGTTGGACCGTGGCTCTGGTGACAATAAGTACGGAACATATTGCTCCTTCTGATGCTGAAAGATACACTGTCAATGTTTCGCCTGGTTCGGGTGCCGTTAGAACAGGCAAATTTACCAGGCATTTCTTAAATTCTGTAAAGGCGGTGTCTGCCTCAGTGGACCATTCGAACTTTTCTTTTCCCAGACTCTTTTTTAGGACGTTCATGAAGGGGAGTGTTTTTTCTGCGGCTTTGGAGAGAAACCCGTGTAAAGCTACAAGACGCCCATTTAGGGACTGCATCTCCTTTAGGCATGTGGGCGGTTGCATTTTTAAGACTGCCTCGACCTTCTCTGGGTTGGCTTTTATGCCGTCCCGGGCCACCAATACTCCCAAAAATTTTCCTTCTTCGAGGCCGAAAGAACACTTTTTAGGATTCAACTTCATGTTGATCTCCCGGAGCTTGTCAAATGTTTCCCTGATATCTTCGATCATGGAATCTTCAGTCATACTTTTTATCACTACATCATCAACATAAACCTCGAGATTCCTTCCTATCTGGTCTTTGAAGGCTGCATCCATCAGTCTTTGATACGTAGCCCCAGCATTTTTAAGTCCGAACGGCATTTTAGTGTAACAATACAGGCCGTTGTTCGTGACAAACGCTGTTTTATCTTCATCGCCTTCGGCCATCTGTATCTGGTGGTAGCCTTTATAGGCATCAAGAAAACACTTCAATCGAAACCCGGCCACAGCATCTACCTTTACATCGATCTCTGGGAGAGGATAACAGTCTTTTGGACATGCGTTATTCAGATCTTTGAAATCAACGCACATCCTCCAGGCTCCATCCTGCTTTTTAACAAGCACGGGATTGGCTACCCAAGTTTGATACCGTACTTCCCGGATGATACCGGCATTCAATAGATTCTTTACATCTTCAGCAATGGATTTGACACGATCAGGAGCCATACTTCGTTTCTTCTGGGCAACCGGTTTTATACCAGGATAAGTGTTTAACTTGTGCTCCGCCAAGCTTCGTGGGACCCCGGTCATATCCGAGTGTTCCCATGCAAAAACATCTAGCGAGTTTGAGAGTAGATTCCATAGCTTCTCTCGGGCTTTGGTGGGGAGCTGCGTCCCAACAAGTAGTTTTTGTTCCGGGAACCTTGGGTGTACCGACCATTTTTCAACAACTGCGGCTCCCGTTCCCCCTGGGTTATCATCATCATGCTCCGAACCCAAAGACTGTCGTACTTCGGATATACCGAGCCCTACTTCAGATTCCAAGGTAGCTATCCCTTTTTCTGTAGGGAATTTTAAAGCTCTGTGGATGGTAGATGTTACCATCCCGAATGCTTTCATCCCGGGTCTACCCAATATGATATTATGCACTGATCTTGAACCGACCACCAAAAAGGTGAGAATGACTGTTCTTTGTAAGGATCCGGAGCCAAACGTAACTGGGAGGGATAATTGTCCGATTGGTTGGACAATTTCTCCTGAGAAGCTGACAAGGGGCATGGAGACAGGAATAAGCCGCTGCTGCGAAGCTTCTGCTAACAACTGGAAACATTGAAGGTACATTATCTCGGAGGCACTTCCCCCATCCACATAGATTCGGTGAGTTTTATGGCCAGCCACGATCCCGGATACGACGATTGGACCTTCCTTGTAATCGTCCGGCGAAATGGGAGGGAAAGTTATTGGCTGGGCCATCCATGCCGTGACATGATCATTTTTTCTTTTAACCCCCTGCTGCTTGAGGGTGCGAATCATGTGTATCCCTGCTTGATCATTCGGATTGGGGATGTTTGTAACGCTTGCCTTCCCTTCTTTGATTTCTTTTACCAGATGCGACAGCTTGCCCGCTTTAAGGGCCTTTTCAATTTCTTGCTTTAGGGACCAACAGTCATCCGTGTCATGTCCCCTAGCTCGATGATAATCGCAATACTTCTTGGTGTTCTTGTCGGATGTGGGCTTTTGTCTCGGGGGTTTTGGGAAGTCGATGTTTTCCGTGCTGAGTATTTCACTGGGAGATTTTAATAGTTCGGAATAGCTTGACCCCCGGTGTGAGGAGGAGCTTCGACCGGTGGAAATTTTATCGCTTCGGGAGTAAGGTTGGGATCTGTTTTTACTCCAGGAGTTGTTTCGCTCCGAACTTGGAGCTCCCGAGCCTTTCTTCCATGAGCTGCTTCTTGAAGAAGAGCGATACTCATTGTCGTACGTTTGGCTACAAGCACTTTTTCCTCGGGCAAAAGCTCGCGCCCGTTCCATTAACACTTCCATGGTTTTTGGGAGATCTTCATGTAGTTTTTCCACGAGCTGATTATTTCGGACTCCGTGGCAAAAACCAGATATCCGTAATTGATCAACAGCTCCACTGATCTGCATACTCTCCTTGTTGAACCTGTCTATGAACTTTTCTAATGATTCGCCGTCTTTTCTACGGATGTTGTGGATCTCGGTGATGTCTTTCGAGCATCGCCGTTGTTGGGAAAAATTTTGTAAAAAAGCGCGGCGGAGCTCCGTCCAATTCGCAATCTCACCTGGTGCTAAACCGTCGAACCACACCTTAGCCGCCCCCGTAAGGGTTTGGGCGAACATGTGACACCATGCAGGCATGGGCCATAGTTCGATTTTCGCGGCTCCTCCAAAATCATGGATGTGATCATCCGGATCCGTTGTTCCATCATATCTTTTGATTGTTGTAGGCATTTTTAGTTTTGCCGGTAGAGGAGCGCTGGCGATGCGGGGGGCAAATTTGGAGTATGCAGCCATATAGGCTGGGCGATAAGGAGTGGTAAGATCATCTTCCGCGGTTGTGACGGCTGGCCGCTTTGCTACGGTGGTGACAGGCTGTGTGACTGCGTGGCGTCCCGGTGGGAAACAGCTCCCTTGCGGGGTCCCTAGGTCGGGAGTAGTAACCACGGTGGAGTAAGTGACTTGTGCAACAGGGCCCGTACCATGTCCGGATGGTGCTTGAACTCCGTCGTTGGAGAATAGGTTTACCTGCACGCTTTTGAGTTTTGCTTCTTTTTCTTGTTGTGCTTTAAGTTGCAACAAGAAATCACGATTCTTGAGCAAAAAGTCTGCGTCGAACTCTGGTGCAGTATCTTGACTTGTTCGGGAGACGTTGGTGAGCCCTGCAGACGGGGTTAGGACAACGGAGGCCGTAACAGTGGTTGCTCCGTCATCCTGTTCGGTGTTTGTGACATCTTCAATAACGAAACCTTCGGATGAAGCCGCCATGGGAAAAACCGTCGAGATCTTTACCTTCTAAGGGTATAGAAAACGGTTGTACAAACGGATGGCGCCAATTGAAGATCCAAAAAGTGGACGAACCTGCAATCACAGTTAGAACAGGCACGACTTGAGATGGATCTGGATGCTCCGAACCTAAGCTTAAACCTGCACAAGGTAAAAGACCGTTAGGCTCGTTACAGAGGAGGAGGGAGGGCCTCTCTGTAACCACCCTCCGGCGTGAGGATAAGTATTTGTTTAGTGAGAGAAAGTAGAGAGAGAAAGTGAGATTCGGAGTAAGTGCATTCGTGTGTCAATTGTACTTTAGAGGGGGTATTTATACTAGTCAGCCTAGTTGTACTATACTTCGGACCCCCCTTCGTACTATCATTCGGAGTCTTTTGACTTTTTGGTGAGGCTTGTACTTTTCCTTCGGCCAGACTGCCTAGCTGCGGCCTAGCATCTTGATAGGCAGGCCGCGGTATAATTGCTTATACCTCTTCATGTCTTCCCAAGTCCTCAAGTTACTGTTAGGTAACTTGTTGGACTTAGATGTGACCGAATCACAGAAGGTCAGGCCGCGGTATAATTGCTTATACCTCTTCACATATCATGTGGTAAAGAGAGGGTGGATATACTTTATATTGTGAGTTTTAATTTTCGTTATAATATTTTACTAACAGAGGTAGTAATGTATAGGTTTTTACACAAACTTAACAAAACAAATTGGATGTGTGGTTCACGTTCGGGATGTGCTGTAGCAGGAACTGGAACCAGGAAGGCTTTTTATGGTGTGATTCTCACGGTCTTGTGGAGTATATGGAGAGCGCGAAACGAGTTCATCTTTAGTAACAAGCAGGTTTTGGTCGGAAGAATCTTCGAAGAGATAAAGATAATGAGTTACTTATGGATAAAGAATCGCAGAAAGATGTCGGATATGTTCTGGGACTCATGGTGTAGATTCGATCCGACAAGGATGGGATAGGGTCGGTGTTTGTATGTCCAGGTCTTGTTTTACGGTTCTTGCGGATTGTATTTGGTTATTTCGAATTGTATATTTGCTAGCATGTTGTTAGCTTATGGAATAAAAGTTTGTTTGCCATTAAAAAAAAAAATTGAATGTGTGGTTAGTGGACTGGAATGAAAATTCATTTGAAAAATAAAACTTTTGGTCTAAAAAAGGCAAAGAAAATATTTTGAACTAAAATGAATAATTGTATCAAACCATACGAATTAAAATGAGAGTTTACTCAAAGCTAAAACAATGTTAATTAAATAAATAATGTCGTTCAAAAAATAAATAAAAAACAAAACAAAACAAAAACTATTATGAAAAAAGATTTAAGTAAACAAAATGATTGAATTTTAATTATTGATTCATTATTAGTTATTATGCTTTAAAAGTTTATAATTATGCATAAATTTACCTACTTATTTGCATGGTGGTAAAAGTACATGGATTAACTAGTGTTATTGTTCAGCCTTAACAGGAGAGCGTTTGGTGGAAATTCATGTTGATGGTGATACTGCATATAAGTGGTGGTCCATTTGTTCTCATTCCAAAACTGAAATGTTTGCCAACCCATTCTTATGTCAAATAAATCGATATCAATAGTTATTGTCATTAAAAATGGTTAATTATAAGTTTACACAATATATGGCTTATAAGTTTATACAAATCGTTAAACATTATTATTCATTATGTAACATAATATTAAATACGCGATAATAAGATCAACTAATAATCAATGCATTAGTTTTGGTGTGGTGTTGTGTGTGTGCATGTGTGGGGTGGCACTTGGGTGGAGGCAAGCTGGGTTAGGTACTTGTGGGTACACTAGTGCGTAACTAGGCGAATTTGTTGTGTGTTAGTTTGCGAGTTCTACAACCTAGGAGATTGCCCCCTCCTTTTGGGTTGAAAATTGAAATGAGGTGAGATAATATTATTATATGATGGTGTGGGCAGTGGCGGAGGTTTGTAGGGGCGGGGAGGGGCGGCCGACCCCCCCCCCCCCCCCGGATTTTCGCGCAGAAGTTCCGATCATATAGTATACGTATAGAAAATTTTGAAAATATAGGGTTTCGACCCCCTGAAACTGGTTTTCGACCCCCCGAAACCAGTGACTTCCAAACCCCCGGTGACTTCCAACCCCCCGAACCTTCGGGTCAAGCTTCGCTACTGGGTGTGGGTATTTGTGGGTTGAGTTGCAGGAGTGTCTAGTTCACCCTTATGAGTAGTATTGATGATAGAGAGTATGTTGTAAGACGTGTTTGGAAGGGAAGGGAAGGGAAGGAGGAAACAAATGATTAGGAAATTCATAAAAGTGACATGTGAACGAACTAAGAGTTGTCATGACATTCGTCCTTGTTGCGACAAATACCCGCTTACGGTCCTTCCATTATTATTCTTTGCCCTATCTTAATCATTAAGATGGTAGAGCTGGATTTTCAATCTTGGAGGTAGTATGTCGCAAATGATCGTTGACCTATTTCAAAGGCAAAGTTGGACCAAGAAAACCGTTTCCTACGAAATTCTGTTCATGATTTGTGTAGGAAATCATCCAGTTTTCTAGTAATGATAATTGTATGATAGTTGATAACAACATAATGATATAAATATTAGAGGCATATATCCAGTTTGAGATCGTTGTAGACATGAATAGAAAATATAGCAAATCTTCAAAATTACAAATATTTGTTATTTAATAAATGTTGTATTTTACTGTATTTATTTATTTATTTTTAATAGGGGAAATGAAATTAAATAATCTCAACTTTGGGGGGCTGGAAGGGAATAATCGCAATTTGAAACTTATAAGATAACAGTCCCAACCTGTCAATGTTTTTATTCCATTAGACCAAAACTAACCGGGGTTAGTTTTTAACAAACCTAGTTAGTTTTCTGTCTAAAAATGTAATTTTTAAAAGATCAAGGACCATTTCTGCCATTAATCAAACTTTTAAAAAAAATCCATCTTCCCCCAGCCACCCTTGTTCTCCGGCGACTACCTTCGGTGACCACCCTCCTTCTCCGGCGACCACTTCCGGCGAGCTCTTCTTCTCCGGCAACCACTTCCGGCGAGCTTTTCTCCTCTGGCGACCACCTCCGGTGACCACCCTCCTTCTCCGGTGACCACTTCCGGCAAGCTCTTCTTCTCCAGCAACCAAACGACACCAACAACCTACCACCTTCATTCATCCGGTCCCAACCACATCTCCGACAAACCATACCCACTCCCGACAACCCTCTGTTCCGATAACCACCATCAATAGTCAAACACCCACCTCCTCTGTCAATACACTTCCTATCACCACTCCAACTCCAATAACCAGCACGAGTCGCCTCCTCCGGCGAGTGCCAACAACCCACAATCTATTCATATTAACGATATCCCATACCCTGTTCACTTATCAAACCTAATCTCGATCTAGTCACCATCCCTATTAATATTAACGAGAGTTAAGACCCGGTTAACCCGACACCACGCTAACTCGGCTCTTATAAACAGCCCGGGTTCAAACCCGTCAACACTCAAACCGTTCAACACCCGAAGACGAAGACGAGAGGTTATGTTAATACTTTGGGTGTTTGCTGGAGAAGGAGGGAGGTCGCCGGAGAAGTAGGGTGGTCACCGGAGGTGGTCGCCGGAGAACGAGCGTGGTCGGGGGAAGATGGGTTTTTTTAAAAAGTTTGACTAATGGCGAAAATTAGGGGTGAGCATTTCGTGGTTCGGACCCACAGGAACCTTGGACCCGACCCACGAGAACCTTGGACCCGAACCTTTTTAAATATATGGGTCGGTTTTCTGGTTCTAGATTTATATGAATTATCGGTTCCGGGTCGGTCGGGTCGGTTCCAAACCCACGGTTTTAATATAAGAACCACAAGAACCGTTTGTATTTTAATTAAAAAATAAAAAAATTAATCTTTTTTAGTCTTTTCACCATTCGATTTTACGTTTTATTGTAATCAATTTCATGTAATGTTAATACAATATTAAAAATATCTATATATATATATATATATATATATATATATATATATTGCAAAGGGATTAATCCTACATGTCATACTCTTATACAATCTCACCTTTGAGAGATGCCACATAGGATGTGATGTGGCAACTTTAAACCAATTGAAAAAAAGAAATAAATATGATTTAACCTAATCTATTATAATCTTTAACCTAATCTATTATAATCTTTAACCTAATCTATTAAATACCTAATCTACTAAATCTAAATATTAAACCTTTATTATTTTATCTCTCGTGTTTCCTCCCATAACATTTAAATGTTAATATCTTTTATATACGAGATTTTTTAAAGAAAAAATTACACCAAATTAACGAGCGTTTTATTATCTTTCCAACGAGTACCATAGTGATATATAAAAATCGGAGAAAAAAATGACTATTTTTTGTAACCCGACAGGTATTGTGTCGGGTTTGGGATTAGTTTAAAAAAAATTGTGGGTTTGTGTCGGGTCTGGGATTAGGTGATACCCGACCCGATTACCCGAAACAACATACCCAAATACCCGAACTACATACCCGATCATATACCTATGAATTTTTTAACGCATCACATAACCCATAGACTAATGCATTCTATATTTCAATAATTAACTTTTTTTTTCTTATTTCATGTTAGTTCTTTTTAGAATGATCGATTACAAACTTCCGAATTCATTTGTAATGGCACTAGATTTATACCCCGGCACAGAGATTCGTTTTTTTTTATATTTGAATATGATAACTTATGGGAGAGATTTGTTTAAAATAATAATAATAATAATAATAATAATAATAATAATAATAATATATTTTATTATGTTATATTAGATATTTCAACCCGGGACGCTCCCGGGATAAAAACTAGTTATTTATAATAATAACAATATACTTTTCTTGAAATTTTTTTCAGCTTAATGGATATGCATAGATGTGTTATATTATATAATATATATTATATCTAAATTTAAAGTAAATATTTATATATATCGCTCTGATGTGTGTGTATTTATTATGTATACATAACAGATTCACATAATGTTTCTATTGATGAGAATGACAAAATTGTTACGAAAACATAAGTCGAGAAACGAAAAATGACTTTAAAAAAACTCATGGGCTATTGTTAGACTGTCCGTTGTGGAAGCGCGAGTAGCACGTCGCGAACAAGGTTTAAGCGCCCGTGCTCACCCCCAGCCACAACAGCCCCACGTGAACAGTCCCGACACGAGCACAAGCGGTGGTGGTTGCGGGGGTTAACAGGAAAAAGTGACCTATGGTCACGCCGTTGCTCACCTCGAGCCACAACGGGCTCAAGTGACCGGATTACTTGATAGTCACGTCGGTGGCTTGCGCATATGGAGGAATTCTTTTACGAGCATGGTAAAAGAATAGGAATATGTAAATCTCTAAAAGTGGCTATTGCATTAAATGGTTCTAGAGGGTCAGACCCTTTTACCCGACCCATCAGAACCTTTAGGACCTGGAACCACATAGTCTTTTAAGGTTCGGTTCGTGGTTCCTAATTTCAACAATAAAAGGGTATACGGTTCTGGTGGGTCCGGGTCGGGTCGGTTCCGAACCCTTTGCACAGCCCTAGCAGAAATGGTCCTTGATCTTTAAAAATTACATTTTTAGCCAGAAAACTAATTAGGTCTGTTAAAAACTAACCCCGGTTAGTTTTGTTCAAATGGAATAAAAACATTGACAAGTTGAGACTGTTATTTTACAAGTTTAAAGTTGGGATTATTCCCTTCCAACCCCCCAAAGTTGGGATTATTTAATTTCATTTCCCCTTTATAATACTAATTATAGTTTCTTCATTTCATGACTGTCAAATTACAATAAAACTGATAGACGGGCAACATGCTGCGCCGCCACACCTTTCTGAATCGTAAACCCCAATAAATATCATGATAACCATTGTCTCTATGTGTAAATAATTAAGTTATTAATAATAATATCAAGTTAATTTTACCCTTCGTTTTTACAGCTATTGAGCTATAAATTTAAATAATAACAATTTTCACACAATCAAAGATTGTAAGCTAAAGATATCAGAAATTTTAAGATGGCGACATATTCATCGAATTTATTCTTAATAGTCAATTGATGATTTTTTATTGGCGTTGGCTACAAATAGATGCTCGATCATGCCTTATGTACCATTGAACCAAAACTATTATATTTCATTTCATATGATAGTAACCGAATATGTATTGTGAGGTTAGTGTGGAACCTTAACAAAAAGTGAAAGAAATCATTTCTAAGAGGGTGTTTGGGATTTCGTTTTGAATCTGATTTTTAGATTTTTGCGTTTTGAAAACGCAGATAATCAGTTTTTTAGGCTATCAAAACGCAATAATCTATAAGCAGCTCCACCCCTGCTTTTCCAAAACGCATAATCTGTTTTGAATAATTAATCCCAAACACCCCCTAAATAGAAAAAAAACCTATTACTAGGGCTGAAAACGAACCGAACGAACACGAACAATGTTCGTGTTCGTTTATTAAGGAAAATATGTGTTTACAAATAGTTCATGAACACTTACCGAACGAGATTTTCTGTTCGTGTTCGTTTGTTAAGAAAACACTCATGTTCGTGTTTTTTTGTTAATTTTGTTTATGAACGCACACGAACACAAACAGACATTAATGAACACAAACAAGTGTTCATGAACATAAATTAACACAAAAAAAGTGTTCATGAATGAAAACAAACATAAGCGGGCTTATATTAATTTTCTTAGAAAATCGAATTCACATACATATATTTATCTCATATAAATTGTTTATTTACTTATTTGGGTAAAATCAATAAAAATAAAAGAATATCAAGACAAATTATAAAAATTAAAAACCTTATTAAACTATTGAACATAAACGAACACGTTACCGAACGTTTACGAACATAAACAAACGAACGTGGCCTCTGTTCATGTTCGTTCAAAAACAAAATTTTTTGTTCGTGTTCGTTCATTCATTAATTAAACGAATGAATACAAACGAACTTTCCGCAGAACAGTTCATGAACTGTTCGCTGAAAATTCAGTTCATTTACAGTCTATCTATTAGAGTAAATTGCAATTTGCATCCATGTGGTTTTAAGAAAAAAATCAATTTGAATCCTTACCTTTTTAATCTTGCTAGACAAGTTCCTATGGTCCAAAATTTTAACATCTTACACCCTTCTAACTTAACATTGTTTATAGTATGTTAGGTTTTGAAGGATATTTTTTGTAATTTCATTGTCTTCTAATGTTTTTTTTTTAAAACAATAAAATCAATTAACTAGATTAAACAATAAAATCCATTAACTAGATTAAACAATAAAATCCATACTCTATATTTTGAGGCGTTCGTTGTTGCCGTAACATTTTCAAATTCTAATTCAAAATTCAATTTTCTAAATTAACATCACCAGTTATATACTAATCCTTGTTATAAATATAACATCGCTTTTCCAAAAAAAAAAAATTATAAACCAGTCCATCTTAACAATGTTAGACAACTTACATTTTAATCGTAGACGAAAACATCAACATGAACCGAGTTTGTGTCTGACACAATTCCCTTAAACAGATTTGCGATCTATTCTCAGGGTACACCGGTTTTTAACAGTGGTGGACTGGTCGTGCACTGCCGGACTTAGACACTTGCCTAAAAGATAGTAAGACGTTGATTGAGTTTGTTCTCTACATATATGTGTGTGTGCGTGTGTGTGAGTATTTCTTTTTTCTACATCCTCAAATGAGGCACTAAGACTTCATTATATAAGAACATAGATTGATCAAGAGTTTCATTTCTAAGTCACTTAATTAGAGACTTAATTTGATATATAAAGGCTCTAATAAATTGACATAAAAATCTCTAATAAAGTGACATAAAAACTTTAATTAAAAAACATAAAACTCTACTTAATAGTTTAGTTTTTAATTAACCACATTAAGATTCCATTTAATAATTTCATTATATTAATTTCCATTCATACTCTAAAAATTTCAAACAATCCCCCACATGAATGGAGATTAATCAAAACACACATATTTCCAACAAACCCTCACATGAATGGGAGTCATTATCAAAAGCAACCTCATTCCGATTAAATTTCAACAGTTAAATTTTGTATACGATAGGTAGGTGTGACCCTTTGAACCTTCACTCATGAAAGGCACTTAGCCCACCAGCTTTGAGTAGACAGCGATGTCTTTAAACTCATATGCCGTTTGTGTAGACGACAATACGCTTCACACAAGACTCTTCCTGACACCGTCAAGTCCTCATAGTTGTGTCCGTTGTGGTCATGGACACGTGCCTGGTTCTGCGAGAGCTCTTAAGTATTGTACCCAACAATACCCTTCGAAACGACCCCACTTCTCTCTCACATAGGTAATTCACTAGGAATGGTTACGTCAGTCGAATCATTAAAAGCCATAGGCTTAGCCTCAAAACTTGTCACTTTAGGAATGGACTACGAACCTTACCAAATTTTTATGGCAAACTCCCTTTTTTCAATGCGCGGGGTTTCCAACTCTCCTCCACAGTGACCTCACTTATTCATAAAATTAGGTTGTCCTATTGAACTCAGATCTTGGGATCTCTAGTCAGCCGAGTTAGGTTTCCTTCGCATGAATTTAATTTTTCCAAGGGCTTTAGTCCCATTCCCATGGACGACTTCTGAACTAACTCCCTTCTTAAACCTTTTGTTAGCGGATCCGCGATGTTATCCATTGACTTCACATAATCAACAGTGATAACTCCTATAGAGATTAGTTGTCATACCGTATTATACCTACGTCTTACATGCCTGTTCTTATTGTTACACATTATGATATGAGCTCTGCCAATTGCCGATTGGCTATCACATTGTACACATTTGGCCGATGACGGCTTCGGCCACCTAGGTATATCCTTAACAATTTAACGTAGCCATTCTGCCTATTCATCCTCTTTATCTAAAGTGATGAATTTTGATTCCATCGTGGATCTAACAATAAACGTTTGCTTAGATGATTTCCACGTTATCACAACACCTCCAAGTGTGAATACATATCCACTCGTTGCCTTGGAATCATTCGTGTCAGATATCCAATTCGTATCACAGTAAACTTCAATAACTGCTAGATATCTATTACACTGCAGCCCGTAGTCTCGTATGTATCTCAAGTACCGAAACACTCATGTCACGCAACTCCAATTACTTAAACTTGGGTTACTCGTGTATCTACTTAGCTTGCTGCTAAGTTTGGTCTGCTACAACTCATCAGATACATCATGCTGCCAATAATTCTTGAGTACTCTAATTGGTTAATAGGCTCACCTTGATTCTTAGCTAGATGTTGACTCGTGTCAATAAGAGTTCTAGCCACATTAGAGTCATTTACTTTGAACTTCTCAAGATTTGTTTTTCACATAATTGGACTGACTTATAACAAGTCCATTATGGGTTTGTGTGATTTGTACTTCCCAAAATCACATCCATTCATGGCAAACCTTCTATTTTTAAATGCAAATTACCTTCACATTTAAGTGTTATTGAATAACTACCAAATAGGGTGATGAAAGTTTCTTCCTTTCATATGTAGTTTGAAAACTTCTGAAATACCATTTTTACATCTCTACGGGTTGTTTCTTAAATGGATCTTCCCCCCAAATTGCTTGCACTTTGATTAAGTTTGAGTAATATCACTCATGATGACTTTAGACACTCGTGATAAGATAGCAACTATCTATATCTTTGTGTTATTGAGGTCATCCCATTATATAACTCAACTCATATTTCTCACATGAGCTGTTTTCTGAGCTATATGAGTTCTCCTTATATTAAGCTAAATAGTATCATAACTAATGAACTATATATTCGGTCCTTTCGAGTCATCCTTTTTAATGTTTTTACAAAATTCATTCTTATGTCGTCACATATGTTTGAATGTTCAATGTTAATTTATTCTCTAATGTCGTGTGGATTAAAGCACTTAAACCTCTTTTTCTTACACTGGCAAGTTCTTGGTGGAAATGCCAAGACTCGGTGGAAAAAAGGAAATTTAGTTAAGACTTTAAGATGAGACACATTTCTAGTTTAAAATTTATAAAAATAAAACGATAAATGCTAAACGTTCTAAACCCACACAATAGACAAGTGTACATATCGAGTGTAGTATAGACACAAGCAAGTACCGAGTATCGAACCCAAAGACCCGACTTCCCCTACTCAGCTTTAAGTTGCTAAAATAAAAGCAAAGATAAATAAAAATGAGAGAGAGCGAGAATAACCGACAAGAAAACCAATATCCGAAGAGACGTGTTGCTTAGGGATCCAACTGACCTTGGGATGGATTAATAATAGATGTTCTCTTGAGTGGTGTGTCCAAGATACGAACTATCGCATAACTTCTAGATGTGCATCACCGCATACTAGGAAGATGCGTGTTTCTGCATAACTATGAAGACGATTTGTGTTCTCGTTTGTTATATTGAGGGTCTCCCAAACCGGTAAGCTCACCTATCAACAGTGAGGGGAGGATCACCCGAGACCGTGTCGACCCAACCCCGAAGAACCCACCTCCCAGTATTGCGATATTGACATCAGACGACTCTAAACTTTTATGAATAACTTGCCGGCGGCCTGAGCATGGCCGAACAAGCTACCACTTGACCTCATAGAAAAGCCGTGGCTAACCTGCTCACGCTTATCCTCTACTTGAACTAGTTAACTTTTCAAAAAGTGATTGACCTATTACTAATTGTGCGGCAATATAGTAATGGAAGAGGATAAAGACCGTCCGCTTCCAACACGGGTTCACCAATTCTTGGTCTGCGCCAAAGCTAACACATAGACCATGAAGCTAAGTCGCACGACCAAGTCTTAGCTTACCACTAGGACCAAGTATAAAGACTGTACCGACCCTAAGTGAGATTTTGATAATAGAGGATTAAGCTACAAAGTGTGAATGTTTCCAAACACAAATGGGCTAATCACTACTCGTGAAATTAGATTAGCTTATAAGTGCATGGGTTGTTACACACCATGGGTACACTCATACGTCCTTCCACTTCTTAGCAAAACACCCACAAGACCAAATTCTAGAAGATAGTTTGATTAATTCGTCAAACAAAATTTAAAGTAGAAAGAATTAAACGAGAACACAAAACACCACTCAATAAATAAAAACTATATAATCCATACCAAATTAGTCTTCACCCTAGCAACACCGTAAGATCATAGCCAAGAGTTGGCATTAAAACATTCACACTAAGTTGGTTTTGCAATGAAAACATAGTGAGGGTTGCTAAAGGATTTAAAGAGTTTTCGGGGTGATTTGATGTGATTTCTCTCAAACTCACACTCTTGTAGTGTTTATGGAGTGATCCCAAGTTCCAAAGGTGACTTACAAGACCCAAAGATAGCAGAAATGTAAGGGAGATTCGGGTGGAATGGGATGATCAAAGTTTGGAGTGGAGGCCTCTATTTATAGGCAAATCAGGCCCTGCACGCCCGTGCTTCTTGATGTGGCACGCCCATGCTCGACAGCTGGTACTGTTGCAAAGTCCTTTTGAGCAGAATCTGTTGGTCTTCGGGTCTTGCATGCCCGTGCCAAGGGTTCGCACGACCATGCTCTTCAGTACATATGCCAGATTTGGTCGGTTGAAGCCTTGGGGAGAACGTATCAAGGCGTACGGCCATGCACTATGGTGTGCACACCTATGTAGGTCGGTAACGTTGAATTTTTGCCTGTTGCTGACTTGGAAATGTTGACTTGTTGACCCGGGACATGTGCACGGCCGTGCACAGACTGAGCGCGGCCATGCTACATCTGAAACAACTCCAAAAGTCATCAATTCCTTGCCTTTTTCGACGTTTTTCTCTTCTTTTCACCTTTCAGCCTCAAAATCTACAATTATCAACAAAGGAAGATAATCATGATAAAACAAAGACAAAAGCACGATTTTGGGTGGAAAACGACTGAAAATACGTGTGTAAAACATGTGAATTTTTTTTGGCACATCATTCTCCGTGGAGCATCTAAATTAACAAGTATTAGTCTAGAATGCTTTAGACTACAAATACTTAGCATATGAACAGAATATTCCTCATTCTGATTCTTCTTAGCATTATGAGATAGCGCACTATCTCTTCCTAACATTCACGTCTTAGTTTAGACACAAAATGAGATTTTGTTTTACCATTCTAAAAACATTGGTTTTAAGAATGTTTCAAACCATAATTAATTCCATCCATTATGATCAAAACCCGTTTGCCTTTAATCTCTAAGGCATCACCATTTACTCTTAAGGACTTAAACCTAAGTCTTAATATAAGTCACTTTGATGAACATATTCATCATCAACACGAGGAACTGTATAAAATCACTATATCTTGAGATATAGTCAATTAGATTGACACTCAACAACATGACATTCTCAACGATATGACATTAACATATCCCAAAATATTATGCAAATCCTCCATATAGTTAAACCAACATTGATGGTTTGTAAAGACTCTACACATCCATCACCGTTATAAGCTTTTAATAATAAATCACCCACAGTTTATCAAAAGGCTTATGAATAATAACATATACTTCTTTCATATGTTATAGTCATTGAAAATACATTTGTGCATTTCTATGTTGATGCTCTCAACATTAGATTACATATCTCATTTTCGTATATTTAACCTCAATACACTTCCCACGTTGGTCATGCTTATCTCATAATGTGGTTATACATTTGATGTATGACTTATGACTAAATATGTAGGTCATAATCACAACCCGCTCATTGTGTTTATGAAAATCGTTTCTTGCATATGTATATCCTTATTAAATTCGTCGTCCTAAACATATCGTCTTACATATCCTTTTCATATATATATATATTATATTAATCCACTTGATTATTTAAAAAATATAATAGATAATCCAAAATATATATAATATATTACAAATATATTTAAACGAATTCATATAAGGATATATAAACATCAAATCTCAGAGTGTTATTCTCTTCAAAACTTTATCGTTCAACCAAATAATAGCAATTATATCGTCCTGTGGCATGTTTCGAGGTACTCCCTTTATACACTGTTCAAAACAACAAAGTTGTTTATAATTAACTACTCACAAGTAGTCGAACAAGTAAATATGTCCAAAACAACATCAAGTTATTCTACACTAAATAGTCTCTCAAGACTATTATATGGTTCAAGACATCATACTTCTCATATAAGCATCAAACCACATATAATTTGCAAAAGACATGTTTTATTTCTTCAAAACATTTCTCCTTTTACAAGTGTTTTTTAACCATAAACTCTAATATAGTTTTATTATTTTAAACCATTTCTAACTCACTTGTTAAAGTATATGGTTTTCATGATTAACCACTTCTAATTCGCTCATTAGAAACTATACGTGTACCATATTAACATATACGGTTTCAAAAATTAACCATTTCTAACATACTTGTTAGAATACAAACGATTACACGTTTCATCATATACAGTTTTAGTTTTATTAAATAAACCTTTTTCTAACACACCCGTTAGAAATAAACGATCACCCAAAATCGTTTTAAAGGTCATTGGTTTATATTCTCA
This sequence comes from Ambrosia trifida, assembly GCA_028751855.1. Taxonomy (NCBI): domain Eukaryota; kingdom Viridiplantae; phylum Streptophyta; class Magnoliopsida; order Asterales; family Asteraceae; genus Ambrosia; species Ambrosia trifida. The sequence goes on from CM054127.1 coordinate 62,507,251, forward strand.
ACCGTTTCTAATCTGCTTGTTAGAAATACACGATTATGACAATCGTTTTAGAACTTATTGGTTTACATACAAAATAAATCGTTTCTAACACCCTCGTTAGAAAATTAAACCATCTACATAAACGGTATTAACTTTGGATTTTCTAAAATACATCCGTTTCAAACTCGCTCTTTAGAAACCGTCAAATTTTAACCAAACTGGTTCAATGTTGATTATTTTGGAAAATAATCATTTCTAACACGCTCGTTAGAGAAATCAACATATAAGTTTAAAAATTAAAATTTCGATTTTGCAAAATAATGATTTATAATACGCTTATTAGAAATGTTTCATGATACGTTATTCTTTCAACGCCATCGATTCTAACACGCTTGTTAGAAATACATGTTTCAAAACCTTTTATTTTCCAATACTCTCATTAAAAATGTAAACATTTCAAAACTTTAAAATTATCTTTCTAATACGCTTACTAGAAAGAAAACGTTAGCAAACATTTTTAGATGGGTTTACAAAATTATGTATTTTCTAATACTCTAATTAGAAGTTTAGTATTTCAAAATGTGTATATACATGTTAATACTTACTAAAAACCGATGAACACAAAAGCTTGAATCAAAATTCGTTTTGTAAAATAGTCTTTCGGATAAAAGATTGCATTCCATCATGATTCTAATCTAATCCGTTTTGATGTACCACAATTTTTTTCCAAAAGGAAAACATTTACAGACTGTTGTGAACCCAAACTCCTTAAGAAGAAGGTTTTAAGATCGGTTCCTAATCTAGACGAAAGTTTGTTTTACTAATCTGTTTAAGTTTGTTAGACAACTTACATTGTAATCGAAGACGAAAACATCGACATGAACTGGGTTTGCGTTTAACACAATTCCCTTAAACATATTAGCTTTCTGTTCTAATGGTACACCGGTTCTTAACAATGGTGGTGCACTGTCGGACTTAGACACTTGCCTCATAAGGAATAGTTTAAAAAAATAATAAACATAATAAAAAAACATTAGAAACATATGTGTAACACTAAACAAAACAAATTTTAAACATTTTTTAAAGGAAAAAAAATTATATTGACGCTTTTTGATAAAAACACTTGAAAATATGTATATTAATTACCTGCCCTAACTTTTGAAAAAATAAAATAAAAAAATCATAGGGTTTTCATAGGTATTTACAACTTAAGTGAGTTTGAAAACTCTATTGAGTTGAATAAGCTATGAAAACTCTATCAAAAGCTATATATATATATATATATATATATATATATATATATATATATATATATATATATATATATATATATAGGATCCGGATATTTTGAGAACTCTTATGAGTTGTGAGAACCATAGGAACTCACTTTATAACCACATACTTTTTTTAATCAAAAATGAATATGTGGTCCATAATTAATCAACAATAAAATAATGAATAAAATATTAATATACTTATACCTGGATAAAAATATCTTACACCGGTATAATTTGGCGTAAATTAATGTATTTTTTTTAATTTTTTTACAGCGGGGTTACGTGTTTTTACATGAGTGTGCAAAATTTTTTTTTTCGCATTTTACGTCGAGTTCTCATGAGTTCTCACAACTCATCGAGTTTCCAAAGTATCCTAACCCTATATATATATATATGTATGTATATATGTATATGTATATACGGAAATTATAAATTGAAAACTCCCCTGAGTTGATAAAACTTAGAAAACCCGTTTATAAATCATCTATTTTTTTTTTTGAAAAAAATACACAAGGCAACATACATGTACTTAAGCGTTTTGGGCCAAAAAATTTAAAAAGCGTCAATGGGATATTTTTAAAAAAATAAACAACGCATACTTTATAACAGCGCTGTTAACATATTTTAACATATGTTAACGACGCTGTTTCAAAGTTTGCGTTGTTTATTTTTTTTTAAATATCCCATCGGCGTTTTTTATAGGGCTGGCAACAGGTAACCTGTATAAGACACGATTAGATCTGTTAATTAAAAAGTACACTATGAGAACTTTTACTTTTTAAAAAAAAAAGTAATTAGAATTAGGAGGCTATGATTCATCATATCCCTTTCTTGGTACATAAAACATATAACTGTGTTATAAACGTGCGATATAAAGTAGTTAAAAGAGTTGTGTTCAAGTTTAGAACTTGTGTTGTTCACGTCGTGTAATAACTGTTAAATCTGTTAGGACACGATTTGCAAGCCCTACTTTTTACTTTTTTTTTGGCCCAAAACGCTTAAAAACATGTATGTTACCTTGTGTAATTTTTTTTAAAAGAATAAGTTTTTTTAGATGGTTTTTACCTTGTGTATATATATTCAAGCAATATAATCAAAAAAAAAAAAAACCTAGTGGATTTAAAAAAAAATAAAAAATAATAATAATAATAATAATTATAATGATAATAATAATGATATCATAAAAGAAAAAAGAAAAAAAAAACAATACAAGGTTGAATCTCGGCCTAAGACCAAAACAGCAAAGGAGAAATAAAAGAGAACCAACACGGTAGCGGCCCAAGTACAAAAGCCCTGTAGTGATCAGAGTGGCCCAAGGACAAGCTTCCATGCAACCCTTCAGCCCAAGTGCGCCAGGCTTGTTCCTCCCTTAGCCCAGAACGAGAATAAACCTAAAATCCTTGTATTATAAATCGTGATCAGCCACCATGTGTCCATGTTATCGACCAAAAATAGTTAATTAACAATTTAATCCCTGAGGTTTAGTTAAAAATATCTCTTTAATTCAAATAGTTTCTTTTTCTTATCTGTGTCCTCAAGGTTTCTTATTTAATGTCATTTTCATCCAATCCCCTAACTCCGTCAATAAAAGTAAGTTAAGTTAGGGGTATTTTGGTCAATTTACATATATATTTCTTTTTTTTTTTGTCATTTTCATCCAAAACTCATTTTAAATTTGTATCTTTTTCTCTTTATCTCTCTCTCTTTTATTCTAAAAGCACCATAACCACCCACCACCTCCACCAAGTAGAAAAACACAAAATCAAGCCATCTGAACCCGTCTGAACCTCCACTGCCTCCTCCACCCATCTGAACCGGCCGACCACCACCTCCTTCTCCACCACCCATCTGAACTGAACCCCCACCGCCTCCTCCACCACCCACCACCCACCTCCTTCTCCTCCACCCATCGGAACCAGCCGACAACCACCTCCTCCTTCACCGCCCATCTGAATTGAACCACCACAGCCTCCTCCACCTTCTCCTGCCTCCTTCACCTTCGTCTACACCACTCCTCCTACACCCTGAACCTAACCACACCCAACCGTACACCTCCTTGAAACCCACACGCCCTTCTTTCCCCCTCATCCAACACAGTCGCCTCCTTCCCACTAGACTGCTACCCCAATCACCCATCCACCCATTCGCCTTCCTTTCTCCCCTCCTCCAACCCACTCACCTGTTACCCCCAATTGCCTCCAACCCAGTAGTCTGTTACCCACTCGCTTGTTACCCCCACTGGCTAATCGAGAGTTAACGCCACGTGTACCTGAGCAAGATCGCAAACGTCACCAGAACGTTGAACCGGTACACATCCAACCGCATTACTAAACGACGTCGCTTTGTGAAACCTACCGTCGATTTGTGAATGATAACAAGAATAAGAATGCAGATAAGAAGGATAATAAGATCTAATCGCCTCAGCAGGATGAAAGGATTGTAATGAAAGAGCAAGAACAATCATTAACAATAATGCAGATACAAAGCCTAAGAATCTTATTATTATTATTAATATTATTATTATTATTATTATTATTATTATTGTTGTTGTTGTTGTTGTTGTTGTTGTTATTGTTATTATTATTATTGTTGATTTATTTTGTTTGTTTTGAAATATTGGGCTTTGGGGTATGGTTGCGGATGTTGATGCTGTTAATGGTGGTGATTCTGGTTGTGGTGGTTTTAGAATGAAAGAAAGAGATAAAGAGATATAAATTTAAAATGAGTTTTGGATGAAAATTGCAAAAAAGAAATATATATGTAAAGTGACCAAAATACCCATGACTTAACTGACTATTATTGACGGAGTTAGGGGGTTGAATGAAAATGACAAAAAATGAGAAACCTTGGGGACACAGATGAGAAAAAGAAACTATTTGGACTAATGAGGCATTTTTGGTCAACCCTCAGGGACTAAATTAGCAACTAACTCGACCAGAAACAATAAATCGCAAAAAGAGAGGCTGATGACTTTCGAAAATAAGGACTATTTTGAGGGATATTGGAGACGAAGAAGGTTCTGATGCGCGTTAAAGATTAAGATTTAAAGACCCCTTGGTTAGATTGGTTATTTGTATATCTTTTAATTTTTAGAGACATGATGAACTTTGTTTTTTTGAGAGTTTGGGATTTTGTTTCTGATAATTATGAGTAACTAAACTTTATTTGGTTGCCTAGGATAATGAACTAGACACGCTTATGCGTTATTGAATGACATGTTTTTTTTATTTGAATGTGTTGAATTACATGATTTAGTTTCGACATTAATTTTGAATATATGGGTACTGATGTGATTATTTTGATTGCTTGTTCGGTGATTCCATAGGCTCTAACTAATTAGAAATATACTCTAGATTTGGGAGTCATTCTAGGTTATGATCTGTAGTTTTCAGTATAGACCTTGAAGGTGAGGAATCCAATCAAGTTAACGAACTTTTTAAAATCAACTTACTAAGGTATGAAATCCTTTCCCAAAGGTTAGGATATAATTCGGGATTGCTAGGTTAATTAACTGGGCATTGTTTGATAGTTGGTAATCGCTAGGTGAGATTAGTGGCTTCTTCATGTTAAGTGTTTTTATAGGATTTCAGTATACAAGGTTTAAGTCTGCTGCGCAGTTTAAACGTTTCAATCCAATAGTGATTGATTACTTGGTTTATGTGAGATTTGGTTTCGCTGAGGCGATCCACTTTCATCTTAGCATTTTTTTCACTTGCCCTGCCTTGAGTCAGTCGGCTATCCTTGACATGAGATTTATTAGATAAGAATATGGTCTCTAATTAGCCACCAGAGTCAAGATTTATTGCTAGTGTCTAGGGATTTTCCCAAGGTAACAAGTCTTTTCCATATCTGAGTTCACTAGTTCCCTAGTTTCATTTTAGTTGTCGAGTTTATCTTTAATTTTATTTCAATTGATCTTATTATTTTTAGTTATAAACCCCTCTAATTATTTGTATTTAAGATGGAAGGAATTAAAATCCTTTTTTTGTTACAGATTTATTTGCTTGTAAGTTAGTTAGAGGGCAAAATTGTCTCTCAACTTCAATATTAAAGTGATTATCAAAATAGAATGTTTGTTTTGTAAGTTTTTTAATAATCTAGGGGTCAATATGAAAGTGTAAATTAAAGGAATATGTTATCATCTTCATTGCATCTTTTACAATTCATTGATTCACATTCCACAACCACCACTATGATTATGAATTAGTGGAGGAAACCGTCACGTCCTTCAATGACTCAAGATGATCATCAATGCCAATATATTATTATAAATATTATTCTATTTAATGTGAATTGTATCATTTATGTTGTTCATATACAACTCTTTAATGATCGAGTTTTGTTTTTTTTTTTTTTTTTTTTTTTGAAAAGTGAACTTCATTAACACGCGCTACCGATCCTCAAAAAAAGGACCGAAGCAAAAGACAAGGCTACAACATGTACAACGGATTCAAAGACCACAATCCTTCCAAACCAAACTTTTAAACTTAGACCTAGCCTTAACCCAAAGAAAAGTTAACGCTTTAATCTTAGCCACTATCTTACTAACTTTCACTTGTTTGCCTTTAAAGATCTTTTCATTCCGAGTGCTCCAAATAACCCATAAGGCTACCATAAAGATACCTTAAACTATCTTCGAAGCTTCTTTGTTTCGACTTCCCTGCATCACTTGAAGCAAATCCACCACATCAAAAGGATAAATAGGGCCTATTTTACACCAAGAACCCAAAGCCGACCAAACCCCAAACGCCACACCACAGCCGGTAAAGATGTGAATAGAAGAATCTTCCCCCGAATGACAAAGCTCACACAAATCGTCTGGCACAGAAACATGTCTCTTCCGCAAAGCGACCTTAGTCGGTATACGATCCATTTCAAGGCGCCATATAAAAATCTTTACCTTAAGAGGAACGCAAGCAATCCACCGAGTGAAAAAACGCCTCTCCTGAACCCGATCAGCAATTAAAAGTTTCTTGAAGTCAGCAACAGAGTAAATTTTATCGCTGTTTCCTTCCCAGATCCACTCATCTTCATAATCGCCCACCACCATATCATTTAGACGAGTTTTAAGCTTAGCGAAATCTTCCATCTCAATAGAAACTGACGGAGGGTGTCTCCAAGTATAGGAAAATTCCATTTGCATAGTATCCCACATCTGAGCCACCGAGTAAAACTTATTAGCAGCCAATAGAAACAGGGCAGGAAAGGCCACTTTAAACAACTCGGCACCACACCATTTATCAGTCCAGAACTTCACCTCATTCCCATTACCAACCACTCCTCTAAATTGAGTTTTAACTTTGCCAGAAAGTGCTTCAAACTTATTGATGTGAGACACAACGACCTTCCAACTTCCGGAATTGGATTTATTAACAGGGAGTATTTCCCATTTTTTAGAACTACCATGGCAACCATCAATAACTCTTCTCCAAAAACTTGATCTTTCCGTTTTATATATCCATACCCATTTAATAAGAAGCGACAAATTAACATCGCCTAAGTTAGAGACTCCCAACCCTCCGTCTTTTATAGGAATCGAAACCAAATCCCAAGCCACCCAATGAATTTTTTTAACATCCCCGGCTCCTCCCCACAAAAAACGTTTCATAATACTTTCCAAATCTTGAATAACTTTAATCGGAGCCTTGTATTGCGACATATAATAGATAGGTAAGCTAGACAACACCGACTTTATTAGGGTAAGCCGGCCACCTATAGAAAGAATTCTAGCCTTCCACGATTTCAATATGGATTTACACTTGTTGACTACCCCTTCCCAATTTCGAATGCGATTCATGTTGGCCCCAACCTTAACCCCAAGGTAGTCAAAAGGAAAAACATCTTGCTTGCAACCACACAAATTGGCCAAAGAATTCACCTCCTCTTCTGTACTATTAATGCCAAAAATGTTAGATTTTTGTAAATTAATTTTGAGGCCTGAACATAAATGAAAGATCCAAAGAAGACGAAGCATTTTTTTGAAATTATCCAATGACCAATCCCCAACAATTAGCGCATCGTCCGCGTAAAAAAGGTGGGTAATGGTCGGCCCGTTAGTACCAACCGTCAACCCTTTAAACTCCCCAATACCCGTAGCTTTATCAATTAAACAAAAGAGAGCTTCCATAACAATAAGGAATAAAAAAGGAGAAAGCGGGTCACCTTGTCTTAAGCCCTTCTCGCATTGAAATACGAAAGTCGGGGACCCGTTAACCAAGACCGAAGACCTGGCCTACTTCAATATCCCTTTTACCCAAAGACACCAACAATCTGGGAACCCCATTTGTTCCATAATGGAAAGCAGAAAGCACCAATCAACATTGTCATAAGCCTTTTGAAAGTCTATTTTAAACAAAAAAGCCTTTTCTTTTTTCAACCAAGCCACCACTTCATTGATTATTAATGGACCATCAAGAATAAACCGGTCCGAAAGAAAACCACTTTGAGATTCAGAAATAATAGAGTGCATCACCTTCTTGATACGGTTGGCCAAGATTTCAGATATGACCTTAGACATAATGCCTATCAAAGTGATCGGCCTATAGTCTGTCAAATCGGTCGGGTTCTTTATTTTCGGAATAAGGGTAATAAAAGAAGCACCAAATCCATGATTAATGGTCCTAGTATCATAGAATTCATGCATCATGCGAAAAAAATCCTCCTCCATAAAAGACCAAAACCTCTTCAAAAAAGAAAAATTAAAGCCATCCGGACCCGGAGCTCGGTCTCTACCACAATCGAAAACCGCCCTTTTGATTTCTTCTCTAGAAAATTCAGCCTCCAAAGCGTCCTTAGAGTCTTCGCTTAATTGTTTAAAATCACCACCAACCAAACAAGGTCTACCTGCAATGTTTGAAAAAAACAAATTTCAATAGAATTGAAAAATATGTTTCTTCACCAATGATGGTTTCGAAGCCCAAGTCCCACCCACCAATAACCCCGGGATATTATTTTTCGCCTTCCTACCATTCACCATACAATGAAAAAAACCGTATTCTCATCCCCACTTTCCGCCCATCAAACCCGAGATTTTTGTTTTAAAATGCATAGCCCGAAGATGTTCCATCCATTCCACACTTTTACTTTCTTCATAAACCCATAACTCTTCTTCCTCCAACTCCTCGGATTCCATTTTTAATTCTAGCCGATGTACGTTGGAACTTAACTCATGAAAATCGGCTTTTTCTTTTTCAACCAAATCGGCCCACCAAGTTTTTAAAGCACCTCTAACTCTTTTGAATTTCTCCGCGATCACCACTTGAGGAGGACCCGTAAAAGACCCATCATCCAAAATGTCAACTATAATTTTTTCACACCCTTCCCTTTCAAGCCATGAGTTAAACCAACGAAAAGGTTTTGGGCCGAAATTAGAATCTTTCAAAGTTAGCAACAACGGGCAATGGTCGGATCTTTCTCGTTTTAAGGCTCTAAGGACTGCATCAGGCCACTTATTCATAAAAGAATGGCAAACAAGGATCCGATCAATCTTACTAAACTGGAACCCTTTATCATTTCCAACCATGAAGGTATATTTACTACCCCTCATCTTATATTCCGTCAACCCCATAACATCAATAAACTCATTAAAATCAGCTGTACTAACCGGGTTAAAACCTGATTTTTTTCGCTCTTCCAAAAATCTGACAACATTAAAATTACCAAGCAAGATCCAAAGGCCTTCGTGAGAACTCATAACCTCCATTAATTGCCCCCATAAACGCCTCTTTTTAACAACGTTTTGAGGATCAAAATATATCATCCAAATATATAAAAATATGTTACTTCACATATTCTTCATTGGTTATAAACCAAAATATATTATTAATTAACAACTTGGAAATCTGTCACTTTTAACTTATTAAAAACACACAAATGAATATAACATGTCGTAGGACCACCGCAATGCTACAATGATCTATGAAATTTATGTTTCGTGGGTTGAGTTTACATATGTAATAGTCATTGTATGCTTACAATGGGGCTATCACAAGCTTATGGTGGACCAATAATCGATTTTTCATAATAATTAGTGTAATGCTTCTGTAAAAACATAATTAAAGAGTTTTTATTTATATTTTTATATCATGGATCTTATTGGCTATTTATTCTACATTTCCAATAATTGTTTTTTCTTAATATATTTAAAAAGTCGATTCAAAGAAATGTTTGTGATTTAGAATGTCAAAATCCCAATCTTGTTTAAATTATTATCCTTTAATATAAGTTTTAATAAATAGGGTTACATTTGTAGTTTGTGAGGGACGCTATTTGAAGATAGTTATAAGGCAAGAATGTTTATATCTATCGACTTTTGATATAAACATTGTGTTATTAACTTTTGTTTCATGACATGTACTATATGATAGTGTTCATGATTAAAAAAAAATTTAAGTGAGGGTACTTCAAGTGAAATTTGTAACCGATGATTTATTTCTAATCTATAAATGATCATCAAAAAACTTTTTTATTTGAACATTCACTTTCATTCAACACCGGCTAAGTCCTCAAACCGAGGGTCGCCAATCAAAACAACATATACAATGGGCTTTTACGCCATTTATCCCATTCCATAAACTTAAACTTCGACTTATGCTTTAACCAATAGTATGAAGAGCTTTTAATACTAGTGACGAGGTAGGGCCCAGATAAATCTGGCCCATACCACATTAACATAAGCCCAATAAAGAAAAGACCCAACTATCTCGAAGGAGTCAAATTGGTCAACATAAATAGTCAAATAGAATTAATGCAATAATAGTCAAAAGGCGAAGTCAATGGGCAAACAATCATGCAACAATTATCTCTTTTCGCAAAGAGAACGGGAGAATAGCAAAACAGCAGCTATAAAAGGAGGATGAAAGGTAAAAGCAATTCATATCATCATCTCTATTCTCAATCTTACTACTCTCACATTTACCAGAAAACATTACTTATTCTCACGCCGGAGGGTGGTCACAGGGTTACCCCCAATCCTGTGGCGAGTCCTAACGGTGTTCTCTTTTGCAGGAGCTATCTTTACACTCACTTTGAACGAATTGGGAAGATCTTTTTGTATCATCTAGAAGATTCAGAGCACTACCTAGGTTCTTACTTCTTCATTGGCGCCATCCGTGGGACGGAAACAAGGCAAAAAGATATTTTTCCCACTCGATCAAAATGACGACAAACAACACAGCTCAACCTGGACTAATGTCCGAAACCCTGGAGAGAGCAAGGGAGGACCGCTACTCAGCGAAACCCGTAGATGAAGAAATACTGATGGAGCAGCCCCCGGGATTAGCATCATTACCGGCAACACAAGGCGGGTTGCGATCTATGCCTCCCACAGTATCAGCTGTCTCCACACTCTCGTTTGCCGGGCCTACTTCGGCTAACGTTTACCCAAGACCAATAACGACGGTAGTAGAAGATCCACCTATTCCAACAGTCACATCATGGATGACTGCAGCCGCAAGTTTGCCTTTGTTCTCCGCGGCAATGAACGCGTCCGTGACATCCGTACCCATGACAACACCAGCACATTCGGCTTTCACCACATACACCCTGGTCACCCCCGGAAATCATTCATACTTTCCACAGTTCCCATTGCCACCTTATGGATACATGTATCCTCCCGTGGCAGGAAGCGCATACCCATACACCTTCCCTTATATGTACCCACCAACTCAACCCATGTTGACGGGACCTGGAAGCACAACCAACCCGGATCCACAGAATACAGGGACTTATCTTGAGGGAGTAAGGACAAGATTGTCGTATGAAGACACGCCAATATCATGCCAGCCATTACCTCAGACGTCATAACCCGTGACACGAGACATGGCGCGTAACCGCGTTCCTGATCACGGAGAAGAAGGGGACGATGAAGACCTGACTCGACCCTACCGACCTCAAGCGATGGTTACGTACTCAAAGTTCACCACCCGGATAGCCAACGCCCCTTTACCTCCCAATTTGAAGTTGCCATCAACTGTGGGAAAATACGACGGCACTGGGGACCCGGATGACCATTTGAGTATTTTTGAGTCCGTGGGACGATCGAAGGATTGGCCCATGCCAGCTTGGTGTCACATATTTGTCCAGAATCTAGTCGGAGCAGCACGGGTCTGGTGGGATACCCTACCGTCCGGATCCGTATCCAACTGGAATGGAATTGTGAAGGGTTTCTCACAGTAGTTTAGTTAACAAAGAAGGCACACCAAATACAGAGATGAAGTAATGCACATACGGAAAAGGGATAATGAGTTAACGGAGCATTTTATCATTCGATTCAACAAAGAAAGACTGCAGATCCCGGGCTCACCGAGGAGTTAGCATGTACCGCTTTCACTATGGGGCTATGGGGGTAAATGACGATGGTCTGTTACGAAAACTACACGGCCCGACAGGCTACCCGCAGACCATGGACGAAATGATGACCATTGCGAAGGCATATGTAAAACAAGAAAAATCCATAGCCATGAACCACGCCGTAAGAAAGAAACAAGACGCGGTCAAAAACTCTGAAAGTTTCCGGGAGCAGCAAAGCTCCAAGAACAAGGGAAGGTTGGATAGGCATCCGTACTCCCGAAATGATAGCCGGGAGGATCGAAGAGATGATCGACGACGATCTGAAAGGTCCCAAGATACATTCGTGGGAAAAGGAGAAAGCTCGTCGAAGCCAAGATTCGAATATCCGGAGCTAACAAAAACACCGCTCCAAATATTGGAATCTGAAGATCTGAGGCTTAACACGCCTCGCCCTTTGAAGGAATCACCATCTCAAGACAAATCTAAATACTGTGCCTATCATAAGGGTGTTGGGCATGAGACAAACGACTATTTCCAGCTGAAGAACAAATCGAGTACTTCTTCAAGACAGGAAAGTTGGCACATTTGGTAAGGGACGTAAAACCAAATACCTCATCCGCCGGAGCGGATAAGGCTGCTGGAAAGAGACATTGGGAAATAAATATGGTGAAGTTTGAATCAAGATACGATCGAAAAAGATCATTCGAAAAAATAGAACCATGGATGGAGGCAACCATTACCATACCTCCTCATTACCGGATGTTGAGCATGGAAGCCTTGGTGATCTCCGCCGCGGTAGGGGATTATAGCATGAGGAGAGTCCTGGTAGACACTGGCAGCTCTGAAGATATCATATATGAGTCATGCTTCCGGCGTATGCGTCCGGAAGATCAAAGGATGCTCGAACCTGCCAGAGGTCCTGTGAGAGGTTTCACGGGGGAAAGCATTGAACCTTTGGGGCAGCTCACATTTCCGGTCACCATCGGAGACGGGCGCAAAGAAAGAACAGTATTGGTCACCTTTTTAGTCATCCCGGCCAATTCCCAATACAATGTGATCATGGGGCGATATACTCTAGGAAAAATTGACGCCTTGGTCTCAACGGCCAGGGGCTTCTTGATGTTTTCTACTCCCCAAGGGGTAATCACGGTGCCTGGAGACAAAACTTGTGCGGCCATAGACCGCAAATCGCATCGTCAGGCACCAACGGGACTCGTTGGCCCGGAAAGGTGGGTGTTAAACACGGAATATCCAGAACAGACGGTTATGTTAGGAGACACCCTGTCCACGACAACACGAGATAGGCTCAAGCAGGTGCTAAGGAGCAACTTAGACGTGTTTGCTTTTAAACATGCTGACATGACGGGCATGGCAAGATCGAAAGCGGAGCATAAGCTGTCAACCTACCCATCCATCAAGCCCGTCACTCAGAAAAAGCGAAGCATGGCTCCAGAAAGGCGAGCCGTGGTAGTTCAAGAAGTAAAATAGCTGGAAGAAGTAGGCATTTTACGGAAGACCAAGTACCATACTTGGGTTGCCAACCCGGTCATGGTCAAAAAACATGACGGAACTTGGCGGATGTGTGTAGACTACAAAGATTTGAACAAAGCCTGCCCAAAAGACGCGTATCCTCTTCCGGAGATCGATCTCAAGGTAAACTCACTAGCACCATTCAAGTTTAAATGTTTTCTCGATGCGTACATAGGCTATCATCAGATCAAGATGGCCCGGGAGGATGAAGACAAGATTGCATTCCACACTGATGCCGGCATCTACTGCTACACAAAGATGCCTTTCGGACTGAAGAATGCAGGAGTGACATACCAAAGGTTAATGGACCAAGCATTTGAAAAACAAATTGGTCATAACCTGGAAGTGTACGTCGATGATTTATTGATCAAGAGTTGTACGGAGGAAAAAATCATCACGTACATCGAAGAAACGTTCATGACATTGCGAGAGTACAACATCAAGCTCAATCCCGGGAAATGTTCCTTTGGAATGGAAGAAGGAAAGTTCTTAGGAGTGGTGGTGTCAAAAGACGGTTTCAGGGTCAACCCGGAAAAGATAATAGCTATCACAAGCATGCCCTCCCTGAAGACATTAAAAGAAGCTCAAACTCTAAACGGGAGGCTAGCAGCCATTAACCGTTTTCTGGCACGACACTCAGAAAGATCTCTCCCCTTCATATCCACCCTGAAAGAATGTCTGAACAAAAACAAGTTTAGGTGGACGGAAGAGGCGGAAAAAGCGTTTCAATAAATGAAGGTGTTTGTTGGCAACCTACCTACACTTACTGCTCCTTAACCCGGGGAGATCTTAAAGATGTACATAGCAGCAGGACATCATGTGGTCAGCGCGGTCCTGTTAGTAGAACGGGAAAACCTACAGACACCAGTGTACTATATCAGCCGGGTCCTCTCCGACCCGGAGGAAAGGTATCCAACGCTGGAAAAACTGGTGTTGGCATTAGTACATGCATCCCGCCGATTATGCCAATACTTCCAAGGGTACAAGGTGGAAGTGCTAACCGGTTTTCCTTTAGCACAAATTCTGAATCGGCCTGAAGTCTCAGGGCGGTTAGCAAAATGGGCCATTGAGCTAGGGGCCTTGGATATAACATTTAAGAAAAGAACATCCATTTAAGGGAAAGTCATAGCGGACTTTATGGCTGAAATCCCGGAGGACAAAACAGCACAGTTACCAGGGAGCAGCAATGAATCCGCAACAGGAGACGAGAGCTCAGCATGGCAACTGTACACAGACGGCGCGTCAAACAGCAAAGGAGCGGGGGCCGGTCTCATGCTAGTTAGCCCGGAAGGAATGAAATCTTTACACGCGTTGCGTTTTGACTTTGAATGCTCAAACAATTAGTCAGAATACGAGGCGTTGCTAGCGGGAATGCGTTTGGCAATTTCAATGGGAGCAAAAAGAGTTGATGCTCATGTGGATTCGTTGCTAGTAAACAATCAAGTTAATGAATCCTACGAAGCCAAGGATGACACGATGGCAAGATACCTGGAGAAAACAAAAGCACTGATGTCAAAGTTCGAGAAGATAACACTCATTCATGTGCGAAGACACAAGAATGACATCGTAGACGCTCTTAGCAAGCTGGCATCTTCAGGTACTGAAGAAGACGTTCACATCGAAACTTTAAAGCAGCCATCAACCCATATGGCGGAAGTGCACAATGTATTAGTGGCAGAGGTATCATGGATGACCCTCATCCAGCAATACCAGGAAAAAGGAACACTCCCGGAAAGTAAAGGCGAGGCACTAAAGATACGGACCAAAGCCCTGCAATACGAAATACATGGAGGAAACCTATACCGGAAATCTTACTTAGGTCCGGCTTTGCGATGTGTAGCACCATCAGAAGCAAGATTCTTAATACAAGACATACATGCAGGAATATGTGGCATACACGCGGGGCCTCGAGCAGTAGTAGCCAAAATAACAAACGCGGGATATTTCTGGCCGGGAATGCACAACATGGCCGTAGAGGAACTGCAAAAATGTATCAGCTGCCAGAAATATGCACCACAAACAATACGACCGAAGAACAAACTGATACCGGTCACGGCCGCGTGGCCATTCCAAAAGTGTGGAGTAGATCTGGTGGGGCCATTCCATTTGGCCCCGGGAAAATTGAAATATCTAGTGGTTGCCGTTGACTATTTCACGAAATGGGTTGAGGCCAAACCATTGGCAAAAATTGAAGCATCAAACATCAAGAAGTTCCTATGGGAACACATAGTCTGTCGTTTTGGGGTCCCGCTATACCTTGTCAGTGACAATGGAACACAGTTCACGGGATAGGTCGCTCAAGGAATGGTGCACGGGGCTGCACATCCAGCAGGTTTTCACTTCCGTCGCCCACCCGCAAGGCAACGGCCAGGTGGAAAGAACAAATCGGAGCATACTGGAGGGATTGAAGAAACGACTCGATGCAGAAAGAAAATCTTGGGTTGAACAGTTGCCACATGTCCTTTGGGCACACAGAACTATGCCAAAGACAAGTAGTGGTGAGACGCCGTTCAATCTGACATACGGCTCAGAAGCAATGATCCCGGCAGAAATCGGAATCCCTTCCTTAAGAAGAAACAGCAACGAAGTAAATAATGAAGAATTGATTCGTGCAAATATGGAAATTCTAGAGGAGCGCCGCGAGGCAACATATGTCAACGAAGTACGGTACAAGAGACTCCTAGAAAAGTACTACAATAAGCGAGTCCTCAAGAAGACGTTCAAAGTAGGAAAACTCGTGATGCGAGACAATGAAGCAAGTAGATCCGAAGATCAAGGAAAGCTGGGACCAAATTGGGAAGGGCCGTATGAGATAGCTGAGGTACTGGGGAAGGGAGCATACTCCCTGAAACAGTTGAATGGAGAGCCAATACCTCGGACATGGAACGCCGCACAGTTAAAGAATTGTTACGTCTAACTAGACATAAATCAAGACACAAGGCTCCAATCTATCACGATAGATATATTTTATGTACACATTATAATAATAATCACGACACACCGTGTTAATAAAACGCCTTTTACGGAAATATTTCTTACATATGTATACATTGATATGTTACATCCAAAAGATAGTCATACATATGACATTGCAAAACAAAAACAGGGGGCAGGACAAAAATCTAGACGCCATTTCCCTACAAAATACTAGCTAGTTAAAACAAAAGCAAAAATAAGCCTATTCATAGGCATAGGACCCTACAATTCTTTTGCCTGAATAACCGGGGGAACTGGATGGTCAGGAAAATCATCAACGGCTGCAACATGAGGATCCTCCTGATTATTGACAAAGCCATCACCATCGTTCAACAAAGCGATGGGAACCTCCGGAACATGAACCACCGGCATGTCAACATCACATTCGGGTCAGGCCCTGGAGGATGCTCTTGATCAACGTCACGATCCACTTCAAAAAATAACTTTCGTGGACCATGAGAATATGTCTTTCTATATCTTCGTGCAGGCACATAATCAACATACTTGATGTTAAATTTTTCAAGTGCATCTCGACGTCCATCCATATCACGAGAATGTTGCTAGAGCATTTGCAACCCATCAATAGCATCAAGCTCCCTCAATAATTCCTTTATAGAGGTTGAACGATGAGCCATGGAAGAAAGAAAAAAGGGGAGAGAAAAATTATGAACACTGGATAAATGAACCATTTGATAAGTCAAGTGACTTATAAAGATCCTCTTGGGAAGACCAAGAGATACGCTTTTAATGATTCTGACACAAATATATGTGGAAACAGTGAAATTGGCGACTCATAACGTCATGTAATCATGACATGCAAAAGGCCATCAATGGCCGTCAAATCCATTGTCAGCACACTTTAATAAATAATGACAAGTGGCATAAACACACACCACATATTGCAAACCACACATGCAAAGTAAAAACATAAATAAAAAAGTCAGAAGTACAAGGGATTTTAATCTCTACTAGAAGAGGAGCTTTCAACATCAGACGAGCCCTTAACAAAAGGCTCAAGCAAAGATCGAAGAGATGAAATACCATCATCACCAACATGACTGCTCAACTGCGAGATAGCCTCCAAGGAATCACTGCTTAAAGCCTGCATAGAATCAGCAACCCGGGTGGGAATTTCTTTTTCCTGCTCTGTGGGTGGGGGTACTTTTTGACCAACAAGGCCAATTTGATTACCATATGCTAACCCACCGAGATACCCGGCTTCCATAGCCACCTCATAAAAAGAGTTTATACGATCCTGATATGCTTGGCTGGTCCGGATGAAGCGCCATGAAGCAGGAATACCTCGTGTTATCAACCAATCCCGGTCAATGCGAGCATGCTCCAGCTGGGACTGAAGTGAGATGGCAAGAGCCTTGGCAGCTTCGGCAGAATCAACAGCTTGATCAGCACGCTGGTTTTAAAGAGTCAATTGCCTTTGACACTCATTAAGCCTTTCCATCACGGAATCCCTTTCCTCCTCTGCTCGTCTGATCCGGGACTCAAAGTTCTCAACTTCGGCAGAAAGCAGCCTACATGTCTCCATCTCCGCTTGGTTCCGGGCAACAGTGCTTTTCTCTGCAGCCAGCTCTTTGGACAAAGTATTAACACGGCTCTCTAGACGAGAAATGATACCGCCCTGGGAATCGTTAGCCCGGAGCAAATTCAGTTTCTCCTCCATATGACCCGTAACCATCCGGGCCTTGTCGCCCTCCAACTTCACTATAGCCACTTGCCGAGACACCAGCTCTACCTCAGCCTCTGCCACCTGCTTGGCCAACCTTTCATTTTGGGACATAAGGGAGATTTGCTTATCACGAATCTCCAAAAGGCTAGCAAGATCAGCCCGCCATCGCCGAAGAACCTCATAAGAAGCAGCGGTGTAACAAACACTGGAACCCATCACGTTTTCAGCAAGTTGGGCATTATCCAACCCCTGTAAATAGGACCTTTCTGCCGGGGGGAAGGCATGTATAGACCAGTGACGAATGACGTTCGGATGTATCAAACGACTTGACTCAACAATCTGCCACCCTGGCGTGTAACGAACATCTTTCAAAGACGGCCACCAATTAATATGTTAGGATCTGAGTTTGATTGTTTTGATTATGTTTAACTAAATATGATATAAGTGAAACGAAAATAGAATGAAATTGCAGCGGAATAATAAACTGTTAATCAAAACAAGAGAGTAAATGTTTTCAGATCGAATGCTTTCATTTATCTAAAAGATTACAATCGTACAATTACTCCCCCTCAGCCTGATCACACAGTGTTTGTCTGAGAGAATGTTTGTGTGTGTGATGCAATAGAACAATACAAGCACTATTCTATTTATAGACAGACTTAAACCACTGATGACCTAAGCTGACGTCACCTAAGACAGTGACCTCTAACAGAATAACAAACATAAAACATCTGCCTATTACAAACTACTGTTACATTGAAAGCACTGATAGTAAACAGCTGTTGTAGGAAAACTCTGATGGTCTTGTATCCACTGCTGGAGCCTAAGTGCTGTTGGTTCCAGCAGTGCTTTGGTCTTCAGTACTTGAATCAGCAGTTGTTCTTCATCAGACCTTTGGTCAGCAGTTGTTCTTCATCAGTTGTTTATTCAGTAGTTCTTTGTATCAGCAGTTGTCATAGCAGTTGTTTGGATAGAACAGTTGTTAGAGTCAGCAGTCTTTTGGGAGAAGTAAGTGTAAAGACTGTTTATTGAAAGGATCAACTGTTAGCATATTTTGGCTTTCCAATCATCTATTCTTTTCCAGGTCAGCAGACCCAACATAATACCAGGCAAATATACATTGGCCGACATCTCACTTGCACTGGGTGAACCATGAGACGGTGAAATCCCGGTACGAATCCCACCGGGAAATTGGATGGGATTCTTCTGCACATCCCGTAAAAGCTGGGAGAAACTTTGACCAGCCACAAAACTGGAAGTAACAGAGGGTCCAGCAGGAGAAAATATCGGCTTCACAGATACAGGGACCGAAACACTGGGCGATGACATAGAAGGGGCCGCAACAGCCTCTGACACAGGGGCATGCGAAGAAACAGAAACACTGATCGCAGTTACCGAAGACTGAGCAACGGTACTAAATACAGGAGACGAAGCAACAGCAATAGTTTCCCCGGTACTGCTCCCAACAAAATCCGGAATGACCTACGCAGCATCAGCGAAGGATGTAGTCACCTCTTCAGATCCAGACAGAGGCAGTCTGACAGCTATCCTTTCACCTATAGACAATAATCATATAGGGTATTACAAAAAGGGGCGGAAAATAGTACCGCAAACAAAAGAAGCAAGGATCAAATACTTACAAAGGGATTTTTCCTTCAGATCTAGCATTTGTTTTCTCTTGGCTAACAAGGCTTCAACACTAGGAACAGCAACGGCCTTTCTTTTCTTTGATTTATCCTTTTTCTTCTCCGCACTCACATCACCTTGTGGAGGAGCAACATTGATAGGATTCGCATCAATAGGATCCACAACATCTTTTCCAACATCCAAATGCACAGACTCCACCACAGATACAGACGAACCAGCAACTTGCTCTAAGACAGGACCAACAGGGGCGGGAATAAGGAAATTAGAAACCGTTTGACTAAGAACGTCAAGTTCATCAGGACCTAATGGCCGATCATGTTCTACCAATTGATAAGAAATTTCCGAATCAAGAACATCAAAATATTGCCACGACCCTTGATCTTTACACCGATACTCTGGAAACACAGTATCATCTACCTATATCCGACTCATACCAAAAACAACTAAAGCCCTCTCTGGAATAAAAGTACATTCTGTAGGATTGTTGGTTAGAGCAAGATACAATGGATCCTTCTCATAAACAGCAGGAAGGGGACACTCGTCAGCCAATTTAGCTTTGGCATCTGGATACCTAATTGGGGCCTGGACAGGAAGAACACATTCATCAACAAAGAAGAATTTCTTTCTCCATTCTTTGTCACGAACGCTCTGGGGGAAATTGTCTATACAGGACAATGTACCGGGACGACGATCAAACGTAAAGTATTCCCCTTTAAACTTCAAAACATATAACACCCGGAAAATCTCCAGACGAGGTGCTCTACCCAACCCTAGGGCACAAAACCCAAAATGGCGAATTTTTATTAAGCCTAAGGGATGCAATTGGGAGGGGTTTACCTTATAATACGACAGTAGATCAAAGATAAAATTAGTGGTTGGCAATCGAAAGTGGGAAAAAGTAAAGAACTCCCCGTATAATGTGATCTTGCCTTCTTGAAAGGCCCGGTCATCTTTACCCGGGATTATCGGTCCCCACTCCAAAGGAATCTGATAGTCACTTATGAATGAATGAAACGAAGGCCAATTACAGGGTATATCAGACACATTCATGACGACGCGTGATGAACTTGCCTTGGGAGCCATTTTCAAAGGAAGAGAAAAACGATTGAAATGAGATTATTTGAACAAAAAAAAGGACCTCTTATATAGAGATAATGGGGACGTTTTAAATTCAAATACAGCAACGCCAGGTGTCAACTCCCTAGGCACTCATACCATTTATGAGGAAGATTGATGCGACGGTTATTGTAATTATTACATCACGTGCCTAAGCCATAAAACACGATTCCCAATTTAGATTTAAACTACACTCTTTTTTCTATTTTTCACGTTTTTTCTATTTACAAAAAGTCTAGTAATATTCAAACGTTCTGATCACTAGATTGGGGGGACATGACGAGGTAGGGCCTAGATAAATCTGGCCCATACCACATTAACATAAGCCCAATAAAGAAAAGACCCAACTAACTCGAAGGAGTCAAATTGGTCAACATAAATAGTCAAATAGAATTAATGCAATAATAGTCAAAAGGCGAAGTCAATGGGAAACAATCATGCAACAATTATCTCTTTTCGCAAAGAGAACGGGAGAATAGCAAAACAGCAGCTATAAAAGGAGGATGAAAGGTAAAAGCAATTCATATCATCATCTCTATTCTCACTCTTACTACTCTCACATTTACTAGAAAACATTACTTATTCTCACGTCGGAGGGTGGTCACAGGGTTACCCCTGATCCTGTGGCGAGTCCTACGGTGTTCTCTTTTGCAGGAGCTATCTTTACACTCACTTTGAACGAATTGGGAAGATCTTTTTGTATCATCTAGAAGATTCAGAGCACTACCTAGGTTCTTACTTCTTCAACTAGATACAAGATTCCTAACCATAGGAGTTTTGTTGTTGAAAACCTTGTCGTTACGCACACGCCAAATATACCAAACTGAAACCAAAATGATACCATGAACGATTTCCTTCCCCCATTTACCCCCTTTAGCCAACTTATACCATTCCATACAATCTTTGTAGTCAAAAGCATAGATATATCCAAGACCACACCATAGCCCAATGTGTTGCCATACTTCACTCGCAAACAAACAACTAGAAAAGATGTGCGTAAATGTTTTTGACCCATTAGAACACACTGCACAGTCTCTATCAGGAAGAAACACATGTCGTCGATGTAACTCTTATTTAACCGGTAACCGATTCAGCCCCGCTCTCCACGCCATCACATTACATTTTAACAGAACCCAAGAGACCCATTTAAAAGGCGGAACAGATTGTGTACCTGCATCGTCTTGTAACAACTTTCTTATTTCCTTGACTAAAGGCTGCACTTTGTTGTTCAAACTCCATTCCCAGTAGTCAACAAAAACCGATATACGCAAACCCACACGCATCAAGCATAACTCAGCAAATTTTACGCTGAATTCTGCAGTCAATGGCTACACAAAATGGTCCTAGATCACGTTCCATTGCTGTCCTTGTAGACTTAATTTCTCTGACACTAAGCTTAGTTTTTTCTTTTCCAAACAAAATAAATTAGGCCATTTAATATATAGTGGGTCGTTAGTTAGCCATGAATCCATCCAGAAACGAACATTCTTACCATCACCTATCACCGCTTTATAGTTAAAACAAAGCTTACGATTTTTCCTTGATAAAGAATCTCGACTTTTGACTATCGCCTTCCAGTTTCCATTCATTTGAGAGGTGACCGGCAAGGAAAAAATGTGGGTTCGGGAAACGTGTATAGAACTTATCAGCCTCTTCCACAATCCTTTTTGATTGAAACGAAAACTTGAGCCTCATTTGAATAAAAGAGCATCGTTAAGTTGTAGTAAACTAGCAATTCCAAGACCACCCATTATCTTAGGCGACGTGACTCTTTCCCACGAAATCCAATGAATTTTTTGATTGTCAACATTGCCCGACCATAGAACTTTTTTATAATCTTTTCCAAACTCTTGATAACCCCAACCGGAGCTTTGTAGAGTGAAAAATAATACATCAGAAGGCTTGTAAGTACCGATTTAATTAACATAATACCCCCCCAATGGAAAGCACCTTTGCTTTCCAACTCGAAAGTCTTTTTTTGAAAAACTTCAATAATCTTTTCCAAATAACATCTTCTCATATTCTCCCCCATCACAATACCCAAGTATTCCAATGGGATATCTCCACGCTTACGTCCCAACCTCATCGTAGTGGCCCAAGAATCTTCTTCATTCATCACAACACTGAAAAAATTTGACTTACTCAAATTAATTTTTAAATCTAAGCATAAATGAAAGCATCTTAGCATCTTCGTCAATTTTTCGACATTTCCATCTTCTCCTTTTCCAGACTTTTGTAGGTCTCAACCAGCCTTAGCTCAGACCATCTAGAGACTGACCTCATTTCCCCATAGTTGGCAGCTACAATCTCTTGCCTCATCCTTTTAAATTAGGAGTAGAAACTTTAGCCTTGGGGTCTTTGGCCATTTCTTCAATTCTGAGAAGTTCTTCTCTCAAAACATGTGTGGTCCAACCATTGAACTGCTTCTTGGTTGCTTTGTAAGGCTTGGTTGCCATAATCTGTTCCAGAAGAGATTCCCTTACCTCCTTTTCCAAGTCACCACTGAGAGGCATGGAGGACATGGAGTTGCTCAGGGTCTTAGCAAAGTCTTCAATCCTTCTGAGTTTGCTAAGCTCTGCCGAATGGATGCCCTGAGCAGTCCTGTCATCCTTTCCTTTGCATTTCTCCCTAATGATGGCATCCACCTGTTCACCCTTGTATTTCAGATAAGTATCAATGTTGAGGGGAACAGGGAAGTTTGGGAGAGATGGGAAGGATCTGTCTGATGGCTGTTCAGTATTGTAGAAGGATTGTAATTCCCCCTTGAGTAGATCAAGTTCAAGGGGATACTGAACAACCAATGGTTTAATGGTTGGTGGTGGTCTGTGGGATCTGAATTTGGATGTGTGTGGTGAGAATGATGTGATTGGAATAGCTGTGATAGGAGGAGTGGATTGTGCAGTTGAGGTGGTGTTTGGTGATGTGTGTATGTTTTCATCATGTACAACAAAGGTTGATTTTCTCTTCCTTGTGTACTTGATTTTAGGGGATGGTGATTTGGTAGCAGTGGTTGGATTAACATCTGTTGGCCTTTTAATAGGTCCAGCAGATGTTTGGGATTTGGCTGGTGATGTAGGTTTGGTGGTTGTATGTTCAGGTGTGTTTGTTGGTTTGGGTACAGTGGTTTGGGAAGCAGTGTTTTGGGTGGTTTCAGTGTTTTGGGTGGCAGTGGTTTCAGTAGCAGTGGTTTTGTCAACAGAGGTGTTTAACTTGGATGGTGGTTTTCTGACATGCTTAGCAGGCCTTTTCATCCTTTTAGAGGATCCCACATCTTCAGTTTCCAGCTGTTGTTTCTTCTTGAGTTCAACTAATGATTCTGCTTTAACTTCCAAGGTGTCAGCTCTTTTCTGTTTTTCTTGAGCAGCCTTTTCAGCTTCTATATTTGCAGAGTCATCTACTGCTTTATTCTTCTCAGTGGTTTGTTGTGGTGCTGTTGGTGTTGCTTGTTGTTGTTGTTGTGGAGCTGATTTAGTAGACTCTGGTTTGTTGGCAGACTTGGCTTGGCCTTTTTTAGAAGGAGGACAACCAAAGGGATCCAGCTTTGGTAGCCTATCTCTGCCACTCTCCCCCTTTTTGGCATCATCAGCCGTGAAAGCATCATCATTTTCATCCCTGAGAATGGTGGTAGGGGCAGAGCTAGTAGTCTTCAGCAAGCGGTCCTTGATGGCTTTAATATCAGCATGGGTATCTTTGTACCTTGCATCTACCATATTTCTGATCTCAGCCATATAAGTCTCATGTGTCTGATCAGCCAGTTTTCTGTGAGCTATGATGATGGGGGAAACGGATTTCCATAGCTCACTGGCTATATTAGCAGTTGATGGTTGATTCTTGGAAAGGTCTGCAATGGAGCTCAATATAAGCTTGACATCAGATTTGATGTCAGCTACAGAGGTTTCAATTACAG
Source organism: Ambrosia trifida (assembly GCA_028751855.1). Classification (NCBI taxonomy): domain Eukaryota; kingdom Viridiplantae; phylum Streptophyta; class Magnoliopsida; order Asterales; family Asteraceae; genus Ambrosia; species Ambrosia trifida. The sequence goes on from CM054127.1 coordinate 62,531,657, forward strand.
AAACTCTGTCCGTCAATTCTTGGTATTTTGACCCATCTCCTAAGTTAATAGGATCATCTGAGTCCCTACCAGTGGTAGTTCTACCTGATTCAGTCCTAATAGGTGAACCAGATGCCCCTTTTTCTTGGTAATGGGGACTTCCAACTGTTTTTGGAGACACTATAGTGGCTTCAACAGTTGTTGCCTTCAAGGGAGTCTTAGCAATGTAATCACTGTCCTGATGTGAGACAGTGGTCTCTACATCAGTAGTGGCTGCTCCACTTGAAAACTCACCTAGAGTTGCATTGAACTCAGGTGGTGTAACCTCCTCTTCTGTTTGTTGGATACCAGATTGAATATTCTCAGGACCAGTCACTTGTGGGAGTATGCTCTCAGTGATAGGTGGAAGAGAGGAACTGGGATCTTCCTGAGATTTGTCAATTGCCTCAAACAGAGGTTGCATGGTTTGTGGGACATGATGTGATGGTGAGGGTGGAGGAGTAACAAGAGAATTAGCCCTGGGAGAGGGGCTTGTGAACATTTGGCCAAGTGACTCAAATGTATCATGATGAGTGTCCCCTTGGCTTACAACATGATCCTTTTGGGAGGATTCATGAGGAGTTTGGTCAGGTGAAGGTATGTCCAACTGTTGTGAGGAAGTAACAACAGTGGTTTCAGGTTGCTTTTGTAGTGCAACAGAGGTTTCTTCTGGTACCTCATCATCCAGAAGCCTCATTTGTGGTTGAGTGGTGGTTTTTGTGGATGGATGTTTCTTTTTGGAAGTGGCTGGTGTGGGTTTCACAGCACTGGATGTAGTGCCATGATCACCAGGAGCAGTGGGCTCAACAACAGAGGTTTTGACAACAGATGTTGTCTTTGTCCTCTTTGTTTGTGTTTTAGAAACTTTTGACACTTTAGACACTTTTTCTTGGGTGCTACCACCCAACATTCTAGTGAAAGTTTCATCAGTTAAGCTTTTCATTTGCATTGCCTCACCCTTTTTGAAAACTTTTTCTGGTAAGACTTTTTGTAAGATTACACTAAGAATTCTTGTGTAGATAAGAAAAGCATTGTTAGACCCAGACTTGATTGCTTTCACATTTGATACTAAGTCCATGAACAATCCCTGGGAAAGATTGAAGTCAGAGTTTGACAACATAGCATAACCCAGATATTGCATCCTTAGTGGGATTTCATTAAAGGATGTGGACTTAGCAGAGACACATAGAAGAAGGGTATGGAAGAAAAATTTCATGACTGGAGGGAAAAACTTTTTGAAAAGAGTTGATCCAGTCATCTGACCATCATACCCTCTTTCTTGGAACTCAGTGTGAAGCTCTGTTTTAGTGAAGGAGTCCTTACCTGCCAGGTCATTCAGTGAGAAGGTTGTGGATATGGTTTCAGGGGTAATGACGATACTGGTTTCTCCAATTTTGGAAATAATGGAAGTGGGCTTTTTGTCTTGGAGTAAGAACTCAACATTCAACCAGAACTCTTGGAGAGTATCGAGATAAATGGGGGCGTTAGCGGTTAAGATGGGTAAGTATTTGGAGTTTAGAAAAATGTCGATGGTGGAATGGAATGAAACGTTGTCATCTGTTTTAATCAGATAGGGGAGACAATTGTGGGTGGCTTTGGCTTGAAGATCCATTGTAATGGATTTCGAAGGTGAAGATGAATGAAAATTTGATTGAGGGTTGGAGAATGAAGAAGGCGGTTTTCAGTATTTTGAATACAATGAGACAGTGTAACGTCTGTTGTGGTAAAACAGGGTTTTTATAGGCTCAAGGAAACCGCTGATGTGGCCAAACCTCTGCTTATATGAGCAGACGTGGCAATCATCTGATGGATGAAACATCTGGTGGAGAACAGCTGTTTTTGGCAAACATCTGATACAAACAGCTGATGGAACCAACTGTTTTTTTTTTTGAGTAAAGATATAGTATGAATATATAAGGAAACAGTTGTTTTATCTGAACAGATGTTCTAAAACAGATTTTTCAAGCAACAGTTGTTTTATCTGATCAGATGTTTTGAAACAGATTTTTCAACCAACAGTGGATATGAACGAAACAGTGGTTGTTTTATCTGATCAGATGTTATAAACAGATTTTTCAACCAAACACCTATTTTGAAAAAAAATTGATTTTCTGAAACATTTTATTATGATTTATTAAAAATTTATTTGTTTAATCCATGTTTAACATACCAATTCTGGAAATCAGATTTGTAAAGGTAGATGTGTCTAAAGCTTTTGTTAACACATCTGCCAACTGATCCTCTGTTGGAACATGGTGCAGAGAAATCAAACCTTTTACATAGCTGTCTCTGACAAAGTGATGTCTTATGTCAATGTGTTTGGTAGTGGAATGAGAGACTAGATTCTTGATGATATTTTCAGCAGCTTGACTGTCCAACATGAGTGGAGTCTGTAGTGCAGTTATCCCAAAATCCAGTAGTTGATTTTGAAGTCACATGTGTTGGGCTGTACAGCTTGCAGCAGCAATGTATTCAGCTTCAGCTGTTGAGGTTGAAACAGCTGCCTGCTTTTTGCTTTGCCAGGAGACTAAGGCATTCCCTAGAAATTGGCACCCTCCTGATGTGGATTTTCTTGTGGTGTGACAGCCAGCAAAGTCACTATCTGAATAACCTGAAAGCTCAATGTTTCCATTAGCAGGATACCAGATACCAAGTGTGGGAGCACCTTTGAGGTATCTGAATATCCTTTTCACAACAATAAGGTTTGACTTTCTGGGTGAAGCCTGGGATCTGGCACAGACACAAGTAGCAAACATAATGTCTGGCCTAGATGCAGTTAAGTACAGTAAAGAACCAATCATGCATCTATAATGTGTTTGATCAACCAGTTCATCCTTGTCATCAATAGTGAGCAGCTTGACTGTACTCATGGGTGTACTACATGGCTTACAATCATTCATCTCAAATCTTTACATATTTGTTTTGGTGAATGAATGTGCCATTTTGCAGTTGTTTCACTTGAAGACCAAGGAAGCACTGAAGCTCACCCATGGCACTCATCTCAAACTCTGCTGTCATGAGTTTTCTGAACTCTTCACACATTTGGTTAAATGTGGATCCAAAAATGATGTCATCCACATATATTTGTACAATCATTAAGTGTTTCCCTTTCCATTTAAGAAATAAAGTTTTGTCTATTTTACCTCTTGTGAAGCCAATGGATAAGAGAAATGTGGAAAGAGTTTCATACCAGGCCCTTGGTGCTTGTTTGAGTCCATACAGAGCTTTGTTGAGCTTGTAGACATAGTCAGGATGGAATGTGTCTTCAAAACCAGGTGGCTGACATACATAGACCTCCTCCTGACACCTTTATGTCCATCTGATACACCTTTATGTTGTGGTTGACAGCAAAGGCTAAAAAGAGTCTGATGGCTTCTAGTCTTGCTACAGGAGCAAAAGTCTCATCATAATCTATTCCTTCTTCTTGTCTGAAGCCTTGAACCACAAGCCTGGCTTTATTCTTGACAACAATACCCCTTTCATCAGTCTTGTTTTTGAAGACCCACTTTGTTCCTATAGGACAAACATCCTTAGGAAGTGGTACAAGCTCCCATACTTGTTGTCTTTTAAATTGAAGGAGTTCTTCTTGCATGGCTTCTACCCAACTGTTGTCTTTCAGTTCCTCTTGGTACTTGAAAGGTTGTGTGAGGGATAAGAAACCTGCAAAAAGACAGATATTGGAGGATTGGCTTCTTCTGAGCACACCCTCTCTGATGTTGCCAATGATCTGGTTTGGTGGATGAGCTCTTAAGTAAACAAGATCTCCCTGATATGGAACGATGGCATTTTGAGGTGATGGACAGAGGTTTGGTGACTCTATTGGTGTAACATCTGTTGGTACTTCTGTAGTACCATCAGATGTTTGGAATGGTAATGGAGGAATGGGTCCAAGTGGTGTGAAACTTGACTGACTTTTGTCAACAGATGATTGACTTTTGTCAACAGATGATAGGTCAGTGGTTGTGAGGGGTGAGGCAGTGGTTTGAGGATAAGACTGGCCAACAGTGCTTGACACAGCTGTGGCAGAGTTTTGACAATTGTTTTGAACAGCTGCTTCCTCTGAGGCAGAATTGATTTTGTAGTGACTGGGGATCACAACATCTGTTCTGTAATCTTGTTGTGGAGACTATGGAATACCTGCATTGTTAGCTTTAACAGTGATATCTTCAAATTTGAATTTATCTAAATCAAATAGTTCAGCAGGGTTTGCAGGGATTTTTAGAGATGAAAGTTCATTGAACTTTACATTTAGAGTTTCTTCTATTGTCTTAGACCTTGTGTTAAACACTTTATAGGCCTTAGCAGTAGAAGAATATCCCAGAAAATAACCACAGTCTACTTTGGCTGCAAATTTTGAAATGGAATCTTTGAGATTTAAAATGAAACATGCGCAGCCAAAGATTTTGAAGAATGAAATTAATGGTTTGATTTTGAACAAAATTTCATAAGCAGTTTTTTGATGTCTGGAGTTGATCAAAACTCTGTTTTGAACATAGCACGCAGTGTTTACAGCTTCTGCCCAAAAGGACAGTGGCAAACCAGAATCTGCTAGCATGGTTCTTGCAGCTTCTATAAGAGTTCTATTTTTCCTTTCAACCACCCCATTTTGTTCTGGTGTTCTTGGGATGCTGTACTGCCTCACAATCCCTTTTGACACACAGAAGTCATCCAACTCCTTATTCTTAAACTCTGTTCCATTGTCACTCCTGAAGACTTTTACTGGCAAGTCATATTGTTTTTCAACTTTGGTGACAAAGTCCTTCAATATACCTGCAGTCTCATCCTTAGAATGTAAAAAGTAAGTCCATGTAAACCTAGAAAAATCATCAACTATGACAAGACAAAATCTCTTTCTTCTTAGACTCATGATTTTAACAGGGCCAAACAAGTCCATGTGCAACAATTGTAGACACTGACTGGTTTTGGACTCATCAATGGATTTGTAAGAGCTTTTATGTTGTTTCCCTTTTAAACAGGAAACACAATGCTCATCACATTTAAATTCTTTTGATGGTAAACCTCTGACAAGGCTTTGTTTGGAGAGTGTGTTGATAGTATTAAGGTTGGTGTGACCCAATTTCCTATGCCATAATTCTGTCTCCTTAGTGGAGGCAGCAGAAAATAGACAGACATTTGCCATAGGATTGTCCTTTAACATATCAACAACATACACATTGCCACTTCTATGAGCAACAAGTTGTGCTTTGCTCTCAGCAATGATGGTATCAATCTTTTTCACCACTTCTGGCCCAATAATCTTACAAGTTTTCTTTGTGAAAAATGAGCCATAACCTTTGTCACTCATTTGTGAAACACTCAGAAGATTAAACTTGAGATTATCAATAAGATTGACATTTTCAAACTTGAGTTTTCCAGTTTGTACAGTCCCTGAACCCAACACCTTTCCTTTTGAATCATTACCAAAGGATATATCACCCCCTCCATGAGCCAAGAAGTCCAGAAGAAGGGCTCTACATCCTGTCATGTGCCTGGAGCCTCCACTATCTACATACCAAAGACTATCTAAACAAGCAGAAGCTCCCTGCACATCAGTAAATGATTAGTTTTGGTGAGTGTCCAAAGCCAGTTTGGCTTTGGATGGGTCCTCAGACCTTTCAGACTCAAGCTTTGGAAGGTGATCAGTGGTTTGGACTAATTTCTGAATTAAGTTCAACAACTGCTGCTGACCATTTGCCAGTTCTTGGATGTCAGCACTTGGGCAGCAGTTGTTTGATCACTTCCTGACAGATGATAATACCCATATGGATTTCTGTTCACTCTTGGTTTAGATGGTCTTTTTGGCTCCTCATAAACATGTGGCAGACTGTGACATGGAGGTTGACCATAACCTCTTGGGTATTTGCTTGTGGGTGGAGCATCTGTTACTTGGACATCTCTAGAAGCAGATGTTTCAAGCCTTTTAGTCACAGGTGTTTGGACAGGGGTGAAAGTCTGTTTGGGCTTTCCTTTTGAAGTACTAACCACAGGGTTTGCAAGAGTTTTAGCTTTGTATTCTTGTATTTTTACATCAAAATTTTTTAGATACAAGCACTCTTTGGTCTTGTGATTCTTTTTCCCACATATTGAGCATGTGGCTTTGGAATCACATTCACTTGTTCCTTTGTTAATGTCATATGCTTTTAGAAGAAAACAGTTTTTAGTGACATGATTCTTCTTTTCACAGAAATCACAGAACAAGTTGACAGTCTTTTCTTTCTTCTTCCCCTTTTCAGCCTTCTTTTCAGCAGATGTTTGAGCATCTGCTGGAAGATTTTTCAGGGGAATGACTTTTGCCAGGGGAATGACTTTTGCTTGAGGAGCTGTCTTTCCCTCAGGTGTTTTGAAATCAACAGGTTTAAAATTCTCAAGAGTATCACACTCATCAGACCAAGTAGGTTTAAATTCATACTTCTCAAGTTCAGTAAAAGATGAGGAACCTTCTAGTTTTTCAAGAACAATTTTCTTACCATTTGGTTCAGTTATTTTAATCTCTTGACCCTGCAGGTTTGTTGGTACTACCTCAACAGACTTTTGACTCTTTTTGTCAGTGTTTTCAAAAGCTGGAACAGTGGTTTCAAAACCAAAGCCAAACTTCACATGACTTTTGGTTTGTTTGTTGAGTAGCATCTCAAAACCTCTACATGATTCCACCCATTTCTCACATTCAACTTGGGTGGACTCAAGCTCACTTTTACAACTCTGATATTTTGCTATCATAGTTTGGAGCTGGTCTTTGGTTATGGTTGCTTCATGTTTTAAGCTGCTTATTTCAGACTCTTTTACAGATAAACTTGTTTTTAAATCTTTTGAAAGTTTTTCAAATTTAGCTTCATCATCCAAAATTTTCTTTCTAAGGTTTTCATTCACCTCTTTGATGTTAGCAAATGCTATTACACATTTGTCAGAACACAACTCTTTAAGAATTTGAGGAGATACCTTAGCAACAGCCATCAATGCACAATCACACTTGCACTCACAGTCATCAGATGCACCCCAGGGATCTGAGAGATTCACAAGCTCTTCTTCAGGTTTATCACCTGTAACAACTTCACTAACAACATCATCAGTCACAACATCAGATTCAGTCACCACCTCCTCAGATTCAATCTCATCAACCATAGCCATGAAACAAAAGTTTTCTGGTTCATTTTCAGCTTTGGCAACTAATGCAAAATTTTCATCTGTTAACTCATCAGGTAGACTGCTCCAATCAACAAAGCCTTGTGTAAAGAAGCTCTGTTGACTGGTCTCTGCAGGAGCAGAGGATGAAGCAACAGTCGTTTGCACAGGTGCTTGAGCAACAGGTGTTTGCACATAGTGGATCTGAGGAACAGTGGTTTGGACATACTGGACAGGAACAGTGTTTGAGGACTGTGCAAAATGAGCAGTGTTTTGCACATTTGGTCCAGGGGCATTATAGGAATTCTGATAAGTGTTGGTCTGTGGTCTTTGATTTGGATAGGTGATCATAGGTGTACCATGTTGACCCCTACATTCCCTAGCAAAATGACCAAGTCTATGACATTTGTAACACTTTATCTTTGATTTATCCAATCCAACCTTAGATCTGCCAGTTAACCCTGGAAACCTTCTCCCAGTTTTCTTGTAAAAATTGTTAGTTCTTACACTGAGAAGGGCCAATTGGTGCATAATGTCCATTTCTTCCAAATCACCAGGGTCAAAGTATTTCAGGTCATCATACTCAAAGGATATATTGTCAGATGCCTGGATATCACCACCACTTGCTGTGAAAGCATAGTTTGGTGAATAAGAATCAGAGTTAAAACCTGAGTTAAAACCTGAAGTTATGTCAATGAAATGATCATAACTATGATCCTTAGTGTTTCCAGGCACCTCATCATGACCCAAAAGTGCTGTATTCCCAAATACATAGTCATCAGACACTTTTCCAGAATCCTGGAGCTTCTTTTTCTGGTTAAGCTCTCTCTCATAGGTCAAGAGCTTACCATGAAGCTGGGTCAGTGATAGGTCTTTAAATCCAATCGAATTTCTCATCACAATAGCAATAGTGTCCCATTTGTCTGGTAGTGATCTTAAAAACCTATGGTTCAAGGTTGAATGAGGGTAAGTAAGACCAACCAATTTTAGTTCACTAATTAAACAATTAAACCTCTCAAACTGTTGAGTTAATGACTCTCCTTTGACATGACTGAATGTTTCATATTGTTGGTTAAGTATTTCACGATTGTTTTCAATAACCTCCTCAGTCCCACCAAACTGTTCTTTCAGTGCATCCCACAACTCCTTTGCACTGTTACAGTGTAACAACCCAGCATATATATCATTTGGTAGAGCCATGGCCACAATACTGAAGGCCTTAGCATCTAACTCAATTTTCTGAAAATCCTGGTCGGAGTAGTTTTCATGTTTCTTTGGCTCAAACACCTTGGGATCTTCAGTACTCGGCACAGTCGGAACATGTGGTCCGAAGATAACCGACTTCCAACACCCAGTGTTTTGTTGAGCTAGAACATGGCTCATCCGACGTTGCCAGATATTGTATACAGATCTGACAAGCATCGGTGGCTTGTTGTTCGTGCCAGTGTTATGTGGATCGTGATTGATTGAAGCCATTCTCTGATTTTTCAAAAAACAAAGTCTGTTTAAAACCGGTTGAAACGAAATTAAACTATTACTCTGTTTTCAATCAAACAGACAAACGATATCAATAATTGTGAGCTGATTATTAAATTGATTTGTTAGATCGAATTTAATTGACCAAGCTTTGATACCAATTGTTAGGATCTGAGTTTGATTGTTTTGATTATGTTTAACTAAATATGATATAAGTGAAACGAAAATAGAATGAAATTGCAGCGGAATAATAAACTGTTAATCAAAACAAGAGAGTAAATGTTTTCAGATCGAATGCTTTCATTTATCTAAAAGATTACAATCATACAATTACTCCCCCTCAGCCTGATCACACAGTGTTTGTCTGAGAGAATGTTTGTGTGTGTGATGCAATAGAACAGTACAAGCACTGTTCTATTTATAGACAGACTTAAACCACTGATGACCTAAGCTGACGTCACCTAAGACAGTGACCTCTAACAGAATAACAAACATAAAACATCTGCCTATTAAAAACTACTGTTATATTGAAAGCACTGATAGTAAACAGCTGTTGTAGGAAAACTCTGATGGTCTTGTATCCACTGCTGGAGCCTAAGTGCTGTTGGTTCCAGCAGTGCTTTGGTCTTCAGTACTTGAATCAGCAGTTGTTCTTCATCAGACCTTTGGTCAGCAGTTGTTCTTCATCAGTTGTTTATTCAGCAATTCTTTGTATCAGCAGTTGTCATAGCAGTTGTTTGGATAGAACAGTTGTTAGAGTCAGCAGTCTTTTGGGAGAAGTAAGTGTAAAGACTGTTTATTGAAAGGATCAACTGTTAGCATATTTTGGCTTTCCAATCATCTGTTCTTTTCCAGGTCAGCAGACCCAACATAATACCAGGCGAATATACATTGGCCGACATCTCACTTGCACTGGGTGAACCATGAGACGGTGAAATCCCGGTACGAATCCCACCGGGAAATTGGATGGGATTCTTCTGCACATCCCGTAAAAGCTGGGAGAAACTTTGACCAGCCACAAAACTGGAAATAACAGAGGGTCCAGCTGGAGAAAATATCGGCTTCACAGATACAGGGACCGAAACACTGGGCGATGACAAAGAAGGGGCCGCAATAGCCTCTGACACAGGGGCATGCGAAGAAACAGAAACACTGATCGCAGTTACCGAAGACTGAGCAACGGTACTAAATACAGGAGACGAAGCAACAACAATAGTTTCCCCGGTACTGCTCCCAACAAAATCCGGAATGACCTACGCAGCATCAGCTAAGGATGTAGTCACCTCTTCAGATCCAGACAGAGGCAGACTGACAGCTATCCTTTCACCTATAGACAATAATCATATAGGGTATTACAAAAAGGGGCGGAAAATAGTACCGCAAACAAAAGAAGCAAGGATCAAATACTTACAAAGGGATTTTTCCTTCAGATCTAGCATTTGTTTTCTCTTGGCTAACAAGGCTTCAACACTAGGAACAGCAACGGCCTTTCTTTTCTTTGATTTATCCTTTTTCTTCTCCGCACTCACATCACCTTGTGGCGGAGCAACATTGATAGGATTCGCATCAATAGGATCCGCAACATCTTTTCCAACATCCAAATGCACAGACTCCACCATAGATACAGACGAACCAGCAACTTGCTCTAAGACAGGACCAACAGGGGCGGGAATAAGGAAATTAGAAACCGTTTGACTAAGAACGTCAAGTTCATCAGGACCTAATGGCCGATCATGTTCTACCAATTGATAAGAAATTTCCGAATCAAGAACATCAAAATATTGCCACGACCCTTGATCTTTACACCGATACTCTGGAAACACAGTATCATCTACCTATATCTGACTCATACCAACAACAACTAAAGCCCTCTCTGGAATAAAAGTACATTCTGTAGGATTGTTGGTTAGAGCAAGATACAATGGATCCTTCTCATAAACAGCAGGAAGGGGACACTCGTCGGCCAATTTAGCTTTGGCATCTGGATACCTAATTGGGGCCTGGACAGGAAGAACACGTTCATCAACAAAGAAGAATTTCTTTCTCCATTCTTTGTCACGAACGCTCTGGGGGTAATTGTCTATACAGGACAATGTACCGGGACGACGATCAAACGTAAAGTATTCCCCCTTAAACTTCAAAACATATAACACCCGGAAAATCTCCAGACGAGGTGCTCTACCAAACCCTAGGGCACAAAACTCAAAATGACGAATTTTTATTAAGCCTAAGGGATGCAATTGGGAGGGGTTTACCTTATAATACGACAGTAGATCAAAGATAAAATTAGTGGTTGGCAATCGAAAGTGGGAAAAAGTAAAGAACTCCCCGTATAATGTGATCTTGCCTTCTTGAAAGACCCGGTCATCTTTACCCGGGATTATCGGTCCCCACTCCAAAGGAATCTGATAGTCACATATGAATGAATGAAACGAAGGCCAATTACAGGGTATATCAGACACATTCATGACGACGCGTGATGAACTTGCCTTGGGAGCCATTTTCAAAGGAAGAGAAAAACGATTGAAATGAGATTATTTGAACAAAAAAAGGACCTCTTATATAGAGATAATGGGGACGTTTTAAATTCAAATACAGCAACGCCAGGTGTCAACTCCCTAGGCACTCATACCATTTATGAGGAAGATTGATGCGACGGTTATTGTAATTATTACATCACGTGCCTAAGCCATAAAACACGATTCCCAATTTAGATTTAAACTACACTCTTTTTTCTATTTTTCACGTTTTTTCTATTTACAAAAAGTCTAGTAATATTCAAACGTTCTGATCACTAGATTGGGGGGACATGACGAGGTAGGGCCTAGATAAATCTGGCCCATACCACATTAACATAAGCCCAATAAAGAAAAGACCCAACTAACTCGAAGGAGTCAAATTGGTCAACATAAATAGTCAAATAGAATTAATGCAATAATAGTCAAAAGGCGAAGTCAATGGGAAACAATCATGCAACAATTATCTCTTTTCGCAAAGAGAACGGGAGAATAGCAAAACAGCAGCTATAAAAGGAGGATGAAAGGTAAAAGCAATTCATATCATCATCTCTATTCTCACTCTTACTACTCTCACATTTACTAGAAAACATTACTTATTCTCACGTCGGAGGGTGGTCACAGGGTTACCCCTGATCCTGTGGCGAGTCCTACGGTGTTCTCTTTTGCAGGAGCTATCTTTACACTCACTTTGAACGAATTGGGAAGATCTTTTTGTATCATCTAGAAGATTCAGAGCACTACCTAGGTTTTTACTTCTTCAACTAGATACAAGATTCCTAACCATAGGAGTTTTGTTGTTGAAAACCTTGTCGTTACGCACACGCCAAATATACCAAACTGAAACCAAAATGATACCATGAACGATTTCCTTCCCCCATTTACCCCCTTTAGCCAACTTATACCATTCCATACAATCTTTGTAGTCAAAAGCATAGATATATCCAAGACCACACCATAGCCCAATGTGTTGCCATACTTCACTCGCAAACAAACAACTAGAAAAGATGTGCGTAAATGTTTTTGACCCATTAGAACACACTGCACAGTCTCTATCAGGAAGAAACACATGTCGTCGATGTAACTCTTATTTAACCGGTAACCGATTCAGCCCCGCTCTCCACGCCATCACATTACATTTTAACAGAACCCAAGAGACCCATTTAAAAGGCGGAACAGATTGTGTACCTGCATCGTCTTGTAACAACTTTCTTATTTCCTTGACTAAAGGCTGCACTTTGTTGTTCAAACTCCATTCCCAGTAGTCAACAAAAACCGATATACGCAAACCCACACGCATCAAGCATAACTCAGCAAATTTTATGCTGAATTCTGCAGTCAATGGCTACACAAAATGGTCCTAGATCACGTTCCATTGCTGTCCTTGTAGACTTAATTTCTCTGACACTAAGCATAGTTTTTTCTTTTCCAAACAAAATAAATTAGGCCATTTAATATATAGTGGGTCGTTAGTTAGCCATGAATCCATCCAGAAACGAACATTCTTACCATCACCTATCACCGCTTTATAGTTAAAACAAAGCTTACGATTTTTCCTTGATAAAGAATCTCGACTTTTGACTATCGCCTTCCAGTTTCCATTCATTTGAGAGCTGACCGGCAAGGAAAAAATGTGGGTTCGGGAAACGTGTATAGAACTTATCAGCCTCTTCCACAATCCTTCTTGATTGAAACGAAAACTTAAGCCTCATTTGAATAAAAGAGCATCGTTAAGTTGTAGTAAACTAGCAATTCCAAGACCACCCATTATCTTAGGCGACGTGACTCTTTCCCACGAAATCCAATGAATTTTTTGATTGTCTCATTGCCCGACCATAGAACTCTTTTCATAATCTTTTCCGTACTCTTGATAACCCCAACCGGAGCTTTGTAGAGTGAAAAATAATACATCAGAAGGCTTGTAAGTACCGATTTAATTAACATAATACCCCCCCCCCCCCAATGGAAAGCACCTTTGCTTTCCAACTCGAAAGTCTTTTTTTGAAAAACTTCAATAATCTTTTCCAAATAACATCTTCTCATATTCTCCCCCATCAGAATACCCAAGTATTCCAATGGGATATCTCCATGCCTACGTCCCAACCTCATCGTAGTGGCCCAAGAATCTTCTTCATTCATCACAACACTGAAAAAATTTGACTTACTCAAATTAATTTTTAAATCTAAGAATAAATGAAAGCATCTTAGCATCTTCGTCAATTTTTCGACATTTCCATCTTCTCCTTTTCCAAATATGAGAGCGTCATCCGCATAGAATAGATGAGCTAATTGCCAATCTTCCTTTGGAAATTTGATACCTCTTAATTCCCCCACCTTACATGCCTTATCAATCAAACAAGATAGCGCCTCCATCACCACAAAAACAAGAAAGGAGACAGTGGATCCCCTTGTCTTAGACCTTTTTGAGCATTAAACTCAAAGGTAGGTAACCCATTAACCAAAATAGCGGCTCTAGCCGACTCAATAATACCCTTTACCCACAGAATCCACCTATCATGAAATCCCATTTGGTCTAAATAGATAGTAAAAAAAAGCCCAATTAACATTATCATAGGCTTTTTCAACTTCTATTTTTAAGAAAGAAACCGAGACCCTTTTCTTTTTAACCAAGTTATGATTTCATTCACCATCAATGGGTCATCCAAAATAAACCTGTTCTTCAAAAATGTTGATTGAGCTTCCGGAATAACAACCGGTAACACCTTATTTATTCTTTCCGCTAGCACTTTAGAAATGACCTTACTGATAACGCCTATTAGAGTAATCGACCAGTAATCTTTAAGAGAAACCGGGTTCTCCACCGTAGGAATCAGGGTGATGAAAGCTGAACTACATCCCTTGCTTATGCCACCACTCTCGTGGAAGGAGTTTAGAATATTACAAAAATCATTTTCCAAGATGCCCCAATATTTTCTAACAAACTGAAAGTTGAACCCGTCTGGCCCAGGTGCTTTATCCGGCCCACAATCAAACATTGCCATCTTTATTTCCTCTTTTGAAAACCTTTCTATCAACACATCCTTCATATTATCAGGAATCTTCTTTTTGTCTTCACAGATAAGTGTGGGTCTCACTTTGTGCTTTCTCGAAATAATTCTCTAAAATGTTTTAGAATCTCTTTCTTAACCAAAGTCAGTTTCGTAACCCAAACCCCATGAACAAGAATGCCTGGAAAATAATTTTTTTCTTTTCTACCGTTTATGAACCCATGGTAAAAAACGATGTTAACATCCCCATACATGGCCCACTTCACCATTGATTTTTGCTTCAGATCTTATAAGTTGGCTTGGTTGATATCTTCCATCTCCTTAATGCATTCCTCAGAAGATCACCATTCAATTTCTTCAAATTCTCGTTCTTCCATATTTTTTTTTTCCAATTTGTCTTTGTCTTCTTTTAAAGATATCTCGTAGCCCTCCTCTTTTGCCTTCCAATTTTCACGCCACTTCTTTAATTTATCACGAAGATACCTGGATTTTTCTTTGAGCATTGTATCCGAAGCGCCCACAAAGTCATTACTCTTAAGCACTTGTTTAATAAGCAAATCACAACCCTCCCTTCCCGACCAAGAGTTAAACCACCGGAATGGTTTAGCCTCATAATTATTAGAAACAATAGAGAGTAATAAAGGCGTGTGATCCGAATAATCCTCGGAAACGCCCTTAAACAAGCTTGAGGCCATCTGCTAAAAAAACTCGAACACACCAACACCCTATCAATTTTACTGAAATTACATCCCTTACCCCTTTTTCGCCATAAAAGTGAACTCACTACCTCTTATAACATACCCCCTCATTCCGACCCCTTCAATAAAATCATTGAATTCCATAGCATACACAGATTTAAAAACCGAATTTTTCCTTTCACCTGCACTCCTCATTGTGTTAAAATCCCACAACAAAATCCACAAACCATCATTCGAACCTATCAGACCCTCTAAATCCCTCCAGAGTTGAATTTTGTCACCATTTTTATGGGAGGCATAAACATTCACCACATTAAGTCTCAAATTTAAATGTCTAATGTTCCCTGCTGTAAAAAGAAACCTTCTGTTTTTTACTTTCCTATCCATAGAAAACACTTTAGGATCCCAAATCGACACTAAACCATCTGATCTCCCAACCGGATCCACAAAATCGACCTCCATAGAATCATTTCCCCAAAAACATTTCCAATTAACACCTCCCAACCCCCTAGATTGCTAATAATAATAATAATAATAATAATAATAATAATAATAATAATAATAATAATAATAATAATAATAATAATAATAATAATAATAATAAAAGAAAAAAATAAAAACAAAAAAAAAAGGTGACCTTAGGTCGGTCATTCCAAGGCCCAACACAAAAGGGTTTTTGGTGATAAATATTATCTTTGAAAAAGCCTCAAGGATGGGACGACTGAAGGGAGCGAATATTATTTCTTAGGAGGCACAGAGGAACATAACTGGAAGAAGAGAGCAGCATTAAGAGAGGAAAGTGAAGGAAATCAAGGGTTGAACCATTTGTGCGAGCACGGGTTGTTTCTATTTTAATTATTTATCTATTCAATACCCGTATGAACACGATGATTTTTACTGGCTTTTATTGTTTTGATTTTATCATGACTGTTATTGGCTAGACTTTTCTAACTACCTGGGTTTTGATGAATACTTATGATTGAATGATTGTTTTTATGGTTTTTGGAACTTTGACTATGGGTTGATGATTTAGTAAAGACTTTGATTATTTCTGATCTGGTGTATATGCGTATCTAGTTTTGTTCAATTAATAATTATTTACTCCACATGCGTTTTTGTGAATGTCTTTCATGTATGAATGCGTGTTAGGTTGTGGACTGTGTGTTAGCAACTAGTTTATGGCAAATTGCTAGTGTTTTCCATAGGAGTGGTTTTTATTGATTGGGTAGTTCTAGGTATTCTTCCAATTCCAATAGCTGTAAGGTGCGGGATTGTCGATATGTCTAAGGTGTTAAATTGCTAGATCTAGATGCTTTGTAAGAAGATCTTCTTAGTTTCCTTACCACTTCTTGCGTATCGAGTCAGGTCAGGTTTTCTATAGTTACCCCTTGCACTCTTAGTGTAGTGAGGCTTTCGCGCTGTAAGGTAGACTGTCTAGCGGGTACTTTATCATCAGAGTAGGTAAGCCTGTAAGGGTAACCTCTCAATCGGTAGTTTAACGGCTTATAGGTAACCTTAGGTTTCTCCTCTAGTTTATCCTCTAGAGGACCCTCGACCCTTCTGCGCATTGGTAATCAGTGTGGATTTTGACCATATCGATCAACTCTTTAGCATAACAATCACGGATAAAATGATATTTAATCCGGATATGTTTAGCCTTTGAGTGATTTACTAAGTCTTTTGTTAATGCGATTGCGGCCTCATTATCACAGTAAATAGGGGTTTTAAGAAATTGCAAACCGTAATCCACCATCTGCTGTTGGATCCAAAGAACCTGTGAGCAGCAGCTCGATGCTGAAACGTATTCTGCTTCACATGTGGATAGTGCAACTGCGGTTTGTTTCTTGCATTGCCAGGTCACGAGCCTACTCCCCATAAACTGACATCCAGCCGTTGTGGATTTGCTGTCTTTGTCACAGCCGCCCCAATCTGCATCACTAAAAGCGATTAGGTCAAAATTATCATCATGAGGGTACCAAAGTCCTTTCGATGGACAACCCTTCAGATATCTAAGGATACACTTGACAGCTGCAAGATGACTCTGTTTCGGCTTCGATTGATATCGCGCACAAAGACAGGTCGCAAACATTATATCAGGTCTTGACGCGGTGAGATACATCAGAGATCCGACGATTTCTCTGTATGTAAATGGATCAGTCAGCTCCCTCTTAAGGTCAACTCCAATCCCGTGATTGGGCTGTATCGGGGTATCCATCGGCTTCGAATCATCCATCTGGAATCGGCTCAAGACTTCAGAAACGTATTTCGTCTGGTGAATAAAGATCCCCGTTGGTCTTTGCTCCACCTGCAGGCCGAGGAAAAACTGCATTTCTCCCATTGCGCTCATTTCGAACTTTTCCTGCATAACTTGTTCAAATTCCCTGCACAGAAGTTCGTTAGTTGACCCGAAAATAATATCATCAACATAAATTTGTACGAGAAGCAAATCATCTCCTGCTCGTTTCGTGAATAGTGTGCACTCTACCAGTCCGCGTTTGAATCCTTTCGAGAGAAGATACGTGCTCAGCTTCTCATACCATTGTCTCGGAGCCTGGTGCAACCCGTAAAGAGCTTTGTTTAACACATAAACCTTATCCCGGTGAATAGGGTCCTCAAAGCCCGGCGGTACGTAAACTTCCTCTTTGACCACACTGTAAAGAAAAGCGCTCTTTACATCCATCTAATACACCTTAAATTTCTTCCATGATGCAAACGCTAAGAACATTCTGATAGCTTCCAAGCGTGCAACCGGTGCATAGATTTCATTGTAGTCGATTCCTTCAACCTGATGAAAACCTTGAACTACCAAACGAGCTTTGTTTCGCACTATGACACCTCTGTCATCCTTTTTGCATTTAAACACCCATTTGGTTCCAATTTTCTTTCTTCCAGGGGCAAATCTGTCAGGGTCCATACACCAAGTTTCTGGAATTGTAATAACTCCTCCTGCATTGCTTCCACCCAGGTATCATCCAAAAGAGCATCCTTGTATGTCCGCGGCTCGACCTGCGAAACATAACAAGCAAATGACCAGTCATTTTGAAAACCAGATTTCTGAATTTTGGCATATAAAGCAAGGTTGCCAATGTTTTCTGGTGCTTGAGCATTTCTCAGCTGCCCTCTTGTCATTACACTGCTACCAGGATCACCAATAACCTGTTCAAATGGGTGTATCTGATGTATCCGAGATTCCGGATAATCAGGTACTTGTACTCCCGTTTGAGTTGTCAAATTCTCTGTAGAAACCAGATCATTACCCACATTCGATGTTGAAGCATCAGTATTAGTTGGGTTCACTGGTGGTGTAACTGTAGCATTGTCCAGAATAGCTTCACTTGTTGCATCATCGTCTTCATCTTCTGAATCAGATGAATTAAGCGTTGTAGAAGCTTCTTAGAACACCTCTTCTTCCATCACAGGAGCAGTGGTATCATTAGAAGCTGCTTGGGGGTTTACCGTGATCGGACGCACTAACAGTGAAGTCACGGCGTTTTCGACCTCGTAATATAGGCGAAGTACAACTTCTTCAACCATGCTATCTAGATTGAATGATTCAAAGAAGTCTTTGTAATCAAACATCCAATCTGGTCCTCCACCCTGTACATTTTGTGTATATCGCTGAACTTCGACATTAGTCCACTCCTCGACTTTTCTAGTTCTTTTGTTGAATACCCGTTTTAATGGGGTTGCATATCCAACAAAATACCCTTCTTCAGCCTTTGGTGCAAACTTCTTCGAAGGATTCAGCATTGTACATGGGGCACCAAATGGTTCTAGATACTCCAGATTCGGCTTGCGTCGGTTCAACAACTCATAAGAAGTCTTTCCAAACTTCTTCACTGTCAAAACACGGTTAAGAGTATAACATGCCGCGTAAATAGCTTCGTTCCAGAACATGACTGGAAGATTTGAATCCGCAAGCATAGTTCTCGCCGTCTCTATAAGAGTCCTGTTCTTTCTCTCTGCGACACCGTCCCATTGTCACTCCGGAGCGCTATATTCATGATGAATTCCTTTGTTTGCACAAAGTTCCTCCATCTGAGCGTTTTTGAACTCCGTCCCATTGTCACTCCGGATTCTTTTGATCTTCAGACCATATATATTCTCCAGACGTGTAAACAGAACCTTCAGATTGTCAAAAGTGTCGCTTTTCTGATGCAAACACATTACCCATGAAAATCTTGAATAATCATCAGTCACCACAAGACAGTATAACTCCCCGGCATGACTTTTACGTCTGACTGGACCAAATAAATCCATATGCAAACGTTCAAGTGGCAGCTCAACGGAATTAACTTTCTTTGGTCCATGGGATTGTTTGTGCTGCTTTCCCTTTTTGCAACTGATACACTTGTCATTCAAATGGAAGTGTTTTACATTAACTCCCGTGACAAGCTCATTCTTCACAAGCTGATTCATCTTTCGCAAATGGATGTGTCCCATTCTCCTGTGCCACATAATGGATTCTTTTTCTGTAGCCTTGGAGAGGAAACACGTGACTTGGCCATGGGTGGTCATTGCTTTGGACATGTCGAGAATATACAAGTTTTTAACTCTCGGTGCCTTCAGCATCACCCACTCTTTCGGTAGCTCAAACCCAGGTTTCAAGATGTAGCAGGATTTGTCATCAAAATACACAGAAAATTGTTTATCACAAATTTGACTAACACTGAGCAAATTATAGTCTATCTGTTTCACGTCCGCTCAAATGTTACGACCCCATTGCTTACACTACCCTCATAGTAATGTAGCCTCCCTTATTACCAGCAAATGCCACATAACCTCCGTTAATATTTTTGATGTCAAAGAGTAGCGTGAGGTCCCCTGTCATGTGACCAGAAGCTCCACTGTCAACAATCCATAGGCTGCTAACAGGGCCAGCTGGAGCTCCCTGCATATTTAAAGTAAAGCAGTTAGTTCTTTCGGGGGACCCAAGCCTGTTTGGTCTTGGGTTACTTCAACCCCTTTCTTCTCACTCACAATTTTCTTTTTCTCATTCTTCTCATTCTGTGAAGTAGAGGCTCCTTCAGATTCCTTAGATGACCAAGATTGCTCAGATCTTTTCAAGATCCGAATCTGAGATTTTAAAGTCTCAGTAGGTTTCTTTACTTCATCTTTAAAAGCAACCTTCTTGGTTACCTTCTCTGATTTAACAGAGACAGGTCCAACTGCTTGTTTTCCATTAGGTTTAGGAGCAACCTTTTTGTCATCAGCAGTTGAGTTCATCATATGTTTCTTAACAGATTTATCAGTGGTCATTCAGTTGCGCTTATCATACGTCATCGGACGGTTTTCCCTCTTGTTGTAAAAATTGTTTTGATTAAAATATGGTTCTTGCTGAGGGTAATACCGTCTCTGTTGATAGCCGTAGTTGTCAACCGGATAATCATGATGTTTCCTCATCTCCACCTCGTGCCTTTTGTGTCGTACGTACGGGCAGGCGGCAAGTAAATGTCCCCATTCCCCGCATTTATAACACGCACGGTATTCCTCATAGTTTTCCTTGATTGGCGACTTGGAAAAGCTAGCAATGGGATATCGATCGACCATGCATTGTTTCCTTAAACTCTCAGGAGCTGGGTCCTTTGAGTAAGTCGGTTCAATAAAACTATTTTCTTTATGAACAGGCAAAACAAATTGTGTGACATTTACCTTTGCATCTTTATCCGAATAAATTTTGTCTAAAATTTCTTGAGGAATGTCATTGGTTCTTTCAAATTTTGGAAACCAAATCGTACTTTCCTGCCAGATCTTTTCGATTTTTGAATAATTGACAAACTTAATCGGATATTCATCATCGGATAAAATCTTATCGGAGCCTTGCATCCGATAGAAGATTTTGACAGGTTTATCACACGATTCATTGCTCACATCATTAGATTTTTCAGATTTAAGCTCATTTTTCTTATCAACCGGTTTTACCACATTTTTCTCAAATTTGGTTTCATTTTTCTTTTCTACCGGTTTTCTCACATTTTTCTCAACCTTCTTTACCTCTTTCTTTTCAAAACTCTTACCAACAAACTTTTCATTTTTCTTAACCTCATTTTTACGATGAGCATTTGCCATTGGATGAATGATCTGAGACGGTGAGACTGGCTCAGTAGTGATTATATGATTTTCATCAGGGATATCACTATCACTTTCAACCATCTCAGATGTTTCATCTTCTTCATCTGAATCATCAGTAGCGACCACACCCTCATTATTTCCCAGTACTGGTCTCACATCAGAATATGGATCCCCGACACTGGAAGTGTTAGGCTCATTTTCTGATGTGGAATCAGAATTGATTAAAGTCTCCGGTGGTATTGCATGTAAAGTGTGATTCTCAAACAATACCGGAGATGGGACCGATTTATAGTTTGCACTATTTGACTGGGAGGGTTCTTCAATGATATGGTCGACTACATATGCGATGTGCTTGTAACTTTCTAATTTCTTGTTAACTTTTTCCGCAAAGCACTTGATGGTTGCCATTTCCAATTTAGTGTTTTCCATTTCATTGATGTAATTATTAATGGCAAGTTGTTTGATTGACAATGTCTTTTTAAGTTCAGACACATCCTTTTTATAACCATCAAGAACTTTGTTGAAATCTTTTAAGTCCTTTTGATAAACCTGAAAGTTGATTTTTGCACTCTCAAGTTGGACCTTGAGAAGCTTATTTTCATCAGTCAGTTTTTCAAAATCAGCACATTTATCACATTTAACACACGCTTGAGATTGAGTTTCAGAACTTACCGGCTTAGGAGGTTCTGTCATGGCCATCAAAGCGAAGTGAGCTTCCTTCCCTGCGAAGAATTTGGAGTAGTCAATCTTGGTGCATGCATCATCCACCATACATGACTTGCGAGTCATCAGGAAATCAGCTTCAGCTAATAGTTGGTCAATGTCATCATCTAGTGAATTCACACTAGCCTCTGAATCAGATTCACTCTCCATGTCCGAGTAAGCTGAATCGTCTTGGTCTCCAACATCAGTGACAGAATCAAGAATCATTCCCGATCTCTTGTCTTCACTCTCAGCAATCACATCCTCATTCACTTCCTCAATCTTCAACTCCGACACTTTTTCAATCACAACCTCCTCTTCAATCTCCTCATTCTCATCCAAACTCATCTGCTGTGCCACACATGCCACGTTCCCAGCAGTGATCTCCTCCACCCCCAATTGCATACCAGTCCAATCAAAACCTTCATCCTTTTGGATCACAAGTGCTTGGTTTTGATTATCAGTTTGGTTTTGGTTTTGTGTGTTAGGTGTAGAGATAGGAACAATAGTTCGGTTTGGATTTTGTTGAGGTTGGTTTTGAGTTGTGGATTGTCTAGTGTTGGTGTTTTGTTGACGGTTTTGATAATTGTTTTGTGGTTGAAAGCTTGAGATGTTAGGACTGTTGTATGACACTTGATTTTGGTTCTGGTTTTGTCTGTTTTGGTATGTTGAATTGAAGGGGTTTCGATTACCTTCTTGTGCTGGCTGTGTGCACTCTCTTTTAAAGTGTCCCTTCTCACCACAATTAAAGCATGTAACTTTTGCTTTGTTGAATCCGTATGTGGTGTTGGGAGAGGTTGAGAGATCAGTTCTGCCAGTCTTCTGAATAAAGTCAGTGGCTCTCCTCATAATGCTTGCAAAAGCCCACTGAATGTCCATCAACTCCATCTCCTCTTTGTCGATTTGAGCGTAGTCTTCATTGGTGAGATTGTTGTTACCAATTTGACTCGCTACCAAACCGTTGTAAGAAGCAACCATAGCAGATACAAGAGCAACATGCTGTTGAGCAATTTCAACAGTCACATTGTTAAGGTTTGAGGTCTCTAACACAATCGGGTTTTGACTTGACTGTGCTTGAGTAATCTGCATCTGATTCATTTGAGGAGGATGTTGTTGTTGTTGTTGAGGTTGACTTGATGTGTAGCATGCGGCTTGTTGTAAAGGTGAAAATGGTGGAATAAAGTTTGATGTTTGATAAGGTTGTTGTGTGTATGATGGTGTGTAAGATGAAGTTTGGGCAAGGTAGTTAATGGGTGCTTTTGTTGGTTCAACAACGTTGGATACACATGCTATGTGAGATGCAACATTAGAAGTGGTGCTTGAAGCAGAAAGAGAGTTAGATGTACCACTCACATATAAATCAGGATTCTGTGGAATCTGAGCTCTCTTAGCTTTTCTCTTTTCCTCCATCTCTTTGTTTTCCAGCTTTTGAATGAACTCGTTAATAGTCCAATACTGGTAAGCATCCTTCTCCTTTAACACTTCGATGTGTTGGTTCCAGTAGGGTGGTAAAGCATCAGCAAATTTATCTACTAATTCTGACATTGGAATTCTGATCTCATAGCTCGACAATTCAGTGAGCAAATGGCAGTACCGTGGAACCAACTCTTTTAGGGTCTCATTACCCATGTAACTGAAGTTTTCAAACTCCTTCCGAAGCTCTTCCATCCTTAGCTTCCTTGTCTTTTCATTTCCATCATGTCTATTTCTCAGCATATCCCATAGTTGTTTGGATGTTGTGCACGATCCAAACTGATGCAATAGATCAGTGTTGATCGCCTGGGATAGCTGAGAGAATGCCTTCTTCTCTATCGCAAACCTTTTCTTCTCATCATCCGCCAAATTCTCCAACGGAATCGGTTCTCCAGTATTCTCCAGAATAGGAGCAACGTAACCCTTCACAATCATTTGCCATGCCTCGGCTCCTTCAAGTCCTTGTCCCTCAACATGAATCTTGAACTTCGTCTTCCAAGTATTGTACTACTTCATGTCCATTAGCTTTGGTGGATGATTGCCGCTTCCAGAAGATAGATCATGAATAAGAGTGGATATAGCGTTGGTCATCTGTGAATGGACTGCTGCTGCTGCGACTCCCCAATAGTTGTCAATCGGTTGTGATAATGGTTGAACAACTTGTTGTGGAGCCGAACTAGTCATTGCCATATAATTGATCGGCTGTGATGGTTGACTAGTCTTCTGAGCTGCAATAGACCACGGATCTTGTGTTGTCTGCTGTTGTGGTGCTTGAGTAGGTCTAGGTGTTGTTGGAAAGTTCCACATCTTGTCCTGCAAACGATTAAACACGAAAAGATTAAAAATGTTTCAAAACAGAATGCTCCTTCGTATATACGAACGTGCGAATCAGAAATAAAGTTCTCTTTCGCCCGTTTATGATTGATACGAATGTGAACTAAACAACAAAATCTCCTTCGACCACTTTAGACTCTCTTTCGACCGTTTTTCAGCTCCTTCGACCGTTCGATCAGGCGAAGGTGAAACAAATGGACGAATGTGAAAAATAAGCAATCAAAGTCTTCCTTCGACCACTAAAACACCTCCTTCGTACACAAAATCCCTCTTTCGACCCAAATGATTTCCACTTTCGACCAAACTCTCTCGTTCGACCCCTGTGATTTCAAAAACGGTTATTCTTTGAAAATCAGTTAATTTTGATCATGTTTATCAAATGTTGATGGATTTTGATGATCTTAATCAGGTTTTGAATCGGAATTGATTTGGAACAACTTTAATAAAGAGAATTATCCGATTTAAACTCGAAATCAAGGTGTAATCGATCAAAATCTTATCACATCAGTTTGTTCATTGAAAACAGAAACTTTTTGAACAAAATTGGGTCCAAATCAACTGAGAGATTATTAATTTGTGGTTGTTTGATCCGAAATGGCTCTGATACCACTTTGTATGTGCGTGAAAGGATCGATAACAAACAAAGATTGATCAAACAAGTTAGTTTCAGGTGCGGAAACCCTAAAACTATCACAAAATAATAATCAAACAGATTCAAACACACAGATCATCATTTTCAAACGTTTTCATTAATAAAACACTTGTTTACACGTTGAAATATAGATACAATCAAGGTATGAACGATAAACAGGTTTAACAAAACACTAGAGAGAGTTTCTGAAAGTGGAGGGAATAATAATGATCAAAAGTTACATTCAAAAATCAAACTTGTCTATTTATAGACTGCACATTCGCCCAAACTGTTTGTGCGAATGTGCAGGTTCGCCCAAAACATAAGGTCGAACCAAGCTTTACTATAATCTAATTCTTCATTCGTCCATGCTGTCTTCCTTCGCACCTTTCATACTTCCTTCGCACCATCTGAAAATCTCCTTCGCACCTTCGATAATACCAAAACATATTATGTTATACAATCCAAAGCTTTAGTTGCACTTTTGCATCTACAAATTCCTTCAACTTTATTTAACTTTTGCTTATTTAAATTATAGTTAAAATTCTTTTCCATATTTTAATCAAACCACCCCCGTGATTTTAAATAGTCATATTTTTTTAATACGTTTATACTTTTATAAAAAAAATTACATCATAATAATGGGCATTTTATTATCTTTAATTTGAGTATAGTATTGCTATATTTTATTTAAAAAATCTTTATGTGCTACGTGATTAACGATATATAAGAGTGAGCAATAACTAAACCGTTCACCGAAGCCAAACAAAAAATCTGACAAAACTGAACCAAAATCTATTGAAAACTGAAAACATCTGATTTAACTTAAAATTGGTTATCGTTTTCTTTTTGTACCCTTAGTTAACCCAAATTAGTTAAACTGAAATAGACTTATTAATATATTCATAACAGTATGCCCGCACGATGTGGTAGGAAACATAGACACTTTTAATGGTTCATGGTTGGGTTAGGTTCAGTTCGGTTATAAGCCTTAATCGAAACAAAAATTGACATTATCGGTTTATCAATCTTGTTAACCAATCGGTTAATTGGTTCAGTCTATTCGGTTAGATTGTCGTTTTTAGTACGGTTCAGTTAATTTTGGTTAATAACCATAACCAAACGTTGGCTAAAATTTTGATTAGAAGCACATGAAATAAATGTATAAATACATGTAATGGATGTATAAAGGATATACATGTATGAATGGTTCAGTTTTGGTTTGTTAATTTTAGTTAACTTAGGATACAAAAAAAACCATATTAGGTTAACCCGGTTTTGGTTAATTTTATGTTCGATTTGGTATGTTTTTGTTCGATTTCGGTTGAGTTTCAATTATTGTTCACCTATAGATAATGTTAATCACGTAAAAATCAATTTTTTTAATTAAAAGTATATAGCAACTTATACTCTAATATGGTTTGAAGCTGAGCAAATTGGTTTATGAATTATAGCGGCGGTATAAATAGAGGGGGTTTTGAAAGTTTTAGCTTTTATACCTAGGCCTGTAAACGAACTGAATGTTCATTTAATTTTAACTGAACACGAACACATAATCAAACACATTTTTGTGTTCATGTTCGTTCATTAAGAAATTTGTCATGTTCTTGTTCGTTTAAACCTAAACGAACAGTTCACCAACGAACATAAACGGACGTTCACGAACATAATAAATATGAACGATTTCGTATACTAAAAAAACCCAATTATTAATTGGTTATATATTTATACAAGTAGCTAAAGCCCAATATATGTTTGTATTTATGTAAATATAACTACGTATGTAATTAATAAACTTAAACATGCATAAATAAACGAACATAAACCGACGTTGACGAACATAAATGAACAAACTCAACATTTGTTCATGTTCACTCATTTAACTAAACGAACAATTTTTTTTGTTCGTGATTGTTCGTTTATTAAATAAACGACATAAATGAACTTTCCGCCGACAAGTTCACGAACAGCTCATGAACATTCGGTTAGTTTACAGGGCTATTTTTTTTACCTCTATTTCATGTATTTATACCTCCATTTCATGTACTTCTAGGCAAAAAATTTAGCCAAAGTTTGTTTTTGTTATTCACCAAAATTAACTAAGCCGGACTAAAACCGATAATCTAACAATACTAATCGAACCAAGGAACCAATTGTTTAATAAGATTGATTAATTGATGGCTTTTGATTTTAGTTTCGGTTGAGGCTAATAATCGAACTTAACATAACCATACACACCCTTAGAAGTGTTTGTGTTTCCCGCTGCATCACGCGGGCACTCTACTAGTCCTTCAAAATAACACTCACCTTCCTAAGAGCTTCCATGTTGACCATGCGTAAGATCAAAGCTCTATCATATCTCTTGTCGAATGCCTTCACCTCGTCTTCAATGTCGATTATCACCATCTGTTTTGAATTCTTCACTTCAGCGCCTCCCACGGCGTCATCGAATGACAACCCCGAATCCCATGTCTTACTAGAATTCGGCAATTGATTAGTATAATTCACATTCGTCATCTTTTTCCCTGTTGTCTCTTTATTAAAATCAACATCAACATTTTCCAATGTATACCTTGCTATGCTGATGATAATTCTGTTCTCCCCCATATGAACATCCAACATAACGTTTTCCAGTTCCACAACATCAATAACTTCCTTCAAACTGACAAATCCAAAACATCTTCCTTCCTTGTCTCTCTTTTTGGCGATGTAAACCCTAAACACATTGCCTCTCTTCATTGTTATGAATCAAAAATTTGTCACTCAAAAAACTTTGTAATTGAAACCATCTAGCATTTACCATTTCAAAGTTTACACAAATTTTGCTATATCTCTATTTCTCTCGAATTGGGAATATTCATCACAGTCACCAAAATCTTAGTTTTGAACACTGACAACTCTATCTGTGAGGGTCATCGTCTTCCCATCTGCATCATAAACAACCATCGTCGTCCTTGTTGTTGCCCGTTCGACGGCAACCATCTCTGTTGAGCCGGTGAATCCGATTTTTCTTCATAAAAGGTAAGATATTCCATCTTACCAGTTGATGAACGGTACCTTCTGTTGAAGCCATAAGTCTTTTGTTTTTGAGGTTTGGTATTTAAATGATGACTAGTTTGATTAGGGTTAGTAGGAAAGAGGATGACGAGGTAGGGCCCAGATAAGTCAAACTGTCCCATACCACAGTTAACTTAAGCCCAATAGGGAAAGACCCAATTTAAAGGAGTCAAAGCGGTCAACATGATAGTCAAATGGAATTAAGATAATAGCGAGATCTATGGACAAACAATCAGGAAATGATTATCTCCTTTGGCAAAAAGAACAGACTAACAGCAAAACAGCAAGCTATAAAAGGAGGATGAAAGGTAAAAGCAATATCATCTCATCACTACCTCAATTATCATCACTATATTCTCTTTCACCAGAAAACAATACTTATTCTCACGCCGGAGGGTGGTTACAGGATTACCCTCAATCCTGTGGCGAGTCCTAACGGTGTTTTCTCTTGCAGAAATAGCCTTCTCACTCATTTTGGACAATTTGGGAAGATCTCTTTGTATCATCTAGAAGATTCAGAGCATTAACCAAGTTCTTACTTCTTTATTGGCACCATCCGTGGGACAAAATTAAGGCAAAGAGATATCTT
Organism: Ambrosia trifida; assembly: GCA_028751855.1. Classification (NCBI taxonomy): domain Eukaryota; kingdom Viridiplantae; phylum Streptophyta; class Magnoliopsida; order Asterales; family Asteraceae; genus Ambrosia; species Ambrosia trifida. The sequence continues at coordinate 62,559,850 of CM054127.1, forward strand.
TCCTGCCCAACTAAAATGACGGCAAGTAAAACAGCTCAACTAGGACCAATGTCCGAAATCCCGGAAGGACCAAGGGAAAACCACTTTTCGGTAGAATCCATAGACGAAGAAATATTAATGGAGCAACCCCCGGGATTCACGTCGCTGCCGGCAACACAGAACGGGTTGCGATCTGCACTGCCCGTAGCATCAGCCATTTCCACACTCCCATTTGCCGGACTTACCCCAGCTAACACTTACCCGAGACCAATAATCACACCCGCAACGATCGGAGGAAGCCAGCCCATCCCAACTATTACGTCATGGATGACCGCCGCCGCGAGTTTGCCCTTGTTCTCCGCGGCGATGACTGCATCCCTGACATCTGCACCCGTGACAACACCTGCACATCCGGCTTTCACCACATACACTCCAATCACCCCCGGGAACCAATCATACTTTCCACAATTCCCAATGCCATCCTATGGATACATGTATCTCCCTGTGGCAGGAAGTCCATACCCGTACACCTTTCCTTATATGTACCCTCCGGCCCAACCCATGATAACGGGAGCAGGAGGCGCGGCTAACCCAGCTCCACAGAAGACAGGAGCGCATCTCGAAGAAGCGAGGGCAAGATTATCGTATGACGAAACACCAATGTCTGGCCAGCCTTTACCTCATGCGATACGACCCAGGACACGGGACACGACGCACAACCGGGTTCCCGACCACGGAGAAGAAGGGGACGATGAAGACCAGACTCGGCCCTACCGACCCCCGGCAATGGCTACATATTCGAAGTTCACTACCCGGATAGCCAATGCCCCATTGCCGCCAAATTTGAAGTTGCCATCAACGGTGGGGAAATATGACGGTACTGGGGACCCGGATGATCACTTAAGTATTTTCGAATCCGTAGGGCGGTCAAAGGATTAGCCCATGCCGGATTGGTGTCACATGTTCATCCAGACTCTTGTCGGGGCGGCGCTGGACTGGTGGGACAGCCTACCTCCCGGGTCCGTCTTCAACTGGAACGGAATTGTGAAAGGTTTCTCGCAACAGTTCAGTCAACAAAGAAGACACACCAAGTACAGAGACGAAGTCATGCACATACGACAAAGGGACAACGAGTCAATGGAACATTTTATCGTTCGATTCAACAAGGAAAGACTGCAGATCCCTGTTGGGTCTGCTGACCTGAAGAAGAACAGATGATTGAAAAGCCAAAATATACTAACAGTTGATCCACATAAATAAACAGCCTTTACAACATACTCTTCCCAAAAGACTGTTGACCCTAACAACTGTTCCACCCAAACAACTGCTATGACAACTGCTGCTACAAAGGACTGCTGGAAAACAACTGATAGAGAACAACTGCTGATGTATTGTAAAATACATCTATTTCTAGTGTAAAGTTTGTACAATTTTCGAGTCGTTTGGATTGAGTTTTTATTAGTTTTAGGCATGTACCGGTCTATTTTATTTAGTATAGGTTTTTATAGATTTTTATTAGTTTTGAGTCTTTTTTAGTATTTATCTATTTTATTTTATATTTTGTAGGTGTTCGTGGACGTTGGAGCGTGAACGAGTAACTTTGATCAAGTTAAGAACACCCGAGTCTAGAGCACGGAGTTATACTACTATATATATTAATAGTATAATAATAATAATAATAATAATAATAATAATAATAATAATAATAATAATAATAATAATAATAATAATAATAATAAAAGAAAAAAAAAGTGACCTTAGGTCGGTCATTCCAAGGCCCAACACAAAAGGGTTTTTGGGTGATAAATATTATCTTTGGAAAAAGCCTCATGGAAGAAGTAGAGGAAATACACGACTGAAGGGAGCTACATATCATCAATTTGGAGCGGCGCAGAGGGGATATAGGAGGGCCGCCATATTATTTCAAAGGGGAGAATATTATTCTTTAAGTGGAGAGCCACATCGAGGTCAAGGGCAGCAAGGATTATTTCGGAGGGATCTCGACAGCAGCACTAACAAGAGGAATCAAAAGGGAAGGAGGTCAAGGCTTGAAGCATAGGTGCTAGCACGAGTCGGTTCTAATCTATTTATTTATTATTACTCTATTCAAACACGTTGTGAACACCATAAATTTGTCATGCTTTTATTGTTTTGATATTATCATGACTTTTATTGGCTAAACCTTTTTGCTTCCTAGGTTATGGATGATTGCACATGTTTGATTAATTATTTTTCTTTTGGTTTTGGAACTTTTGGTTGTGGGTGAGTTTTAAAGTAAAGAACTTTTTATTTTCTGGTTTGATGTGTATGCGTATTTAGTTTTGTTTAATTAATTTTTATAAACTCCACTTGCGTTTTTGTGAATGTCTTTCATGTATGAATGCTGGTTAGGTTGCGGACTGGGTGTTAGCAACTAGTTTATGGTTAATTGCCTAGGATTATCCATAGGAGTTGTAATTGTTAGTTAGGTAATTGTAAGTGTTCTACCAATTCTCAATAGCTGTAAGGTGCGAGATTGTTGGTCTGTCTAGGGTGTTAAATTGCTAGATCTAGAGGCTTTGTAAGAAGATCTTCCTAGTTTCCCTAGCATTCTTTGTAGGCCAAGTCTTAACAGAAATATTGTATTTACCCCTTGCACTTTCGGGTGTACTGTGACTTTCACGTTGTGAGGTAGTCTGTCTAGCGGGTACTTTAAGATTCGAGTAGGTAAGCCTGTGAGGGTAACCTCTCAACCGGTGGTTTAACAGCACAACAATATTCTAGGGTTTCCCCTTGAGAAGGGTCGAGGGTGTCTAGTTTATTCTTGATGTTTAGTATTTTAAGATCCCGGTTCCACACCAGTTCCATAGCCATTAGAAGCTTATCATTCATGTGTAGGATTCTAGCCTAGGTAGTGCCTTCCCATCCATCTAATCTCAGTTGCAGTCTCCAGTTTGTGTATTTAGTTATTTTAGTTTTATTATTCTATTTATTTGCATTAGTCTTTTAGAAAAACCCCCTTTAAGTAACAAAACATTATTAAGTCAGTATTTAGGATAAGTAATCGAGTCTAGTTTACGTTTTCCAGTTGAGTCTCGTGGGTTCGATACTCAGACTTACTTTAGCTATACTGCACTGACCGGTACACTTGCCGGTTGTGTGGTTTAGGTTTAGAGAGTCTTAGGTTATAAATTTAAAACTTAGAGTGTCTAGTTTAGGTTAATTTAGTTAGTTTTGCCTAAACCACTTTGAGCACATCAAGTTTTTGGCGCCGTTGCCGGGGACTCTTGGCGATTGCGTTTACTAGCTTTGATTACACTTATCTGCTATATCTGTGCTACTTGTGTTTTGTGTAGAGTCTGTCTTTTTGTATAGTGAGTCGTAGGAGTCTAATTGTTTGTGTATTTTATTTCTGTCGAGTTTGTAAATATGTTTGAAATTTGTGGAGGACCCTATTTTACCGTTAGATTTCCACAAATTGCGGGGTCCTCTGCACATTATTATGCTAATTCCTTCGTGCAGCCGCCACCATGTTATTCGCAGAGATATCCTACATATTATTATGATGACTCTTATCAGCAGCCACATTATAATCAGTTTTCTGGAAGCACTTCTTGTGAGGATAGTGGTAATGATTGGAGTGAAATCAAAAGTCTGTTGACATTATTAGTTGCTAAAGATGAAAATACCCAGAAAATGTTAGTAGAGCACGACATCCTCCTGAAAAACCGACAGGCTGCTATTTTGGATCTTCAACGAACATTAGAAGATATATCTAGGAGATTAGATGATGAAGAAGAAAAGGAAAAGGTTCAGCAAGAGCAGCTGCCGAAAGTCGGTTATACATATGATGAGGAGGGCAACTACCTCGGGTACATGAACACTCGAGGGGAATTGTTCCCAACATTTCCAGAAGAAGGGAAAGAGCCGATCATGGAATACGCAGATGAGTCAGATGAACAAATCACCCCAATCACGGAGACAAAAATGGACGTTGAAGTCCCACCTCCGGTGCCACAAGTTATATATGATTTTGGGAGTGACTCTGATGAAGAAGACACGGATGAGGAATTAGTGATGGTTGAAGGTGAGGTAAGTAATAAACCATCATGGGAAGCAAAGTTTGGTGACGAGTTGGCTGATTTGCCAACTCTAGATGTAGACAGAGATTTTGACCCAGTGGGTGACCTCGACATCTTAGAGGCATTATTGGAAGGGTACCCGACTGTGGAAATAAAAGAGTCGCCAACGGAAGTTGAAGAAGAAGTGGTGGAAGAGGAAGAGCACCACCGCTGGCCCGTGAAGACATTAGAGAATAGAGTGTCACTGAGTCAGCCAAAATCACGGGAGAAGGCGAAGAGGCACCTGGACCGGCACAAGCTGAGGGTTAGGAGTTGCAGAGACAACAAGTCCCCGCATTACATGCTAAGAATCAGGTTTGGTCCAGGTAAATTTGAATATTGGTGGCCCAACCCGTTTAAATTCGATAAAATATTTTTAAATTCTACTAGCACAAGTTTGTTAATAATAAGGACCGGGTGGAATTAAACGGGTTGGATCGGGTCCAGATAAAAGAGAAGCCCCCTGATTAAGTTTAAGTGTGGGGAGGCTGTGTAGAGTTTGTATTAGTTGCGATTGGTCCATCATTCGGTAGTGGTTCATAAGTTTTTATCTTTCTATTTTATCTTTGTTTTTGTGTCTTTGGGTCTGTTTGCAGGTTTGCGTGTTTGCTTGGCTAGAGGAAATTTCTCCATGAGCGGATCCCATGTTTGGATTGCACCGCTCGTACTCAATCTCCATTCGGGTGATTCCAGAGCTGTTTATCATTTGTCAAGGCAAACCAGAGTTTACCATTATGTCAGAGCCGATCGCGACCAAAATGCTATACGATCGAGCTGGATTGGACTAGAGTTTTTGGAGCTTACGCGTTAATAAACCAGCTAAGTCCTTTCCAATTTGCCCTTGTCTTATAATTTTTGTATTCGGAATTTTTTTTTTGTTTTGAGTCGTTTTCTATTCCTACATTGAGGGCAATGTAGAGTTTAAGTGTGGGGATGGAAACTGTCGTCTAGTCAGTATATAGAGTCGTTTTGAGTCCAAAAAAATTAAAAATCCAAAAAAAAAATATTGAAAAAAAGTCCCTGATTTTGAAGTTTGCATTATAAAATATGGAAAATGATAGGTAAACCAAGTGTCTGGTTTTCAAATATTATATGTATTAGAAGAATAAATAATCGAAAGCGTGTTAACTTGGGATATGTGGGTAGGCCTAGCCGGTAGAAAAGTTTCCTTTGAGCTAATACACCTAAATATATTAGGATACCTTGTGGGTTTTCATTTAGGAAAAAACGGGGAAGCTGAAACCGCCAATAATAGTATAAGGAATACCGTTATAAGTTTAAAACCGTTAGAATTTTTAATCAAAAGTTGAAAAAAAAGAGAGCTGGATATAAAATAAGGGCAAGGCCAATGGTGTCGTTTCTAGGGATAGTGACTCCGGACTCGACTCCCTCTAGGATTGTCTGAAAATAAATATCTAAAAAAGCTCATGAATTAATTAGAAATCAAAGCGAAAATGCTGAATCTTAAGGTGCCTGGCCACTGTGATAGCGACTTGGATTGGTCACACCCTCTGAGTTAAGTATACTGAGATGAAAAAAAAAACAACAAATGATTTTAAATTCTCTCGGTTTTCTACATAAAACGGTTAGGAATAGTCAATTGGTTCCTTTTGTTTCATAAGCTTGAGGCGGGATTAGGTGAATCTATGGCTTCTTTAGTGTGAGACCCTAGGTAGACTAAATGAACCTAATATTAAACTAACATGATAAGGGGCTTAGAAACCGGCGGTTGGGTTTAAGAGGACAAGTATACCTACAATCGCAGATGGCACATGATTAGATTTTTAAAATTAAAGTAACCTATGTTTTGAGGCCAGATCATTTGATTGTGATTCCATAGCATAATTGTTTTTTAGGGACGAAAAAAAGATAAGTGTGGGGATATTTGATGTATTGTAAAATACATCTATTTCTAGTGTAAAGTTTGTACAATTTTCGAGTTGTTTGGATTGAGTTTTTATTAGTTTTAGGCTTGTACCAGTCTATTTTATTTAGTATAGGTTTTTATATATTTTTATTAGTTTTGGGTCTTTTTTAGTATTCATCTATTTTATTTTATATTTTATAGGTGTTCATGGACGTTGGAACGTGAACGAGTAACTTTGATCAAGTCAAGAACACGGAGTTATACTACTATATATATTAATAGTATAATAATAATAATAATAATAATAATAATAAAAGAAAAAAAAATGACCTTAGGTCGGTCATTCCAAGGCCCAACACAAAAGGGTTTTTGGGTGATAAATATTATCTTTGGAAAAAGCCTCATGGAAGAAGTAGAGGAAATACACGACCGAAGGGAGCTACATATCATCAATTTGGAGCGGGGCAGAGGGGATATAGGAGGGCCGCCATATTATTTCAAAGGGGAGAATATTATTCTTTAAGTGGAGTGCCACATCGAGGTCAAGGGCAGCAAGGATTATTTCGGAGGGATCTCGACAGCAGCACTAACAAGAGGAATCAAAAGGGAAGGAGGTCAAGGCTTGAAGCATAGGTGACAGCATGGGTCAGTTCTAATCTATTTATTTATTATTACTCTATTCAAACCCGTTGTGAACACCATGAATTTGTCTTGCTTTTATTGTTTTGATATTATCGTGACTTTTATTGGCTAAACCTTTTTACTTCCTAGGTTAAAGATGATTGTACATGTTTGATTAATTATTTTTCTTTTGGTTTTGGAACTTTTGGTTGTGGGTGAGTTTTAAAGTAAAGAACTTTTTATTTTCTGGTTTGATGTGTATGCGTATTTAGTTTTGTTTAATTAATTTTTATAAACTCCACTTGCGTTTTTGTGAATGTCTTTCATGTATGAATGCTGGTTAGGTTGCGGACTGGGTGTTAGCAACTAGTTTATGGTTAATTGCCTAGGATTATCCATAGGAGTTGTAATTGTTAGTTAGGTAATTCTAAGTGTTCTACCAATTCTCAATAGCTGTAAGGTGCGAGATTGTTGGTCTGTCTAGGGTGTTAAATTGCTACATCTAGAGGCTTTGTAAGAAGATTTTCCAAGTTTCCCTAGCATTCTTTGTAGGTCAAGTCTTATCAGAAATATTGTAGTTACCCCTTGCACTTTCGGGTGTACCGTGACTTTCGCGCTGTGAGGCAGACTGTCTAGCGGGTACTTTAAGATTCGAGTAGGTAAGCCTGTGAGGGTAGCCTCTTAACCGGTGGTTTAACAACAAAACAATATTCCAGGGTTTCCCCTTGAGAAGGGTCGAGGGTGTCTAGTTTATTTTTGATGTGTAGGATTCTAGCCTAGGTAGTGCATTCCCATCCATCTGATCTCAGTTGCAGTCTCCAGTTTGTGTATTTAGTTATTTTAGTTTTATTGTTTTATTTATTTGCATTAGTCTTTTAGAAAAACCCCCTTTAAGTAACAAAACATTATTAAGTCAGTATTTAGGATAAGTAATCGAGTCTAGTTTACGTTTTCCAGTTGAGTCTCGTGGGTTCGATACTCGGACTTAATTTAGCTATACTGTGTAACACCCCAACCGATGGCGGAAACATCGGGATGTCACGTATTGATGATTGTTCAGTAGCTCATGGTAAATAATAAGTTTCAATACATGATTTAAATAAATTACATACAATTGATCTAAGAATTTATACATCAAAATGAAAAATACAAGCTACGCATCTTCAAGCATTAACTCTAATCTTCGAGCATGTTATAACCTGAAACATGTTAAGTTTGAAAATATTTTGGGTCAACAAAAGTTGGTGAGAATTACATAGGTTTTGATAATTGAATAAAACTTGTACAATTCAAGTGTCATGGCAAATCTAGTCCATATGTGAAAACATACTAGAAGTAAATCGAGTGCATAATCAACCCTTGTGACTGTTATATTGTGGTCCATCCCATACGCTCATGGTTCACTCGATTATGTTATGCGATAACAATCACCCACGCTACCTATGTAGGAGGCACGTATCCGGGTGGGATTGTCAGTCCAATAGATCTATCATTGTATACCGTCGGCTGATCAATGTTAATGATTATGCTAGAATTGTACTTACCCTAGTCATGTTCAAGACATAATGCAACATAGAAAAACACATAGACACTTTGATGATTGAATGCATATAGAATGTTGTAACATGTTTCACCCCAAAAACGGTGATAAATAGAAAAGGGGCTATGTAAAACTCACCTTAGCAAAATGTTATGTCTCGTGAAAAAATAGAATAATGTGTTGTGAATGTATGCGAGGCGAATCCCAAAGATTCAACAACGTAGCTAGTCCAAATTGAAGAAAACGAAAAAGAAAGAATATCAAGCTTCCAATTCGCCAATTACAAGAGCTTATAATCAAAGCTTCAATTGTAGAAGTAATAGACTATAGAAGAAAGGTATGAGGGAAAGTTTAATCGGATTGAAACAATCGATTTAGAGGTGCAAAGTATAATGGGTCATAGGTGGGTTTTTATACTAGTTTTGGATTCAATTAGCCATTAAAATTGGTCAACACCATAAAGTAAGGTTTTATGATGAATTGACTATTTGACTAAGACTTTGACTGTTTGACTAAGACTTTGACTAGGACTTTGACTATTTGACTCAAGGCTTTATTTTAAAAAAAAATCTTGTATGTGAAAAAAAAAAGAATTTAGAATCATATTATTATTATTATTATTTATATACATTTATGTATGTATATAAGTTATGAGTTAGGATAAATAAAGACTTAGGCACATTTGTATAATATTAATGATAAAGGTGTAATAAAAATATAGATATATATATATATATATATATATATATATATATATATATATATATAAGGGCTTTTTATGTATTAAAATTTTGGGGAAAATTTTGCGATGTTACAGTCTCCCCTACTTTTGGAAACTTCGTCCCGAAGTTACTAAAAACACAGGTTTGAGGTTGATTAGGTAGAAATTAAGGCAGCTGTGGTTTGGGTTAAGGCACGACATGAATTTATAGGTAATAGAATAATTTGTTTCGAATAATTTGGATAAGAGGTTTGAGATGTGAGTTTTAAGGAGTGGATTAGGTTCGTCTGAAGTAGCAAGAAGCATAAGAATCTAGCAAAATAGTAAACTTATGTTTTAGGAATCTTATAAGAAATGCATGAATTGATTGGCTATATGAAAACCAAATGAACTACTAAAACCTTATTAGAATTTCACACTACCTTAACGTACCTGTAAATTCATGATTACGTTCCGGACCGCAATCACCAATTTACCTTACATTAGGGTTTTGTGTCCTTCTATGACTCTAAACACACATGTAAGTAATGCAAAATAACCTTGTGATTGAATCGTTTACAATGTATCCAAAAATGAGTCCAACTGTTGAGTAGGAAAAAAAAACTTCTACCAGTCAGTGAGTAAGAACCTCTACCGATTGTTGAGCAGGTGCGATAGCCTATACTAGTCGTTGAGCAGGTTGTAGGGCCTCTACCGACTGTTGAGCAGGCATGATGACCTCTACCAATCGTTGAGTAGGTTATTTGGTACTCAACTAACTGTTGAGCAAGTACTTCATCCTCTACCAGTTGTTTGATTAAGTGTACCAATTATTTCACACATAAATTGCAAATTGATAATATGTACATATAAACAATCAAGTATCAAGCATAGCATGCGAGTTGTAATAGTGTTGTCCTAGACAAGGTTAATGACTCTAAGTGTGTCTATAGCAAATAGTTTATATTCCATGATTTCTAGTATCAAATGTTTAAATATGGTAGATAATCGAATCCTCATGTATAACTAAGGATTATGTTTGATGCAACACACAATCAAGTTTCAATAGTTTGGTTATCATGGGTAACTAGCTCATGTGTGAGAAGGTGAAGGATATGAATTTAGTTCTTGAGACGATGATGAAAAATCTTGAAGCAGAATCAAGGTTGTGAGAGATAGTGAATGTGAAGATAGTTTATAAAGAGTTTATTTTATAGTAAGGAGATTATGTAGCAGTGTAAATTTTGGGGTTTGGATCAAAGGTTATAATCAAGTGTATAAGAAAACATGATTGTGGTATATGCCAAATATTGTAAAAATTTGAACAAGTTGAAAATGAGTGAGTGTCGATGGAGAATTTAGAGACTAGATATTATTCCTATGGAAAAAAAATCTTATTTTCAAAATTGGTTTTATACATAAAGCAAAAGTTGTCGAATAGTACAAGCTAAGTAGGCTTTGATTAAAATATTTCCGTTAGTTGGAGATTTCAAACATGACATTAGGTTTTGAAGATCAAGGTTCTATTAGTGATTTTTAATAGTTTAAAGCATTATATAGAAAATCGTTTGTTACGTCAATAAATAAACAATTGAATTTAAGTTCGAGGACATCTTTTGACAAAAAAATATGTACTTTGTAAAGTTACTAGGTAATGAAAATACAACAAGATTAAGAAATCTTTAGTTTGTGCTAAGGTACGAGGTTATAGTTTTTAAAAAATAAGTAACATGTGGATAAATGAAATAATATGATTTGGGTAGGGTGTTGAATATTTAAAAAGTGGCTAAGATGGTAAGGTGAAGTGTGATTGTGAAATCCATAGATGGTTATGATATGAGATTGATTTAAGCTGTAAAATTTTGAGATTTTAGAGCTTAGTTTTAAGGGAAGTGAGTGTAATCATCTATTCATTAATTAAAACGAATAAATGAAAACGTTGACTTATCAAAGCTTCTAGATTCTAATAACATAGTGAAGACATGCTTTAGCCTATAAGTGAACACTCATCCCGAGAATTCCCAGGTAGGCATCCGGGTCCCTCGTCTGATTGGGATATATGCGCAATGCCAGTCCTAGACAGAAAACTCAGAATACAGGCGTTCACCCTTCCAGATTGCACGTGTTCGTTATTAAAATCTAGAACTTCGACGAGATCTTCAAGGTGGTTTAGGCTAAACCTGAGTATTTGTCCTATTAGTCTAAGAGTATATCTTGTGATGGAGAACAATCTTCTTGTAGGGACTAAAGTAGGGATAAGAAGTAGGATGGAGATAGAGAATAGAAACAAGTAGGGTTGCAAGTAAAAGGAGCAAGTACTGATTATAATCCTATGGTTATAGACTAGATTATTTTTCTAATAACCTAATTCCCTATAACCAAGGCTCTGATACCAATCTGTAACACCCCAACCGATGGCGGAAACATCGGGATGTCACGTATTGATGATTGTTCAGTAGCTCATGGTAAATAATAAGTTTCAATACATGATTTAAATAAATTACATACAATTGATCTAAGAATTTATACATCAAAATGAAAAATACAAGCTACGCATCTTCAAGCATTAACTCTAATCTTCGAGCATGTTATAACTTGAAACATGTTAAGTTTGAAAATACTTTGGGTCAACAAAAGTTGGTGAGAATTACATAGCTTTTGATAATTGAATAAAACTTGTACAATTCAAGTGTCATGGCAAATCTAGTCCATATGTGAAAACATACTAGAAGTAAATCAAGTGCATAATCAACCCTTGTGACTGTTATATTGTGGTCCATCCCATGCGCTCATGGTTCACTCGATTATGTTATGCGATAACAATCACCCACGCTACCTATGTAGGAGGCACGTATCCGGGTGGGATTGTCAGTCCAATAGATCTATCATTGTATACCGTCGGCTGATCAATGTTAATGATTATGCTAGAATTGTGCTTACCCTAGTCATGTTCAAGACATAATGCAACATAGAAAAACACATAGACACTTTGATGATTGAATTGCATATAGAATGTTGTAACATGTTTCACCCCAAAAACGGTGATAAATAGAAAAGGGGCTATGTAAAACTCACCTTAGCAAAATGTTATGTCTCGTGAAAAAAATAGAATAATGTGTTGTGAATGTATGCGAGGCGAATCCCAAAGACTCAACAACGTAGCTAGTCCAAATTGAAGAAAACGAAAAAGAAAGAATATCAAGCTTCCAATTCGCCAATTACAAGAGCTTATAATCAAAGCTTCAATTGTAGAAGTAATAGACTATAGAAGAAAGGTATGAGGGAAAGTTTAATCGGATTGAAACAATCGATTTAGAGGTGCAAAGTATAATGGGTCATAGGTGGGTTTTTATACTAGTTTTGGATTCAATTAGCCATTAAAATTGGTCAACGCCATAAAGTAAGGTTTTATGATGAATTGACTATTTGACTAAGACTTTGACTGTCTGACTAAGACTTTGACTAGGACTTTGACTATTTGACTCAAGGCTTTATTTAAAAAAAAAATCTTGTATGTGAAAAAAAAAAGAATTTAGAATCATATTATTATTATTATTATTTATATACATTTATGTATGTACATAAGTTGTGAGTTAGGAAAAATAAAGACTTAGGCACATTTGTATAATATTAATGATAAAGGTGTAATATATATATATATATATAAGGGCTCTTTATGTATTAAAATTTTGGGGAAAATTTTGCGATGTTACATACTGCACTGACCAGTACACTTGCCGGTTGTGTGGTTTAGGTTTAGAGAGTCTTATGTTATAAATTTAAAACTTAGAGTGTCTAGTTTAGGTTAATTTAGTTAGTTTTTACTAAACCACTTTGAGCACATCAACTGCTGACCAAAGGTCTGATGAAGAACAACTGCTGATCAAGTACTGAAGACTAAAGGTCTGTTGGTGCCAACATCACTTAGGCTCCAACAGATGATACAAGACCATCAAAGTTTTCCTCAACAGTAGTTTGCCTTACAGTGTTTTGTAATATAACCGTAGTTTGTATAGGGCAGATGTTTTATGTTGTTATTCTGTTAGAGGTCACTATATAAGGTGATGTCAGCCTAGGTCACCAGTGGTTTAGATTTGTCTATAAATAGAACACTGCTTGTACTGTTCTATTGGTCACTCACAACATTCTCTCAGACAAACAATCACAGAGTGTTCAGGCTGAGGGGGAGTACTTGTAATTGATTGTAATCTTTCAATATAATGAAAGCTTTCGATTAAGAAAACATTTATTCCTTTTGTTTTGATTATAGTTTATCATTCCGCTGCACTTTCCATATATATTCACTTCATTCATTTCTCATTCTACTTTAAACAAATCAAAACAATCAAACTCAAATCATAACAATTGGTATCAGAGCTTGGTCAATTAAATTCGATCTAATCAATCAATTTAATATAAACAGATCAGCTCACAATTATTGATATCATTTTTTTGTCGGATTGAAAACGAAGTAATAGTTTATTTTCGATTCAACCGCTTATAAACAAACTTTATTTTTGAAAAATCAGAGAATGGCTTCAATCAATCACGATCCACACAACACTAGCACGAACAACAAGCCACCGATGCTTGTCAGATCTGAATACAATATTTGGCAACGTCGGATGAGCCATGTTCTAGCTCAACAGAACACTGGGTGTTGGAAGTCGGTTATCTTCGGACCACATGTTCCGATGGTGCCGAGTACCGAAGATCCCAAGGTTCAGGAGCCTAAGAAACTTGAAATCTACTCCGACCAGGATTTTTATAAAATTGAGTTAGATGCTAAGGCCTTCAGTATTGTGGCCATGGCTCTACCCAATGATATATATGCTGGGCTGTTACACTGTAACGGTGCAAAGGAGTTGTGGGATGCACTGAAAGAACAATTTGGTGGGACTGAAGAGGTTATTGAAAACAATCGTGAAATACTTAACCAACAATATGAAACATTTAGTCATGTTAAGAGAGAGTCATTAACTCAACAATTTGAGAGGTTTAACTGTCTCATTAGTGAACTAAAACTGGTTGGTCTAACTTACCCTCATTCAACCTTGAACCATAGGTTTTTAAGATCATTACCAGATAAATGGGACACTATTGCTATAGTTATGAGAAACTCAATTGGATTCAAGGACCTATCACTGACCCAGCTTCATGGTAAGCTCTTGACCTATGAGAGAGAGCTTAACCAGAAAAAGAAGCTCCATGACTCTGGAAAAATGTCTGATGATTATGTATTTGGTAATACAACACTTTTGGGTCATGATGAGGTGCCTGGAAATAGTAAGGATCAGAGTTATGATCATTTCATTGACATAACTTCAGGTTTTAACTCAGGTTTTAACTCTGATTCTTATTCACCAAACTATGCTTTTACAGTAAGTGGTGGTGATATCCAGGCATCTGATAACATATCCTTTGAGTATGATGACCTAATATACTTTGACCCTGATGATTTGGAAGAAATGGACATTATGCACCAATTGGACCTTCTCAGTGTAAGAACTAACAATTTTTACAAGAAAACTGGGAGAAGGTTTCTAGGGTTAACTGGCAGATCAAAGGTGGGGTTGGATAAATCAAAGATAAAGTGTTATAAATGTCATAGACTTTGTCATTTTGCTAGGGAATGTAGGAGTCAACGTGGTACACCTATGATTACCTATCCAAATCAAAGGCCTCAGACCAACACTTATCAAAATTCCTATAATACCCGTGGACCCAATGTGCAAAACACTGCTCATTTTGCATAGTCCTGAAACACTGTTCCTGTCCAGTTTGTCCAAACCACTGTTCCTCAGATCCACTATGTGCAAACACCTGTTGCTCAGGCACCTGTGCCACTGACTGCTGCTTCATCCTCTGCTCCTGCAGATACCAGTCAACATAGTTTCTTCACACAAGGCTTTGTTGATTGGAGCAGTCTATCAGATGAGTTGACAGATGAAAATTTTCCATTAGTTGCCAAAGCTGAAAATGAACCAGAAAATTTTTGTTTCATGGCTTTGGTAGAAGAAGTTGAATCTGAGGAGGTGGGGACTGAATCTATAGTTATGACTGATGATGTTGTTGATGAGGTAGTTGCAGGTGAAAAATCTGAAGAAGAGGTTGTGAGTCCAAAACAAGTCAATGTGTACAACTGTTGCACATGGACTTATTTGGCCGAGTTAAAATCATGAGTCTAAGAAGAAAAAGATTTTGTCTTGTCATAGTTGATGATGTTTCTAGGTTTACATGGACTTACTTTTTACACTCTAAGGATGAGATTGCAGGTATCTTGAAGGACTTTGTCACCAAAGTTGAAAAACAATATGACTTGCCAGTAAAAGTCTTTAGAAGTGACAATGGAACAGAGTTTAAAAATAAGGAGTTGGATGACTTCTGTGTGTCAAAAGGGATTGTGAGGCAGTACAACATCTCAAGAACACCAGAGCAAAATGGGGTGGTTGAGAGGAAAAAATAGAACTCTTATTGAAGCTGCAAGAACCATGCTAGCAGATTTTGGTTTGCCACTGTCCTTCTGGGCAGAAGCTGTAAACACTGCTTGCTATGTTCAAAACAGAGTTTTGATCAACCCAAGAAATCAAAAGACTGCTTTTGAAATTTTGTTCAAAAATCAAACCATTAATCTCATTTTTCAAAATCTTTGGCTGCCCATGTTTCATTTCAAATCTCAAAGATTCCATTTCAAAATTTGCAGCCAAAGTACATTGTGGATACTTTTTGGGATATTCTTATACTGCCAAGGCCTATAAAGTGTTTAACACAAGGACCAGGACAATAGAAGAAACTCTGAATGTAAAGTTCAATGAACTTTCATCCCTAAAAAATTCCAGCAAATCCTGCTGAGTTGTTTGATTTAGATAATTTCAAATTTGAAGATATCACTGTTAAAACTAACAATGCAGGTACTCCACAATCTCCACAACAAGATTACAGAACAGATGTTGTGATCCCAAGTCACTATAGAATCTATTCTGCATCAGAGGAAGCAATTGTTCAAAACAACTGTCAAAACTCTGTCACAGTTGAGTCAACCACTGTTGGCCAGTCTTACCATCAAACCACTGCTTCACCTCTCACATCCACTGCACAATCATCTGTTGACAAAGGTCAATCATCTGTTGATAAAAGTCAGTCCAGTTTTACACCATTTGGACCCATTCCCCCACTTCCATTTCAAACATCTGATGGTACTACAGAAGTGCAAACAGATGTTACACCAACAGAGTCACCAAACCTCTGTCCTTCACCTCAAAATGCCATCATACCATATCAGGGAGATCTAATCTACCTAAAAGCTCATCCACCAGATCAAATCATTGGCAACATCAGAGAGGGTGTGCTAACAAGAAGCCAATCCTCAAATATCTATCTTTTTGCAGGCTTCCTATCTCTCACACAACCTGTCAAGTACCAAGAGGTACTAAAAGACAATAGTTGGGTAGAAGCTATGCAAGAAGAGCTCCTTCAGTTTAAAAGACAACAAGTATGGGAACTTGTACCACTGCCTAAGGATGTTTGTCTAATAGGTACAAAGTGGGTCTTCAAAAACAAAACTGATGAAAGGGGTATAGTTGTCAAGAATAAATCCAGGCTTGTGGTTCAAGGCTTCAGACAAGAAGAAGGAATAGACCATGATGAAACCTTTGCTCTTGTAGCAAGGTTAGAAGCTATCAGACTCTTTCTAGCCTTTGCTGTCAACCACAACATCAAGGTGTATCAGATGGATATCAAATGTGCCTTCCTATATGGCAAAATTCAGGAGGAGGTCTATATATGTCAACCACCTGGTTTTGAAGACACATTACATCCTGATAATGTCTACAAGCTTAATAAAGCTTTGTTTGGACTCAAGCAAGCACTTAAGGCCTGGTATGAAACTCTTTCCACCTTTCTCTTATCCATTGGTTTCACAAGAGGTAAAATTGATAAAACCTTATTTTTGAAATGGAGAGGGAAAGATTTAATGATTGTTCAAATATATGTGGATGACATCATTTTTGGATCTACATGTAACAAAATGTGTGAAGAGTTTAGGGAACTCATGACAGCAGAGTTTGAAATGAGTGCTATGGGTGAACTTCAGTGTTTCCTTGGTCTCCAAGTGAAGCAGCTGCAAAATGGCACATTCATTCATCAAAATAAATAGGTGAAAAATTTGTTAACTAGATTTGAGATGAATGACTGTAAGCCATGTAGTACACCCATGAGTAAAGTCAAGCTACTCACTATTGATGACAAGGATGAACTGGTTGATCAAACACATTACAGATGCATGATTGGGTCTTTATTGTACTTAACTGCATCTAGGCCAGACATTATGTTTGCCACTTGTGTTTGTGCAAGATCCCAGGCTTCACCCAAAAGTCAAACCTTATTGTTATGAAAAGGATATTCAGATACCTCAAAGGTGCTCCCACACTTAGTATCTGGTATCCTGCTAATGGAAACATTGAGCTTTCAGGTTATTCAGATAGTGATTTTGCTGGCTGCCACACCACAAGGAAGTCTACATATGGAGGATGCCAGTTTCTAGGGAATGCCTTAGTCTCTTGGCAAAGCAAAAAGCAAGCAGCTGTTTCCACCTCAACAGCTGAGGCTGAATACATTGCTGCTGCAAGCTGTACAGCCCAACTCATGTGGCTTCAAAATCAATTGCTGGATTTTGGGATAACTGCACTAAAGACTCCACTCATGTTGGACAGTCAAGCTGCTAAAAATATCATCAAGAATCCAGTTTCTCACTCAACCACCAAGCACATAGACATCAGACATCATTTTGTCAGGGATAGCTATGAAAAAGGTTTGATTTCTCTGCACCATGTTCCAACAGAGGATCAGTTGGCAGATGTGTTGACAAAAGCTTTAGACACATCTACCTTTACAAATCTGATTTCTAGAATTGGTATGTTAAACATGGATTGAACAACACAAATGTTTTTAATAAAAGCATTAAAATGTTTCAGAAAATCAAAATCCATCCTTAAAAATAGCTTTTTGGTTGAAAAATCTGTTAAGGATAAAACAACCACTGTTTCATCCATTCTATCCACTGTTAAGTTGAAAAATCTGTTTCAAACATCTGATCAGATAAAACAACAACTGCTTGGTTGAAAAATCTGTTTCAAACCTCTGATCAGATAAAACAACTGTTTTATTATCTATATATATATATATATATACATATATACATATATCTATCTAGATTAAAAAAAGTGCTGTTAGCATCAGCACTTTGGTAAAGCAACAACTGTTTGCATCAGATCTTTGGAAACAGCTGTACACCAACAGATATTTCACCATCAGATGTTTGCCACATCTGCTCCTACAAGCAGAGTTTTGGCCACATCAGCGGTTTCACCAAATCCTATAAAAACCCTGTTTTATCACAACAGTCGTTACACTGTCTCATTGTATTCAAAATACTGAAACCGCCTTCTTCATTCTCAAACCCTTACTCTAATTCCACTCACTCTCACACTCGGAATCTAATACAATGGATCTTCAAGCTAAAGCCACCCACAATTACCTCCCATATCTGGTAAAAACAGATGACAACACTCCATTCCATTCCACCATCGACATCATCTTACAATCCAAATACCTGACAATCCTAATCGCTGACGCCCCTATCTATCTTGATACCCTCCAAGAATTCTGGTTGAATGCTAAGTTTCTTCTTAAAAACAAAAAGCCTACTTCCATTATCTCAAAAATTGGAGAGACAAGTATCGTCATCACCCCTGAACTCACATCCACAACCTTCTCACTCAATGACCTGTCAGCTAAAGACTCTTTCCCTAAGGAAGAGCTTCACACAGAATTTCAGGAAAGAGGTTATGATGCATAGATGACTGGGTCAACACTTTTCAAAAAGTTTTTCCCACCAGTCATGAAATTTTTCTTTCATACCCTCCTTCTCTGTGTCTCTGCTAAGTCCACTTCCTTTAATGAAATCCCATTGAGGATTTAGTACTTGGGCTATGCTATGTTGTTAGATTCTGACTTCAATCTATCATAGGGACTGCTTATGGACTTAGTGTCAAATGTGAAAGCCATAAAGTCTGGGTCTAATAATGCTTTTTTGATTTACCCAAGAATTTTGAGTGTAATCCTTCAAAAGGTTTTACCTGAAAAAGATTTTAAAAAGGGTGAGTCTATTCAAATGAAGAGTCTAACTGATGAAACTTTCACAAGAATGCTGGGTATAACCACCCAAGAAAAGGTATCAAAAGTGTCAAAAGTTTCCAAAACACAAACAAAGAGGACTAAGACAACAACTGTTGTCCAAACCTCTGTTGTTGAGCCCACTGCTCCTGGTGATCATGGTACTACATCCAGTGCTATGAAACCCACACCAGTCACTTCCAAAAGAAAACGTCCATCCACAAAAACCACCACTCAATCAAAAAGGGGACTTCTGGAAGATGAGATACCAGAAGATAACCCTGTTGCAACACAAAAGCAACAAGAAACCACTACTGTTACTTCCTCACAACAGTTGGTAATATCTCAACCTAACCAAACTCCTCATGCATCCTCACAAAAGGATCATCATCACTTGTGGAGGTATACTCTCATTAATAGGTGAAAGAGAGGAACTGGGATTTTCCTGAGTTTTCTCAATATGTTCACAAGCCATGCAACCTTGAAGGCAACAATTGATGAGGCCACTATAGTGTCCCCAAAATCAGTTGGAAGTCCCCAGAACCAAGAAAAAGGGGCATCTGGTTCTCATCCCTTGGACTCACCTCCTAGGACTGAAACAGTTACAACTACCACTGGTAGGTATTCAGATTATCCTATTAACTTAGGTGATGAGTTAAAATACCAAGAATTGACGGCCAGAGTACAGTCCATTGAAACCTCTGTTGCTGATATCAAATTTGATGTCAAGTCAATTTTGGAATCATTGGCTACTCTCACCAAGAGTCAACCATCCATAGCTGATATTGCTAGTGAGCTATAGAAATCTGTTTCTCCCATCATCATATCTCACAGAAAACTAGCAGATTAGACTCATGAAACCTACATGGCTGAAATCAGAAATATGGTAGATGCTAGGTACAAAGATACCCATGCAGACATTCAGGCCATTAAAGACCATCTGCTGAAGACCACTGGCTCTGCCCCTACCACTATTCTCAGAGATGAAGATGATGATGACTTCACAGCTGATGATGCCAAAAAGGGGGAGAGTGGCAGAGATAGATTGCCAAAGCTAGATCCCTTTGGTTGTCCACCTTCACAAAAAGGTCAATCAAAGTCTGCCAACAAACCAGGGTCTACCCAAACAGCACCACAACAACAATCAAATGTTCAAACCAGCAAAGCTAAAGAAGTGGACAACTCTGCTAATGAAGAAGCTGAAAAGGCTACTAAAGATAAGCAAAAGAGGGCTGACACTTTGGAAGTCAAGGCAGAGGCTTTGATACAAAAGAAAAGGGAACAAAAACAGGAAGTTAAAGATGTGGGTTCCTCTAAGAGGAAGAAAATGCCTGCCAAACATATCAGAAAACCACCATCTACACTGGCTGTTAAAACCACTGTTGCCACCCAAACCACTGACACCACCACAACATCTGAACCTGTCACCACTACCACCAAACCAACATCTGAACCTATCACCACAGCCACCAAACCAATCACTGAACCTACAACCACATCACCACCTAAATCCCAAACATCTGCTGGTCCTATAAAAGTGCCAACAGATGTTAACACCACTACTGCCTCTACACCACCATCACCAAAAATCTTGTACAAAAGGAAGAGGAAATCTACCTTTGTTGTATAGGATGAAAACATTCACACATCACCACCTGCTACCTCAACCACACAATCTACACCCATATCTGCCATTCCACTTTCATCATTCTCACCACACACATCACAATTCACATCCCATAGACCACCACCAACCATCACACCATTGGCTGTTCAATATCCCCTTGAACTTGATCTACTCAAGGGGGAAATGCAATCCTTCTATAATGCTGAACAACCATCTGAAAGATCTTTCGCTTCTCTTCCACATTTTCCTGTTCCCCTAAACATAGACACATATCTAAAATACAAGGCTGAACAGGCAGATGCCATCATAAAAGAGAAATGCAAAGGGAAAGATGACAGGACTGCTCAGGGCATCCATTCAGCAGAGCTTAGCAAATTAAGAAGGATTGAAGATTTTTGCAAAGACCCTTAGCAACTCCATGTCTACCATGCCTGTCAGTAGTGACATGGAAAGGGAGGTTAGGGAATCACTTCTTGAACAGATCTTGGCAACCATGCCTTATAAAGCAAACAAGAAACAGTTTGTAAGCTGGACCACTCATGCTCTCAGAGAAGAACTCTTAAGAATTGAAGAGATGGCCAAGAATCCCCAGCTAAGGTCTCTGCCCCTGATTTCAGTAAAGGCAGAGATCCAGTCAGAGCTTTGAAATTCAAAAAGAATGAGGCAAGAAATTATGGCTGCTGATTATGGGGAGATGAAGTCTGTTGCAAGGTGGTCTGAGCTGAGGTTGGTTGAAACATACAAGAAACTGGAAGAAAACAGGAAGAAAGACCCTAACTTGCCCAGAAAACTTGTCTACTCTGATGAACCACTGATGAAGAGACCTCAACAGGCTTTTACATTAGACAACCTACTTGATACTTCTGATCTATCAGCTGCTGCTAGAAGACAATTCAAGAAAAAGAAAGAAATGTCTAAAGAGGATCAGAAGAAGTTTGCTGATACATACATAAAGGAGGGCCTCTTCAATCAAGTACACTTCTTTCTCAGATCCCATTACTGAAAAGCTCAGAGAACTCATTGGGAGACCTCCATCACCAAACTCATCCAGAATAAAAGTGCATCTCAGCAAATCCTCTGATTCAAAAATTCTAAAATGGAAGGTCAACAAAGACACCCATGAATTGACTTTGCTCAGATCAGATGGAGAAGCTCAAAAGCTAAGCATGGATGATGCATATAGCCTGTGTGCAGATGACCTCCAAACACTGCTGAACCTTGAGCTTGAAAGAGATGCAGAAGACCTCTACTCTTTGAACTTTGAGTTACAATTCAAAGGGCAAATCAGAGAAAGTCTGATGAGGAATAAAGATAAAAAATAAAGTCTAGTTTTGGCATCATCTGTTCTAGGGGGAGATTGTTGGGTTTGCTGACCTAAAGAAGAACAGGTGATTGAAAAGCCAAAATATACTAACAGTTGATCCACATAAATAAACAGCCTTTACAACATACTCTTCCCAAAAGACTGTTGATCCTAACAACTGTTCCACCCAAACAAGTTCTATGACAACTGCTGCTACAAAGGACTGCTGGAAAACAACTGATAGAGAACAACTGCTGACCAAAGGTCTGATGAAGAACAACTGCTGATCAAGTACTGAAGACTAAAGGTCTGTTGGAGCCAACAACACTTAGGCTCCAACAGATGATAAAAGACCATCAGAGTTTTCCTCAACAGTAGTTTGCCTTACAGTGTTTTGTAATATAACAGTAGTTTGTATAGGACAGATGTTTTATGTTGTTATCCTGTTAGAGATCGCTATCTAAGGTGACGTCAGCCTAGGTCACCAGTGGTTTAGATTTGTCTATAAATAGAACAGTGCTTGTACTGTTCTATTGGTCACTCACAACATTCTCTCAGACAAACAATCACAGAGTGATCAGGCTGAGGGGGAGTACTTGTAATTGATTGTAATCTTTCAATATAATGAAAGCTTTCGATTAAGAAAACATTTATTCCTTTTGTTTTGATTATAGTTTATCATTCTGCTGCACTTTCCATATATATTCACTTCATTCATTTCTCATTCTACTTTAAACAAGTCAAAACAATCAAACTCAGATCATAACAATCCCTGGGCTCACTGAGGAGTTAGCATGTACCGCCTTCACCATGGGGGTGAACGATGACGGCCTGTTACGAAAACTCCACGGCCCAACAGGCTATCCCCAGACCATGGATGAAATGATGACCATTGCGAAAGCTTACGTAAAACGAGAAAAATCCATAGCCATGAACCATGCCGTAAGAAAGAAGTAGGATGCAGTTAAAAATTCTAAAAGTACCCGGGAACACCAAAGCTCCAAAAATAGGGGAAGACCGGATTCCAATAGGCATCCATATTCCCGGAGTGATCACAGGGAAGATCTAAGAGACGAACGGTGACGACCCGAAAGATCCCAGGATACATTCGTGGGAAAAGGAGAATGTTCGTCAAAACCAAAATTCGAATATCCGTAAATAACAAAAACGCCACTCCAAATATTGGAATCCGAAGATCTGAGGCTTAATACACCTCGCCCTTTGAAAGATTCACTGTCCCAGGACAAGTCTAAATACTATGCATATCATAAGGGTGCTGGACACGATACCAACGACTGTTTCCAGCTAAAGAAGCAGATTGAATACTTCTTTAGAACAGGGAAGCTGGCTCATTTGGTAAGATATGTAAAACAAGTGCCTCATCCATCGGAGCAGACAAGGCCACCGGTAAAAGACCCTGGGAGATAAACATGGTGAAGATCGAATCAAGATACGGCCGAAAGAGGTTGTTTGAAAGAATAGAACCATGGATGGAGGCAACCATGACCATACCTCCTCATTACCGAATGTTGGGCATGGAAGCCTTGGTGATCTCTGCTGTAGTAGGAGATTACAGCATGAGGAGGATCCTAGTAGATACTGGTAGTTCTGAAGATATCATATATGAGCCATGTTTCCGCCGGATGCGTCCGGAAGATCAAAGGATGTTGGAACCCGCAAGAGGCCCCGTAAGAGGTTTCACCGGTGAAAGCATTGAACCGCTGGGGCAGCTTACATTTCCAGTTACCATTGGAGATGGACACAAAGAAAGAACAGTATTGGTCACTTTCTTGGTCATCCCGGCCAATTCCCAATACAATGTAATCATGGGGCGATATACTCTGGGAAGAATTGATACCCTGGTCTCAACGGCTAAGGGGTTTTTGAGGTTCCCCACTCCTCAAGGGGTTGTCACGGTACCTGGGGACAAAACTTGCGCAGCCGCAGACCGCAAATCACATCGCCAAGCACCAACAGGGCTGGTCGGCCCGGAAAGATGGGTGTTAAACACAGAATACCCAGAGCAGACAGTCATGATAGGAGACACTCTATCCGCACTGGCACAGGAAAGGCTCAAGCAAGTTCTGAGAAGCAATTTAGATGTGTTTGCTTTTAAACATGCTGACATGACAAGCATAGCGAGATCAAAAGCGGAACATAGACTGTCAACCTTCCCATCCATCAAACCCGTAACATAGAAGAGACGAAGCATGGCCCCGGAGCGACGGGCCACGGAGGTTCAAGAAGTAAAAAAGCTGGAAGAAGCAGGCATCTTATGGAAGACCAAGTACCATACTTGGGTGGCTAACCCGGTAATGGTCAAAAAAACACAACGGGACTTGGCGTATGTGTGTAGACTATAAAGACCTAAACAAAGCATGTCCAAAAGATGCGTACCCTATCCCAGAAATTGATCTTAAGGTAGATTCACTAGCACCGTTCAAGTTCAAATGTTTCCTTGATGCATACAAGGGCTATCATCAGATCAAGATGGCTCGGGAAGATGAAGACAAGACTGCATTCCATAATAATGCCGGCATCTACTGTTACACAAAGATGCCCTGCGGATTAAAGAATGCAGGAGCAACGTACCAAAGATTAATGCACCAAGCATTCGAAAAACAAATTGGCCGTAATCTTGAGGTTTACGTTGATGATTTAGTCATCAAGAGTTGGACGGAAGAAACAATCATCACGGACATGGAAGAAACATTCAGGACATTGCGAGACTACAACATCAAGCTTAATCCGGGTAAATGTTCTTTTGGAATAGAGGAAGGAAAGTTCTTGGGAGTTGTAGTGTCGAAGGATGGCTTTAGGGTTAACCCCAAGAAAGTGACAGCCGTCACTAACATGTCATCCCCAAAAACATTAAAAGAAGCTCAAACTCTAAACGGGAGGCTATCAGCCTTAAGGTCTCTCCCATTCATATCCACCTTGAAAGAATGCCTGAACAAAAAAAAATTCAGATGGATGGAAGAAGCAGAGAGAGCGTTCGAGGAAATGAAGGTATTCGTTGGCAACCTGCCTACACTCACCGCCCCTAAACCCGGAGAGGTCCTAAAGATGTATATAGCAGCCGGACATCATGCGGTCAGCGAAGTCTTGCTAGTAGAACGGGGGAGCCTACAGACACCAGTGTATTATATCAGCCGGGTCCTTTCTGACCCAGAAGGAAGATATCCAACGCTGGAGAAATTGGTATTGGCTTTGATACACGCATCCCGTCAACTACACTGATACTTTCAGGGGCACAAGGTTGAGGTACTGACCGGTTTTCCTTTGGCACAATTTTAAACCGGCCAGAAGTCTCGGGGCGATTGGCAAAATAGGCCATTGAGTTAGGGGCCCTGGATATAGCATTCAAAAAAAGAACATCCATCAAAGGACAGGTAATAGCGGATTTCATGGCCGAAATCCCAGAAGATGAAATAGTACAGTTGCCAGGAAGCAACAATGCAGCTACACCGGAGGACAAGAACTCAGCGTGGCAATTATACACGGATGGATCGTCCAACAGCAAAGGAGCGGGAGCCGGCCTCATGCTGGTCAGCCCGGAAGGGACGAAATCTTTGTACATGCTACGTTTCGACTTTGAATGTTCAAACAACCAATCAGAATATGAGGCTTTGCTAGCAGGCATGCGGCTGGCCCTGTCAATGGGGGCAAAGAGAGTTGATGCTCACGTGGACTCGTTGCTAGTAAATAATCAAGTTAACGAATCTTACGAGGCCAAGGATGACATGATGGCGAAGTACTTGGAAAAACAAAAGAGTTGATATCAAAATTCAAGAAAATAACACTAATTTATGTGTGAAGACACAAGAATGACATTGCGGATGCTCTCAGCAAGCTGGCATCCTCAGGTACTGAAGAAGACGTTCACATCGAAACCTTGAAACAACCATCAACCTATGTGGCGGAGGTAAACAATGTCTACATAGCAGAGGTGTCATGGATGACACCAATTCAACAATACCTGGAAAATGGAATACTCCCAGATAACAAGGGCGAGGCAATGAAGATACGGACTAAGGCCCTGCAGTACGAAATGCATGGAGGAAACTTGTATCGGAAGTCTTACTTAGGCCCAGCTCTACGATGTGTAGCACCATCAGAGGCAAGATTCTTAATACAAGACATCCATGCGGGCATATGTAGCATACACGCAGGTCCTCGGGCAGTAGTAGCCAAAATAACAAATGCAGGATATTTTTGGCCGGGAATGCACAACATGGCAGTGGAAGAAATACAAAAATGCATCAGCTGCCAGAAATATGCACCACAAACCATACGACCAAAGAACCATTTAATACCGGTCACGGCCGCATGGCCATTCCAAAAGTGGGGAATAGATTTGGTGGGACCATTCCCTCTGGCCCCTGGAAAATTGAAATATTTGGTGGTTGCTATTGATTATTTCACCAAATGGGTCGAGGCCAAACCGTTGGCAAAAATATAAGCAACAAACATTAAAAAGTTTCTATGGGAACACATAGTTTGTCGCTTCGGTGTTCCATTATATCTTGTCAGTGACAATGGAACACAGTTCACAGATAAGTCACTTAAAGAATGGTGCACGGGGCTACACATCCAACAAGTCTTCACTTTCGTCGCCCACCCACAAGGCAATGGCCAGGTAGAAAGAACAAATCGAAGCATACGGGATGGCTTGAAGAAACGATTGGATGCAGAAGGAAAGTCTTGGGTTGAACAGTTGCCACACGTCCTCTGGGCACATAGAACCATGCCGAAGACAAGTAACGGAGAAACACCGTTCAGTTTGACATTCGGCTCAGAAGCAATGATCCTGGCAGAGATCGGAATCCCTTCTCTAAGAAGGAACAACGACGCGGCCAGGAACGAAGAACTGATTCGTGAAAATCTAGAAATGCTGGAAGAACGCCACGAAGCAGCATGCATCAACGAGGCCCGGTACAAGAGACTCCTGGAGAAATACTACAATAAGCGGGTCCTCGAAAAGGCCTTCAAAGTAGGAGAACTTGTGATGCGGGACAACGAAGCAAGCAGATCCGCGGCTCAAGGAAAGCTGGGACCAAACTGGAAGAGCCTTATGAGATAGCTGAAGTACTGGGCAAGGGAGCATACTCCCTGAAACAGTTGAACGGAGAACCAATACCAAGGACATGGAACGCGGCGCAGCTGAAGAAATGTTATGTGTAACTGGACATGAATCAAGACACAAGGTTATACACATGGACTTAGTTTCTCAATACAGTTAGATTTCATGTAAACATTCCAATAACATCCACAGCACGCCGTGTTTTCAGTTAATAAAATGCCTTTAACGGCAACATTTTTTACATATCTATACATTGATGTGCAACATCCAAAAAACAGTCATACATACGACATTCCAAAACATGGTAGGAGGCAGGACAAAAATCCAAACGCCATTTCCCTACCAAACAAAATACTAGCTAGTAAAACAAAAATAAAGGAAAACAGCCCCATTGAGCCTCTTCACAGGCACGGGATCCCTCAGAGCCTACCATCAAGAATTGCTAATACCTCTGTAGGGGTGTATAGCAAATCCCCCTCGGGAACAACCTGGTGAAAATTGGGTTATCAAGATCGTCTTCAACTGCTTCAGCATGAAGATCCTCTTGATCAGCGGAAAGATCATCAACATTGTCTAACACAACACCAGGTTGCTGAGGAACCTCAGCAACAACAGGGATCACAGGCCCTCCGACCAAAACATTGGGGCCAGGATCTGGCACGTGCTCGTGATCAAAATCATGATCCACATCAAAAAATAATTTCCGAGGACCACGGGAATATGTCCTCCCATACCTACGAGCAGGCACATAATCAGCATACCTGATATTAAATTCTTCTAACGCGTCTCAACATCTGTCCCTGTCACGAGAGCACTGATAAAGCATCTGCAAACTGTCCAGAGCATCAAGTTCCCTCAACAATTCCATAATAGAAACTGAACGTTGTGCCATAGAAAGAAGATAAAGAGGTAACAAAGAACAAGGGAGGAAGAATGGAACAAGAAAAAAAAGAGTTATGGAGTATTTGATAAGTCAAGTGACTTATATAAAGATCCTCTTGGAAAGACCAAGAGATACGCTTTTAATGATCTTGAATTTACCTGACACAAATATCTGTGGAATAGTGTAAATGGCGACGCATAACGTCATGTAATCATGACATGCAAAAAGCCATCAATAGCTGTCAAATCCACCATCAATACTGATTCATCCATAACATGACAAGTGGCACAGACACACACCACACATTACATTTAAAAGCCACACATGCAAATAAAAAAAATAACGAAGAGTCACAATTACATAATTCTTAATCCTTACTAGACGAGGAACCTTCACCATCAGATGACACCACAACATAAGGTTCAAGCAAAGACCAGAGAGATGAAACACCCTCATCACCAACATGACCACTCAACTGAGATATAGCTTTCAAAGTATCACTGCTTAAGGCCTGCATGGAATCAGCAACCCGGGTAGGAATCTCCCTCTCCTGCTCCGTAGGTGGAGGTATTTTCTGACCAGCAAGACCAACTTGATTACCATAAACCAGCCCGCCATGGTACCCGGCTTCCATGGCTACCTCATAGAAAGAATTGATACGATCTTGATACTCTTGGCTGGTCCGGATGAAATGCCATGATGCAGGAATACCTTGTCCAATCAACCAATCCCAGTCAACACGAACATGCTCCAATTGGGACTTGAGTGATATGGCAAGAGCTTTAGCAGCTTCAACAGAGTCTACAGCCTGATCAGCCCGCTGGTTTGAGAGAGTTAATTGCCTTTGACACTCATTCAATTTCTCCACCATAAAATCCTTCTCCTCTTCCGCCCGTCTGATCCGAGATTCAAAGTTCTCAACCTCAGCAGATAAAAGCTTACACCTTTCCATTTCGGCCTTATTCTGGGCAACAATGCTTTTCTCCGTAGCCAGCTCCTTGGACAAAGCATTCACCCGGCTCTCAAGACGAGAAATAATGCCACTTTGTGATTCATGAACTCAGAGCAAATTTAGTTTTTCTTCTGTATGGTTTGTCACCATCCGGGCTTTGTCACCTTATAATTCTCAATAGCAACTTGCCGAGATACCAGCTCTACCTTGGCCTCGGCTAGCTGCTTGGACAACCTTTTATTGTCCGACACGGAGGAGACCTGCCTATCACGAATCTCCAATAGGCTAGCAAGATCAGCCCGCCATCGACGAAGCACCTCATACGAAGCAACGATATAGTTCACACCAGAACCCAACACATTCTCAGCAAGCTGGGCATTGTCCAGTCCCTGCAAATAGGATCTTTCCGCTGGGGGGGAAGGCGTGCTCTGCCCAATGACGAATAACATCCAGATGTATTAGACGGCTCGACTCAGCAATATGCCACCCAGGCACATAACGGATATCTTTCAAAGATGGTCGCTAATTAATGCCAGGGGAGTACACATTGGACGGCATATCACTGGCACCAGAAGAATGACCCTGAGCCGCTGAACCCCCAGTCCGGATCCCACCAGGAAACTGGATAGGATTTTTCTGCACATCCCGCAACAGCTGGGAGAAACTCTGCCCAGCAACAAAGCTGGAAGTTACAGACGGCCCAGCAAAGGAATACACCGGCTTCACAGAAACAGGAACTGATACGCCTGGCAATGACGAAGACGGGGTCATAACAGCATCCGAAGCGGGGACTTGAGAGCATACAGGAATGGTGGTAATGGGAGCCGAAGTTTGAACAACATTACTAAGTGAAGGAGAAGAGGTAACGGCAACAGCCTTCCCGAAACTACTTCCAGTAAAGTCTGGAAGATCTTTCATGGTGTCGGCTTGGGACATAACCACTTCATCTGACCCAGATGAAGGCAGACTGACAGCTATTCGTTCGTCTGTTTACAAAAATCATATAATTAAATACAAAACAAAATAAAAAAAATGCAGGAAACGGATAAAATACCAAACACTTACAGAGTGATTTTTCCTTCATTTCCAGCATCTGTTTTCTCTTGGCTAATAAAGCTTCAACCCCAGGAACAGCAGTAGCTTTCCTCTTTTTAGATTTATCTTTCTTTTTCACCGCACTCACATCACTCTGCGGAGGGGCAACATTGATAGGATTCGCATCAATGGGATCCACAACATCTTTTTCAACGGTCAAGGGAATAGACTCCGTCACGGATACAGATGGATCGACACCTTGTCCCAAAACAGGGCCGACAGGGGCAGGAATAAGAAAATTAGCGATAGTTTGACTAAGAACGTCAAGCTCATCAGGGCCAAGTGGCCGGTCATGTTCAACCAACTTGGCAGAAATTTCAGAATCAAGAACGTCGAAATATTGCCATGACCCTTGATCTTCACGCCGATACTCTGGAAACACGGTCTCATCTACCCATATTCGGCTCATGCCAACAGCAACCAGAGCCCTATCCGGAATGAAAGTACATTCCGTAGGATTATTTGTCAAGGCAAGATACTATGGATCCTTTTCATACACAGAAGAAAGAAGGCATTCGTCGGATAATTTAATCTTGGCCTCCGGATACCTAATTGGAGCTTGGACGGGTAGAACGCGTTCATCAACAAAAAAAGAATTTCTTTCTCCATTCCTTATCGCGAACACTTTGAGGAAAATTATCTGTGCAAGACAACATACCGGGACGACGATCGAAGGTAAAATATTCCCCTTTAAATTTCAAAACATACAGTACTCGAAAAATCTCCAGGCGAGGTGCTCTACCTAGACCTAACGCACAAAACTCAAAATGGCGGATTTTTATTAGACCTAGAGGATGCAATTGGAAAATGTTTACCTTGTCATACGACAGCAGATCAAAAATGAAATTAGTGGCCGGCAATCGGAAATGGGAAAAAGTGAAGAACTCCCCATATAAAGTGATTTTTCCCTCTTTCAGAGGAAAGGCCCAATCATCTTTACCAGGAAGCACCGGCCCCCATTCTGAAGGAATGTGATAGTAACTAACAAACGACGGGAACGAAGGCCAGCTACAGGATATATCAGAAACATTCATGACGGTGCGTGACGAACTTGCTTTGGGAGGCATTTTGAATAAGAATAAAAACGGTTGAGATGATGATATTTGAATGTAAATGTGTCTTCTTATACAAGAATTGCGGGCGTTTAAAATTCAAAATACACAAATGCCAGATGCCAACTCCCTAGGCACTAATACTGTTATGAGGGCGAGATATGTGACATTTATAGGGCTGTACACGAGCCGAGTCGAGTCGAGCCAGGCTAACCTCGAGCTCGAGCTCGAACTTAAACGAGCCAGCTCGGCTCGGCTCGTTTTTTTGGTCGAGCTGAAAAGCCGAG
This sequence comes from Ambrosia trifida, assembly GCA_028751855.1. Classification (NCBI taxonomy): domain Eukaryota; kingdom Viridiplantae; phylum Streptophyta; class Magnoliopsida; order Asterales; family Asteraceae; genus Ambrosia; species Ambrosia trifida. The sequence continues at coordinate 62,591,112 of CM054127.1, forward strand.
CTCGAGTCAGCTCGTTATTTTTTTATTATTTTTTTATTATTTTTTTATAAATATTTATAAAATAAAAAACAAAACAAAAATAAAATAAAATTACACATATACATATATATTTTTTATTTTTCTAACTTAGGGTTTATTGGATTATGAAGAGGTGAGGTAGATCGGTAGTATGAGCGTGACTAGGGCTGTTCAAATCGCTCGTCGCTCGTGGATCGCTCGCCGCTCGTTCGGAAAATGCTCGAAAAATGCTCGTTCGATTGCCTGCTCGGTTGTAAATGAGCTGATCGGCTCGGTTCGGTTTGTAAACGAGCCAAGCACGAGCAAAGGTCCGCTCGGCTCGGTTCGGCTCGAATAAATTATTATTTATTTATTATATATATAATTATATATATACCCACAAATCATAGTAATATTTACAGATTTATACATAACATTTGGCCCAACATATGCAAATAAAATATGAATAGTTCGCTTTATCAAATAAAAATTTAATACTAAGTTTAATAGTAAAACCTTAAGTCGTAAAATGACAACTTTGACTTCTTTATGTTATTAGTCGTCCACCCTTAGTCGTCGTTTGATATCATCTTACGTTACAAAGCGACAATTGTTCTCTGTAGTATGCTCATTGCCTAAACCTAAGCCTCATTCTTGGACACTCGGACCTCAATATTAGTGTCCTCATTGGACAGTTACACCTTAGTTGTCACTCGACAACGAAAACATTGAAGATAACATCCCAATTTCATGGTTGTCCAAATTACTTTTCACTCGTTTCTCGCTCGACGCTCGCTCGAAAAAATTGTGCTCGAACAATGCTCGCTCGTTTTTCAGCTCGGTTGTAAACGAGCCGCTTAGCTCGGTTCGGTTTGTATATGAGCCAAGCATGAGCAGAGGTCCGTTCGGTTCGGCTCGGCTCGTGAACAGCCCTAAGCGTGACTTTCAAAATTTGAATTTTAAAATTGAGTTTGGAGCCAAAATATATAACTTTCATCTATATATTTATTACACATACACAAGCCTGAGTCGAGCCATATGTCAAGCTATCGAGCCGAGCCACGAGTCGAGCCATCGAGCCGAGTCACGAGCCGAGCCACGAGTTGAACACCCATGGCTCAAGCTCGGCTCGATTACAAAACGAGCCGGCTCGGCTCGGCTCGAAAACAAAACGAGCCTTTTCGAGCGAGCTTTTTTTGAGCAAGTTTCGAGCGAGCCTCGAGTCGCGAGCTTTTTGTACACCCCTAAACGTTTATCATAATGAGTACATCACGTGCCTTGGACATGCGGCACGAATCCCAATTTGGATTCAAATTTAACTCTTTTTTTATTTTTTCTTTTTTTTCCGTACTTATAATACAAAAAGTCTAGTAATATTCACACGTTCTTATCACTATACTAGGGGGACATGACGAGGTAGGGCTCAGATAAGTCAAACTGGCCTATACCACAGTTAACTTAAGCCCAATAGGGAAAGACCCAATTTAAAGGAGTCAAAGCGGTCAACATGATAGTCAAATGGAATTAAGATAAAAGCGAGATCTATGGACAAACAATCAGGCAATGATTATCTCCTTTGGCAAAAAGAACGGATTAACAGCAAAACAGCAAGCTATAAAAGGAGGATGACAGGTAAAAGTAATATCATCTCATCACTACCTCAATTATCATCACTGTATTCTCTTTCACCAGAAAACAATACTTATTCTCACGCCGAGGGTGGTTATAGGATTACCCCCAATCCTGTGGCGAGTCCTAACGGTGTTTTCTCTTGCAGAAATAGCCTTCTCACTCATTTTGGACAATTTGAGAAGATCTCTTTGTATCATCTATAAGGTTCAGAGCATTAACCAGGTTCTTACTTTTCAGAGGACGATTAGACGAACAATTGTTAATCAGTTAAAACAAATATGAAGCAAATGTTAGTTTTCTTTTAACATGGAGGTTAAGGGTGATTCGGCCCCAGCGGCTCCCATTATTTTCATATTATTTTGTTTTACTTTTTAGAACAAGTTTAAACTCATCTTTTTAGTAGTCGTTCTTTATTATATCCAAGCTATATCAATTGTTACCAAATCTGTTGTTTAGTTTCACCTGTTCATTAAAAAGAATTACACACAACTATTTACTTATGAAATCAATTTGTGTATTTGTCTTGTACAACATTTTGCTCAAATGATTAATCATGCATAATGTGGCTTATCAAACTAAATGATATAAAGTAATTTTGCGAATGTAATTTAGAGGTATGTACATTAATTATTTTTAAACAAAACGATTTTATTTGAATACGAATGATGTAAGTGACATCAATTTTATTTTATTAAATGCTCTGAAACAAATTAAGATTTGTTAAAATGAATTATCTCGTAAAAACTTACAACGAACTATAGAACAGAAAATATAATTAATAGACACACCAAAAATCAAACTGAGTGTAATGAAATCAAGTTTTTAATACGATAATATCATAGGTATCCTCGACGTTGGACTCAAGCTTAATATTATTAAGCTATCACTGTGTCGCTATTAAGTTACGAATATCCGTAATTGTTTATCGACCCCGTAGTTTTAACCATGGTATGATAGTCGTTCGTTATTGTTTCTTGAACCATCGATTTTCCACGTTCCCTAAATTATTGTTACATATTCCCATGAATTTTCATTATTTATTATTAATTAATGGCTAGAGGTAATATAGCCTTAATATATCGTTATTGTGTTTGCCTTAACTTAAGTGTATCGTTTCATTTACCTCAATACCCGAGCCTTCCATCTACGGGGACATAGGTAGTTATCACTGGCACAATTGTTGTGCACCATCTGTGACGGTGCGAAAGGCTAACGACGTCTTTATATTGTATTGTGTGCTGCGTGATAGCACTTATTGATTATTGAAACCCATCAAACCACACGAATCATATTAAAGGTAACCATGATTTTGTTTCAAATCATTGCAATAGTTAATCAGAACCTTGTTAAACATACTTTGTATTTTCTTTTAAGCTTGGGTATTTGAATTTTAGATACAGAATATGACATTTGTTGGTGGTACTTGAATTCATAATCTATATTTTTTTAAAAGTTTGATATTTGATGATGATTGAACTGAAAGACAGAAAACATTGTTGTCAAATACATATAAATTTGAATCATTTTAAAGTTTAGTTTCATGAGTATAATGATTTATGGTTCATGAAAAAGAAAATTACACAAATTATTTATCTTTTACTTTGTAGAATACAACTTAATAGAAATTTGCCTTTTCTTGGATATCTACATGAATTTACAAGTAAATTAGGGAATTAGCTTGAAACCAAAGAAAGTTGAACCATTGTCCACACTTATCTAAAAACGTGTAACTCATACACTTAGCCATAAAATTTTATTTTTAGCCCTTTGCCTATGTAAAGTTTTATTTTTGGCTATTAGGCAAGAATAAGTTATGTGTACGCCCTTATGATATGGTAAGTTGTAAAGTCGAGGCAAATTGAGTCAATTGAGCTAAGCACGAGTTTAATATTCCAGCCTAATTTTATTTTCGAGCAGAGCCAACTTGGATTGAAGTTTGAGTCAAGCTCAAGCGAGCCTTGGCTTAGCTAATAAACAACTTTTAAGTGGTGTTTCCCGCCGCATTGCGTGGGCACCCTACTAGTTTTAGTTGCTTGTTTGATTTTTTTTAAATCTCAAATTTGAAATAATGTCTAAAAATGTGTGGTTGTTTGAGTTTTAGTTTGGCTATAGGCCAGGAGTCGTAAACTCCCATTTTGTTGGGTCTTTAACCTGTTTGTCTTTTAAAAATGGTGTTCTTCTTGGGGTATATCCACGTTTGTTAATCACTTAATTGCCACACTACATAAAGCAATTCACAAAATTACCACCGTCGTCCCCTAATTATCCATCCCGCATATTCATAGATTAATGTTGTGTTTCTGAGTTCATTTAACAAAAGAAATGAGATGGAAGGAAAGAAAATCTTGTTAGTGTTTTAGAGTTATTTGCTTGTAAGAGAATGAAAAGTTTTTTAAGCCAAAGTTCATCCTTCCGACTTGGAAAGTGAACTCGGAAACCACTAAAAACAACTTCTTATCTCAATATCCCACTTCTAAATATATGGAATCAAAACTTTTAGCGTAATGTTGAAAATATAAGATTTCCAATTTCAGTTTTATTACTTGTTACAATATACAATGTATTTTATCATGTTGCATAAGTATTTGTGTAGGACATAGACTCGTGTAGCTGGGTTGTAGCTGGTATGTTCGTGACTAATGATGGACTTAACTAAGAGTGGCTATTACGGATATTGGGCTGATCAGCAATGTGATTATGAAGCAGATCAGAATTGGATTATGTATCGTTGGGCCTATTATATTTGTACTAAGCTGGCTTGTTGGGTTAATATAACAACCTTTATCCAGTCCACTAAGGGTAGCCCATAAAGAGACAAAAGCCCAGGTTCTATAGAAGATGTGGCTATTTATTCATGTGAGGGTGTATCGAGGATTATGATTCATGATATTAACCTGTACACCTACTCTCTAAAAAAGCTCTCAACTCTTTCTTAAAGGTCCTAACCTCCTGTCAAGATTTTTCCCTTTATCTATCAAGAATTGTCTCTTCTTTTGTGTCGATGTCATCTAGGGTTTGAGACAGGTCGACAGTGTTGACATCTGTTGATATTTTTCATCTATAGATTAGATTTCTTGTTAGGTCTTGAGTTGATTGTTGTAAAGGTTATCAAGTAGATAATCTTGTGAGAGTTCTGTAAGTTTATTGATCTTTCAGTTTGTATTCGTTATAATCGTAATAATAAATCTTCTGGTTGTTTTTTCATAGTTTAGATCTTGAAAATTTGACACATATTTATCAAATCTAGTTACAGATTTTATATATTTACACGTAAATACACATACTACAAAAGTACAATGTTTTATTCTTGTTGTCATCACATTATAATAGACCTTTTAACCTTATTAGTTGACGTTGTCTATTATGTCTATTCAAAATTTGGCATAATTCATGTCTTTGTCAATTTTAGAAGAGTCGGCGACTGATAAGGATTTGTTGATTTGAATTTACGGTTTACCAAAAAAAAAAAAAAAAATCAGGTGCATTGACATTCCATGCAAAGGGGTCATACAATAATTTATACGTGTTACAACATTGTTGGTTTATTCATTATATTGTGTCTTTTTCGTTAGTTATTAAAATCTCATGTGATTCCTTGATGAATACACTGCCAATTCGTTTTGGGCCGTCTGATGTGCAACGTGTCGCCGTCAGCTGATTAATACATACACTTCACGTGATCATTAGTAAAAAGTTAATTCTAGGGATTTTTTTTCTGATAGCAAGAAACGCCGTGACATCATATAGTCAATGTCGACTACTCGACCGTCGCTAGCCCCTTGGCTTTTCAAGATGCATGGAAACCTGATCTCCTCCGCCCGAAGACACGATAGTAGAATAATCGGTAAATCATTGCCTCTCATTCTAGTCGAACCGGCGCTACCCGTATTCGCTGTTAAGTATATAGGAGAACTTTTTTTAGAAACAAAAATTATGTTGAGCACTACATGTTATGTCGGAAACTATAAGAATAATATATTAGTAAAAAATAATCAAAACTAGAGAAACATTTGTTAGAAAACTTACATAGTAATCGCCGTACACCTTTGTTACATGAAGCTCATATGTATCAGAATCTCTGTACATGCTGCAACAAAATATAAAAGAAAATGAAATCATAGAAATTTGAAAAGGAACCGGGCTTGTGTTTGACACAATTCCCTTAAACAGATTCGTCGTCTGTTCCCAGGGTACACCAGTTCATCAGTGCGGCGCGGTGCACTGCGGACTATACCACTTGCCTGTAAAGAAACCGGAACATGGTTGCTACTCTTGAGTGTATGTGTGTTGCAAGAGTTTTAGTGTATTTTTCTATGTATATTCCTTCTACTATCAAATAAGGCACATACTACTAATTATATAAGAGTTAGGATGGTGAAATGTTTCACTTATTAGTCACTTAATTAGAGACTTAAAACTCTAATTAAGACTCTAATAAAACCTCATTAAATGGCGTTAAGAATTCTACTTTTTTTTTTAACCGCCAACGAATCAATTTCCGAGCACTCTCGGGCACCCTTTTGGCGAATCAGATACTCGAGAGTATCCGGGCCACCAAGTCTCGGGAAAACCCGACCACTCACCCGCCCGAAGGCACGACAGTGAAATAATTAAGAATTCTACTAAAATCTCATCAAATGACATTAAGAACTCTACTCAAGAGTTTCACCATATGAATAGCTTTAATATTAGTAGTTTTCATAAATAAATTCCATTCACCACTTTAGACTTCCAACAATCCCCCACATGAATAGAGATTGATCAAAACACACAAAATTTCAACAAACCCCCACATGAAAAGGAATTATTCTCAGAAACAATCTCATTCCGATTAAATTTCAACAGTTGAGTTTTGCGTAGGATAGGTAAGTGTGACCCTTTGAACCTTCGCTTATGAAACACACTTAGCCCACTGGCTCTGAGTAGAACGCGATGTCTTTGAACTCGTCTGCCGTTTGTGTGGACGACAATACGCTTCACACAAGACTCTCCCAGACAACGTCAAGTCCTCATTGTTGTGTCCGTTATGGTCATGGACACGTGCCTGGTTCTCCGAGAGCTATTAAGTATTGTGCCCCAACAATACCCTTCGAAGTAACCCCACTTCTCTCTCACATAGGTGATCTACTAGGACTGGTTACCTCAGTCAGATCATTAAAAGCTATAAGCTTAACCTCAACTTGTCACTTTTTAGGAATGGACTAGGAAGCTTATTAAATTTATAGTAAGCTCCCTTTTTTTCAAAACGTGGGGTTTCCACCAACTTCGGCAACCTAGGTATATCCTTAACAAATTTACGTAGCCATTCTGCCTATTCATCCTCTTTATCTAAAGCGATGAATTATGATTCCATCGTGGATCTAGCAATAAACGTTTGCTTAGGTAATTTCCACATTATCGCAACATCTCCAAGTGTGAGTAAATACCCACTCGTCGCTTTGGAATCATTTGTGTCAGATATCTATTCGCATCACATTAACCTTCAATAACTGCTGGATATCTTTATATTGCAGCTAATAGTCTCGTATGTATCCTAATTACCAAAGCACATGTGTCACGTAATTCCAATGAATTAAACTTAGGTTGCTCGTGTATCTACTTAGCTTGCTTGCTAAGTCTGGTCTGATATGACTCATTGGATACATCAGGCTGCCAATAATTTTTGAGTACTCTAATTGGTTAACAGGCTCACCTCGATTCTTAGCTAGACGTTGAGTTCTGTCAATGAAAGTTCTAGCCACATTAGAGTCATTTCTATTGAACTTCTCAAGAATTTTGTCCACATAATAGGACCGACTTATAACAAGTCTGTTCTAGGTTCGTGTGATTTGTACTTCCTAAAATCACATCAGTTCATATCAAACCTTTTATTTTCAAATGCAAGTTACCTCCACACTTAAGTGTTACTGGATAACTACCAAATGGGGTGATGAAAGTTTCTTCTTTTCATATGTAGTTTGAAAACTTCTCAAGTACCATTTTTACATCTCTACGGATTGTTTCTTAAATGACTCTTCCCCCCACATTGCTTGCACTTTGATTAAGTTCGAGTAATATCACTCGTGATGACATTAGACACCTGTGATAAGATAGCGACTATCTATATCTTTAGGTCATCCATTATATTACTCAACCCATATTTTTCACAAGAACCGTTTTCTGAGCTATATGAGTTCTCTCATATTCAGCTAAATAGTATCATTACCAATGAACTATTTATTCGGTCCTTTTGAGTCATCCTTTTTAATGAATTATATATTTGCTTTTACAAAATTCATTCTTATGTCGTCACATATGTTTGAATGTTCAAAGTTAATTTATTCTCCGTGGAGCATTTAAATTAACAAGTATTAGTCTAGCATGCTTTAGACTACGAATACTTAGCATGTGAATAGAAGATGCCTCATTCTGATTCTTCACAGCCTTAAGAGATAACTCACTCTCTCTTCCTAACATTCACATCTTAATTTAGACACAAAATGTTACCATTCTAAAACCTCGGTTTTAAGAATGCTTCAAAACTATAATTAATTCCATTCATTAGGATCAGGACTCGTTTGCCTTTAATCTTCAAGGCTTCACCATTGACTCTTTAGGACTTAAACATAAGTCTTAATATATGTCACTTTGATGAACATATTCATCAACAAGTCAATTAGATTGACACTCAATGGCATGACATTCACATATGCCTAAGTGATATGTATATATTTTGTTGAAACTATTTATTGGGTAACTCTCTCAAAATATATCACGAATCCTCCATATAATTCAGCCAACATTGATGGTTTGTAGAGACTCTACACGTCCATCACTATTCTAAGTCTTTTATAATAAATCCCGCAATATTTATCAAAGACTTATGAATAATAACATATATTTATATCATATGTTATAGTCATCAAAACTACATTTGTGCATTTCTACGTAAATGCTCTCAACATTAGATGACATATCTCGTTTTCGTGCATTTATTTTCAATACACTTGCCACGTTAATCATGATTATCTCAATGGGGGTGGATGAAGAGTTTATCTTCTTAGTCACTTAATTAGAGATTTTGTTTTATAAATAAAGGCTTTAATAAATTGACATAAAAAGCTTTAATAAAGTAACATAAAACTTTAATTAGAAAACATGAAACTCTACCCAAGAGTTTACTCTTTATTCACCACATTAAGATTCCAACTAATAATTATAATTTACCAAATTATAATTTCAATATAATCCAAAATATATATATATAACATATATATTTAAACGGATTCATATAAACACATATAAACATCAAATCTCAAACTGTTATTCTCTTCAACACTTTATCGTTCGACGAAATAATAGCAATTATATCGTCTCATTGTATGTTTCGAGGTACTCCCTCAATACACTGTTCAAAACAACAAAGTAATTATAATTTACCAAATTATAATTTCAATATAATCCAAAATATATATAACACATATATTTAAACGGATTCATATAAGAATATATATTCATCAAATCTCAAAGTGTTATTCTCTTCAACACTTTATCGTTTGACGAAATAATAGCAATTATATCGTCTCGTGGTATGTTTCGAGGTACTCACTCAATACACTGTTCAAAACAACAAAGTTGTTTATACCTAACTACTCACAAGTAGCCGAACAAGTAAATATGTCCAAAACAACATCAAGTTGTTTTACACTAAATAGTCTCTCTAGACTATTATATGGTTCAAGTCATCATACTTCTCATACAAGTATCAAACTATATATAATTTGCAAAAGACATGTTTTTCATACAAACATTTCTACTTTTACAAGTATTTTCCATAAACTATACATATTTATGTTTTGATTATACATCAAAACCATAAACTCTGATATACTTTTATTATTTAAACCATTCCTAACTCACTTGTTAGAGTATATGGTTTTCATGATTAACCATTTCTAGTTCGCTCATTAGAAACTATACGTGTACCATATAAACATATACGGTTTTAAAATTAACCATTTCTAACATACTTGTTAGAATGCAAATGATTACACGTTTCATCATATATAGTTTGGTTATATCAAATAAACCTTTTTCTAACACACCCGTTAGAAATAAACGATTACCAAAATCATTTTAAAGGTCATTGGTTTATATTCTCAACCGTTTCTAACCTGCTTGTTAAAAATACACGATTATGACAATCGTTTTAGAACTTGTTGGTTTATATAAAATAAACCGTTTTGTAACACCCCGCCCCTCTCACCACCAATATTGTCTGCTTTGCCCCGATGGGTCGCCCATTCAAAGCTCACGGATTTGTTTTTGGGTGCCTAGTGGAGACTTCCCAGGAGGTCACCCATCCTGAAACTGCTCCCACCTGAGCACGCTTAACTGTGGAGTTCTCCTCTCATCCACTAGCATTAAGCCCCAAAACGCGTTGGTGATTTAAGAGGCAAGACATTACTTATGAACCAAGGATCTCTCCTGGCCACGGCCGATGTGGGATTTTCCTGGGGTGTCACACGTTTCTAACACCCTCGTTAGAAAATTAGACCATACATAAATGATATTAACTTTGGATTTTCCAAAATATACCCGTTTCAAACTCACTCGTTAGAAACTGTCAAATTAACCAAACCGGTTTAATGTTGGAAAAGGTTGAAACACCCAATTCTCCATAAACCCATGAGTTGAAACACTCCTTTAAGAATATTTGACCCAACTTAATGGTATTCTTATTATTAAGTTTCAACTTTGGAGTTTTAATTAGTATACTTACTAAAACCTTCAATAAAACAAAATAAGTTTATAACTTTTTTATTTTCACAAAATTTTCAAAATACAAATTTCCAACACTTTTGTGTATTTTGTACAATAATCTTTTCTAACACACTTGTTATAAAATATAAACATCTTATTTTGTCTTGACAAAATTATCAATCTCTAACACGCCCGTTAGAGAAATCAATATATAAGTTTACAAATTAAACTTACTATTTTGTAAATAATAATTTCTAATAGGCATATTAGAAATGTTCATGACACGTTATTCTTTCAACGTCGTCGATTCTAACATGCTTGTTAGAAATACATGTTTCAAAACCTTATATTTTGAAACCCTTTATTTTCCAATATTCTTATTAGAAAATGTATACATTTCAAATACTTTGAAATTATCTTTCTAATACGCTTACTAGAAAGAAATCGTTATTAAAAGGTTTACATGTTTACAAATATTATGTTATTTCTAATACTTTCATTAGAAATTCAATATCTAAAAATCTGTTTAAATACATATTAGAAATGCTAATAGTCCAGTTTATCTAAACATAACTCAAAACCCATGAATCCGAAGATTAAATCAAAAAATCATTTTGTCAAACAATCTTTCGGTTTAAAGATTGCATTCTCATCATGAATGTAATCTAATTCGATGTACCAAAAAAAACATTTACAAACTTTCGCGAACCCAAATTCCTTAGGGAAAAACACGAAAGTTTGTTTACGATTTTGTTTAAGTTTGTTAGAAAACTTACATAGTAATCGTCGCACGCCTTTGTTTCATGAAGCTCACATGTATCAGAATCTCTGTACTTCCTGCAGCAAAATCTAAAAGAAAATGAAATCATAGAAATTTGAAAAGGAACCGGGCTTGTGTTTGACACAATTCCTTTAAACAGATTCGGCGTCTGTTCCCAGGGTACACCGGTTCAACGGTGCGGCGCGGTGCACTGCGGACTATCCCACTTGCCTGAAAAGAAACCGGAACATGGTTGCTACTCTTGAGTGTATGTGTGTTGCAAGAGTTTTAGTGTATTTTTCCATGTATATTCCTTCTACTATCAAATAAGGCACATACTACTAATTATATAAGAGTTAGAATGGTGAAAGGTTTCACTTATTAGTCATTTAATTAGAGACTTAAAACTCTAATTAAGACTCTAATAAACCCTTATAAAATGGCATTAAAAATTCTACTAAAATCTCATCAAATGACATTAAGAACTCTACTCAAGAGTTTCACCATATGAAGAGCTTTAATATTAGTAGTTTTCATAAATAAATTCCATTCACCATTTTAAACTTCCAACAACATTCTAGGTTTTGAAGAGGTTGACATAGGCTCTATGATGTGTGTAAATGTATATATAAAAATAACACAAGCTTTAATTAAAACGACTCACCTAAAAACTACACACGCACGGCAAGTGTACCGGTCGCAAAGCAGTAAACAGATAAGACCGAGTATCGAACCCAAAGACGCGAATGCAACTCTAGATCACAACCTATACCGAATACTAGCCTAAATAAATATATACTTAAATGGGGGGGGGGGTTAAACTAATGATTATAAACTTAGAAGAAACTAAATATAAATTAAATAACCTCAATGGCTTAAACGAACCTAGGAACTTGATGAAATCAGATAGGAAGAAGGCTGGTTACTTAGGTAAAATCCCTAGACACTAGCAATAAATCCTGAATCTGGTAATTAACTTGAGACCCTATTCTTACCTAATAAACCTCCTGTCAAGGATGGCTCACTAGACTCAAGGCGGGACAAGCGTAGAAATGCTAAGATAGATTCGGATCGCTCTAGCGTACCGAAATCCCACAGAAATCAGATTACAATCTCTCCTGGACCGAAACCTTCTAACTATGAAGCAGACTTAAACTCTACTGAAGAAAACCTAGGAAAACTCTAAACACGGACAAGTAGCGACTCCCGCCCTAGCGCTTGCCAACTACCGAACAATGCCTAGTTAGTTACCTAGCAAACTCGAGTTAGATTTCTCACCCTCAAGAATGGACTGCGCGCCTTAGTTAATTTATTATATTAGTTTGTTATACTTGTGTCGTACTCCAACTCCAAATACTAGCACGCTAACCTAAGTTGACGAACTAGATTGATTTCAAGACCTAGGGAGTATCTCTACATGCCTAGCTCCACAAAACCAATAAACAAACTTCAAATAAAAATAACACCAACACACATATATCAAATCCAACAATAAAATTAAAATCATGTAATCCTACACATCAAAACGGAAACCAAACGTCATTCAATCATATTATTGTCTAAATCATCATCCTAAGTAGCCATAAAAATGTCTAGCCACTCATAATATTAAAAAATACCATCACAAAATAATTAAACATAGTTTTAAGTATGTCTAGAGAAAAAATTAATAAAAATTAAACCTAACCCAAGGCTCGTTGGCTCTTGATCTTTAACGTGCCCGTAGCCTTTTCTCCTTCCGTGCTCGTTCGCTCGTCACCGTGGCTGCTTCTTCGACTTTGCTTCTGTGCCGTTTGATGTGTTCTCTCCTCAAAGAATAATAATATCCCTATGTAAATGATGCGGCCCCCGTGCGATTTTTGTTGTAAGTCGAATATATGTATCCATTCATATAATCATATCACCGACTTATTGTTTGAATTTTTTGTTTTGGTGTTTGGCTTGCGCTTCGGCCCAAGTCACTTCTTTTTTATTATTATTATTATTATTATTATTATTATTATTATTATTATTATTATTATTATTATTATTATTATTATTATTATTATTATTATTATTATTATTATAACTCCATGTTCCTGGCTCGGTTGTTTTTGGCTCGACCAAAGTTTCTCGTTTACGCTTCGACGTTCATGAACACATGCTCTCAAGTGTTCGTGTCTCAATTAAAATTCCTTCGTTTTGAGCTCATTTTCCACGAACACCTATAAAATAATAAAATAAATTAATACCTAATAAAAATGACACGAAAATAATAAAAATCTATAAAAACCTATACTAAATAAAATATACTGGTACAAGCCTAAAACTAATAAAAACACTATCTAAACGACTCAAAAACTATACAAACTATACACTGGAAATATATGTATTTTACAATACATCACTCTAAAAGAACTCTGCATAAAGTTTTCGTCCTTATTTCTACATATTACAAATTTTTTGTTCTTTTTCTTATAAATAACTAAATCAGTATTAGTGGTTGAAATGGGTATAACATCTCGGTTTTTTTTTGGTTTCTATTTGTTGAAGACACTAGACACTACAAATTAAGAACGACTTTCACCATGGATAAATTCGTTGGAAATCAGTAAGTACTAGTGGTAATGCCTGCGCGTTGCTGCGGGTACGTTTGTTTTATTTCCTCGTAGTTGTTGGGGTTTATAGTGTGTGCATGGCGTCTGTGGATGATTCAATGGTGACATTAAGTATGTAGCTCGTGATATACGTTAGATTACACATATAAAAGTCCCAATTTAACTCCCATTTATATATGTTTTTGGCCTTATACATGATGAATTGGTACTTATTTGGTATCTTTATGATTACAGGTCTTAAACGATGTCCCGGAAGCAAACCCGAAGAAAAACAAGGATTTCGGCCCTTTATCAAGAGAACTTTTGCGCAGCAGCTGTTCGGATCGTTTTTACCCCTTCTAAAACCCAAAATCCGACTTCGACTTTCAAATAAGAATTGTTCTACGCTCCGAGAGCTTTCCCCGCATATAAATAACACCTCCTAACGATTTTTCTACGATTTTATATGCAATTTTAAAGATCGTGCTGTCGTGCTGTTCACTGTGAGCGGCTGCTCACTCTCTCCGAGCGGCCGCTCGCCATCCTGAACACCTCTAGAAGCTTCTAGAAGCCCTACGTCAACTTTGCCCACTTGTCTGTAAAGTGAGCGGCCGCTCCAAGCCTCCGAGCGGCCGCTCACAGGGCATGTTCAGCTATAAAACTCCCATTCAGCCTCTGTTTAAAGTATTGGATCTTTGGGGAGGCGATTTTAGGCGATTTCTGAACCAAAGGAGCTGCTGGAAGGCCGTTTAACAAGCTCAGAAATCCATCCGATCCATCCTTCATCATCCAATCCATCTCTTTAGCAATCTTATGGTTTGATCCTTTAAGCTTTCTTAGATCCAAATCTGATTTTGTTTGCTATATTGATGTTATTTTAGTTAATCGTACGCCTACGGGCAAGAACATTAGTATTAGTTAGTAGTTAAAACAATCGTTTGTGTGAAATCAAGTTTTGTGTAAATTTGGCGTTTTTCATGTTTGAATCTTGATGATCATAGCGCAACCTTGTTTCATTGTTGATAGATTTGTAGTTGTGTTTGGATGACTTTGATGATTATCAAATGTGTTAGGCGGATTACTTGTTGAAGAAACCGTACGTTTAATCGTCCGGTAGTAAACTAGTTAACTTGTTAATAAAGTTTACACCATGAAACTGTAACCGGGTATTGGTTTGGTTAAAGTCACTCGGATAATGATTATAAATGTTTACCGGCACGTAAAAGAGTTTAAAAAGCTTAATGGTGTTATTACTAATCTTTGACACGGTTAATAATCTTTGTTAGTTATTTTAGTTAAAATGGCGATCTTAGTAGATTTGTATTCAAAGTTAGTAAAATGGAATAGGTTGTGAAATGCTCTACTTTATGCTAGTTTAGGTGGTCGTATTGTGTATTCGATATTGCTTTCCTTAACTAGTGCGGTTGAGGACTCCCGAAAGGTGATACTAACCTATCTTTAAAGATTCTCATGAGATCATATCAGCTACGCGCTAATAAACGGCTTGAGGTGGTTAACGTGTGTATTCGTGTTAGCTTTCCGTATAGTTGTTATGTTAGGATGCCCAAAAGGGACACTAACTGTCGGAAAATGGGAATGTTGATCACGCCTTTATTTCTTATATAGATGACATGCTAGGATTGGTGTATTATAGTTTATATAGTTATATTTTCTATTTGGAGTCGTAGTTAAGTTATTTGCATGTGTTAGAATTAATTTAGCTATAAACAAACTCAACTTATCTTTTCCTACTGGTAAATCGGGGACAGAGTTTTAGTATTATTGCTCTGCGCGCGTCCATGGATCGATATCTGGTTCTTATCTGTACGTTACTACATATATGACAGGGTACACTTGCCCTATTGTGTGTGTTTTAATATTAAGGTCTAAACCATTTTTATAAATATTAAAGCAAAACGTGTGTTATTTCATTGTAAAATTATGTGTATATCCGCACACGTCAAGTTTTTGGCGCCGTTGCCGGGGACGCGACGAGCTTTAGGAACGAACTGAGTTAACTTTTTACCGGTGTACATGCTTGTGAATACGTGTTTATACTTCGTTAATTCTTTACTTCATTCATTTATTTGCATATATGATTATTTGATTATTTATTAGATTTATCTATTTGTTGATATTTTGGATTGATTTTAGATTGGTTCATAGGTTTGCATATATATTTGTTCATTTTTATGCTTATAGGATTGATTTGATTGATTATTCGTTCATTAGGATATTGATAGGTTTAATTATTGAATTTTGGATTAGTTGGTTTGTCTATGAATTTGATTGATTCAGTATATGATTTATTTGATTTATTTGTCCGGATTTGGACTAATTGTTAATTTTTAGATTTGAAAAATTATATTCTTTATTTGTTGACCATGTGTTCATATGTTTATCTGTTTATATAATTTTAATTTTTATGTATTTATAGTTTCTATGTAAATATATAATGGAAGTCTGGATATGTTACGTTTAAATGGGATGATTCGGATGCTTTTAATAAAAGGTTTGGGTTAAGAAAACTTGGGAAATTTATTTAATTAATATAGAAGTGGTTTTAATAAAAATAATTTTCAGTGAAAAATGCTTCCTTGCGATTCGCAAAGAAGCTGGGCTTATGGTTCCGCCTTAAGCGAGTTCCTAATTACCCCAGGTTTTATCTTTTATTGTTCGCGATACACGAACAGGATCACCAGAGTCCTTCGCGTAACGTGAATAGCCGCTATCTTCCGTTTTTAACTCATTTCATTGGCATCCATCATCATTTCTATCCGTCAACTTCCGTTATATTATTTTTTCGGTGAAAAAGGGTTGTTTTCGCGCAAGCAAAAAGACGGTCTTTATCTTGTTGTGACGCGCGAGCACCTTGAGTCATTGTACTCACTCGCGCCACGCGAGAAGCGGTCTATACTTCTTCGCGATGCGGGAGCGACATAGATTTCGCTGAAAATATTGTATATTTTCATATTTTATATATTTTCATAATTTAAATTAGTGTATAGTATTTAGTATATTTATCTATCTATATTTCTTCCGTTTTTCTTAGATCGAGTCTATAATTATTTCTTCTATTATTTCGTACATTGCGTCAGTTTAAGTGTGGGGATGGCCAATGTCTGTTCATTGCTCGATCGATCTTCTCGCCTGTACTCAATCTCCATTCGGGCGAAAGCGATCTTAAAGAAAATCTTTTTATGAAAACGGCCATTCCAAGAAGTTTAAAGTCCATATGGACGAGTCCATAAATCAAAATGGACTAAGTTTGAAAGTCAACAGTCATCGCTTAAAAGCTTACATTGATGGACCTGTTGACCAATCCGTAGAGGTAATCGACCTCTACGCCCCACATGCTTAATAGTGTGGGGAAGTGAGTCTAGCTAGCAACTCGTTAATAAACATAGCACGGCGTGTATGGGCGCGCCAAATTGTACAAATGTTCATAACTTAGTATAATTTTTAGTTAAGTTGTTAGTTTTAACTTGATTTGTAGTTTGTTTCTAATCTTTTTGCAGGTTTGATTCGCGCCTTATGATTGTGTGGATAGTCGCTTCAAAACCGTGGTATTATGATAGGAAGCGTCTCAAAACAGGTATGTAGTTGTTTGTGTTGAAATAGAGCGAGTGCAGGCGATTTTGGAGGCGAAACTGCAGCAAAAATTCACGTCAGCTGCAATGAGCGGCCGCTTACTGGCACCGAGCGGCCGCTCCAAACGCCCAGTACTTAAAAAAAATCTGGCAAGCGGCCGCGCGAAGGCTCTGTTCGAAATTTTTGGCAGAGGCAGATTGGGTATTTCACTTAAAAACTGAACCAAATCAACCCTAATAAACAAAAACTCGACCGCTCACTTTTATTTTACCCGATTTCTTGCACTTGCTCTCAACGAAACACCCAAAAACCTATCAATTCCACATCCAAATCTTCAAGTCCAAGGTATGAATCTCTTGTATTCTTGCAATTTTTCTTGTTCTAGTGTAATGTAATCTAGTTTTATGTAATCTTTTCTGAATTTTTGGGTCTCTTCATAAATGTTTTACAAACCCTAAAGTTTTTAGATGGATTGTTTGCTTTGCTAGTATAGATTAGGGTATGTTATTGTCCAAATCTTTGAGTTTTTGGGTTTTCTTCATAATGTCCAAATCAAATCCGAAAATTTAAAAGATTTGTTTGAATTTTTTGCATAATATTTAGTGTAATTTAGCATAATAATAGATTAATCTCATGTTATGCTTATAGTATAGTGTTTATCTTAGTGTAAATTAGGTTTGTTCATGAATTTTGGGGATTCTTCATAATTGTTCAAAAGTCCCCAAATTCCATATGTTCTAGTGTGTAGATTGTTGTTAATTATCTTAAGTTTTGAGGTTTCTTCATAATGGTTTAACAAAACCCAAAATTTTAAGATTGTTAGTGTTTTTGATCTTAGTTTAGATAAGTACTGTTCATGAAACTTTGGGGCTTTCTTCATAATCGGACAAACGAGCCCCAAGTTTCTTTGATACTTCATAAACATTTGTATTTTATTTCAGTATTGATTATTTGGTTTGAATAATGAGATGATGAATGGATTTGATATATTTTGTTTTGTCAAGAATGTTGGAAGTGCAGGGAACTGGCGAGTACCGGTATGGATGCTCAATGCAGTCACCATGCTTTTCTGGATATCACCAATAGGGGAGTATTATTCTCCTTTTTCACACGATAGTTAGCTATTTCATAAACGCTTTCTATTTTCACATTGGGGACAATGTGACGTTTAAGTGTGGGGAGGGTAACTATGTTAACTTTACTCAGCTTACACTATAGTCTAGCTCTTCATAATGCTTTACTATTTTTTGAGTCACATTGAGGACAATGTGATATTGAAGTGTGGGGAGGGTTGTTAACAATATTAGTTTTGCTTGTCCCAAGTTGTGAAAAAAAACTCCAAGTTTTTAATTTTTGTGGCATAACACTTGAGCAAAAAGCCGCGAATTCTTCATAATTTTTGTAAATTAGTACGGTTGGTTGTGTTTTAGGAAGCATTAGATTTGATAAAAGCGGACAAGCCAAATGAAAAACAATAGAGTTTGATAAGCGTGGTAAACAAAAGAGTGACTGGCATGTTAATTTTTACACTTGTACCCATTCCTTCCGTTACGTGAGCATTCTTTGAGCCTTTTATTGCTTTTTCGATACTTGCTCGCTATATGCGAAATATGAGTGCGCCGAATGGCTTATGTGATTTAGAACTTGTTATTAGCATACTTTTCGAGATCATATATGTGTAGAATTGCATGAAAGTGATTGAGGCATTTAGGATACCCTTTTGATTTAAACCTTTTCTTTTCGTTTTATTTGTTTCCCGCACCCAAATGTTATCTATTAGTTAACCATGTTGAGCCTATATTCCGTGTTTTTCTTACTTAACCTACCATTTCACCACTTAACCAAATTTAGCCTTTTTACTTTAAACCCTTTGTGTTGAAACTCGGTTTAGGTTATCGTTTGACTCGTTTTTTGTTGTATATAGTTCATGTTCGGGCATTTAGACCCCGGGTTTTGTTTATATTCATGTTATAGTTATCAGTTGTATTTAGTATTGTAAGTTAAAAAAAAAGAGAAAGAAAAAAAAAAGAAAGAAAAGAAAAGAAAGAAAAAAATATGCAGAAAAAATAGTATACCCTAAAATAGGGTGATTTAGAAGAGTTTGAGCAGTTTTTAGTGCTTTAAAGATAGAATTCTGTGGTTAGCTCAAGGTAAATAAAAATCACCTATATTCGCGTGTGGTTTGTATAGTTTACGTTTGTATCTATTAGTTAGACATAACCGCCGAGTTTTAGCCGTTTTGTCACTTTAAATATCCATTCCATACCCTTTACCTTTGCCTATCATTACAACCCACAAGTCCTCTTGATTTATGCATTTCTATATGTGAATTGGTAGAGATTAGATCTTTTAACAAGCATATGATATCGCACAAGTCAACGTCTAGGCATTGAGAGTTTACACATACACATTTCATATGTATGATCCACAAACAAGCCGAGTGTGTGTGAACATTGTGAGTGGTGTATAGATATGCATGCTTAGTCGATTTGATGTTAACCATTGCTTTTGATTTCTATATTTTCAACTGCTTGTTGGTTTGAAATCTTTGATGATGTCTTTTGACAAACCAGCTAGCCATCTGATTTATTAACTTTCTGGTTTACTACTCGTGTTGCCATTGGGAGTGTTGTTGTTCTATTGCTTAGGGACAAGCAATGTTTATGTGTGGGGATGTTTGATATACGTTAGATTACACATATAAAAGTCCCAATTTAACTCCCATTTATATATGTTTTTGGCCTTTATACATGATGAATTGGTACTTATTTGGTATCTTTATGATTACAGGTCTTAAACGATGTCCCGGAAGCAAACCCGAAGAAAAACAAGGATTTCGGCCCTTTATCAAGAGAACTTTTGCGCAGCAGCTGTTCGGATCGTTTTTACCCCTTCTAAAACCCAAAATCCGACTTCGACTTTCAAATAAGAATTGTTCTACGCTCCGAGAGCTTTCCAGGCATATAAAGAACACCTCCTAACGATTTTTCTACGATTTTATATGCAATTTTAAAGATCGTGCTGTCGTGCTGTTCTCTGTGAGCGGCCGCTCACTCTCTCCGAGTGGCCGCTCGCCATCCTGAACACCTCTAGAAGCTTCTAGAAGCCCTACGTCAGCTTTGCTCACTTGTCTGTAAAGTGAGCGGCCGCTCCAAGCCTCCGAGCGGCCGCTCACAGGGCATGTTCAGCTATAAAACTCTCATTCAGCCTCTGTTCAAAGTATTGGATCTTTGGGGAGGCGATTTTAGGCGATTTCTGGACCAAAGGAGCTGCTGGAAGGCCGTTTAACAAGCTCAAAAATCCATCCGATCCATCCTTCATCATCCAATCCATCTCTTTAGCAATCTTATGGTTTGATCCTTTAAGCTTTCTTAGATCCAAATCTGATTTTGTTTTCTATATTGATGTTATTTTAGTTAATCGTACGCCTACGGGCAAGAACATTAGTATTAGTTAGTAGTTAAAACAATCGTTTGTGTGAAATCAAGTTTTGTGTAAATTTGGCGTTCTTCATGTTTAAATCTTGATGATCATAGCGCAACCTTGTTTCATTGTTGATAGATTTGTAGTTGTGTTCGGATGACTTTGATGATTATCGAATGTGTTAGGCGGATTACTTGTTGAAGAAACCGTACGTTTAATCATCCGGTAGTAAACTAGTTAACTTGTTAATAAAGTTTACACCATGAAACTGTAACCGGGTATTGGTTTGGTTAAAGTCACTCGGATAATGATTATAACTTACACACTTTTGTTTCATTTTTTGAGAAATAGCCTTCTGGCAGTTTCATATAAACATCTTCTGAAATTGACCCATATAGGAAAGCATTATTTATGTCCAATTGATATAATGGCCAATTATTATTAACAACTAGGTTAAGAACAACTCTAACAGTTACCATCTTTACAACTGGTGAGAAGGTCTCTCCAAAATCAAGACCTTATCTTTGGTTGTAACCTTTGGCAACTAACCTAGCTTTGTATCTTTCTACTTCACCATTAGCCTTATACTTAATTTTATATACCCACTTACACCCTATCGCTTTTCTATCTTTGGGTAAATCAGTAAGAACCCAAGTGTTATTCCTATTTAATGCTTCCATTTCAGCATTCATGGCCTCAATCCATTTTGGATCTTTAGAAGCCTCTAAGTAACACATAGGTTCAACAGTTTTATTCAGATTTGAAACAAAACAAAAATTTTCAACAGACAAATTGGCATAGTTAACAACCTTTTCTACACCCTATTTTACTTTACCATCAACACATGCTCATTAAACTTTCTAGGAAACATTGACTCCCTAGTAGACCTTCTAAAACTCATATTTCCTCCCTCGGGTAGAATAGTCTCTTCACTTGTAGACTCTCCATCATGGCTAGCCCTATCAGTGGCCCTTCTACTAGAAATTCTAGAACAATGACCAGGATCATTCTGTTCTGGACCACTAGGAAGTCCAACAGATTGCTTACTATGAGATTCTACATTAGACTTGTTGATTCCCCCTTCATCATCGGGAGGTTCAATCCCCTTAGCCATATTTTGACCAATGACAGCCTCATTTTCATAATTGTCAAAAAAATTTAACTGATTTAAAACATCATTTTTATTTTCATAAGAAATAGAATTTTCAAGATTGTTATTTTTAAAAGGAAATATGTTTTCATAAAACCTAACATCTCTTGAATACTCTATTTCCCTTTTTTCTAAATTCCACAATTTATAACCCTTTTTGAAATTAGAATATCCAACTAAAACACATTTTAGGGTTTGAACGATTAAACACAATAAAACATTGAGCCAACACAAACTCAGTACCAAGAACACCAGATATAGCGACAAAACAAGGTGACAAAATCTTATTAACCCAAACAAAAAACGTTACCACCAATAAACCCTGAATCTCACCAATAGATGAGATTCTAAAAGATCAATACGAATCAACTGATTGTTTAGATCAGTTGATTTCAATGTTGTTTATGAATACAAACAAATACTTACAACCAGAAGACAAGGATCATACGCAGACGATTATACAAAAGTTATCAAAGCCTGATAACCACAAGAACCACCAAGATAAACCCTAACTTCCAAAGACTTCTGAAAGACTAGAGAGAGAGAGAGAGTACACGAATACAGAGAAAATAATATGAAACCCTAATGACAAATGATCGATAATAATCTATTTATACTCGAGCTCCTCAACTTAGCTGGGCCAAAGGCCACCAGCTCTCCACATAAAGCCCAAGCTCCAATAAGCCCAACAAGATATAAGCTAAAACCTGAAACAAACTTGGCCCATATAAAAATAACAGTCCAATAACATAAAATGAAATATACCAAAGTCTAAATACTTGAATTATAAGAACATTATTATTTTTAACAATATTCCAACCATGTTGAAATAGTTCTGAAAGATATATTCCTTAAATTATTGTTGGTTAAAGTACTTGTAAATTACCTTTTTTTTTTAAAGGAAATTGATACTTGCTACATGATTGCCTTAACCAAAGTTCAATGAATCTATCGGTATGAAAAGTTTGAAGTGCAACATCAAATTATTATCTATACTACTATATAATGAGTTATGGATGGGTAAAATAGTAATCTAACATTCATATACAAGGGCAAAATTGTAATCTTATTAAGTTGTCAAGACATATTTAATAAAACAATTAAATTTCTATTGATTAATAATATGACTACTTGACCAAGATGATTAATTGAAACACAAAGTCACTTCATTTATACAACATTATATTTTTTGTTTGAATTTAAAGTTCAACCTAAGCGTTTAAGAACGCTAATTAATTTTCGGGTTGTCGTATTTGCAACTTTTAAAAACACGGTGTTCTATAAATTCCAAGCATACTGCTTTGATGTACTCATTTTAATCTATATCTCGATTTAAAGTTTACCTAAAACCGATGTGTGATTAATATTAAAATGCTACAAATATTTACAGTCCCGCAGCATAAGCGGGTTTCCCACTAGTTATTTTTTATTGATGCATGCTTCCAAATCTCGAAACCATAAATGCAATCTTCAGCGATTTCATGCTTAGCAGTGAACCGTTATTATGTAGATTGCATTTGATGCACTAAAGGGTACATTGCTTGCAGGGATAATGTACGGGCTGCAGATTGAAGATCAAGAGGAGTTGTGATTTCCTGCTACTCCTGGTGAATACTTTAATCACAGTAACATTTTATTCATGTGTTTATTTTCTAGTTTGTGTTTGTTTTTTATATGGTTTTGTTTTGCAGGTTAGTTCGGAATTAATTGTTGGGCTTTCTGTATATGTTTCATTGTTTTGTTTAGACCATTTGTGGTCACAAACAAAGTTAGTTGGTTATTTGAGTTTTAGTTTGCCTATAGCCTTAAGGCGAGGAGTCGTAAACTCCTATTTTGTTGGGCCTTAACCGGGTTGTCTTTTAGGGTTAGTGTCTTTCTTGGGTATATCGTGGGAGACCCAATGCCCTTAGGATGTAAATATTTTTTTGATCGTTAATAAATCTTTGCTGGGGTTGCCGTCCTCTTTACCAAAAAAAAGAAAAAAAGAAGAAGAATGGTTTAACTAATGTTTTGAAAAGAAGAATCGTGCATCCCAAAATTCTTATCTTCAAAATAATATCGTCACTAAGATCGATTAATTAATCATTTTTAAATAATGTCGACAAAAATCTTGACATAGGATTTGACGCATCAATTTTGCGGGTTGGTATAAAATTGTTCAGTGAGACACAACTGTACTAGCTATGCATTATGGTTCCTATTTCCTACTAGCCAATCCAGTCATATTTTGAAATCCTGGATTATAACTTTTTTTACTTATATTATCAGGGGCATGTCACCAATAAGGCAATAAGTGAATAACCCATTCACCGTGCCAACACTGGTTTTTTTTTCACCTACGAACATGTCATAATTCAAACTAGTTGATAACCGAGGAATTCAACTCAATTTATGTGTTTTTCTTTTCACAATCCACGACAATTAGCATATTGCTGTGGCCAACTAACTTTAATGTTCAATTCAACTATAATTATCCATTTGATCATTTTTATACGTCTAAGTTGCATTGGCATTACTCAAATTTATTCGGACGTGATCCCTTTGGTTCAAATTCACCACAATGGACTTGATCACCTTCCATGTGATCTTTTTAAGTTTAATAAGACTTATAGAAATATAATTGATCATCTAGAACTACATTTTATTAATTTGGCTAATCAATTCAACAAAAAAAAATCAATTCAACATATTATCATCTTTAGTCATATTTAGCCACAATCAAAACATCTATACTATATCTCTATCTCTATTATTACCACCTTATTAAGGTGGAGACGTGGCTACAAAGGTAATTTTACACTAATTTTAAGATGGAAGTTAGAAAGATTCTTCACAAATGAGTAACATTTAGCCACTTTCTTCCATTTATACCCCTCCATATGTAACCCCCTCCTTAAATTCACAATAATAAAAGAGAAATAAAACCTCTTCATAAATTTCATTAAAACACACTTTCACTATGTATCATTTACTTGAGTTACAATTCCCTTGAAGCACCGAATTGGAGCCCACTTCCACCCCTTTCCTTTATATACTCACCAATTTCATAATGGACCGGTTAGTTTTGTACATGTTTACCATTACTAGACGTCTCTCCTTCCAATCCCTTTGCTATGCTTATGTCATTTCTCATGGTAATTATAATATTCAGTCACTTTCTTTTGTTAATTGTTTTATTGAATCATTTGCTCTTATGCCTTTTTATTTTGACTAGAATTTGAAGAGTTGATGAGGCCGTTCATTTGAACAAAACGTTTGTTGATAATCGATTTTATTTAACAGAAGGTAAACATAATATTTCTCTAAAAAATTTCTTTTTGGCATAGTTTGTTATCCATGCATAAGCTAATTTCATTTTTGGCTTTCATAACATGATAAACTATCTTACATTAGTACATTATTCTTTATAAAATGTAAGATAAGTATGGTTAATTAATTGTGTCCATCATTTCTCCATTATTTAAATGATCTTAGATTGATTAAAAACCATAGTGTTTAATTAGGATTGAACCAACCAAACTCACATTAGAATGTGTTCTAAACTTATATTATATATAGTCTATTGTAGGATGCAGAATTTATTATGCTAGCTCTTAATACGCATGGAATTCATTTTTTAGTTATGTGAAAATGTAATTATGTGGCTGTTTTTTTTTATTTGGTTGCATGTTTTTTTATTTCATTTTCTTCATGTTTATATACCCAGAGAGTATCTGATGTTGGATTTGAAACTCA
This sequence comes from Ambrosia trifida, assembly GCA_028751855.1. Lineage (NCBI taxonomy): Eukaryota > Viridiplantae > Streptophyta > Magnoliopsida > Asterales > Asteraceae > Ambrosia > Ambrosia trifida. The sequence continues at coordinate 62,616,718 of CM054127.1, forward strand.
CAGTAATGCAAGAGAAATTTGCGCGTGGTGTTGAAAGACGGATTTATGATTTCATATTCATCTGTTTTGTCTAGATAAAAAGATCATAACATCATATCTTAATCCATGATGGTGGTTGTTCAAATGTTCATATTTTAACAATATTAAGAGATATGTAATACGAGTAAGGGTGATATAATTATTCATTACTGCAGTTGCTTATCTATATATTTAGCTATTTGATAGTGCAAATTATCTTAAACCTTTCGATGTTGGTGATGTTTGGGTGTTTGTGTTCCCCGCTGCATCACACGGATATATTCTAGAATAGATCATTACAAAGCGCTTACCTTAATATTGCTTGACAACAGCTGCTAGGCGACAAAACAGACGTACCCGCTGAAACACGCGTGTAACACCCCAACCGATGGTGGAAACATCGAGGTGTCACGTAGTGACGATTGTTCAATAGCTCATGGTACTAAAGTGTAAATTTGAATACATTGATTTGAATAATTTTACATTTGAAAGGAAATTACAGTATATAATAGTTATAAAGTCAAGTCTAACTAAAATACAATAAAGTCAAAGCTTAAATATAAATCCAAAAGCTAAAAAGAAGCGTCACAAAATAACCTGAAACATGTACGAAAATAGTATATGTCAATACAAAACTGTATTGGTGAGCATACCCTGATTTGAATACATATAGTAAGAAAAGTGTTTAGCAATTCATGAGCGGTACCATTTGCAATTATGTAATAAGTAGTATCAGTCAAAACCAAGCCTATGAATAATGACTAACACATGACTAACAATTTGAATAATGAATTAACAAGACAATGACCAAGATTCTCTCAACAGAGTCTCAAGAGGGTATACCATAGTACTATTCATTGAAATGCTAGGCCGCCCAGCGGTTAATGATTTTGACAAACATAAATACACACCAAATCACATAAGGCAAACACACATGAGAATTGCATTAAGTATAAGAATAACATTTGATAATAGTGTACATGAGTAGCCCCAAAATAGTAAACATGAAAAAGGGGGAAAGATATACTCACATGTAAGCGAAAAGCAAACGCAAGCATATAGCAACCATGTAGCAAAGTCTGAAGATGTATATGTGCATCGCGCTACCCATGCCCTAAAGTATACATTATCACTTTAAGATGCATGTTGGTTACATATCCTATTCACCCAACTAAACTGATCATGATTTACTAGTTATGTTTCCAAATGTTTTAACTCAACGACTATTGAAATATAGTGTAAAACTTCTTGAAAATATATATTTATATGGAATATGCATATATATATATATATACACACGATTGTATGGTAAAATGTCATAACACAAACTTGTACTCTTGTATGTGAATAATGTTTGGGGTTTATTTATTTATTTAACAACTAATAATATTTATTTTAACCCGAGTCATAACTCGCATAGAAAATGAAGAACTTATTTTTATAAATTTGACCTTGCATGAATAAATAAAATAATTAATCCATATGCCAAGACTTTTGTAGTTTGTCTAAAATCATGTATAATGTTTATATATATACCAAAAAAAATGGATAAGTGTAGTGAACCAATATTTAGTTCCTGTGAAAAATTAACATCGTGTGTATGTATGTATGTATGTATGTATGTATATATATTTTGACATCAAAAGTAATTATTATTGTGTGTACATATATGTTTGAAAAAATCATGGATGAAAGATTAGCCTTTATGTATTGTTATAACAAAACATTTACTATATAAATGTGTTGGGTGATAAAGATTCGTTGTAGAAAAATGTATATAAAATATAAACAAAAGTATAAATGAAAACCATACTAAAAACTAGTAGGAAACAAAGGTTTAAGGCTTGATACTTGAGGGCTTTGAGCTTGAGCTTGTGAACATAAAACTTGAACTAGAAATGGTGAGAGAGACAGGTTCGGTTAAATCGTGATTGTATATAGATAGGCGATGAGGTGCAAGGGTTAAAAAAATGAAGGTTTGTAGTGTTTGTGTGGAAACTTGCAAGACTTGGAAAAAAAAAAAAGTTGTCTTCTATTACTATAATGAATGACATTTATAAACAAAATTAAAGGAAATGAATAACATTAACACTCCTAATTGGAAGTTACTAAGAAAAATAATAATATGATGGTTCTATTCAAATTCCTAATAAAACAACAATCAATTAATTTAGAATTTTCAATTTGTCCCTTTTGTTTAAAGATAGCTAACATTTTAGGCCAGGCGTTTTATTTTGACTTAAAAATAATAACCCAAAGTTATAATGAAATTAGTTTCATTTAGTGAATAGAAAGAATTAAAAAAATATGTTTGCTAAATATCGATCGATTATACAACCAATTAAGATTGTTGATTCCATATTATACAATCAAAATATATACATTATATATATATATATATATATATATATATATATGAAAACGAGTCTTCGGATCAAACAAAAGAGTAAAAAAAATAAATGAAGTGTGACGATTAAATAATGACTTTTGTTGTTAAATAAATAATTCGATTTATAAGGTCTCAAAGTGCAAAATAAAAAATTTAAGGACTAAAATTGTATATATAAAATAAAATTGAGGGTAACGGATGTCACAACGCGGGTATTCCTACTAGTTATAAATCATGAAGGAAAGATGACTACAAAATTTAAGTAATTACAATATCTTATGCTTATGGTACAATACTTAAGTAGTTTAGTAAAAGGGTAAAATTGTCTTTCTTCATGATGTCAATTGCCTTTCAAATCTAATAATTAGATTTGTTAAATTTTAACAATAATGAAAGTTAACTCATGGCTTTTGGTTAGTAAAAATTAGTTACAAAATATTAAACTTAATAATATTGACATAAAACATTTGTTTACCAAGTATATTGTTCTTTAATGACATAAAAACCAAAACTTTTGTTCACCAAGTTTAATAATCAAATTGAAAAATAAAATTAAATATATATGATATAAAACATTTGATTAATTACTTGATCTTTACAAAAAATTGTGATTGATATTTAAAACTAAGCCATAAAAATATCAAGGCATATGAAAATGAATATTAGCTAAAAACAAAAATAAAAGCTCTTTTTTTCTTTATACATCATGATTAAATTGTCTTTAATTTTATTTAAATTTTAATAAGTGTAACAATAATGAAAGGTTAATTCATGTTAAAGGTTAAGACAAAGCAAATATAACCGGCTAAATAACTAGATTTTCAATGTCATTACTAATGCAAGTTATTAGTCTTAATAACTACAAAATATATACCACATTAACCAAACCCTCAAGTAGTCGTATATCTCACTTACATCTCTCAGTCTACACACGTATTAATTCGTTAATATGGAACATGTTCTCTTGATTGCATGTCTACTTAGAAGTTCTTAGACATCAAGAACTTATAAATAGTCGGCCACCGATTCCTGCACTACGACCCATATCTCAAATCTCTTATCAAATCGAAGCATCAAGTGATAAGTTTCGTATGTTACCGCAATATGTACATACTAAAATACATATGATTGTGTATCTTCTTTCAGGCTCATTACATAGCATACATTAATATTTTGTTTTCTTATTTGTATAATTAAATTTTATTAATGGCGACATTCAATGATCACCACTCGATGAACTTTAATCCGGTGATATCTTAGCATATACTTATAATCATTCGATCAAGACAATAATTAGTCAAAAATATCCATACAACTTAATCTCCCGATCAACGCCGCCAACTGTATTGCGGTTTATTCGCTGTAACAACATCAGTCTGTGAATAAAAGGTCTACTGGTTTTATTTCAGTCTATCAATATTTTCATGACCATGATATGCTAAAAATGGTTTTGTAGGCTGATTGTTAACTATTTATAGGATTTCAGAAGATAACCTCACCTTAGGTAACTGTTATTTAAAATTATGTATTCATAGAAATGCCCCTTAATTAGATATATTACATATTAAGGACGTTTTCTACTTAAATTTTGTGTCAATTTATATTTTTTTAGATCTATATGTTTACTATATATTTCGTCAGGGCTTGAATTGATTTTGTTCTTTTTAATTTCATGTGAATGGCATTCACATATTTTACCAAACATATTTGTAATGATTTTTAAGAAGTGTCTTCTTGTTGTTGTTGTTTATTTACCACTTATTGTAGGAGTAAAATAAACTATTGACCAAAATTAAAGTTTTAACACTATTGAGTTAGGATATAATACAATCTAAAATTTGAAGGCTTTTAAGAGATTCGTTGAGTCAACAAGAAATAATAATAATTATTATATATCTATATCTATATCTATACTACATTATAAAGGAGGAGGCATGGACAAATATGTTCAAATTGTCTAAAGTTAAGATGATATACCAAGTGTTTCTTTACAATTTTCTAAATTTTACCACTTTTCTTCCCTAAATGCCCCTAGCAGATAGTTAACTTTTATATGAAAATGGAACTCACCCAAACTAAATAAACACACGGGATAACAATATTTTTAAACAAATTTCATATAATGACGATGAAATATAATAATTTATGTTACCACAACAAATAATCTTATCTCAGCTAAACTTGTATGAATTTTAAAACTTTGCCATAATAATATTTATATTATAAACTCTTTTCATATATATGCGTCTACCTAGCGGCAAAATGGACGGGATAGTTCGACTCACTGGCTACATTGGACAATTTTTTAGCTGTTGGGTCAAGTTGGGCAAGTCTATTACAAACTTGCAAATCACAACTTTTAATTTCTAAATGGACAATGACATTCATATGATAATTTATACAGTATCATATTATTACTACAAGCTTTTGTCATGTAAATGAACTTTATCATTTAGCAAGGTGTCTTTAATGGCATGGTTATGTAGATATGCAATGACCGGACAACTTACACAAGAGTGATGTTTATGTTCATATTGGTCTGTTACAGTAACATACCTTTGGTTTATTAAGATTTGTTCAATAATGAGTACATGGTTTTTGTGGTGAACTGCAATCAGTTGTAAGTGGCAGTGCACGTTTCTTTTCTTTCTACGAATACTTGTTAAAACATAGTGTGCACATTTCTATTCTTTTTGCGTAACTTGCGGCAAAAAAACTTAAGTATCATAATGTTGTATTGCAACCCATTTGTGGATCCCGCTGCAATGCACGGGTAAACCCACTAGTAATGAATAAAAACCTGATTATTAGTTTGATTTTTACAAAGTGGTATTTCATCATTTAGAATTTACTGTTCTCGTAATGTATACATTTTGGTCCTTTATGTTGTTTTATTTTTGGTTCATCATGATTTTCAAAGATATTTTAATTATAACTATAGTTATTTTTAAGTAAACCTCAAAATCAAATCTTCATACATATATACACGCATCCATATACTCACACACATCTTACGGACACACACAATACATTACATACATGATTTTTATTAAACGAAGTTAATGACCCATAGTTTCTACAAATTAGTACAACAAGATAGATCAACTAAACACATAATCTCTAGATTAACATACTTAAAAATACGATAAACTGTTATTTTTTGTGACGTTTAAGCAGAGACAACTTATTGTTAGATATACAACCCGCCATGAAGGCATGAATTATAGAGTTATCTATTTATAGTGTAATATTGATATAATTACTATTGTCATAGTTTATGCGTTTTGAATTTAATTTTTTGGGTAATATTTCAAATCAAAGCAAATACTGAATATAATCAATTTTGATTTTTTAATGATTGTCATAACACAATTTTACGCACAACCCACTTTACGCCAAATTTAGTTGAAAATCACCATGAACTTATTATATACCCAAATTTTTAGTTATGCTATATAATTAAAATCAAGCTTAGCGGACACATTCTAATCATCATATTATATGATTCCAAGTTTATTACAACGTGCCATATATTTGAAGATTGCAAAAGACGGAGGTAAAGCTAGATGTCACAAATCTTTTGAGGAAACCGGGAATTTCCTCGACCGTCGGGGTGCCAAAAGAACCAATATGGGGGAAACTAGTTGCTGTAAACGGGTCAGATGGATCCTCTAAATGAGTAACGGACCTACAGAAGGGAATGATCGAAGAGAAGCAATTTGTGGTGGTGAAAGGTCATTGCATACTTTCAGGCTGAGATGAACATTAATGAGTGTCACTTTAGCCAATAAGCTAGCGAAAGTGGAGCATTGGGTGTTGTTCCAGATATGTAGCCGATGCACTAGCTAGGATATGTATGTTTTGTTTTGGTGATGAGAAAATGTGATGCGCCAAATGTTTGAAGATCACATCTACTCCAATTGCGATGAACCATTTAGGTTTACCGGCTACTCTTGCATATCCTTTAGAGTAAGCCTTAATGATTAAGAAAAGGTCTATAGTGGATGTGCTTGCACTTCCCGTGTTGGCTAAGTTGGGTCATTCCTATGATGAGTCCATGATAAGATGAAACCAATGATCCGTATTCTAGTCAGGGTAGAATGGAGTGCCCTCGTGCAATCGAGGGCGTCTAGAGCCTCAATACACAACCCTATGACATTATGGTTTCTTCAAACACTTTAGCTTCCCCAAATTTATTACTTAGGGGGGACGAGGTGTTATCAGATTTGGTCATGGGTACCCTACTACCAGCACGGTAACACCGCCGCCACCCATGCTGGTAGTGGTCCCGTGAACCAAATTCGGGTTCTAGTTACCGTGCTGGTTCACGGATGTGACACAAACTTTCACACAATTTCATCCTATCCTCTATCATCATCTCCTTCATATTTTATCTTTATCCCCATTAATAATAATATATTATCAACTATTAATTTTGCAAAACTATTATCTGAGAAGGTGTTGTTTGGGTTTGTTGTTTGGATTTGGACGTTAGGAAAAAAAAAGAACAGAGAAGTTTGGAGGTAGAAGAAAGGTAGAAGGTAGAAGAAGATAGGTGTGAATGTGTGAGTGGTCTTAATAATAATATAAATAATAATAATAATAATAATAATAATAATAATAATAATAATTATTATTATTATTATTATGTGTAAAAATAATTGATAGTTGGGTAAAGAATCAGTGGAGTGATGCATACGGAAAAGTGTTTCAGTGAAGAAAATCAGTGAAGTGATGTGGCAGTGCATGATTGGTAGAAATCAGTGACGTGAAAACACCTTCAGTGAAGCGCCCCTTGTGACCTTATGTTTAAAAACCCACTTATAGCGTTTAATTGAAACCCATAACCTTTTGATCTAGTGGTATGGTGTTTACCCATATAAATATGAGGTTGTGTGTTCAATTGTTTGCAAGTGCAAGGTCAGATGAAAATCTATACATCTAATATTTAAAAGCAATGTGGGACACTTGTCAATCTCTCACACCCCTAGCAATCCTCTCTCCTCCTCTTATTAAGCCACATGGCATGATGTGGGTTTTTATAAAATTTTCCTTTTTATTTAAATAAAAAATCCAGAAAATATAAAACCCTAAAAAAAACACGGACATAACATCTTCCCACATTATCATCGCCTCCTTCAAAGAAAACCCTAATCTCAGCGATTCAAGGGCGATTCAACATAATCCTTTATCTCCTATCCAAGGTTTTCTCTATTCCATTCTATTCAATGAATCGATCTTGATCTCTCTTTTTCTCTGTGTTTTTTTCGTTTTTTTTCTGATTTCTTTGTCGATTAAAGGGTTTTTTTCTCTGTTTTGAGTGATTTTGATTATTTATCTTTCAATAGTCGAGTATTGTTCAGGTTATGACCGATTTTTTTGGTTTTATGGTTGATGTTTTAGGGTTTGTGTTTTAGGGTTCATGTGCGATTATTGTATAGATGGTTCATCTGTATTTTTTTCGTTTTTTTTCTGTTAAAGGATAGATATAGAAGATCGAGATGTTGAAAGGAGTTAAAACAATGATCGAGATGTTGAAGGATGAACTTGGATTCACAATAAGGTGACCTAGCTTGTTTTATCATGATTTTCTTCATTTGGTACTAATAGTCTATCAAGTGTTATTGATGCAAATGTGCAGCTAATTATTTTATTTACCAAAAGTTTGTTCCGTTAATTTCTAGAGTTTTTGCTCAGTAGTAACATAATATATAAAAAAAATTAAGGTGCTTATCTTTGAATTTTTACTTACGTTGGTTCTTGATATTACTTTGCTTTTTGTACGATAGGAAAAAATAGAAACTTCACCTTATGCTCAATGAAAAGGTTTTAACAATTGAACACTTCATATATTTAATTTCTAAAATGATCTTTACATTTTATATATATAGAAGTTACCTTCTTGATGGGTTGATTTAAGGATGTGTATAAAAACACCCATAAAATGCATTTTAAGGATTGTTTAGTGTCAAATGGTGTTGCTTTGATCGTGTTATGTCATTTCAGGATTTGACAACAAAAAGGAAGCAAAAATGACGTTTTGGAGTTGCCCGGGCAAGAAACGGAGGTATACGCGAATTGGAAAACCAAAAACGGACGCCCGAGGGAAGTTGGCGTAGGATACGCCAAAAATGGCGTACCCTACGCCATTAGCGTAGGCAGAGACAGTTAAGCTGGCGTAGGCCAGCAGGATTCAGCTCAGGAAAAATTGGATTGGCGTAGGATACGCCAAAAGTGGCGTATCCTACGCAAAAAGTCAAAATCGGTCAAATGTTTCCTTTTTCAAGTCAAAACTGATGGGATCAAATGTTAATGGCGATTTTATGGTCTTTGACTGCTTTTAGGGAGCTGTTTTGATCTCCATCATTATAAAAAATCATCACCATTGAAGGCATAAAGACACACAATTATTCTCCAAGCTTATTACACAATTCCTTTGAAGATTGAAGATCATATTTTGAAGATGATGAACACCATAGCCATGTTTGGCTAAAACTCTTGTATTACACTAGGGATGTAAGTCGTTGATACCTAGGGCTTAAACATTTGGGCATTGCTTAAACTTTTGATTAATGTTTTTATGTACTTGAATTACTTGTGTTGACTAGTGATTAATCTTATGTTGAAATCATTTCTAGTTAATTGATCTTGTGCCAATTTCTAAATGATATGAACATGGTTCCTTGCATCAACACTATCATAGGATTGTATGTTCTAAATGATAAAGTATAGTTTAGTCCATTGTGAATGTTGATGAAACTTGATACCTAAGTTTATTGAACAATCAATCCGTTAGTACCAATTACATTATCTTTGTTTATCCAATCATGCCTAATTGTTGAAAGCCTTAGTGTTCAATTACCCAAATCCTTAGTGTAATCATTTTTATCTTATTGTTTACAAGTCTTGTTAATTATTTCTTACACATTCAATCTATGCTTCATATTAATCAACAAACTCTTCAACCAATTTCTAAATATCAAATTCATAAATTAGCAATCTTCATAAGTAACTCGTTTAATCAACTAAACAATATCCACTAACCACACGCTCCTTGGATTGATACCCTACTTACCCTATCTACCTAGGTTAATTAGGTTTTGTATGAACCGTGACGACCGGGTCATCAAATGGCGCCGTTGCCAGGGAGCTAGTGCGCTTAGTGTTTATTGAGTAGTTAATATTGTGATAATCTGTTTAATTATTTGTTTGGTTTATTCTCTACTTTTCCTTGTTACGCGGGGTGTGTTATTTGTGCAGTTTACAGGTAGTGCATGCGTACGCGACATTCGGGGAGAACATCTCCTTTAGTGTTTGAACCGGAAATCGAGAGAGTAGCAAGAAGAAACCGACAACACCGGTTAGAGGAGCCGATTCCTTCTAACTCCCAATAACCATTCATAATTCAACCTTTGTCTTTTGAAACCGTTCAAATGGCAAGTTCAAACCCAAATCGCCGTTCAGGTGAAAATCGAAGACCACCCATTCCACCTCATCAAAACCAAGCCCAAAATTCACAACAACACCCACCTCACCAACCAATTCACAACCGAAATTCCAACACCCGAAATGTAAACCAAGGTCCCTCCATGTCTAACCGTGGCAATCCCACATTTGATCCGGTCAATCGGTACAATGAAGCCGGATATGAAGATTATGTGGAGACTATTGAAGAATTAAGGGTGAACATTAATGATGATGACCCATTCAGTGTACCAAGTTATCAATCATCAGACAGAGTTAGTGTTCATTCCTACCACTCGGGAGAAGATGAATATTCTGAAAGGGATTACAATGAGGATGATGAGGCAGCTGATCCGGAGCAAGTCTACTAGCAATGGAACATTGTTGTCTAATCCGGAGCAAGAAGATTGGGATTTTTTGGAGTTAATGGCGAAGAATTCAAAATCGGAAGAGGCAGCTGATCGCAGAACTAAACACCCGGTCTCTAAATCTCTTCCCGATGCAGATTCAAGTTCTAAGGACCGGATTGCTCAGTTGGAAAGAGAATTGGCAAGGATGAAGAAACGGGAGGTGTCATCGATACAATACCCCGTGTGCGATAATTGTGGAGATTTGGGGCATAAAGCTAGTGAATGCTCCAGTGATATGGGTCAAGCAACCGAAGAGGTAAATCAAGTGTATGGAGAAAGGAAGTATGACATGAACTCCAACACTTACCATGCAGGCTTGAGAAACCATCCTAACTTTAGGTATGGTAATCCTTCTAACCAAATGAACCCGAATTTCCAATCAGGAAATCAAAGTGGTAATGGACAATATCAAGGTCGCCAAAGTGGTAATCAAGGCGGTTACCAAAGAAACAATTACAACCAAGGTGGTAACCAAGGGTACAACAACAATTATCAAAGAGGTTACAACCAAGGCGGCTCCTCAAACAATCAAGGAAACTCTTCGGGAAGTCAAGGTGCTGATGAGTCTTTGAGTTCAAAAATGGATGCTTTAATGAGCATGATGAAAGACAACAACAAAGCGAATGAAGTGAGAGATAAGTCTCATGAGGCCTTGGCTAAGCAAGTGGGCCAATTAGCGGAAGAAATGGCTCAATGGAAAGGAAGCATGGGGAAGCTTCCTAGTGATACCACTATCAACCCGCAACATCAAGGTTCGAATTCGAAGAACACTCGCAATGTTCCCATTAATAAGGTAACCGTTCTTCGTAGTGGTAAAATTATTGATAATAAAATTGAAAATAAAATTGAGCCACCATCTCCCCAATTTGTTGAAGGGGAGGTGGAAGATGTGAGTGATGAAAGTGAAAGTGAGGAAAGAACGGGTCAAAATAAAAGTAAACAAAATGTTGAAAGTTCAAGACCCGTTGAGAACAAACAAGCTCCAAAGGCTAAGGAAAAGGGTATGGAGGGTAATACCGTCCCTTATCCCGAAGCATTGTTGGAGCCATCTAAAAAAGTGGTCAAGAAAAGAGGCCCGCAACAAGAAGAGTTGTGGGAAATTTTTAAACAAGTGAAAATTAATTTACCACTTTTAGATGCAATCAAACAAGTCCCCTCGTATGCAAAGTATTTAAAGGACATGTGTACCCAAAAGAGAACTCATAACATACCCAAGAAAATTGATTTAACTGAAAATGTGAGTTCTATTCTTTCGGGTTCACTTCCACCTAAGTTACAAGATCCGGGAACACCTATCATATCCATTCAGGTTGGGGAATTTAAAATGACTCGGGCGCTCTTGGATCTTGGAGCTAGTGTAAGCATCTTGCCGGGTAGTCTTTATGACCAATACGAATTTGGTCCACTTCAAGAATCTAATACCACGGTGGTATTAGCCGATTTGACTCCTAAGCTACCCCGCGGGATGGTTACCGACGTGATAGTAAAAGTTGAAGATTTTTATTATCCGGTGGATTTCTTAGTACTTGATTATGTTTCCATGGACCTAACCAAACAACCAACGGTTATTCTTGGTCGACCATTTTTAGCCACATCTAATGCACAAATTAATTGCAAGACAGGCACGCTTGACATGACCTTTGGTAATCGTAGGGTCCAATTAAATGTTTTTTTCAAATGGGACTGACCCTCTAGTCGATGATGAATGCTATATGGCAGACATTGTTGACGAGTGTATACCTCTATACGACACTGTTGTAGATGAGGAAAACACAATAGAGGAGTGTTTTATGTTTGACAGATCACAGGTGGAAATGTTGAAAAGCATAACTGAGGAGGAGGAGAAGAAGCAAGAAGCAAAGGCGGTACAGGAAGGAAGACCACCATGGACTCACCAAGTGGAAAGTCTTCCGGATCATATTGACACAAAGTTGAAACCATCATTAGTCGAGCCGCCACAAGTGGAATTGAAGGAGATGCCTAAGCATTTGAAATATGCTTATGTTGGTGAAGGCAACACACTCCCGGTAATCATTGCTTCAAACTTGACTGGGGAGCAAGAAGAAAAATTGATGAAGGTGTTGGTGACCCATAGAGCTGCTATTGGGTGGACTGTGGCGGATTTGAAGGGTATAAGTCCGTCAATTGTGATGCACAAAATCATCACAAACGAGAAAGTAACTCCTGCAAGAGACGCTCAAAGGAGATTAAATCCTAACATGCGGGAAGTTGTGAAGAAAGAAGTGTTGAAATGGTTAGATGCGGGTATCATTTACCCTATCTCGGATAGCCAATGGGTTAGTCCAACTCAAACCGTTCCAAAGAAGGCAGGTATTCAAGTCGTGAAAAACGACTCAGGTGAGGAGGTAGCCACCCGACCGGTAACCGGGTGGCGTATTTGTATCGATTATAGGAAGTTGAATGCTGCAACTTCTAAAGACCATTTTCCTTTACCTTTTATTGACCAAATAGTTGAAAAATTAGCCGGACAAAAATTTTATTGTTTCTTGGACGGGTATTCAGGTTACAATCAAATTGCTATTCATCCTGAGGATCAACAAAAGACCACGTTTACTTGTCCATATGGCACATTCGCATTTAGGCGAATGCCATTTGGCCTTTGTAATTCCCCCGCCACCTTTCAAAGGTGTATGATGAGTATCTTTTCAGATATGGTGGGGGAGTCATTGGAAATCTTCATGGATGATTTTTCTATTTTCGGGTCATCATTTAAATCTTGCCTAAGTCAATTGGAAAAGGTTTTGCAAAGGTGTGTTGAGACAAATCTGGTTTTGAGTTGGGAGAAAAGTCATTTTATGGTCCAAGAGGGGATAGTGTTAGGCCATGTGGTTTCTAGTCGTGGGATTGAGGTTGATCACGCTAAAATACAAGTCATTTCAACTTTACCTTATCCCACTAGTATTAAGGGCATTAGATCATTTTTGGGGCATGCCGGTTTTTATAGGAGGTTCATTAAAGGTTTTAGCGACATAACAAAACCTTTGTGTAATTTGTTATTGAAAGATGCTTCATTTAATTTTGATGAAAAATGTATTGAAGCCTTTAATATTTTGAAAGAAAAGTTAGTTGGGGCCCCAATTTTGCAATCACCCAATTGGTCTTTACCGTTTGAAATCATGTGTGATGCAAGTGGGTATGCGGTTGGGGCCGTGTTGGGTCAACGGGTAGAAAAGAAACATGTTGCTATATACTACGCAAGTAAGACTCTTTCGGAAGCACAATTGAATTACACAACTACCGAAAAAGAGCTACTTGCGGTGGTATATGCGCTAGACAAATTCCGGTCTTACGTATGGGGTAGTAAAATTATTGTCTATACTGATCACAGTGCTGTCAGGTATTTAATGGACAAAAAGGATGCTAAGCCCCAACTGATTAGATGGATACTCTTACTACAAGAGTTTGACTTGGAGATACGTGACAAGAAAGGCACGGAAAATGTGGTTGCCGACCATTTGTCTAGATTGATGATTGAAGAGGAAGACTCAACGAATGAAATTAATGAGTTGTTCCCAGATGAGCATTTATTAGCAGTTTCGACATTACCTTGGTTTGCTAACATTGTTAATTTTTTAGTGACAGGTACAATGCCGGAACATTGGGTGAGGAAGAAGAGACTCCATTTTTTGTCCCAAATAAAACACTACATTTGGGATGATCCTGATTTATTTAGAGTGGGAGCGGATCAAATCATTCGAAGATGCATCCCGGATGAGGAGATTATGAGTGTGTTGAAGCACGTGCATTCTTATGCATGTGGAGGGCATTTTAGTGGCCAAAAGACGGGTCACAAGGTTTTATCTAGTGGGTTGTATTGGCCAACAATTTTTAAGGATTCGTTTGAGTATGCTAAAAATTGCTTACATTGTCAACAATTAGGAAGCATCTCAAAACGTGATGAAATGCCAATGCAACCCATTTTGGTTGTTGATGTGTTCGATGTATGGGGAATTGACTTCATGGGACCATTTCCCAATTCTTTCGGTAATCTATACATTTTGGTGGCGGTAGATTATGTTTCTAAATGGGTTGAAGCTATCGCCACCAAAACCAATGAACATATTGTTGTTTGCAATTTTATACAAACATATATTTTTTCAAGGTTTGGGTTACCCCACACAATCATAAGTGATGGGGGATCTCATTTTAAAAACCAAAAATTCGGAAAATTGCTTAAGCGATATGGTGTTGACCATAGAATTGCCACCCCATATCATCCACAAACTAGTGGACAAGTTGAGGTGTCCAATAGGCAAATTAAAGAAATTCTACAAAAAACGGGTCGTGCGGACCGAAAGGATTGGTCAACTAAGCTCAATGATGCTTTATGGGCCTACCGCACGGCCTACAAGACGCCTATTGGAACAACTCCTTATCGACTAGTGTATGGTAGGGATTGTCATCTACCGGTTGAATTAGTTCACCGGGCATATTGGGCCATAAAAAATGTTAAATTACGATATGATGATGCAGGCCGAGAAAGGAAACTCAAATTGTGTGAGTTAGAAGAGCTAAGGGATGAAGCTTATAAAATCGCGTCAAAATATAAAGACCAAATGAAGAGAGCTCATGACGCAAAGATTCACAAAAAGGAATTTCAAGAGGATCAAAAGGTTTGGCTCTACAATTCCAAGTTGAAGCTCTTCCCGGGAAAGCTCAAGAGCAAATGGACTGGCCCATATATCATAACAAGGGTTGGAAAATTTGGCGAGGTAGACATTGAGGATCCGAAAGATGGGTCAAAACAAACTGTGAATGGGCATCGGTTGAAGCCCTATGTGGAGTACCCAACAGAACATGGTAACATTGTCGAGTTGGTAAGTTTCTTAGAGGGCTTACCAACTTATGAAATCAACTAAAATGCAGGTGAAACTCCCATCCCAGGTATGTACTCTAATTAAAGTATTGGGGACAATACTATTTCTTTTCGAGGCGTGGGAAACGTAAGTTGTAAATACTTGTACAAATTTTTTTTTTATAAGTCTTTAGTCTTTTATAAAAAAAAAAAAAAAAAAAAAAAAAAAAAAAAAAAAATTCTAGGAGTTAGCGTAGCCTACGCCAAAAGTGGCGTAGGGTACGCCAAACCAAGGATGCCTTAGCCAAATTCCCATGCCCTACGCAAGCTTGAAGCCATGTCCCTACGCTGATGGCGTACCCTACGCCAATATTGGCGTAGGCTACGCCAAAGACTGAAAAAAAAAACGAATTTTTTTGTACTCGGCGTTGACTTCTGTTGACCGACCCATTTTCACCAAAAACCAAAAAATTCTTCCACTTTATCACAAACCATTCACCTACCAACTCATCTTCTTCATCTACCATCCTCTAAAACCCTCCAAACCTTCAACCACTCAATCTTTCATAACTCCTTCAATCTTCCACCAAACTTAACAAATTTTATATCAAAATCACTTAGTTTTTCGAGACCTACAAAACCCCTAACTTAGAATTTATTAATTTTAACGTTTTGAGGGGAAAATCAAGGGCTGAAAAATCGCAAGTTTGTGTGGTGTTCTTATTATTCTCTTATTTCTTGCTTGTGGTTATTTCCCTACTCAATAATCATCATGAAGGTATGTTTCTCATAATTTTTCCTTGTTATTTTCATTAGTTACATATTATGTGTTCATGAATGTTTGAGAAATTGATACTATGAGTAGTAATGCTTAGGAATGATTGTTTGGGTAGAAACCTTTGTTGTGAAAAAAAAAACGAATTTTTTATAATAAAAGCAAGAAATAAGTGTGGGGAGGGGATTATGGAGATGTAAAACATATGGTTGTTGGATTTAGGCGATTAGTACAACATCCTTAATCGCTAGTGTATGTTCATAGCCATAGGATGCCGTGTTTGGATAGAATGTAGTTAAGGTATATGCTAGTCTTATTGGGATTAGACAACTAATGCTACATTATTGTTTTGAATGCAGAATATCTTTAGAAGAAAGGGTAAGGAGCATGCCGAATCATCTTCTCAACCAAAAAGGAAAAAGGGGAAACGATCCAATTTATGCGATGAATCTGATGATGAGGGTGACGAAATTCAACATGAATTGGATCGTAGCGAACGGACGGAGCGTGCTGAAGGAATCGATGTTGATCTTCCCACTTGGACAGAAAAGTCTAAAAGATTGTCAGCTTTCCCTGAAGCAATCAGGCCAGCCATGTGGTATCAAAAAATGTCAACATTGAAACATGATACCGAGGGAGTGTTGGTTTGTGAGAGAGCATATGATAGGGAGCAGTTACGGTTAGTGGGATTAACACAAAAATTTGAAAGAATTGGTTGGGAAGCAGCATTAGACTTTTGTGTGAATAGAGGAAGAAAGGTTTATTTGAAAGCAATTGAGCAATGGATGTCCACGCTGGAGCAAGATCTTGGTAATAACCCACCTCTTACAATGAAGTTGATTGGTATTGTGGGGAAGAAAAAGATGATCTTATCATTTGAAACACTGCGTCAAATTGCCAATTTTGACTCTTGTCCGGAAAATGAATATTATTATATCCCCGAGCATCTCTTTTGGGCTAAAACACAGTTAAAAACCGATCCACAGAATATGTTTGACAATGTGGCTCCAGTGAAAAGAGGAAATAATCATTGCAGAGAGGATATGGAATGTGAGGCTAGATTTCTTTTGGGCATTTCATTTGAAAACTTAATGGCAAGGCTCGGGGATAGATCAAAAGTAAGAGGTTGGGATGTTCGAGTATTACACGCAATCATGTATGGTACACCACGCCTATCATTTAGGCATTTGGTCTTGATGAACGTTTGGGATAGCCGAGAAAGCCAAGAGCGGAAAATGATACCGCATGTTAGGCTATTGTCATACTTGATGGAAGCTCAAGGAGTGGTGACACGGTCGACACCAGCCATTGAAGTGAACATCATGAAAATGAAATGGGAGAGTTTTAGCAAGGCCAAGTTTACATATGAGAGGACCGCGGAGTACCATGTCTTGCTCGATAAACAAGGCAACACACAGCTAATGGCATTGCGAGAAGATGTGGAGCATAGAGATGATGAAGAGGTACACACGGATGAAGCCGAGGAAGTAGAAGAAGAAGTGCAAGTTGTGAGAGAGCGGCCGGTTCGAGAGATGAGCAGAGAAGAAATGGAGATGGTAGCAGGGATCAACCAGGCAAGGCCTGGAGGGTTCCATGGTTGGACTTCATTTAAAAAGAATATGTGGGACCGAGGGACGCGAAACATGATATTGGCACGACAAAGAGAAGAAGCGGCAATCAAAAGGGAACAAGAGCGAATAGCACGAGAGGAGCAGCGGGAGAGAGATCAAGTGGCAAGAGAGGAGAGAAGAGAGGAGGAAAGAAAGGCACGGGAAGACAGACATTGGTGGGCAGTTAATTATGCCCGAGAGATGGACACGGTTAACAGGTTTCTAGAGAGCGAGCAGGTCAGACACCACCAGGACCTAATAGCGGGGCGTCCTTATGAGCCAGTTGTTCCATACGTCGATTATTCAACCATAAGGGAACAACCACAAGAGGTGATCGATCAGGTCAGGTGGCCCCAAGGGATCTCATCCAGCTATCTTCCCACTCCGCAGCCGCCACCGCCACCACCACCAGCTGAAGGATCTTCCTCTTCTGCCGACCCACTCAGTGACTACCATGGATGGATGGATGGATGCAATTTTCGGGCATCCGAACGCGCCTTATCCACCACCGGGTCCAAATGATCCCTACTACCGCTGATGGATGGTTTTGGTAACATTTTATGTGTATCATTGTAGACTAATTATTTTTGTTGTTTTTCTTTTATTTCGTGTTGGTTGACTTTATTTTGGGTTTGCTTGAGTATGTTAGAATTTATGTTTTGCATTCTAGTTTCTTTCTAGTTGTTTTGTATGTGTTGATGTTTTGAGAGTGAGCCTAGGATATGCATCACCGGTGAGTGTTCAGTGAAAAGGAGGAAAAATGGAGGATGGGAAGCATTCAAGTATGGAGATCAAGGATTCATCGATGAAATGGAGACATCTTTTGTTTATCAGGTGCTTTCTATTCTTTAATTTTTTGTGTATTGTTGAATAAGGTTTGGGGTGGACTTTTAGCATCCTCGCACTTGTGAATTAATCGGCTATTTAGCTACTTTATTTGTGCAAGAACCCACATTGAGGACAATGTAAACTTTAAGTGTGGGGATGGGGGAATAGCCATATAAAAATATATATATATATATATATATATATATATATATATAAAGACCTTCAAGCTTAAACTGTAAGAAAGCCATTTTTTTTTTCACCATGATATTGGATCACAAAATTCGACCCCTAGTCATGGCCATAATTCTTTAAGTTCCTTGATGTGTTTTTCCAAGGATGGTTTTTGCAAAATATGGATTGCCTAGTTAGAAAAGACTAAGAAAGAATATAGCACTTTTGCATATCGGCAACCCATATTCCCTTTAGGTTCAGGAAGAGATTATTGAGCCACCACAACATGCTAATACCCTACAAATACTTATCCACATCTTCCGGCATGTTGTGTTCATTTGAATTGAGTGTACTATTATAGGCGCATAAGGTAGAACTTGCAATTTTTGATACGCCTACCACTCTAGACCGATTGTGGACACAAGAATGATTAAGGCATTAGGCTAAACCTTTTATTTTTAAAACCCATTTTTATCATCCTTGACCCATTCCGATACCCCTTAGTTAACCAATCTTGAACCTGAAATCTTTTCAATTGATCACCCATATCAACCTTTTAACCCATTTAACCTTTTCAATTTTTAAACCCAGTATGATGAAAATTTGATTGTAGGATTTTGCTGTATTTTGTATATGATTTGTCATTTCTAGTTAAAAAAAAAAAAAAAAAAAAAAAAAAAAAAAACTGAAAAGCATGAGAACAGATACGCTTCAAACAAATGAAAGTTCTCATAAGAAAAGCACAAAAATATGCTTGAAGTTAGTGATTGAATAAAAAGGCGCAACATTGCCTTATAGTTGAGAGGTTATTTAGTCGATGTAATAAAAGTCGAATTTTCATCATCATAGTCACTTCAAATATTCCGTTCCATACCCTTCGCCTAGCCCCATTACAACCCATTAAAGACCTTTTGACTCGTGTCCACTTTTGAAAAATTTTGTGGAAGGTGATTGGATTGCAAGCTTATGCTAACATGCCCTATGATCGGTTTCGAGTGATTGACATGAAATACTAGCACATTACTTGTAAGCCGAGATAGTAAACCGAGTGGAGTGAACCATTGTGAGGGGTGTGCAAAAGTGTGAAATCAAATCTAGTTGGATTTAGCTAGGCATTTGTTTTAAACATATAAAAACCTTGGAATGTAAATCTACTGACAGGCGTAAGTCTTGTGAATTGGGGTATGACTAGGGGCCGTTTTTGAGAATCGATAAAATGGTTGGAAATTAATTAGATTGTTGATTGAGCATGGTTTATTGATTTGCTTGAGGGCAAGCAAAAGACAAGTGTGGGGATGTGATGGGTTGATTTAAGGATGTGTATAAAAACACCCATAAAATGCATTTTAAGGATTGTTTAGTGTCAAATGGTGTTGCTTTGATCGTGTTTATGTCATTTCAGGATTTGACAACAAAAAGGAAGCAAAAATGACGTTTTGGAGTTGCCCGGGCAAGAAACGGAGGTATACGCGAGTTGGAAAACCAAAAACGGACGCCCGAGGGAAGTTGGCGTAGGATACGCCAAAAATGGCGTACCCTACGCCATTAGCGTAGGCAGAGACAGTTAAGCTGGCGTAGGCCAGCAGGATTCAGCTCAGGAAAAATTGGATTGGCGTAGGATACGCCAAATGTGGCGTATCCTACGCAAAAAGTCAAAATCGGTCAAATGTTTCCTTTTTCAAGTCAAAACTGATGGGATCAAATGTTAATGGCGATTTTATGGTCTTTGACTGCTTTTGGGGAGCTGTTTTGATCTCCATCATTATAAAAAATCATCACCATTGAAGGCATAAAGACACACAATTATTATCCAAGCTTATTACACAATTCCTTTGAAGATTGAAGATCATATTTTGAAGATGATGGACACCATAGCCATGTTTGGCTAAAACTCTTGTATTACACTAGGGATGTAAGTCTTTGATACCTAGGGCTTAAACATTTGGGCATTGCTTAAACTTTTGATTAATGTTTTTATGTACTTGAATTACTTGTGTTGACTAGTGATTAATCTTATGTTGAAATCATTTCTAGTTAATTGATCTTGTGCCAATTTCTAAATGATATGAACATGGTTCCTTGCATCAACACTATCATAGGATTGTATGTTCTAAATGATAAAGTATAGTTTAGTCCATTGTGAATGTTGATGAAACTTGATACCTAAGTTTATTGAACAATCAATCCGTTAGTACCAATTACATTATCTTTGTTTATCCAATCATGCCTAATTGTTGAAAGCCTTAGTGTTCAATTACCCAAATCCTTAGTGTAATCATTTTTATCTTATTGTTTACAAGTCTTGTTAATTATTTCTTACACATTCAATCTATGCTTCATATTAATCAACAAACTCTTCAACCAATTTCTAAATATCAAATTCATAAATTAGCAATCTTCATAAGTAACTCGTTTAATCAACTAAACAATATCCACTAACCACACGCTCCTTGGATTGATACCCTACTTACCCTATCTACCTAGGTTAATTAGGTTTTGTATGAACCGTGACGACCGGGTCATCACTTCTGGAATAAGCTGCAGCATGTTTCTGATGAAACTGTGCAGTCTGAAAGGCTGCAGTGCAGCGAAATTATTGGTATGTATTTAGTCTATTTTGGATGTTTGTTGTTTGACTTAAGGTTTTTAGAGAATTTAATAGTTAATTTGTTGATATATATTAATCTAATTGGTGCAGGATGGTCCTCGGACGATGGTGGGAATTGCTACATTTGACTCGACGATCCATTTTTATAATTTGAAACGGGCATTGCAGCAGGTTTAATGTTTTGAACAATAAGACAAGAAATAATAGAGAGAAAATAGAAGTTTTGGCTAAGTGTGGTTTTCTTGATTTTGGTGTTGCTGGTAAGTCATATCTTCCCATCATTTGAATGTTGTAACTCAATTATTGTTTGATTAAACTAA